>BSBK01001523.1:285000-1517500 GCA_027943335.1 Chamaecyparis obtusa | reverse complement strand
TTATTGAATTGTCAAGTATATATCGATATATATGTAATAATAATAATATGTATTATAATTACTATATATATATCCATATCATTAATATAAGTGGGTTATTATCATATTATGATATATATATATATATATATATATATATATATATATATATATATATATATATATATATATATATATATATATATATATATATATATAAAATTGATATTATTTATATATTAATATACATATATATTTAAATAATTAATAAAGATTAATGAATAGACATGTCTCTTCTTATCATTGTCTTGTATAAGTACAAAGAGATCGATGCATTTGGAAAACATAGACAATATAACAATGCCATTACATTTGCAATCGATCATAAAAATAACAATTTTCTCTTAATATCCTCTGCAAAATACAAAGCTTAGGAAGACAATCTATGGGCATTTGTTAAACACAGATGCAAATTCAAGTTAGTACACCTTATTTCAATGTCTTTTAGATAGATTTCTTTTAAGCATTCTGC
Source organism: Chamaecyparis obtusa (assembly GCA_027943335.1). Classification (NCBI taxonomy): domain Eukaryota; kingdom Viridiplantae; phylum Streptophyta; class Pinopsida; order Cupressales; family Cupressaceae; genus Chamaecyparis; species Chamaecyparis obtusa. The sequence continues at coordinate 1,516,989 of BSBK01001523.1, read as the reverse complement.
ATATTCTTTTTTTTATGTCTTTCAATTCAGTATGAAGAAGTTTATTCCTCAAGAGGACTTCTAAACCTTGTCTATTTGTAATTGTGTTCAAATATGTTAAGACAAAGTTTAAATATATTATATTAAATAGTAACATTTTAGATTACAAACACTACAATTATAGAAGAATATTGCTATTAGGAAAATGATATTTAGAACTTATAAACATTAGCAATCTATGATTGTAATAAGTTAAAAATGTATATATGAATTTTGAAAGAAAAAATTAAACTAATAAAAAAACTCACATGCCAAATAAGATAGTGTGTTGAATACTAATTAAGAAAGTAAATAAAACATTTCTTCCTCTCACATGTTAAATCTATATCTTTGTAAATATCATTTATTTTTTAAAATATTAATCATTTTTGTTTATATCTTAAATCTTCAGATACTATGTCAAACTTTCATCACATTAAAAACAATCTCCTACCACCTAATTCAATATTAAAATAATTATATGCCAAATCAAAGTTGACTTTTTGTGAACAAAACCGATAATAGATTTTTAAAAAAAATTCAAAATCGACCTTCATTATAGAATTAGATTATACTTGAAAATAGATCCGTTAAAAGAAGGCGACCTTTCCACGAGGAACTTGTGTTCTTAGTTTCTTATCTTTGAGTGTACCTCTCATCCAATCACACAGCGACATGTTAATTCGTACCAGAAAGAAAAAAGAATTAACACAGCCATTAGAAATTCCCTACCCTTATCAGCTTGGAATCCTGGATGTTGCTTCGAAACTTCTCACAAGAAAATCATGCACTTTGGATTATTTCTACATAAAGTGCAACTGTTCAGTAGCGCGAACCCTCTTCTAACCATTTTTAGCAAATAACAAGAATTAAATTCCAACGTGAAACACATCTCAGCCGACTCTCCATGCCACAAGGAACTTAGATTTACTGTTAGATAATGTGCACGCTCAAAAAAAATATACCACATTGTTACTCGTTTGAAATACAACTGCGTGAATTTTATAAATGCTGATTCTTGAATGAATGCTTGTTACCAAACAATTGAAGTTGCATGGTAAATTATATTATATTCATGGTCAATCACAGAATGTGATGGAAAACCTTGATATCAAAATTTAATACACAACCGAATTCACAAATAACAACAATTAATATTATAAAGTATTAAAAACACTTACAAATATATTTAGTTACTGGTGTTCCAATTTGTTGCTGGATATTGATGCCAAGCACGCACCTCCAAATAAAATTAGTAATGCGAAGAATGCAGTTGGAGTTTCAAGTCAAAAATTCTCTAAAATGGTCTTTACTATTTTTTTAAGTAAACATTTCTGTAAAATGGTTTCTGGTGTCTTTTTGGTAAATTTTCATAGACTGTAATTTCTATGTTTTAAAAGTTATATATAAAAATGTCAATCTGTTATTATTGTTGTCGAGCCTGAAAATTCGATTACACCTCTATATCAAGACATGATATATATATTTTTAATAAATAACAAGATATTTTAAAAAGTAAAACTATCTAATTTTGTCCAAAATTCCCTTAGCAGCCTAGGTATGCTTATTGGCTGTGTAATTTAAAAACTACAAGATTCACAGCAACTTATTTTAGCATTATTTTAATGCTAAAGTGAATCCATCAAATTTGGAGCAAATCACAGTGCCAAATACAAAAACGGAAATCGTCTAACAAACTTGCCGTTTCCAACAACTTAGAAGAAGTAAACAAAAACTTGTACGTTTGGTAAAACATTGACTGTTTGTTTATCCATCCGACTAGCTACCTTAGTCCACAAAACCAGTCTGCCGGAAAACGGCATCGCGTAACTTTCTGAGATCTCTTCCTTTCAGAGTTCGGCCAAATCCTTCAACAACAGAAAAACTTTTATCATTATTATTATAATAATGAGCGATGAACTCGTGAGGAGGCCGCACGACCATTTCACCGTCCTCCTCTAGAAAAGATTCAGAGATTTTGCTCCTTGGCCAGTTCGGAACATTCACAGGCGCTGATTCACCCAATCTCTTTTCTCCATGCGGAAATATATTACTCCAACTAGATTTTCCCTTACCATTCTTATTTCTCGAATGTATCATACCAAACAAATCGGATTCGAAGCCATTTTGTCCAGCTTCTTTGTCTTCCCAGAAGATATCTCGTTCGTGGAGCTCCTTCAATGTCTCCCCTGTTTGTGACTCCGCAGTTTGGGCAAAGCCAAGAAGCACCTCGGCGCGGCTCAAGCGGGACTTGAACCCGCTACCTCCTCGATCCCCTTTTTCGGCCATTTCGCTTGCACTACAACTCTGAAAAAATAATCAACAGGACCAGAAAAAAAAGGTATTAAAGAAACGTTAGAAGCAGGGAAGAATAGATAACTGTATAGGTTCCTCTCTATATTATAGAAATAAAGGCTCGGACTAACGAAGAAACTTGTGCTGGAATTCGGAACTTATTTCCATATGTCGTCTTCTTCACGTTTCTGAAATGAGCACAACACTTTACATATGCATTTTTTGGCGTGGATTGTCCGCCATTAAGAAGAGCTATAAATTCGTGTTCCGCGGAAATCACCGATCGGCATCCACGAACTTTCTGGTTTCTTTTTCAAGGTTAAATGGCTTTTGTAGGCTAATCCACTCTATCTTGAGCCGTCCGATCTGTGTATCTGACGGTTTGTCTTGTCCTTGATGCACACTGTACTTCACCGGATGTGTCGGTAAACGCGCTTATCTTATCCGCGTCACGCGAAGGGAGGGAACAAAAAGAATGCTCTCCATTTCTTACTCAATCCTTCAGATTTTTCCAAGATTTTTCTTTATTTCGAAATATCGGAGAAGACTTCTTTTATATGTCGTCCCATTTACAGAATAATGATTAGTTTCTTTTTGAAATGGCAAGGCGAAATCATTTAGTCGTATTAATTGGAGGGCTAAGCGGTCACAAACTCGACGCAATAGAATTGGGGGATTAGGCAATAGTGTTGAAAATGAATTTGAACTCCTTTTTTCAAGTTGCTACCCACCAAGTAGTTCACCAAACCTTCCCACTATTATATAGTTGAGTTTCACTTTCAACTTGTTAGATATATGTGTGAAGGATAAAGGTATATAGTTGTATTTAGGTATTTATTTAATCATTATAATTTAAATCTTATTAAGGACGGATTTAGTTCTTTTTATTTTTTTTGATAAGATTTAGATTCTAATGGTTAGATAAAGGTTGGTGCTCTTTCACATGTATAGGCTACACTTTTACATCTTTTATATGCTTTTAAGTATTAAGTATATGGTTGTAAATTAAATTTGTTGGGTCTAACAACTTAGTTTATATTTATCAATTAATACTATTTTTAATTATTAAGATTGGTTAAGTGTTTTTGGATTTTTAATTAGTTTAGATAAGAGAATATGATATAGTTTTATTTATGAACATATAGTGAGTGTGTTAATTTTTTAAAATATATACTCACTTATAGGTTGGAATTTTGGCGTTTTGGCTTTTTATATCACATCAAGAGAAATACATTGATTTAATCAAAACAAATTGATCATAGAAGTCAAAGGTATAATCAACTTTATTACATCAACATTCTTGTCATTGCATTAATCTAGATGGAATGCCTATAGATTTTGTACAATCCTCCTGAGGGCATTTTCTACTACCAAATAAGCTCACGGTCTTCCTTCTACTCTATAAAAAAATCCTACTTTGCTTTGCAATAGTGCTTTTGTAGAACACTTCATCAAAATCAGGAAAATTCATGGTATAAGAACTAAAATGTGTGGTATAATTAAGTCCCAAACCTAAGAAGAATTAGATGAAAACTATAATTCGTTGTAGTGTTGAATACTAGATCCAGTACACAATTTTAGTTTGTAATCATCAATTGTAGAAAAATAGCGGATCCTTTTCTTATTAATCCTATAGACTAATCGTAGTTATATATTTTTAATTTCTTAAATATTACTGTATCATTTAATTAGATCTTAATTACATAGTAGGAATCAATGATAGCAATTGATTTGTTGGACCAAACAATTTAGCTAAACCTAGACCAAATTACACTTCCTTGAGACTTTTCTTAAGGGTTTCTTTATTCAATATTACATTTTCTATATTTACCAATCTATTTTTTACATCTATTATATTAATTTTATAGTTATAACTAAATCAAACCAGTTTTTCCTGTAATAAAACCCAAAACAAGGTTCTCACTTTGAATATAAAGATTTGAGGGAGATTTTTCAAGCCCTAATAAAAACGAAATAAAAAATGGTTTAAATCATACTTACCAGTTTACATATTGTGTGTTAATGGCAACATGCTTAGTCGCAAGGACTTCAATGTGAAACAATGGATCAAGCTGGAAACGAAATGAGACATTGCATGGAGAAATTCAACTTGTAGTAATATAAAATGCGAAATGCTGAACGGGTGATGTATCTATTTGTATTGTTTCGGTGGCTGCAATTAGTAGTTGTTTTACCGTCACTACATTAGTGGCGCTTATTTTGTTGTGAGTGCACCGTCAATGGTTTTATTGAGGTCTCTTCAAATATCAAACGCTCACAGTCTAATCTGATAACCATAAATTTAAATGGGCAACATAAAAAAATATAACATGCGACAAATAACGAAGAATTTAAAACCCCACACGATATAGCGACAGTGAAAACTTATTATACTACGCTTATAAGGGCGACAGCTACACAATGCTTGACTGGGTTAATTATAAAGTTTGCAGCCCAACCTTCACCAATATTTCTTAAAGAGAAATCGATAATTTCTGATTGGTTAAATGAAATTATGGATAATGGTGATGTTTGCATTATGATGGAATGAGTTAAGCTTAATGAGTATAAACTTTGCTGTTAAATAATCTATCTTCTTTTTGTTCAATATTTGATGGGATTCAGGAAAATAAATCTTGAATAAGCAACGTTTACATTATGTAGGAATGGATTAATTTTGATAAAACCATTACAATTAAATGATTAAATTTTGCAGTTAAACCATCGCAACTAAATTTTTTATGAATCAATATTTGATAGAATTTGTAAGTTACATCTTAATACAGACTGTTATAAACTTCATTTCTATGAGCTATGCTCCATCTACATCAAGATAAATTAAGAAATATTGAGCCTATAACCATCATTTATGTCTTGAAATCACTTGACTGAAATAAGAAAAAATGTGCCAAAGCATTGAGGAGCCCACCGACTAAATCAAAGGCATTGAGCGTCCTCTAGCAGTACTAGTTGAATTAATTAGTGTCCACGGTCGCACCCAAGCAATTTCCTTGGGTGAAAGATGGTGTCATTATTAATACTAATAAGGAAAAAACTTGAATCACAAGCAAACACAGCTCAAGTGCAAGTGCAAGTGCAGGTGCAATGAATTTTGTACAGACTTTTAACTTGCACTATAATCAATCTTAATTCTCTTACCCGCATTTGCATAGAAAATACCATAACGAAATAACTTTAATTATAATCTAGTTTTCCTCTAATGGGTATCGTCTTTCTCACCAATATCTCTCTGCCATTACAAAACTACTCTCAAGCGGAATATTTGACGTATACACATTGTCCTCTGTTTAATTGCTGTTTAGCTTCACTCACCGATCAGTTTTGAATAAGATACAAGGCTTTCCATCTTTTGTCTTTCTATGAAAGATAGGTGTAATGATTGGGAAACTTCGCTGTAAACAGCTAAGTTTGGTGAGAGTATTTGTTTTGGAATTCTCGGGAAAACGATATAAGTCGGCGAGTCGTATAGATTTGAGCATAATAATGTCAGAAGCTTGACGTGAGAAAACTGCTACAAAAAGTCGATCCGCGCACTTACTATTGCATCTTTCAAGATTTGGTTTGTTGAGCAACAAAGGAGAAAAAGTCGCCATTTAACTTCTAATTTGTTGAATGTTCCATCCATCGTACTGTGATATTTTTAACACTTGGGCTTACTAAGTGGGTGGCACTCATCCATTGATTAGTTCTCATTTTCATCTATTCATTCAAATCGTTCCACCACACACTGATTTCCATGAAAAGAATTTGCGGACATAGAACCAAAGAGGAAAAACTAACAACTATCCTTTTTCCAATGGTTAATATAAAGGGGAAAAAAAAAATGTTATTAATTGTTAACTTAGATGAGTGAAGAAGATAAATAATTGTTAAAGATAAATAATTGTTAGTCCCTGGCTGTCTAGGATAGGCAGGGATTAATGTTTTCAACTCCATTGTTGCAATTAATCGCGTCAGAATTATTATTGTTATCCTATAGTTTAGGGTGATATCTTTATTAATTTGATTTTTCTTCTAATTTTTGCTTTTCCTAATTGGCAGACAACATTTTTGCTGGGATTTTTTGTTTTTCAGTTTTGAGAGTTAATGAAAACACTATGCTAATCAATCAAAAGTAAGGAGTGGAAACGTGTTTACGATTTCTTAATTTTTTAAAAAGGTGAAGTAGACTAACTAGGGCCAGCGTGAGATCTCAGTTTCAACAATGAGGTAGTGATATTAACTACATGTTTGTAAAAAACTCTATACACTTATTTTTTATGTTGAAAAATGTATATCAAAAGAGGTTTGGGAGTAGGACCAAATGACCATATAACACAATATAACTAGCTTGTTTCTTGAGATGAAATTTAAAGGCTTTTCAGGTTAGTTCTCACAAGGACATAAACCTTTTGAGATATTCACTAGTATAAGGTGACTCGATAGTGTAGGGCAACAACAACCTCATTCAAACATCTCCAACAATACTAGGCAACAACAAGGATCATGCAACAAGATTAGCATCAAGAAGTAATATAAGTATGTTGTATTGTTGGGTATATGTATTTCACAAAAGAAAATAAAATATGTCTTATTTAAAAAAAATTATGGGTTTACGTTTTATGTATTCACACTAGTTATTCAGTCTTGTACAATATGAAAAGGGGATCACATAAAAGGACCGATTTCCCCAATTCATAAGGCACATTGGAGTACAAAACCACCTCAAGACAAATATGATTGACACCACTTGGTAAGAAAGAAGCCAATGCAATATTAACGTCTTTGGTATTTCTATTTCTTTGTCACTTAAAATTGAGAAGAAGAGGAATGATATTGATATGCAAGCAATTAAATACAAATAGATCTGATCTAATCTAAGTGAGAAAATTGATGTAAAAGGGAATGAAGAAGAATTTGAATGCACTTGGAAATGAAAATGGACAAGTTAGATTTCATATCTGAATTCTCGATTGTCGGAGTCTCAAAATGACCTGTAACTGCAAATCTAAGACGTGGAGGCTATAACCTAGCTTCTTGCCTAATCTAGGATCAAAATACAGGGTACATATCAACAATGAGGACATTTTGGGAATGGAAACTCATCCTTCATGTTTTTGCCTAAATGTTTTAGGGATCATCCGAAATTTTTTGCCTAGATCTTGTTCAATAGCTTTGTAAACTATTCTTGCACATAGAAAAATGGGGAAGAAGGTTGGCTAAAGGGGGTTTCCTTAGTTAAACTATTTTTTAGAAATCAACATTGAAAATGAAATAAAAATTCATAAGGAAAGATCCAGAATAGAAGTTAGATCTGAATTACCTCATGCCTTGATGATGCAATGCTTTTATGGATGTGACCATAAATGTTAATGTAATAGCTTTAACTCTACAAAAGCCCAAAAGAAAATTTTGAAAGATAAGTCTTGGATGATGGATGTTGTAGTTTTTCCACAATGCTTGAAGAAGGAGAATAATTCTTTGAAGGATTGAGGACTTGGATGTTTGAACACCTTGATAATGTTCTTCAAGTCAGATTTCTTGCTTAATTCTCGACCATGAATACTTGCACTTGATAATGGATACCAAAATGAGGAGAGATAGGGTGTTTTTATACTTAATCCATCATTTCAAGGTTAAAAAATAATCCCAACCAATTAAAAAATCAAATCTCTTGCTAATACTGTGACATCAAGCTCTAAGAAAATTTAGGCCCCAATCATTATAGACATGTCAATATTAATGACATGTACTAGGGACATGTTAGCATTAGTGACATGTACCATACATAATGGATTAGCATTTGAATGGGATGTCAGGGAAAGAGGGTAGGAACAATAGTTTTAAGTATAACTCATTCTAAGGTTGGGATATGTCATGGTAACCACAAATAAGGATATAGGGCTTAGGTGATAAAATGAATTATTTGGTTGGAGAAAGAATAGGGGAGCTCACTTAGAATCAAGGGATAAATTTGAGTTTTGAAGGAATTAATTTAATATATGACTTAAAATATTGATTTGAAGGTCCAATGAGCATTAGGGGAGCATAAAATCACTGTGGAAACCCATACAAACTAAAATGGGGGTAAAATGAGCACCTAATTAAGGGTTATTACTTTTTAGGATGATACATTCATGCCCCACTTTAGTGAGAGTATGACTCAAGCTCATGCTCATGGTAAAGTGGAAGAACGAGAGAGAAATAGATGAAGACCATGCTCAAATTACAAGGAGATAAAATATCACTAAGTTTAAGGACATAAGACAACAAACCAATCATCTTAACTTGTACATTCATATGAAAGGACACATAAAACAACACCAAAATCCTAAATCTTACTAATATTTCAAGTCAACTAGTTGAAGAGACCTCGCTAAAGAAAATATCTTGACCACTAGCATCATGCATAAAAAACTATTATAAAATCATGAGTGGTCACCTGAAAAGAGAAAGCTCACACATCAAAGATACGATAAGACTCCATTGTTTGACACACTAGAAAATCTATGAGAGCATGGAAAGAAGAGAGAGGGACGATGAATCTAACAGTCTAGCAAATTGTGTTATGCTAGGTGATTCATGGGAGAAGAAGAGGATGAGAAGGAAATACTATAAAGTTTTGTTATGCTAGTTCCACTTATCCAAAAGAAAGAGGGAAGAAGAATTGATGGTCTAGTAATTTTCATTATACTAGTGAATTCTACCTTGAAAATTTTATGCTCAGGAGCAGCTTGTGGGATCAGTTCTATGGAAATAATTGTCTCCATAGGGATCCAAAAAGAATGATTAAATTCCTAAGGAAAGAATTATCTCCATAGGGATCCAAAAAGAATGATTAAATGCCTAAGGAAATAATTGTCTACAAAGGGATGGATAAAATAGGATCAGTCCTAAGAAAAGAATTCTATTCTTAGGGATCCTTAGTGCTAGAGAAAACATTATCTCCTTAGGGATGAATAAAATAGGATCAATCCTAACAAAAGAATGTTGGGATAGGAAAGATATAGTACTAAGAGGGGAGGGGTGAATCAGTACCCTCAAAAACTTTTAACAAATAACAATCTGCAATAGTAGTGCTTATCTAACCGACTGAATCCATTGTTTGTAATATACATTCAAATAACTTGTAAATGTAAAGTGCATGTAAACAAAAGAATAAAACATTCATGAAAATGTTAACTCATGACTCAAGTATTTTGGTTACGCAGAAACCCTTGTTAGTGTTAATATGATTTAGAACAATAGAGAGGGGGTTGAATCTATTGTTCTTAGGTCCAGATGTACCAATTGAACATTCAAAGACTTCAACAAACTTAGATCTAATCACCAACTCAACTCAGTCTCTAAAGAACATATATCAAAAAGCATATAACATGCAGTCCACTGTCCAATAGTATATAACTTGCAGAATATCAAAACATTCATTACAAAATATTCAAATAAGTATGACACCAAGATTTATAGTGGAAACCCAATTTGGGAAAAACCACTTTGTAACATGTTACTGATATTTTCACTCTTCTGAAGTGAGCTTTGTGAAAAGCCAACCTTGTTAAAGGCTTACAAACACACTATTAGATGTGACCCTGTTAAAGGATTTCAATCACCCTGTTAGGAGTGGCCTGGTCAGAGGACTTGAGTACATTCCATTAGAATGCCACCTTGATTAAAGGATTTATCAATGACTGTTAGGTCAACCTTGATTAAAATATTTTGACTATTACAATGGTTAGAAAGTAGCAGTAGTTTTTGATCTATAAAACATACAACTCACTTTGCAGATATCAGATCCAATTCGCACATATATGCTGATTTACTAACTGAGTGTCATTTCCATCTCCATCTATGATCTGCTTAGAATTTGCTTCAAGCAATCACAACTCTGATCTTCACCTTCAACCTTCTACTTAGACTTATCAGTCATTAACATCAACATCACCAGCATACTCTGTAACCTCACCATTAGGTTTCCTTTATACCTCTCCATATAGGTAGATCTATGTTTTGCCTCTTAATCTCCTCCGTAGATCTTAGGTTAGGTCAAATGTAATGGATCTTTCCAACATTTAAGTCCTTCATACATCCTTCTAGAAACATCTTCAATCTCTTCATTGAATCCATAATAAAAAGATTTACCATGCATTAAATTCTCCATATAATCAATTAATAAAGTCAAGATGATTTACATAACCTAAGAATTCAACTGTGTCAGCTGGAAATTTGAATTCTTCCTCCAAATGTAAATTGTTGATGCTTGGTCAATACCATGCTCATCTCCTCGATCATCAGTATATAACTCGGTCATCTCTTCAAACTATCTTCCTCGGATAACACTGTCTTGCTCGGTAATTTCCTGTCGCCTCACATAAACTGATGTTCAGTCAACACTAGATTTACTTAGCATATACTGGTGCTTAGTTGACACTAACATCACTCAACTTAAACAAGATTTTTTCACTTTTTCTCATTTAAGCATACTTCTTCAGTCTTTCTTCTTACTTACATAAACAATACATTATCGCATATAGTGTCAAATAATCAAGTACTCATTGAAGTATCAAATAACTCAACCTTTCCTTAGGTGCTATTGTTATCTCCCTTGCCCTAATCCTTTTCATCAACTAGTAGATATATTACTTTCTTAGATAGCAACTATCTTACCAGTCAAGGTTTGACATCAATGACAATACAACAATTGTTTCAATTGCAGTTTCCAACAATCTCCCTCTTTGACATTGATGGCAACACCACATGAATACCAACCAACCCAAACTTTGTCATTGCATCAGAAATATTTATAATATCCTTAGCTTCATTTTGATTCTCAATCACTTGGTCTTACTTGACCATTTACATAGTAACTCCCTCTGAATCTTTTCTATGTCTCTCCCTCTTTGATTATATCCACTTGATGTGTATTCATCTCATTCATCTCTCCCTCTTTGACAAAAATGCCAAAGTAGTAATTAGAACTTACATCATTCATCTGTAAATGTCATCTTGTTAGTTTATTAACAATATTTCCCCCTTTGTCATCTTACTGATGACTGATTATTAGCTTTTCTATTCTTTTCACAACTCTAGGTAGCTCCTAAAGTGTGACGCATCAATTTGTCAGATATTCTATGCAACACATTTGATGCAATGCTCCTAGCTTGACTAGGCAGCCTCAGTTAGGGGAAGCACCCATAATTTACCTCTTAGATATTTATGAGCATCCTTAGGTAACACTTTTGTGAATATATCTGCTAGTTGTTCCTTTGTGTTCAAATATTCCATTCTCACTTCTTTCTCCTATACCAATTCTCTTAAGTAATGATGCAGGGGCATTCTGGGGTACTCAGTGAATCTGCATGGGAGGTGTGTGTTTGGCTGGTGTTACTCAGTTGCAGCCTTGATCGATGGTCTTGGTCATTGAAGGAAGCTCGATTGTTGAAGAGAACTCGATAATCTCTGGCAAGCGGTAAAAGTGTTACTCGACGATGCCTGCGGTGCTCAGTCAACACTGGTGCTTGGTGATGCTTGGCATGCTCAGTTATTTCACTGGTGCTTGGTTGTTCCAGTTTACCGACTGGAGTTCTGTGTGATTTGTTGGGCCAACATGGTGCATTTATTATTGGTAGCTATTCTTATAGGCTGACATGTTGGATTTAATGTTTGCAAGGCAATTTGAAAGCCAACTTGTTTTGCATTTAATATTTGTTAGGAAGAGTAATGGTTTCATCCAGCTGACTTGTGGTTGATGATTAGTATTTAAGGGATGTTTGGGGTAGTTGTTTAGGGGGACTTAGCAGATCTGGATGATCAAATAGGAGATTCTAATAGCAGATTTGAGTGGTGAAGTTATGGAAAAGATCTTGTGAGATCTTGTAGATCAGATTGGTTTCTGATAGTTTATTTGTAGCAAAGCTAGTGGTTGAGGCTTGGAAACAAGAAGATTTCTTGGAGGCTTGCGAGCTCAAGTTTAGATCTGCCTTTGAGTTTTCATCAGTTGCTTATAGTTTTCAGAGCTGAACTAACTAGAGTTGTATTGGATCTTGTTGATCTTGTAGAATTACTTCTGATTGTAATTGGCCCTAACCCAGAAGGCCTTACAGTCGGGCATGTTAATGAAAATTTGAGCTGAAAATATTTGTTGTGTTGAGTTATTCATTGTGTTGTTATGAAGCTGCAAGGTTGGATTTTTCTTAATTGGATCCTCCCTCCCTTGGTATGCGTCAAGTAATGATACTTAATTGCAATGTGTTTGGTCTTTGTATGCATTACATAGTTCTTTGATATGTTAATGGCAGTTGTGTTATCATAGAAGATAACAACAATTTTAGTAATTTCATCTTTCATTCCTTTCAATAATTGCTTGATCCATACTAGATTTGAATAGTTCACTGCAGTTGCCACATACTCAGCTTTTGTTGTAGATTGGGAAATGCAATTTTGTTTCTTGCTTGTCTAGGAGACTAATCTCCATCCAAGAAAGAAAGCTCCTCCACTTGTACTTTTCCCATCATCAACATTTCCTACCCAATCAGCATCAGTATAAACTCTCAGTTCAAATTTCTCATTTCTCTTGTAGTACAATCCATACTCTTCTGTCCCTTTTAGATATCTTAGTATTCTTTTAACAACCATCATATGATTTTCATTAGGATTGGTAGAGAATCTTGCCACAATCCAAACTGCTAGAGCTATATCTAGTCTGTTGTGAACAACATATTGCAGCTTTCCAATCATGGATCTATACAGGGTTTGATTCACTTCAGCAGTATCATCATTCTTAGACAGTTTCTATCTAGTAGCCATAGGAGTACTCACTGGCCTTGAATCCTCCATTCCAAAAGTTTTTAATATCTCTTTGACATATTTAGATTGTGTTATGAAGATACCTTTCTCCATTTTATAGATTTTTAAACCAACACAGAATTTGATCTCACCAAACATAGACATCTCAAATTTAGTTTATGTTAGGATTAACAAGACATAAATAACAATTACATGCAAATATAACCAATATCAGAAAACAATAAACCACATAGAAGAGAACACAATACAATACTTTCCTGATCAGTCACCACAAGCTAACAATCTCCCACTTGGTGTCGGATCAGTATCCACACTAAAAAACCTCCCACTTGGAGACTGATCCTGTAGCAATATCGCTACCATATGAGGCTCCCACTGGATCGAACCACCTTGGACTCAGCTGTTCCTTTATTCTGTTCAGTCTAGAAGACCAACTAAAGCTGAACATGAGTTCAAATTCTCCCTTGTTACTACCTTTGTAAACATATCTGCTGGATTATCATCTGTATGAATCTTTTCCAGCTTTAACTTCCCATCATCCAAAACTAACCGAATGAAATGGTACTGCAATTGTATGTGTTTTTTCTTTGAATGCAAAGTAGAATTATTCACAAGATGAATGGCACTTTGGCTATCTGTATGCAAAAAATTATCCGTCTATGGATGTCCCAATTCTTCCATGAAGAATTGAAGCTATATCATCTCCTTGGCTACCTCTGTAGAAGCAACATACTCTACCTCAGTAGTGGATAAAGCAACCACCTTTTGTAGTCGAGAAATCCAACTCACTATTGTCCCACTAACAGTAAATACATAACCTATAGTACTCCACCTACTATCTATATCTCCTACCAAATTTGAGTCAACATAGCCTTGCACAGTAGTAGTAGAACCCCCAAAGTGTAAACACTTACTAGATGTACCTCTCAAATATCTGAGAATCCATTTGACTACATTCCAATGCTCAATACCAGGGTTACTCATATATCGGCTAATGACTCCCACTTCATGTGCATTATATGGCCTAGTACATACCATAGCATACATTAAGCTCCCTACAACTGAAGCATAAGGTACCTTGGACATTTTAGCCTCTTATTCTAATGTCTTAGGACACATCTCCTTAGTCAATTTCAAATGACCAAGCAAATGTGTGCTGACAGCTTTGGCGTTCTCCATAGAGAAACTTTGCAACACCTTCTCAATATAATCAGCCTGAGATAAAGTCAACTGCCTATTTTTCCTATCTCTGTAAATTTTCATACCAAAAATTTGTTTTGCTGCCCCCAAATCTTTCATAGCAAATGAATGTGCTAATTGTTGTTTCAACCCCTTAATGTGATCCATGTTAGACCCAACTACAAGCATATCATCAACATATAAACATAAAATAATGTAGTTGTCATCATCCAACCTCTTAAAATAAACACAATGGTCAGAATGACACCAACTGTATCCGTGCTCATTCATAAAAGTGTCAAATTTAATATACCATTGCCGAGGTGCTTTCTTCAAGCCATATAAACTTTTCTGCAATCTGCACACCAAATTCTCCTTACCCTTGACCTCAAATCCTTGTGGTTGGACCATATATATTTCTTCATCCAAATCACCATGAAGAAAAGTTGTTTTAACATCAAGCTTCTCTAAATGAAAATCTTCAGTAGCCACAATACTTAAAATAGTACAGATAGAAGTCATTTTAACAATTGGAAAAAATATCTCATCAAAATCAATACCTTTTTTCTATGCAAATCCTTTTACAACTAACTTGGCTTTAAATCTTTTCTTACCTCCATCCTCTTCTTTCAACCTGTAAACTCATTTATTTTGTAAAGCCCTTTTACCTACAGGTAACTTGCATAAATCCCAAATGTGATTTTTCAGCAAAGAGTCCATTTCCTCTGTCATTGAAAACTCCCACTAAATCTTTGTATCCACCTGCACAACTTCATTATAACATTCAGGTTCACCAGCATCTATTAACAAAATAGAATACAAAGATGGAGAAAATCTTTTTGGAGGTCTACTTAGCCTTGTTGACCATCTAACATTCACTGGGGGGTGTGGTATTTGTTGTTGCTGTTGTTGCGGAGCATAAGGAACTACTGGAACATCATCTTTTGGAGTATCATCCAGTACTACATAGTCATTTTCTTTCTTCTCATGCTGCTACAACAAATCTTTGTACAATACTTTCTCATTGAATATGACATCCCCGCTTCCTACAATTTTATGATTTTCAAAATCCCAAAGCCTATAACCAAATTCATCAATACCATATCCAAAAAATACACATTTCTTTGACTTAGCTTCCAACTTGGTTCTATTTTCAGAATCTATATGTGCAAAAGCTTCACAACCAAAGGTTTTGAGAAAAGAATAACTCACCTTCTTACCACTCCATGCTTCCTTTGGAATACCATAGTCCAAAGGAGTAGAGGGGTGTCTATTGATTAATTAAATAGCAGTGTTCATAGCCTCTACCCGCATGTTTTTGGAAAGCCTAGCATGCAACCTCATACTCCTTGCACGCTCCATTATTGTCCTGTTCATGCGTTCAACCACTCCATTTTCTTGTGGAGTCCTTGGTATAGTTTTTTGCCTACAAATACCATTAGAGGAACAATAATATTCAAATTATATGCTGTAATACTCACCACCATTATCAGATCTGAGACATTTTAACCTTTTACCAGTCTCATTCTCAACCAAACATTTCCATTTCTTAAAAGTTTGAAATACATCAAATTTTTGTCTAAGGAAATAAATCCATATTTTTCTTGTTGCATCATCTATAAATGTAACATAATACAGAGAGCCACTAAGGGAAGATACTTGAGATGGTCCCCATACATTTGTATGCATAAGCTCTAATCTCTCATTTTTCTTTTCCTTCCCAGTCTTCACAAAACTAACTCTCTTTTGTTTTCCATACACACAACTCTCACAGAAATCCATATTGACACATTTCAGACCAGGTAAAACTTTCTTTGAATGAAGTAATTTCATACTTTTTTCACTCATGTGCCCAAGTTTGTTGTGCCATAGTGCTGTGTCAGAATCTACAACAATGGTTTGATGTTCTTCCTACTCAAGTGTAGCCACTGTTCCTGAACATTCATTATCTTCTGAAACAATTAAAGTAGAAGGAATAGTATGACCTGTACAAAGATATAAGGTGCCTACTTTCACACCTTTTTCTACTACTAAGGAACCTTTTGAAACCTTCCAATTTCTATCATTAAAAGTAACCGTGCAACCTTCATCACCTAGTTGCCCTGTTGAAATTAAATTCCTACTCAGCCTTGGAACATGTCTTACCTCTTATAGTAGCCAATGATTTCCATTTTGCAACTTAATCTCAATTTTTCCCTTTCCAACTATCTGACAAGGTTCATTATCTCCCAAATAAACTAGCCCAAAATCCCCTTGGACATAATCAAGAAAGTAACCTTTATGGGGTGTAGCTGTGAGGTCCTACCCTGACCCATCCTAGCTCGACATTCGTTTTGACAATTGATTCATCAGGATGATATTTTGAGTATAGACATTTGATCTATTTTGGATTACATATGCTATCATTGGATCTTATAAGATGTTTGTTATAGATTTTTATGATGATGACATTAGTTGTACTTTTTATATATGCTCATTTTGGTTTCATGATTATCTATGATATATGAATTCTGCATTCTGCATTTGTTATGTCATCTTTCAGTATAATAAATATTGGTGGAATCATGGTTCTATGATTAGTTTAGGATTACATGCTTATGTAGAAATTGAATCGATATTTCGATGCTAGAAGAATTAGGGTATAATGTGGATTATGTAATGTTTCATGAAATGCAGTTATATATATATTTGTCAAGTTTAGATGTTAATACTTCAGTTTTGAAATGATTATTAATGCAAAGATTTTATGATGTACTGACATCAAAATTGAGTGTGTAGGAATATGACTATGGTTGTAAATTTGAAGAAATAAAAATGGATCTAAGTGCAATCAGTTTGAAACCAAGGTCGACTCTAAGAAGAGAATGACCTTGTCGTATAGTGATTTTATTCGTAAACGTGATGCATGTGTGTATTTGATTGACAATATTTTTAAATGTATGTTTGTAAGTAAATTTAATTTTTGTGAAAATATAAATATATTTTGTCCACAAAGCATGCCAAATGTGTTTGTGATATGTGCTTATGTGAGGTGTCACTTGACACCATGGTGATGATGTGGCTTGCTTGAGTGGAATAAGGACCCCACCCTCTCATTAGTTCATTTTGAGTAATCCTAAGCTAGGTAGGTGGTTTAAGGAACTAAGATTTATGTAACCAATACTCCATTTTCGGATGCAAGTTTAACTATAGTTTTTGAGGGGTTCTGTGGAGTCCTAGGGTGTGGTTTAGGTTGGATTTTGGTGCCCCAAGGCTAGTGCATGGGTTAGGGGGCTTATTTCTTCTATTTCCACTTTCTTAGGCCACTTTTTTGTCTCTCTAAATGGGCCATTTTTTATATAAATGAAAATGAAAATGATATCTAAGATGTCTCACCTTTTCATGTATTAAATTTCATTCTATACATTTAGTAAGGGCAAGTGTCACTTTGTCTAGGATCTAGAAACCTAATTGTTTTGGGAAGGGAGATGAGAGAAGAATGTTTGAATGACTTTAGGGGAGAAAGACTTAGGAAACACACACTTGTTCATTTTTTGTCTATGTTAGATTTGGAGAGAGTGAGAGGAGGTCTAGAGAGGTTTAGACTAGTAGATTTGAGAAGGATAGCAAGCTTGGAGTCAAGAGGAGCTCATCTTCAACTTTTCAATTTTGCCTTGGCTTAGGAGAAGGTTGGTGGTTTCTATCTTGTGATTATTTTGTATAAGATTTGAAATAAATGTACTAGTGTGAGATTTGTAAATTCTATTACCTTGTGTTGAATCTTATATTGTTTGGTTTCATTTTGAAATTTTTCTTTCAATCTTGTTTGTCTTCTGGAATTGCTTCATATTTTTTAGTGTGCAAGTTCACTCCTCATC
Source organism: Chamaecyparis obtusa (assembly GCA_027943335.1). Lineage (NCBI taxonomy): Eukaryota > Viridiplantae > Streptophyta > Pinopsida > Cupressales > Cupressaceae > Chamaecyparis > Chamaecyparis obtusa. Next base: position 1,498,837 of record BSBK01001523.1, on the reverse strand, counting down.
CTTGGGAGGATTTGAGGAGAACTTGAGGTGAAGGGCATAGTTGAGATTTCTTTATCTATGAGAACATGGTTGTATGGGCACCATGAGAGCCTTCTTATGTTTGTTTGGAGGTCATAAGGGAATTGTTGATGCTCATGGTTTTGAGCTGTTTGGTTGGAAGGGCCTTGTGAAGGCTTGTAATATATGTTGAAATGATATTTTTTTATAAGATAGGTGTCTCCATAAGAGAAGATTCCACCTTCACCCATCTATGGATTCAATATTTAGAGTTCTTTGTGCAAGCCTGGGAAGGGAGTAAATTGTGAAAGTCTTTGTATCAAATTATGTTTGTATGTTTATGCTTTGTGTTGTTGTGTGTAACCCATCCTATTCTTGTTTCCCCTAGCTCGAGGGTGGCCATGTAATGGCCTAGGATGGGAGGTGAGCCTCCATGACCATGTAGAAAGAATTTTTATGTTTGCAGGTTTTTGGCTTTTTTGGTGTAAAGTTGAAGTTCAAGTGAAGATTCACGTTTTAGCTAAAATTAAGGATTATTTATTATCCTCTTGAAAAGGATTTACTACTGTTGTAATTCAAGTTATTTTATTGTAAAAATTATTGTATCTCTAAAAGTTGAATTGTTGTATATTCTATAATGGAATTTTAAATCAATTTCCTACCTTTATGTCAACAGAAATTAATTTCTTTCAAAATGTTCAGTTCACATTGGGTGCAGAAATTCTACAAACTCCATAGTTCTGCTCATAAGTTAAATCCCTGCAAAAATGCATTTGATGAAAATCTTAAGAAAATTATGTATAAATGGTAAATCTATTTTCTACATTTATGATATTAGAAATTGTTTTGGTTGAAAACTTATGGTTGAAATGTTCAGTATATTCTATAAACCTATTTCATAAATTAAATTTCCTGCCAAAACATATGATGGTTAAAATTAAAAGAAATATTTCTGGTATATTAAACTTCAACTTCTGTGTTAATTTTGCAGTAAAAAATTATAGTTTAAATGTTCAACTGTTCATTCAAAGAATTTATGTTTTGCTGTATTATAATGGACATTAGAATATGTTAAACTATTTTTAGTAAGTTATGTAATGCCCAGTAGATTTTGGGCATTGTAGTAGCATGAAATGAAGCCCCAGAATCTAAAACCCATGAATCATCAATACTTTCTAAAAAAAGAATCAAAGCATCCTCTTCAGATTTATTACTTACCACATTTACCTCCTTGTTACCTTCTTGTTTGTCTCCTTCTTTATTCTTTCGAGACTAGCAATCTTTCTTCTTATGACCTGGTTTTCCATAGTATAGCTGTTGGCTTGCTTTCAACACCCCAAGTTTTAAACTTAAAAAAAAAAAGCCCCATGGAAATAATTTCTATATTGTCCCAGTATCTTGTTGGTTTTTATTGCTAATGATGATTTTGTAAGAGTATAATTGTGAAGAAGCAACACTCTAGATTGTATTGAGATTGAACTTGGAACTTTAAAGTTCAATGTTCAAGATTCAATATTCAAAAGGCAAAGTTCAAAATGTGCAGTCTATCAATTCAAAGTTCTAAATTTAGAGTTCAAATATTTGGTTTCTGATTTTAGAGGGTGAGAAGTTTGACATTTTAAGTTCAAAGTCATGCAATCTCCAAAAATATGGTATATATGGGTACACTTGTGTCATGGTCAAGATAACCTTTCACCATCAGACATAGTAGTGAAAAAAAGTGGTTGAGCTCTCATATGTGACTATTGAATGTAAAATAAAGTTGAAACAGATAAGAGAATTATTTAGTTCTGATTTTGGGACACTTGAATATCATGAAGGGGTCTGGTATTTCCTTATTGTTTAAGAACATTTAAAATCCTTTGCAAGTCCAAGATACATTATAAAAAATTCATACAATATAGTAGACGAGGATCTTTTGACAGGATTTCTTAAACAGTCAATAATCTTGAATTTTCTGATGCCAGAAAATTAGTCTCAGTGCGGGGGGCATAACTCTCATTTCCACCGTTGGATTTTGCTCAGTTTTGGATATGTTGTACAAAGGCTAGTTTTGCATACTTCCACTGGAGCGATTTCTAAAATTATTCCTCCAACAAAAGTTATTTTCTACAGACTACAAGTATGTAAAACTATCATGAAAATGACAGTCACATTTTGTGACTTTGGTTGTCTCCAACAAAATGCCACATGTCCAAAATCAAATTATATATATCATTAATAATATATTAAGCCATGTTATTATAAAATTTTAAATCAATAGTTTATAAAAGTATCAAATGCAAAAGGAGAAAATCATCAGGAATTGAAAGTGAAAGGAAATTCAGTCTTTTCAAGAAACGGTTACAGGATCCGAAAGGCAATTGAGAAACATTATTTATTGTAAAAATTTAGACATATGAGGGGTTCTTCTTTCTCTGAGAGTCAGCCAGCTACAGGGAGGAGATAAATTATTTTTATTGTTGTAACAGAGGATGAGGGAGAAATAGTATGTTATTTTGTAGGCTTGTTAAGTGTGGCAGGGATATAAATGATCTATTGATCATTTTATCAAATTTTTAAGAATAGAAGGAGGATATGTTTATGTAATTTGTAGGTTTTAAATGTATGTTTTCCTGATTGAAATAAATCAGTTGATGATTCCATTCATTTTTAAATGTTGTCTTGCCCATTTTGTCAAGTTCAAGTGTAAATCATGAAGTCAGTTGGCTTTATGTTTCATATATGTAAAATGAAATGTTAAATCTTTCTTTATTTCTTTGTGATGGGAATGTTGAATTGGTGATTTGTAGGCCGTTCATTGTTCATTTCCCATTCTTTAAATTGTAATCACATTTACTTCATATCAATAAGTAAATGTTGTTATTCCTTTGTGTCTTCCGGTTAAAGACATAACCCGCATTTATTCATCGTAAATCTAATGAAGGAAGTTGTACCTTCACATTAAAATTCAGAGAGTGCTTGCACATTTCATTGAAAGTAGCTCAATTGTTAGTTCCAGTTTGTCTTTCGATTTTGGGCATTTTCGAGCCATTTTTTAAGGTTGTTTAAAAAGACAAATCTGTTTACTAACACCAGTAATCATTTGGCCCTTTGGATTCAGACCTCTTTCCCTTTGATTTTCCTCTTGATTTCCCATGATTTCCAAAGTTGTTTCCTCTCTCATTGGTTCTACCCCTACTTTGTGCGTTTAAGACACTATCTGATGTGGATCCACTTGAGCTTTTTCTATGAATTTCCTCACATAGAATAACACCAATAACATCATCATATTTTAGGGTATTAGAACTAGAAACATAATTACTAACAACAATTACCAAGCCATTCCAACTTTCAGGCAAAGAACACAAAATCAAGAGAGCCCTGAATTCTTCATCAAAAATAATATTGACAGAAGTTAATTGACTGGTAACTATATTAAACTCATTTAAATGATCAGCAAATGACCCACCTTCCACCATTTTCATATTAAACAAACACTTCATGAGAAATACCTTATTTGAAGCAGAGAGCTTTTCATACAACTTCGCTAGGTTTTTCATCAAATCTTCAGTCGTCATTGCTTGTGTAATATTGAATGCCACCAATTGTGCCAGGCATAATTGTATACTACCAAGAGCCTTTCTATCAAGAATTACCCAGTCCTTATCAGAAATGCTTGCTGGTTTGTTGGCTTTTCCTTCCAACGGCCGCCATAGATCCTTCTGATAGAGATAGTCCTCCATTTTCATTTTCCATAATTGAAAGTTCTACCCATTAAACTTGTCAACCTTTAGCCTACCCTCATCTTCCATTGCTCCCACTCAACCGTGAGACTCCCACTAAACCGTGAGATCTTCCTGTAGAGGATAACCAAAAAAAAAAAACCTCGCTCTGATACCACTTGTTAGGATTAACAAGACAGAAATAAAAATTACATGCAAATATAACCAATATCAGAAAATAATAAACCACACAGAAGATAACACAATACACAAAGATTTAACGTGGTTCACCCAATCCCTGGGCTACGTCCACCAATAATGAGTCCAATATTATTATTATCTAGTGATTACAACCTGATTACAATCCGTAATCCCTTATAGCTCAATTTCACCGCAAGTACTAAAATCATACATTATGAAATCCCTAACCCTAAGCCATATTATACAATATTTTATCACTTTAGGGTTATAATGAGTTACAATATGTCGGCCCAAAAATAGCCAAAAATATGTCAGCCTCAAAAAAAATTTCGGAGGAAAAGTGTACAGTACTTTCCTGGATAGTACTTTCCTGATCAGTCACCACATGCTAACAGTTTGCATTTCACTTGAAAATTTCTGACATAGGGCATCTTGTCCACCAAAATTTCTACTAACAAAATCCCTTTACCTTCTTCAGCTTTCATGTATAGATTGCTATTGTCATTTGTCCTTGCAAATCCAATCTTAATCAAATCATTTTGCAGCCTCTCATACCATGCTCTAGGGGCTTTTTTAAATCCATATAGTGGTTTTTTCAATTTGCAAACCATGTTTTTCTTGTCTATATCAAAAAATCCTTCAGGTTGTTTAATGTATACCTCTTCTTCTAATATACCATTTAAAAATGAAGATTTGATATCCATTTGGTATACCTTGAAATCTCTGTAAGCAACATATGCAAGTAGAGTTCTTACTCCTTCTAATCTTGCTACAGGGGAAAATGTTTCCCCATAGTCCATTCCTTCTTCTTGTGCATAACCTTTGCATACTAGTCTTGCCTTGTTCCTTGTGACTTGTCCATGTTCATTGAGCTTATTTCTGAATACCCATTTTGTTCCAATAACATTCTTATTTTTTGGTATCAGCACCAGAGTCCAGGTATCATTATTTTGAATTTGATCTATTTCTTTATTCATAGCTTGAATCTAGTCTTCATTCTCCAAAGCATCTTTTACTATTTTAGGCTCAAACTCACACAATAAACATGTAGGGTCTTTCAATTTACTTCTGGTCAATACTCCAGATTCTTTATCTCCAATGATTTGTTTAGGCTTATGATGTCTTCACACATACTATGCCAATGTAGGTCCAGATCTCTTCTTAGGTTCATCATGAAAATTATTAGATTTTGCTTCTGACTTCTTGGTAGCATCCTCCTGATGCTCAACATTTCTTACTCGGGACTTTGGATCCGATGCAAGTGTGTTACTTGCCTCTCCTTCTATATAAACAAAAGATCTATAGTCTTTAGGTTCTTTATTGCTTTCTTTTTCATTTTTCTCTGCATATTCATCAACTCTCACATTTGTACTTTCCACAATTTTGTTAGTGTTAGAATTCAAACACTTATAAGCTTTACTCTTAGTGGAATAGCCTAGGAATATGCCTTCATCGCTTTTAGCATCAAACTTTCCATTTCTATTATCCTTCACTATATAGCATTTACTCCCAAAGATTCTAAAGTATTTTACATTAGGTGCATATCCATGCCATAATTCATAGGGTGTAACATTTGTACCTTTCTTGATTTGTACTCAGTTCAAGGTATAAACAACTTTACTTACAGCTTCTCTCCAGTATTTTTGTGCAACATTCTTCTCAATCATCAGTGTCCTTACACAATCCATAATAGATATGTTTCTCCTCTTAACTATACCATTTTGTGGAGGTGTTCTAGGTGCAGACATCTATCTCTTAATTCCTCTATCATTGCAGAATAGATTGAACTCATTTAATATAAACTCTCCACCTCGGTTAGATCTCAGACATTTCAGGCTTCTAGCTATTTCTTTTTTAACCTTAGCCAAATACCACTTAAACAACTGAAATGCATCAGATTTTTCCTTCAAAAATATTATAGTCATTATTCTAGTGTAATCATCAATAAACATAATAAAAAACTTAGCACCACAATAGATTTATATTCCCATAGGTCCACAAAGGCCAGTATGAACCAAATCCAAAATGTTCTCAAAAGTAAATGTCTTGCTCTTGAAACTAGACTTTGTCATTTTTCCCACCTGACATTGTTTACACATTACATTATCAAGTTTCTTCAATCTCGACAAACCTCTAACTTTATTATTTTTACTTATACTTACCAGATCATCAAAGTTAACATGACATAGCCTCTTATGCCATAACCATACATTGAATCAAATTGTGTAAACAAACATGTCTCTTTAGATAGATCTAGATAGAACAAGTTACCTCTATTCTATTCACCACTTCCAATCAGTTCACTAGTAGCATCAAATATTTTAACCTTTTTGTGATGAAATTCCACTTGGTAACCAGTGCTATTAAGTTGTGCAACACTCATCAAATTATAGTTAAGACCTTCAACCGAATAGGCATTTTCACAAGTGATCTTATTAGTTAGCTTAATTGACCCTTTACCTCTCATGGGACATGGTGCATCATTACCAAACTTAACACTTCTACCTTAGTAATGATCTAGGGTTTCAAATTTACTTTTATCACCAGTCATGTGATGTGAGAAACCACTATCAATAATCCATTTATCACCTTTACTTACATAAGAAATAAGTGTAGTTTTCTCATCCTCATTAGAATCATCTTTCATAGCAACATAAACTACTTCAATATCAAAATTATCACTATCACTATCATTTTCCTCTTCTACAATATAACAGGGTTTCTTACCTTTTTCCTTGTAATCTATGTACCTTTTGTGATCTCTATTATCTCTCTTATCTTTGTACTTTCTTTCTCTATCCTCATCCTTGTCATTCCTGTCAGGACACCTTGTAGCAATATGGCCAACTTTATTACATGAAAAATAGATTATAGGAAGTTTACCTTTGTATTTTCCTTTTCCTCTCTTCAATATTCTAACCATGAGTGCTTCAAGATCATCTAGTTCCTCATCAGAAGTGTCACTGTCACTTCCACTTTCACTTTCACTTTTCACACATTTATTTTTTTCTCTTAGATTTATGCAAAACTATTTGTGATTTGAATGCAAATTCAACATTAGGAACAGTGTAGTTATCATAGTTAGATAGTTCAAAAGTAGTAAGCTTACCAACAAGGCTTTCCAAAGTTAGAACATTACTAGGGTTACATCTTGATTCTTGAATTTCTGAATTCTGATAGCATAAATAGGAAGTAGAGTTATTAATACCTTTCCAATGACAGTCTCATCATCAATGAGTCCATTATCTCCTCTAATAGAATTCACTATTTCTTTGATTCTTCCACAATAATGAGAAAAATTATCACTTTCTTGCATTTTCATTTCATCAAACTTATCTCTCAAGCTTTCAAATTTTGCTCTCAGTACATTTGTATCACCACCATAGATGGTTGCAAGAGTATCCCACATTTTCTTTGTAGTAGTGCAGTCCTTGATGTCTTCAAATTCAGGATAGCTTAGGTAGATGCAATCTCCAACATTGCTTGATTGTGTTCCTATTTTGTTTTCATCTCCTCAGTAGTCATAGGTGTAGTAGGTGCAACATAGTCATGTTCAACATAGTATTTCACCAAATCACCAATACTAGCTAGATGCAGTTTCATCAGACTTTTCCATGTAGGGAAGTTCTCTTGGTTCAACTTTGGTACCTCCTTCTTATACATCTTGATCATTTTCTTCAAGTACATTTAAAATTTCTCTCTATAAGCACCAACAACTTTGATACCAATTTTTAATATTCAATTTAGAACAACAAAGAGGGGGAGTGACTTAGTTGTTCTCAGGTCTAGATTTACCAATTGAACATTCAAAGACTTCAACAAACTCAAATCTAATCACCAAATCAACTCAGTCTCTAAAGAACATATATCATGCAGTCCACTATCCAATAGTATTTAACTTGCAGAATATCAAAACATTCATAACAAAACATTCAAACAAGTATGACACCAAGATTTATAGTGGAAACCCAATTTGGGAAAAAACACTTTGTAACATGTTACTGATATTTTCACTCTTCTGAAGTGATCTTTGTGAAAATCCAACCTTGTTAAAGGCTTACAAACACACTATTAGGTGTGACCCTATTAAAGGATTTCAATCACCCTATAAGGAGTGGCCTGGTCAGAGGACTTGAGTACATTCTATTAGAATGCCACCTTGATTAAAGGATTTATCAATGACTGTTAGGTCAACCTTGATTAAAGGATTTTGACTGTTATAATGGTTAGAAAGTAGCAGTAGTTTTTGATCTATAAAACATACAACTCACTTTGCAGATATTAGATCCAATTTGCACATATATGCTGATTTACCGTCTGAGTATCATTTCCATCTCCATCTCTGATCTACTCAGAATTCACTTCAAGAAATAACAACTCTGGTCTTCACCTTCAACCTTCTACTTAGACTTATCAGTCAATAACATCAACATCACCAGCATACTCTGTAACCTCACCATTAGGTTTTGTTTATACCTCTCCAGATAGGTAGATCTATCTTTTGCCTCTTAATCTCCTCTGTAGATCTTAGGTTAGGTAAGATCTAATAGATCTTTCCAACATTTAAGTCCTTCATACATCCTTCTAGAAACATCTTCAATCTCCTCATTGAATCCATAATTTAATGATTTACCATGCATTAAATTCTCCATATAATCAATTAATAAAGTCAACACGATTTACATAACCAAAGAATTTAACTGTGTTAGATGGAAATCTGAATTCTTCCTCCAAATGTAAATTGCTGATGCCCGGTCAATACCCTGTTCATCTCCTTGTTCATCACTATATAACTCGGTCATCTCTTCAAACTGTCTTCCTCAGCTAACATTGTCTTTCTCGGTAATTTCCTGTCGCTTGACATAAACTTATGTTCAGTCAACACTAGATTTACTCGACATATACAGGTGCTTGGTTGACACTAACATCACTCGACTTAAACAAGATTTATTCACTATTTCTCAGTTAAGCCTACTTCTTCAATTTTTTTTCTTACTTAGATAAATAATACATTATCTCATCATAGTGCCAAATAATCAAGTACTCATTGAAGTATCAAATAACTCAACCTTTCCTTAGGTGCTATTGTTATCTCCCTTACCCTAATCCTTTGCATCAACCAATAGATATAGTACTTTCTTAGATAGAAATTGCCTTACTAGTTAAGGTTTGACATCAATGATAATACAACAATTGTTTAAATTACAGTTTCCAACAATTAGAAGGTAAAAACTGCGCTGGGGATGACAGCCACAAATTCTTCACTACTGCAGTAAATAAAGTATGTCGATTAAGGCTACAATTGTGATCACTTCTGATGATTTAACCCTATTAGGAATAACATAAGATCAATTAGATCTACCTTGTTAATGGATTTTAGCAACACCAAATAAGTGTGCACTTGGTTAGGAGTTCTATAGAAGACTGTTAAGTCCACTCTGTTAAGAGATTTACAATTCTTCTACGATGGTTAAATTGATAACAATAGAATATCTATAAATCAAAAATTATGATTGTCTAAATCATATTTATGAAATATTGAGTAGATATCACCTCAATGTGTAGAATATAACTCTCTAACCTGCTCGGTAGCCTCTTATGTTTCTGATAAACTATATTGTCTTTGATAAAATTTCTTGTCATGCAAACCCTTGTCTGAGCTTTGATGTCCTATGTGCAGCTACTGCTTCATGATCTCCTGATCATTCATATGTCAAAATAACATCTTTTACAATTATATATCAAACTTCTTTGACCTAATTAGGTTTACAACATCTTATAAAACCTAAGATCTACGGTGTACAAAAATAACCTAGATCTAAATTTTTACATATGAATCATCACAAAATTAAATAATTACATCCATAATAAATGTGTCTCGATCTTGGTAAAACATTTGTAGATCCATGTAAACTATTTGCATAGAGATAAGTGTCATTGTTGATTACTATGCCATTTCCTGAATAACTCAGTAAACACTGCATTCACAGTTCGATGATTAAACTGATGCTTTTTATGTAGAATGCTCAGTGTTTGCTAGCTCGATACTCTATAAATCTTGACGTTCAATAAACATGCTCAGTTAAACGTTTATTCTGATAGCTTGAAGTTCTGCATTGTAACTACTCGGTGTGAAGGATTTGTAATTTCAACCGACTGACTTTTTTAACTCCTTATTCCAACCTTTACCGACTGAACTCATTTGATACTAATGACAATACTTAATGCTCAAATAGAGATAAAAATCTCCCCCTTTGGCATTAGTATCAAAACCTTTATGTATATGTACCGAATAATCTTAAAAAATGTTCTAACTCCATATGAATACAAAGTATATACATACTCTTCAAAATTTACTAACTCTTTACAAACTCCCCCTTTATGCATGCTCCTGGTATGTAGTGAAGTACATAGGCACATACATGATTTCCCCCTTTTTGAAATTAATGCCAAAAAATATGTACTTATAGCTTGTTAAAGATGTGCTGGTGGGTTTTCTGTAATGAAGCCAAGAGGTTTTCCAATTCCTCTTTCAAGTTGTCAAGAGCAATGTGCTCTAGACTGACTTGTGCATGCATATCAAAAATATTTTCCAAAACTGATATTTTCGGGGTAGCTACTAATACCTTATCCTTTTCAACATGTCTTTCTATAATCTTTAAGTGTGGAAGCAACTTGGCTTGCAGCTCGGTGACCTAGTCACTTATAGTGTCTTCTTGCTTTCTTTAGTCTGATCTCAACCACCTTAGTTCTTGAACATTTAGTATATGCTTGTGAAGAGCATTAGGCTCAGTTAGAGATGCATTTTCACTAACCAAAATTTCCTCATCTAATTTCTTGATCTTTTCATTGACCTCAGTAGTGAAGGTGTTTATATGTATAACTTGAACAAAATTTGTACAATTTTCTGAGTAATAGATTGTAGCTTGGTAATTACCTTAGAAAGTTTCACTTTATTGATAATCACTTTTGGACTTATTTTATCAGCTAGTTTCTATTGAATTTTTTCTTCTACCCTCTCTTCAATTCTCTTCTCTGCATTTATGTTAGGGGCATTGATATGATTTGTTAGATATGTAAGTTGATATAAAATGGGAGTGTCCTTATTTATTGTGATCTCTGGAACAAATTGTTGAAGGATGTCTCTAACATCTTCTAAGATCTACTTGCTCTTGCTCTCCTTCCTCAATTTTTCTTTTACTCCCTTCCTCATGCACAATTCCCCTTATTTCCTTACTTCCTCGGGGTCCAAACTCCTAGGGTCACTTTTACGCATCTTTGTGATTTCATCTAGTGTAACTGGTCCTTTTCCATGCTTCTTTTTATTCTTTTTATCCTATGGTGATGACTTTACAAAAGGAACTAGAGCTTTTACCTTTGAGTTTGTCTAGTCTAGCTCAGTTGACACACTCTCTTCCTTTTTCTGCTACTTGGTGACCTGAGTCTCAATCGATTGAGTAAGGGCTTCTATTGTTGTGTTATTTGTTGTTGTCTCTATTGTTTTTTCTAGTTTGGGGTCTTCTGGTGTTTGTGTTTCAGCCTCTTTTTCTTTAGGATCATTTGGCTCTACTGTGCCTTGTGTACTTGTTCCTTGCTCCCCTATTGTGTCCTTCTATTGCTTGGGGATTGAGCCTTCAGGTTCCTTTTGAGAAATGATCTCAACTACTTGTACTAATATGGGAAGGTCACCTAGTATAGTGCTTATTGCTGGCTTGGTGGGGGTTGACTCTTTAGTTTGTTCTGTAGCAATAGTGACGTCTGTTGGATACAATTGTCTGAAGGACATTGTTGGATTAGCTATGTGTTGTCTTTGATGTCACACAAATGTCATATCAATTATCAGTCTCAGTGTCTACCAAGCTCAGTCGGTCAGCTAGGCAATTTTCAGTGTCTACCGAGCTCAGTCGGTCAGCTAGGTAGTTTTTAGTGTCTACCAAGATCTCTCGGGTGTCGAAAGGAAACATGATAGAAAATAGTGTTAACCGAGCCTCCTCGGTTATCAAAGGAAAATTAGTGGTTACCGAGCTCACTCGGTCTCTGAAGGATGTTGCAGAATTCACTATGGTTACCGAGTTCACTCGGTCACCGAAGGAAATCTTTTCAGGATTAATGTTTACCGAGCAAGGTCGACCCTTCAAAGGATTTTGTTACTATAGTTTGTTTATCCCAGCTGACTGTTGTAATAATTATTAGTGCCAACTTGACAATCTAAATGTTAATTAGAATGGTATATATATATATAGAAGGTCAAGTGGTGAAAAAGATATACAGCATGCAGAAATCATTTTGAAGATAGGTATGTGTGAATTTTGAAGGATGGTTAGCTATCCTTGAGGAGTAGCAAAGATTTATTTGATCAGTAAGGATCTAGTGAAGTAGAACAAAGATCTATAATCAGCAATTCAGTTGCAGGTCATTTCATTGTTACTCTCTTACAATTGTAGCAGTGATATCAAAATCTCTTAACTGAGTTGGTTTAACAACCATTTTGTAAATCCTCTAACAAGGTGACAATTCTATTGAATTGTTTCAAGACCTCTTACAAGGCCACTCCTAGCAGGGTGATTAAATCCTCTAACAAGGTCACACCTAACAGTGTGTTTTGTAACCTTTTATCGAGTTGGCTTCTAACTGGGCATCACTTCAGAAGAGTGAAAAATAGTAACTAGTTACATTGGTGGTTTTTCCCATATTGGGTTTCCACGGTAAATCTGGTGTCTCTTATGTTCATGTTATTTTCTTTATTCATGTATGTTAATCAGTGATCAATGCTTAAGTACAATTTAATTATTACACACTTCAAAGATTGAGTTTCAACATTTCTACTGAGTGGCAATAGTAAATAATTTGTTAAGATATCTAAAGATCAGTGGTAATAGTTTTGTAATTAATTGATTCACCCCCCCTCTCAGTTACTGCATCTATATTTCCAACAATTGGTATCAGAGCTTTTGGTGCTTGCAGGAAGGGTTTCAAGGACCTAAGCTAAAGATCAGGATGTCTTACAAAAGAGAAATTCCAAGGCTTAACAGAAATAACTTTTCAGCATGGAAAGGTCTCATAAGACTTCATCTGGCTTCCATTGGTGATTCAGGATGCAAATATATTGATTAAGAATATACAATTCCTACTGGCACATTAACTATTAAAGACATTGTAGAGAAGAAGAACCATAACACTATGATGATAGACATTGCATCGGCTCTTAGCTATGAAGAATTTGATGAAATCAAAGACTACACAACTGCTCATGAAATGTGGAACAAGCTTAAGAAAATCTATGGCAGTGATGACAATGTAAAGAGAGCCAAAGCAGAAAGCCTAAGAGGACAATTTGATCAGATGAAAATGAGAGAAGAAGAAAACATTGCAAAATATGTTGAAAGGATCAAGAGAAGTGTTAGTGCAATCAGAGCTTCTAGAGGAAAAATTGATGATGAAACTGTTATAAGTAAGGTTCTTAGAACATTACTTCCTATTTATGCAATAAGAGTTTCTGCTATTCAAGAAAGAAGATGTGAAGAAAATCACAATATAACTTTGGATGCCTTAGTTGGAAGATTGACAGCCTTTGAACTGGATAACTATGACAACTATGTTCCAAATTCTAAAAATATTGAATGAGCTTTTGAGGCCAAACTTTCACTCAAGAAAGGGAATAAAATCCAATCAGAAAGTGAAGAAGAATCAGAGGAAAGTTCTGATAGTGATCTTGAAGTTATTGAAGCAGTACTTGCAAAGAAATATTCAAGAGGCAGAGGAAAATACAAAGGTAAAACTCCCTTAATCTATTTTTCATGTGAAGAAATTGGTCATATTGCAGCTAAGTGCCCAAACAAGCTTAGCAAAGATGAGAAGAAAGGTTACAAGTACAATGGCAAGAAGAATTTCAAATCATTCAAGGATAAAGGTAAGAAAACATATTTTTTAGCTAAAGATTCGGATGATAGTGAAGAAGAAATTGTTTTCATTGCTATAAAAGATGAATCTGATAATGATGAAGATGAGATGACACTTATCTCTCATATAAGCAAGAATGATACATGGATTATAGATAGTGGATGTTCACATCATATGACTGGTGACAGGACTAAGTTTGAACACTTTGAAAACTTTGATGGTGGTAATGTAAGGTTTGGAAACAATGAACCTTGTTGTATAAAAGGAAAGGGACGAATTTCATTAACCAAAGAACTTATATGTGATAATGCATATTGGGTTGAAGGACTAAAGCATAATCTTCTAAGTGTAGCACAACTAATTAACATTGGATTCAAAGTTGAATTCATGAATGGAAAAGCAAGACTGCTGGATGACAAAGGAAAATTGATAGGATTAGGCAAACAAACCAAAGGTAACCTATTTTATCTTGATCTTGGTGAATACTCATGTTTTATTACTCAAATTGAAGAAAGTTGGTTATGGCACAAAAGGTTATGTCATGTAAATTTTGATAACATGATGAAAATAAGCAAATTCAAGAAAGTAAGAGGTATTCCTACTTTGAAGAAACCTGATGTTGGTCTATGCAAGAATTGTCAAATTTGTAAAATGGGAAAGTCTAGTTTTAAAAGTAAAAACTATCAGTTTGAAGATATTTTGGAAATTGTGCATACTGATTTATGTGGACCTATTGGAATTGAGAGCTATACTGGAGAAAAATTCTTTATTCTTTTTGTTGATGATTACTCTAGAATGATGACTGTTATGTATTTAAGAGAAAAGTTAGAAGCATTTGAGAAGTTCAAATGGTATTTAGCAAGAGTAGAAAAGGAAACAGGAAAAAGAATAAAATACTTCAGATCAGATAGAGGTGGTGAATTCATCTCCCATGAATTCAATAATTTTTGCATTGAAAGAGGAATCAAAAGATAGGTATCAGCCCGGAGAACTCCTGAGAAAAATGGAATAGCTGAAAGAAGGAACAGATCTATCATGGACTGTGCAAGGACTTTAATGATTGAAAAGAACATTGCTATGAAATACTAGAAGGAAGCTATTAGCACTGCAGTTCATACCTTGAATCGAGTACAGCTAAGAAAAGACACATTCAAGACTCCTTATGAGCTATGGTATGGCTACAAACCAAATGTAAGTTACCTAAAAGTATTTGGTAGTAAATGTTACATCTTAAAAGAATCTAGAAAAGGAAAATTTGATGTAAAAAGTGATGAAGGAATATTTTTGGGATATTCTTGCAAAAGTAAGGCATATAGATGTCTAAATTTGTCTACTCACAAAATCATAGAAAGTGCACATGTGAGAATTGATGAGTTTGCAGAAAAGACTAAATAAGAAAGCAAAAAGGAACTAGAGGATTACAGAAGATTTGTTTACATCCAACCTGATACATTTCCAGACACATCTATCAATAAGGAAACTACATCTACCAAGCCCAGTACAGTAACTGAGTCACAAGAAGAAGTTCAGACTGAGTCACAAAGTACCGAGTCTCAGTCTGAAGCTACCGAGCAAGTATCTACTGAGCCCGAGCAACCTGAACCTGAAGATGAAGAAGATGACAATGTAACTCATTTAGGAAGCAAGGAACCTGTATTAGCCAAGTACGTCAGAAAGCATCATACACCAGATCAGATTATTGGAAACAAATCAAATGGTACTATGACAAGAAGTAAACTAAAAGGTACATGTTTATTTGCTGATTTTGAACCTAAAAATGTCAAAGATGCATTGGAAAATGAAAGTTGGATTGAGACTATGAATGAAAAAATAGAGCAAATAGAGAAAAATAAGACATGGACTCTTGTACCTGGCCTAAAGATAAAAATGTAATTGGGATAAAATGGGTATTCAGAAATAAGTTGAATGAAGATGGTCAAGTATCAAGAAACAAAGCAAGATTGGTATGTAAAGGATATTCTCAAGAAGAAGGAATAGATTATGGAGAGACTTTTTCTCTTGTTGCAAGATTAGAAGGTGTGAGGACTTTAATTGCATATGCAGCACATAAAGGATTTAAGGTATATCAGATGGATATAAAATCTGCATTTCTCAATGGTATTCTTGAGGAAGAAGTCTACATTGAGCAACCTGAAGGTTTTATTGATCCAGACAAAAGGGATATGGTCTGCAAATTACACAAAGCATTGTATGGTCTGAAACAAGCTCCTAGAGCATGGTATGAAAGATTACATAACTATCTTATTCAGATTGATTTCAAAAGAGCTAATGACAATAGTAATTTATACATCAAAGAAGGATCAGATAACAAAATTGTTTTGGCAGAAATATTTGTGGATGATACTGTGTTTACAGGAAATGATGATCAGTGCAAAGAATTTTTAGAGCATATGAACAAAGAATTTGAAATGTCTATGTTTGGTCATATAAAATTTTTTGTTGGACTTCAGATTCAGCAGAACAAAAATGGTATCTACATTACTTAGTCTAAATATATTAGGGAAATACTTCAGAAATTTGGTATGGAAGATTCAAAACTAGTTGGTACACCCATGTGTACTGGACTGAAGCTCACCAAAGATGATGATTCAAAAGAAGTAGATCAGACCTTATACAGATCAATGATTGGAAAATTATAGTATGTAGTACACACAAGGCTTGATATTTCCTTAGGAGTTGGTATAGTGGAAAGATTCTCAGCTAAACCCAGAGAAAATCACATGATGGAAATCAAAAGAATCTTGAGGTATTTAAGGGGCACTGAAGATTATGGCTTATGGTATAAATTTGGAGGCAATCTAGATTTAAAAGTGTTTACTAGTGCTGATTCGACAGGAAACATTGATGACATAAATAGTACAAGTGGTGGAGCATTCTTTCTTGGCAAGAGGTTAGTATCTTGGACTAGTAAAAAGCAAAACTGCACATCCCAATCCACAGCAGAAGCAGAATATGTTGCTGCAGCAGTAAACTGCTCTAATATTGTATGGTTTAAACAGTTTTTGGAAGGCATGAAGGTTGAGATCAAAGAACCAATTGTTATGTTTTGTGACAATACAAGTGCAATAAATATTTCAAAGAATCCAGTAATGCATTCCAAAACCAAGCACATTGCTATAAAATATCACTTTGTCAGAGAATTGGTGTAGGACAAGGAAATCAGATTGGAATATATTCATACAAAAGAACAAATTGCAGATATCTTCACCAAGCCACTACCTAAGGATGCATTCTTGTATCTAAGAGGCAAGTTAGGGGTCACTCCCCTGTCCGAGGTTCACTAAATAAATTTTTAGTGATGCATCAACCAGAACATGTGGAAGATCAATCAGTTGATGCAACATAGTTAGGGAATCATTGCATATGAATCAGTACATAAGGTACATTGATATTTACTGAAACTATGTAAGTTGTCTTTGGCATGTGTTGTCAAAGAGGGAGAGTTTGTTGTCATTTCAAGAAATTTATAAGGAGAATAATTTGAGAAGTTAAGAGGGAGAGTTCTCAGTTAGAAAGAAGTTTGAAGATGATGGGAATTAGAATGAAGCTAAGGATATGTTTCTTACTCTGGGTTTCTCTGTGAAATTTCATTATGCGATGACATGTTGTGTTGCCATCAATGCCAAAGAGGGAGATTGTTGGATACAATTGTTTGAAGGACATTGTTGGATTAGCTATGTGTTTTCTTTGATGTCACACAAATGTCATATCAATTATCATTCTCAGTGTCTACCAAGCGCAGTCGGTCAGCTAGGCGGTTCTCAATGTCTACTGAGCTCAGTCGGTCAGCTAGGTGGTTTTTAGTGTCTACCGAGATCTCTCAGGTGTCGAAAGGAAACATGACAAAAAATAGTGTTAACCGAGCCTCCTCAGTTATTGAAGGAAAATTAGTGGTTACCGAGCTCACTCGGTCTCTAAAGGATGTTGCAGAATTCGCTGTGGTTACCGAGTTCACTCGGTCACCGAAGGAAATCTTTTCAGGATTAATGTTTACTGAGCAAGGTCGACCCTTCAAAGGATTTTGTTACTATAGTTTTTTTATCCCAGCTGACTGTTGTAATAATTAATAGTGTTGACTTGACAATCTAAATGTTAATTAGAATGGTATATATATATAGAAGGTCAAGTGGTGAAAAAGATATACAGCATGCAGAAATCATTTTGAAGATAGGTATGTGCAAATTTTGAAGGATGGTTAGATATCCTTGAGGAGTAGCAAAGATTTATTTGATCAGTAAGGATCTAGTGAAGCAGAACAAAGATCTATAATCAACAATTCAGTTGCAGGTCATTTCATTGTTACTCTCTTACAATTGTAGCAGTGATATCAAAATCTCTTAACCGAGTTGGTTTAACAACCATTTTGTAAATCCTCTAACAAGGTGACAATTCTATTGAATTATTTCAAGACCTCTTACAAGGCCACTCCTAGTAGGGTGATTAAATCCTCTAACAAGGTCACACCTAACAGTGTGTTTTGTAACCTTTTACCGGGTTGGCTTCTAACCGGGCATCACTTCAGAAGAGTGAAAAATAGTAAGTAGTTATATTGGTGGTTTTTCCCATATTAGGTTTCCATGGTAAATCTGGTGTCTCTTGTGTTCATGTTATTTTCTTTATTCATGTATGTTAATCAGTGATGAATGCTTAAGTACAGTTTAATTATTACACACTTCAAAGATTGAGTTTCAGCATTTCTACCGAGTGGCAACAGTAAATAATTTGTTAAGATATCTAAAGATCAGTGGTAATAGTTTTGTGGTTAACTGATTCACCCCCCCCTCTCAGTTACTGCATCTATATTTCCAACAATGTCATCATCATTTTTCACATCATCAGGGTCACCATTTGTGATGTCTTCAATCAAAACATCATTAGTACCTATTATTTTAATTTTCTCAAGTGGATCTTGGTATACTTCCTAATAACCTACTGGATAGAAATCAATGGTAATGGTTGTGTTTGGTACCTCGATGTCAGATAATTCTATCAGTTCCTTTGTGGCCAAATCATCATCATCCAAGTATAGGCCTTTTCCTTTCCTTCTACTTTTTTGCTTGAGTATCACAACCAATGCTAACTTATCAGCTTCAGCTCGGGCTTGGAGGATAGAATTCCATAATAATTGACTATTCTCATCTACTTATGCAAGCTTCTTGACTAATATTTGCAGTGCTATGCTCTTCTCTAAAAATCTCTTTGAGTACTCTTTCATCAACTCATTTATTTTAGAAACTAATAGTGTTGGCATTGACAATATCAAAGAATGTACCCTCATCTTCTTTTCTATACTAAGAGCGTATGTCCAACTAGAAGAGATTTTTTCATATAAACTTTTGGGTACATACTTAGAGAATTCGATTGGTACCTTTTTAATTTTTATCATCATTTGGATGACTACCTCTTCAATCTTATTCTTGTCCTTGGTAGACATATGTGTATACCTATTCATCTTTGGGTTACCGAGGCCTCTAGTCTCTACTATTGTTCTTGCAAGTTCATCAACAGACTGATCTTTATTTACAACAACTTTGAATTGATTTTGGTCTTGTTCTTCATCATCTACATCATCCTTACCTCTTATTAGTTTTCTCCTCTTCCTAGGTGCCTTGGAGGTAGCTTGAGTACCTCTCATCTTTTGATAGGTCATTGTCAAAGTAGGCCTTGATATTTTTACAATTCCTTTCTTCAAAGGTGGTGAAGCATCAGTGGTAGATCTTGTTTTGGCTCTTGTTTGCACTTCTACCTACTTCTTCTTTGGAGTGGATGAAACTAGTGTAGATTGTGTATCTTTTTCTGACTCAATTTCCTCTTCATCATATGTAGTGTTAGCTAGAAGTAACTTAACCTTGGTTTCTACCTCAACCAGAATGTTCTCAGATGCCTCAACATCACCTACATCTTCTCCAAACTATTTCATTAGTTTATCTATCATTTTCCTTGATTTCTTTATAACTTTCCCAATAAATAAATCCATTTTTATATTCTTTTTTGCTTCTTCATAGGTTCTGAACCTAGTAGCTTGTAGATCCTTAGGCTCTTCTAGTAAATCCTTAATTTACCTTGATGCTCGGTCAATATCAATCTCATAACCCATTAGTTCTAACCATTTAGTTCTCAAATCTACTGCTTTAATCAGAGTATGGTCGGTATCTACTAAGAAATATATCATGTTCATGCTCCTCGACTAATTGTCTCGGTATCCCACTCCTTGCATTCATTCTATCTTTGAATTGTTCAAAGTAAACATCCATTATGTTCACAAAGTTATCACCCAAACTTTGTATCAAATCATTGATTTGTAGAGTCACTGGCTTGTCGGTTGTCCAATTTACATTACCGATGGAAGGGAAAAAGTTTTACACATAAAAGAATATGCAAAGTAAATGTGATCCAAAATTACATGTATTTGACTTCACTGACCAAATTTTCCTCATATTCTCTTCAACCTATTTTAGCAACAACTCGACAAGATCCAACTGATATCCCCTTTTCACAATTTTGTAAGATATATCTACAGCTCCACATGGTGCACTGTTAGGTTAGCTGGATTGAAATATTTTGTAGCCTATGGCATCTGCACCCAACCTAGTTTTAGGATCAATGATAGTGTTAATTTTTAGTCCTTTTCCATCCCATTATGCTCTAGTAGTTTTCTCCAACTCGGTTCTTGGTGCACTCCATAGTGCTTTCACTTTGTGAATTATAGGATAACTGGTTACTGCATGAATGATATCCTTAGTGATTTTTACGGGCTCATCCAACCAAAGTTTTCCATCATTAAAATGTCTTAGAACTATTCTTATCCATTCATTTTTAAATACCCTTGGGAAATGTAGGGCATTAACCAAACCCTTAACCTCTAGATGTGCATGATCATCCTTGAGTTTCCCATCAGCACTTAGCTTTTGAAAAGTAGATTGGATCTCAAAGTCACCTACCTCTCCAATTTTTCAATGTATGTAGGTGCGTATGTCCTCAACTAGCAAAACCCTAGGTGGAATGCTTGAGAAAGCTCTGGTCTAGTCGATTTGTGAAGAAACTTCGGGATGAAGTTTGTACTTTGGCTCATCACATGTTGTAGATATAATTAACCTAACATACTCCTCAGTTATAGCCTTATATTTTTTGAATTTTGATGAGAATGCCATTTTCTTCAATTTAGGGCTTTGGGAAATAGTAGTGAAATAACTGGACAATAATAGCACTTACTCGTAACAGTGATGAATCTTCTCAGAATCTTTCAAATCTTTGTTCAATCACTCTGAAAATCCTTCTCTCAAATTCTCTCTTGAAATCTCTTAGCTCTTCATGTTTTCAATGTGAAAAATAAGCTAAGTCCATTATGTATTTATAGCAATTTTCAAATTCCTACTCAAACTTTTGCAATAGGTCTCATTTTGTCCTTTTGGTGTCTAGACTTGCTTCATCTTAGTTTTGCATTCTTGTGATATATGTCCATGCATGTCACAAGTGTGATAGTGTTTCTCTATGTAGGATTTTTTAGGAGTCCTATTCAACTTAGATCTACACTCATGTGCCTGATGTCCATACTTATTATAACTATAACGATGACCATTAAACTTAGGAGTGGTTTTAGGATTACTTTTAGCTTTACTCCTACAAACATTTGATGTGTGGCCCAATTTACCACAATGATATCACGATAGTTTCTTAGGTCTTTGATTTGTGTAGGAATTCATATGTTTAGCTTGTTTAGATGATTCTCCTTGCTCGGTGTAGCCTAATCTAGTAGTACTTCCAAGTCATCTTTGAATGATCATAAATTCATCAATTTTCTTGGAACTATCTTTAGCTTTCTTAATAATTTCATTATGATGTTGTTGCATCTTCACTTCATTTTTAAGTCTCTCATTTTCTTCTCTAAGTTCGCCAATGTCTTCCAGTTTCCTTGTAGGCTCAATATTTACTTGGTTGACTTCCTAACTTATAACAACCATTCTATTAGAGATTTCAAAGTGATGCTCGGTAAGTCTCAGTATTTTAGATTCTTTCTCTCGTATTTTCTTAGCCATTTGTCTTATGTCTTCAACAACTAAGTTTCTTTCTTGTTCAGTTTGCCTAGCATTGTTCATGACATCAATTATTCTCACTATTTGTGCTTCTTGTCTGATCTGGAGGGCTTTAAATTGTTTAGTAAGATGAAGATTTTTCTTAGATAAATCAGATATTCCTCCTTTAGATATGTCAAATATACTGCCTGAACCAGATCCAATTGATTAAAAAATATTATCAATATTTTCTTTATGATAGTCAGTTTCATTGTACTGAATAGCCATGTCCTTTCTCTGAATCAATAATTTCTTCAATTCATCTCTTTCTTGTTTATATTGTTCAATGAAGATTTGCAT
Organism: Chamaecyparis obtusa; assembly: GCA_027943335.1. Classification (NCBI taxonomy): domain Eukaryota; kingdom Viridiplantae; phylum Streptophyta; class Pinopsida; order Cupressales; family Cupressaceae; genus Chamaecyparis; species Chamaecyparis obtusa. The sequence continues at coordinate 1,476,642 of BSBK01001523.1, read as the reverse complement.
CTGTATCTTTTGATTTTCAATTTTCTTGTCCAATCTATATCTCTCCATCCTGATAAGAAATATATAGTATTGAGAGGGGAGGGGTGAATCAATACCCTCAAAAACTTTTAACAAATAATAATTTGCAATATTAGTGCTTATCTAACTGACTGAATCCATTGTTTGCAACATACATTCAAATAACTTATAAATGTAAAGTGCATGTAAACAAAACAATAAAACATTCATGAAAATGTTAACTTATGACTCAAGTATTTTGGTTACATGGAAACCCTTGTTAGAAGGTAAAAAATACGGTGGGGATGACACCCACAAATTCTTCACTACTACAATAAATAAAGTGTGCTGATTAAGGATACAATTGTGATCACTTCTGATGATCTTACCTTGTTAAGAGTAACATAAGATTGATTAGATCTACCTTGTTAAATGATTTTAGCAACACCAAATAAGTGTGCACTCGGTTAGGAGATTTACAAAAGACTGTTAATTCCACTCTGTTAAGAGATTTACAATCCTGCTACAATGGTTAAATTGATAAGAATAGAATATTTGTAAATGACAACTTATGCTTGCCTGAATCAAATTTATGAAATATCAAATAGATATCACCTTAATGTGTAGAATATAACTCTCTATCCTTCTCGATAGCCTCATATATTTCTGATAAACTATACTGTCTCTGATAAACTTTCCTATCATGAAAACCCTTGTCTGATCTTTGATGTCCTATGTGCGGCTACTACTTCATGATCTCCTTATCATTCATATGTCAAAAGGAAATCTTTTACAATTATGTATCAAACTTCTTTGACCTAATTAGGTTTACAACATCTTAGAAAGCCTAAGATGTATGGTGTACAAAAATAACCTAGATCTAACTTGTTACATAGGGATCATCACAAAATTAAATGATTACATCCATAATAAATGTGTCTCGATCTTGGTAAAATGTTTGTAGATTTGTGTAAACCATTTTCATAGAGATATGTGTCATTTTTTATTACTATGCCATTTCCTGAATAACTCGGTAAACATTGCATTCACAGTTCGGTGATCAAACTGATGCTCAGTGTTGACTAGTTTGATACTCAATAAATCCTGACATTTGGTAAACAATATGCTCGGTTAAACCTGTATTCTAATAGCTTGAAGTTCTTCCTTGTAACTACTCAATGTGAAGGCTTTGTAAGTTCAACCGACTGACTTGTTTGACTCCTTATTCCAACCTTTACCGACTGAACTCATTTGATACTAATGACAATATTTAATGCTCAAATAGAGATAACAAAGAATTATCTTCTTATGGATCCAAAATTGATCATTAGGACAAGGAAAATAATTTTCTTCTTAGGGATCAATAAAATAGGTGGCGGGTCCCCTTCATGACTTTGCCTAGTGTTCCTTGTTTTTCTTTGTTGTTTGCGTGTCTTCTCATCTCTATTGGTTTTCTAGTCTTTCTGGGTTTTGGGTGACTGTTGGTTCTCTGATAGTGTTTATTGTTGGGCTCTTCTTTGAAAATATTTATTTCTTGATGTTGTAAAATGTTTCAAGTCCCTTCAAAACCTTCTTTTTCCTTTAATCAAAACATTGTCTTCTTAGGGATCCAAAAGTGGTCAATCCTAAGGAAAGCATTGTCTCCTTAGGGATTAATTAAAAAAAAGGTTTCATAATATATAATGGAGGTTATATATATGCTCCCCTCCCTACAATGGAAAAATAAGATGATGGTGACATCATAAGAGAAAAAGAACAAGAATACCTACTTCCATTAACAAGAAGATATCCTTAAAATAATGAATGCTTATACCCTTAACAAAGAGTAAAAAATATTATTTTCCAAGGAATAGATAATTATGAAAGGATATCCATAAATGGAAAGAGAACCTTGAAAAGGAAGAGATCTAGGATACAAGACATCTCACCCCAAGAGGATTTCTTGAACAAATATAGCATCTTCAAGACAAAGAGGGAAGGAGGAAAAAAATGCAGCCTTTTAGGCCCCATATTACTATGTGAAAAAGATATTCTTGATGAAGGATAATACACCTTAAGCCCCTTATTAAGGGTTATTTTTTAGGATAGACATGCACTTTGCAAAAAAGAAAAAGATTATAACTCAGGATGTAAATCTTGTGAAAAAGAGAAGATCCTCATGTAAACAAAAAAATCCACGCTATACAGGATTTCATGAGATAAATAAAGACCACATAATATAGATAAAGTCGATCCTTAGATAGGAATAAGAGATTGTGAAATGAAACCTTTCCCTAGAAGGGTGAAGGCAAGGGAAAATATATCCCATTGTATACTCTATGTGATAGATCTTTTATAATAGACACACACTTTCAAGAAAGCATAAGGTTTCCACTTACGATGTAAATCTCATAAAAAAGAGACTTCATATCCTTATGTAAAACAAAAAATTTGTGCAAGAAATGATACCATATTATAAAATATGTAAATCTACAAGGGATACTAGATCTATTGGTAAGGAAAATAAAAAGAGGAAGGAAGATCATGTATACAAACCTTCCCTATTTTTAGGTAAGGGAATACTTAACAAAGGATGACACATTATGCTCCCTAAGTGAAATTTTATTTATAATAGACATAAGCTTTCAATAAAACATAAGGTTACAACTCAAGAGTAAATCTCTTGAGAAAGAGAATATCCTTGTGTAAAAAAATAATTCCATGCAAGAAAGGATATATTGCTATAAAAGAAATGAGTTAGCAAAGGGAGAAAGTGGACCCTTGGGATAAATAGGAGAGTAAAATACTACCCTATCCCTCCAAGTGAGGACACAAGGGATACATACTATTATGTTTCTCACAAAATATGATTGCACCTAAAATTTCACTTCCATAAATGATAATGAGCCATCAGAGGATAGGCTAGCAATGTCACATTGTGAGTAGCAACATAATAGGAACGTAGATGTTATTTAGAATGATCATGAAAAAAGTGACATTCATTATTTCATGTAATTTTAATCATACCAAATTCAATGAATTCCTAAATTTTACACTTTAAATCATAACATTCATTAGTCTTATGGTGACAAATTTGATGATACATTCAAATGGAAGAGTTATGTTATTTGTGTTTGCAATTTTTTCATTTATTTTCCAAAGGAAGAGTAATTACATTGACTTTGAGAATCTCAAATATAATATTCTCTTTGTGTGATGAGAAATTAGGAGAGGAATTTATAGATTGATTGGACAAATGGGAAGGTTAGAAACCTAGAGCTTCTTTGAAAAGTGTGACATATATTTCTCATGAGTTTCAATGCTTTGTTGCACACATCCTATACCATGTCCACCAAAAAGGTTTGATATATAAAAAAGAGAAGGGTTTCCTTAAGGTGGAACTGGGTTGAAATTTAAAAAAGTCCAATCAATATCCATACATGTGCTAGAATGATGTGTTTGGTTCTCAAATTCAAGGAATTAATTTTTACTATAGAAGGTTGGTGTGAAGTCTAAAGTTTTCTAATCACCATCTCGAAGAGTTGATGGTTTTCTTGTTCATATTGGAGAAATAATTGAAGAAGAAACTAGAGATTGAAGAGTGTTGAATTTATTAGTATCCTTATGTGCTAAGGTTGAATTTAGGGAAGACAGGACATCAAGGAGAATATTTTCTTGAGGATTGTTGTTATATTTGTATGAAACTTCATGATAATTGAGTTGCATAACACCTTTTTCAATAATAACTGGTATTTTTTTAGGGATATATTGAATTGTATTGACTTGATTAGGTTCTTTGTTAACCAAATATTCATTTGGAAAAGAAAGAGCATCAAGGATATCATCATCTACTTCTAAGGTACTTTTAGCTTAAGGAAAATCATAACTCATTAGTGCTTCATCTCTCAAGGGAAGATGAGTGGACTAGATCTGATCTAATATAATTGCAAAAAATGATATAAAAGGGAATGTAAAAGAATTTGAATGTACCTAGAAATGAAAGAGGAGAAGTGATTTTTCAGATCTGAATTTTTGACTATCAGAGTCTCGAAATGACTTATAAATGTAGATCTAAGACTTGGAGGTTGTAACTTGGATTCTGACCAAATATGACATGAAAATATAGGGTACATGATGAAAAAAGTGACATGTGCCTAGGAAATTTTGGGAATGGAAACTTGTCCCTAGTGTTTTTACTTGAATTTTTCAAGGATTAGCTAGTAGTTTCCAATGTTGCTAGATATTGTTTAAGAGCTCTGTAACCTATTCCCACACATAAAAAAATGAGGAACAAGGTTGGATAAATGGTCTTTCCTTTTTCAAACCTTTTTTTAGGAATGAACCTTGAAAATAAAATGAAATTACATAAGGAAAGATGAAATAGAAGCTAGATTTGAAATACCTCATGCCTTAATCATGAAATGATTCTTTGGATGTGACTAAAACTGTTAGTGCAACAACTTGAACTCCATAAAATTCCAAAAGGAAATCATGAAAGATAAGCCTCAAATGATGGATGTTGTAATTTTGATACAATTCTTGATGAAGAAGAAGAATAATTATTTGAAGGATTAAATACTTGGATGCTTCAAGACCTTTAGAATACTCTTGAAATATAATTTATTGAATGATTATTGACCATGAATTATTGCACTTGATAATGGATACCAAAATGAGGAGAGATAGGATGTTTTTATACTCAATCCATCATTTTAGGTTTAAAAAATGATCTAGGCCAGCCACAAAATCAAATTTCCTTCTAATAATCCAACATCATGCTTTAGGCAAAATTTGGGTCCTAATCCTTAGGGACATGTTGGCCTTCATGAAATATACCCTAAAGAATGTGCCATAATTTGAATTGGATTTTTGGGAAATAGGGTAGGTGTAGGATTTTTAGGTACAACTTGTTGTGAGGTCAAAACAGGTTACATAGGCCATAAATAAGGATATAGGGCCTAGGTAATGAAATGGATTATTTTATTGGAGGGAAAATAGAGGAGAACACTTAGAATAAGGGCTAACCTCAAGTTTTAAAAAAAATGAATCAATATAGGACTTATAATATTGAATTGAATGTCAAATAAGTGTTAGGAGAGAATGAAATCAATGTGGAAACCCATACATACTAAAGTGTGGCTAAAAGAAGAACCTAATTAAGGGTGTTTACTTTTTAGGATGATACAAGTTTTTTCTAGGTTTACTTTCCATGTATCTAGATTAATGAATCTTTTCTAGGTTTACTTTCTATGTATTTAGATTGAGTTTCCACAAAAATCCACATGGTCGATTTTGAGAAATTTCCTAATGTTCATTTAGAGATCAAGCTTTCCAGGGTATCTTTCACTATTTTAAGTAGAAACTTTTCAAGTTCATTCTTCCATATTCTTTTGATTACAAATCTTAAGCTTCACACCTTCAAATTGGTCTACCATTGTTTGTCCTTCTCACTACCCGTCCCAAAATTCCTCCACCATTATTGTACCATTGAAATCCTTTCTCCTCACACCTTGCTATAACATAGTATTCTACCTATGAACTATACTATCCTAAAAAGTTAGCACCCATAATTGGAGGCTCTAGGACCTTTTGGACCCCATTTTTTTGATTTCAAGGCCTGAATGATCATTTTTATTGAGCCCAACAACGTGAAATTTCTCCCTCCACTTTCTATCACACACATCTAATCCTTAAGAAATTTTGAGGCAAAAACACCTAGACTAGGTCAGCCAAGACAACCTAATCCTAGGTTTTTTTTTCTGAAGTTAGTCTTGGTCTTGATGGTAGGGTTTTCTTCTAATTTATAGATTTGTGGTTAGCTTAGAGTTAATTGAATACTAAAATGGGTATAAAAGGAGACTCTCTCCTCTCATTTTTATATCATAAGAAATCTCTCAATATGAAAGCAATCAATTGATCAAGTACAAGAAATTCAAGTTCTCCAGCAATTCAAGTTGTGAAATTGAAGTGATGGATTCAAGACTCGAAAGGATGAACCCAATCTAGGATTTCCAAGTCTCTATTTTTTCAAGATCCATTCAAGAAAATGAATTCTTCTCTCATTGATGAAAATTTATCTCCCATGATGACCAAGTAGAGGAATTCACAATAAACAAAGAAGATCCATGCATTCAACATTCTTCTCTCTCCTTCTCCATTGAGGTTATCAAGCATATATTCATTCAAGATCTAGGATTTAGCAAGTGTAGATTCATGCATTTGTGAATATATCCTTGATTCTATAATACAAGCATACATACAAGCATCTTCATGGATTTTATTGATTACTACATCCATTCATGAAGGTTATTAATGCAAGATGAATCTTACATTTATCTTTTTTACATTGTTTTCCTTTATATAATTTCAATTTCATTTCAAGGTTAATTCCAATAGAGGGGTTTGACCAATGAAACCCCCTTTCTACACCCCTTTCCCCTTATTTTCTCTATGCAAGAAATTTTTTGGGAGTTGCAGGGCTAGACTTAGGAGTCTCAGAATGTATTATAGACCCAATCAGACTTTCATTATATTTGAACTTGAAAGGACTAGGTATAATTTCAAAATAAATGTGATATGATAAATTATCAGAGTAGCAATTATGTTGTAAGGATATTGCAAAACATAAGTTTTGTTGAAAAGGATTTGGAAACCATTAAACAAATGAGGATGAATGTGTTAGTACTACTTTGAATTTGGATCCTCATGCTTGAAATTTTGAGAAATCATGGTTTTAAAACCTAGTAGTAGGCATTATGGTGGAAAACCCTAGGTCGACCTGAGCATCATTATGTTTGAGCATTACTTTTTTCTCATTTACATTCCCAATTAAGCATGTGCAATATTAGACCCTTTTAAAAAGATCACTTTATGCGTTATGTCACTAGGTTGTCGAGCGGGGTCCCCTTTTAAATTAATTCCTTCAAAACCTTAGTTTTCCTGTTAATATTTCCAAATGACTAACTTTTTAAACTTGTGGCTATCGTTAAATCTTGAGCTCTTGGTTGTCAGAATTTCTGACATGCACTTTAGCTACATGATGACATCTGTCTAAGCAGGCCCATCTTCGAAAGTCTGCTATTGATTAAACATCAAGATCAATCAATGGTTGTTGTTATACCATTGGGTTAAGATAATTGTCCTTTAATCAACCTGCTTTAGCGACAAGCATCTGATCAAGACCCTTTATGGCATTGCAGTGTTATGACAATTTTTCTTCTATGGCAGTTCTTTATGTTGACACCTATCCTAGGTGATGTAATAAAGTGGGGTTAGTTTTCTCAGATAGATAAAGCTCAAATTGATCCTACGGTTATCATTATACCACTGAGGTAAGATGTGTGATGTTTAAAGCTTGCGGTATAGCGATGATTGTTCAATCTTATAATCATGGTGTCGACTATACAGTGGGTCCTCCAATGCCAGGTCATGTTGACATGCTAGTTTTTGATTCATCAAAGTAAAGGTGATCTGGCAGCTGTCAGTATCTCTAATGTTAAGAAAGAATTGAGTGGGGTCCGCCTGTTGGTTTGTCCAACGTGGCAATTTTTTGATTAATGAAAGGTTTGAAAAGCTAAGGTGGGGTCATCATTTTTGGAAATGGTAAAGGTGCAATAAGTTGGGAAAAGATCTACGATAGTTGTTACACCGCTGAGGAAAAATGCTCAGATCTTATGCTTGCACTTTAGCGACAAGGTGACACCTATTCACTTCAATCAAAGTTAAGTTAAGTTTGTAACTTTTTCCACATGTTTAAATTGGACTGTTCTCATTGGTTGGGAACTAGTCTAGGGAAACTAACAAAGGGTTACATGACTAATTTTGTTGACCGTCCAATGTGCCAAAAAGGAAAGTGGATCAACGGTTTGAATTTGAAATTTTATTTTGTGATGTTGCTCGTGTCCTGTGAATATTGAAGCCGCCAATTCTTAGTAATGACGAACTTAATGAGTTTCATGTGAATGATTTGTAAATGGTTGGAAAAATATTATATTCCCTAGTTTGATTATTGAAAATATTACTTCTTTCAAAGTATCTTAGCAGGCGAGACTGGTTTTTCTCTCTGGAGCGTTTTCAAGAAAATATTTTCAAAGTGTCTGGTAGGCCAAAATTCCAACTTGAGCATTGCATAAAATTTTAAGGAGAAAGAAGTGTGAAGAGATTTTTTTTCTTGATTATAGTTGTCAAGTGATATTTGGGGTTCTCTCTAGTATCTGTTCATTATTTCATAACCCTAGTTAAAAAATGCCGCCTAAGAGGGGATTATCAGGAAAGACAAAGTATAAAGATAGGGGCATTTTTGAAGATTTGATGCAACTACTCCCACACTCAGAGAATGGACTAGAAAAGGTGAAGGAATTAGTCCCAAGAAACCCTAGGGACTCTATAAATGAAGGGCTCTATGATAGAGGTCTTTGGATGAGAGATTCTAGAGTAGGGAAAGATCACAATGGCTTGATATTGTTTAGGGCAGCATACTCTCAAATGAATTCTTGTGCCCCCCTCAACAATATATGGTAGTTTGATATAGGGAAATTAGTTGTCCCTGGAGTGTTCATGGATGTAGACCTCCTTATTTAGATTGCCAGGTGTTATGATCCTATGACTAGATGTGTCAAGGACATAAATGGAAGTGACCTAATAAGTATTATAGAAGATGAGATTAGAGAGGTGTTTTCATTAAATGATCCTTCTATTGGACTAGAAAAGATTGATTTTAAAGAATTCACTGAAATATATGAAGCACAAAAAGATTATTTAAGGGTAGAGCCTTTAAGGGACTTCCTTGATCAAATTGGATCAATGTGTGTGATTAGCCCTAGTACACCTGAGCCTTTCAGGTTGGATTTATTCAATTTATGGACACAATTTGTATACAAGTCTCTAACTTTGATTCTTGGACATGATGAGGCAACCCACATGCCAGTTCTGTATATGTTTATGATGGTACAATCTTTGCACCCACAGTTGGTATTGAGTTTTGATTTTGCTTCTCACCTTGATGATTTAATCCATGATGGATTAATGGCGATAAAGAACATGAAGATAAGTAGGCCTTTTGGGTGGTACTCTATGCTAATGCATATGTTCTTGTACAAGGGTGAACATTTTTTTGGTTCAAGAGTTAATATTGTCAAGGAGAAGAATGGAGAAACCCTTCCAGTTCAGTTGTGGACAACAGATTTGTCTTGGGACATAACAGAGGCTAGCTTCCTTATCTTTGATAGAAATTTTGCTTCAAGGCTTAGGACATTATTATATCTTGAGAATCCCAGAATCCCAAGAGAATTGTTGAGACTGATCAGGCCTAAGGAGTATTGCCAAGATATCACTATTGTACACAATTTTGGTGACATAATATTGTATCTAGTTTCTACAGTCTTTAGAGTATATGGTTGTAAAAAGGTGCCATACATTTTACCTTACTAGGTTCTATTGAAGTTAGGATATGTAGATATCTTGAGGCAAATTGGTGATCTGCAAGAAACAACCCTTACTAGTAAAGGGAGGGGAACTTTGTTCCCGAATATCACAATTGCACACTAGTATATTATTGTTAAGAAAGGATGGACACATTTGAATCAAGTCCTATAGCCCTATAGGATGGCTACAACTATGGCCAGATGTGCAGACAATGAAGGTTTCTTATCAAGAATGTTTAGAGAAAAGGTAAGATGTGCTCTTCTTGAGCATAAATTTAATTTTCCTTAAGATATAATAAGGAATGAGTTTGATCTCCAAACTCAAGAGATTAAGAAAAAAAATGGATAATCTACAAGAAGACTATAGATTTTATTAGAAATTTTGATCAAACTTATGACCCACTAAAGAATTTCGAGCCATGGGCTAGGAAGGTAGAGGCTCTCATAGAGCATTTTGAGGGAATCATGTAGGCAGTGAATGAGAAGAGGGCCGTAGTGAGCAAGGTAGATCTTGAGAGAGCCAAGAGGATTTTGAGCTAGCCTGGGTACATAAAACTGACCCCAAGAGGAACTTACACTATGCAACAAAGGAAAGGCTATAGTCTTCTCCTCCCAATTCAACAAAGGGATGAAAATGTTCCATCTTCTTCCAAAGGAAAGAGACCTATAGATGATATAGCAGCACAGGGGTCTTCTACAAAGAGGCAGAGACAAGAAGAATCAAGACTAGAATAGGATGTATATTTCCCTTCTCAGTCCCCCTTACATTTAGATGAGCATGGAGTTGCTGAGCAATTGGTGCAACTGAGCAATGAGGGAAATATTTTTGTTTCTACTAATGAACTACAAGAAGGAATACCAGAGGCACCTAGGGAGATAGAGATGGATCTTACTATTGTAGAGTTTGAGGGAAACAAATTGACCCAATTTTGAAATAGGCTAGTGATTCTTTTATTGCCAATGATAAATTTGTGAAGACTAGGGCATTTCTTCAATTTTTGTGGAGAATGAAAATAAACTAGTTTAAAGAGATTTGTGAGAAAAAGAGGGAGGAATTCCCTAAGAAAGATATGATTGAAATTGAAAATGAGACCAAGGGGGATATGATGGAGTAGTTTGAAAAGATCACCCCTAAGGAGGGAAGGGCTATGGTCCACACTACAGGAGTGTTGATTCTTCCTGAGTGGGACATTGCAGATGCAATAGTTTTTGATTAGGTTATAAGAAGCAAAGTAAAGACCCTTACTATTGTAGAACAAGAACAACAAGCTACTAGGGGTATTAATTTCTCCAATGATCATGTAGCCCTAGTAATGTGGTCCCTAAAGAGGGAGAAAAATAAAGGAAAGAGAGAGGCTCTTTCTTTAGGATATGCTGGAAATTTGCTAGTACAAAGAGTAGGTGATACTTCAGGTGTTGAAGCCTTGAACATCATTCTGGAGACAACCAAATTCAATGTTAAAGTGGTAGAAAAAGATGCACAAGAAAAGGAAGAATTAAGGATTAAGTTTGAAACTATCCTTAAGTCTTACAATGAGCTTAAAATTGACTTAATCCAGAAAGATAAGTTAATTGCAAAGTTGTCTGGACCCCAGGATCATAGGTCACCCCCATTGATGATTTCTGATAAACCTGTAGTAGCTTCTTCATCAAGCCCAATTATTGAGTTTCCACCATCACCACTCCTAGAAATGAATATAGATGCAAGAGTCAGCTGGGAGAAGCATCAATTAACCGAGTAAACCAATAAGTTAAGGGAAATAAGGGTGCAATTGGAAAAAGAGAAGGATGAACATGTAAAAGCTACATCTCTGGTAAACTAGAAGTATGAAGAAAATCTAGAAGCAATAATGTAGTTTTCACATGATTTAAAGCTATCAGTTTTCTTTAATCATGTTAGTAGGTTACATATTTTGTTTATAGCTTTGAATAAAGATAAGACTGAGTTGGCAACAATTTTGAAAAAATGGATTGAGAGATCTGCAAGTGTGAAGTTATTTCATTGGTTATCTAAAGGCCAAGAAGATCCTAATCTCCTAATTAAGCCAGTACATCAGTCTGTAAAGAAAATTGTTGAGTATAGTATATTTTTGGATATTTTCATAAGGAAATCTAATGTGTTAAGGAGGGAATTAACACATCCTACCTCAGAGATAGTGCCAAGTTTATTCAAGGATTCTGGAGAATTAAAAGAGTTATATAAGTGGAGAGAGGAGATGGGTGCATTTCTGTCAGAAAGAGTGACTGGTGTCTTAAATGAAACTTAATCTTTTATCAGCACTATCAAGCTACTGATGACCACAAAATCAAAGTCTGGTTCTATTCAGCAAGAGGTCAATCAGATGGAAAACCAATGGGAATAGTTATCTAGCAAGAAAGCTGAGTTTGTAAATTTTGAATTCCCAAGTGAAGAGGTGTATAACAGGTGGAAGCATCAGTACATACCTCATGTGGAAAAAGTAGATACTCCACCTACTTCTTGAGCCAAACAAAGACTCCAACCTTTTGAGTCCTGAAAGTTGTTGAGATATAAAGAGATATTTATTGTAGGGATGACAATGAAGAAATGGAAATCAAATTTTCTTGAGGAAACTGAGGAAAGAATTGAAGACATAAAGCAAGGTGACTATCTACAAATATCTCCATTTTTAGTTAAGGCATTTATTGTAAACCCAGTAGGGTTGTTGTAAAGATTTTAGGTTAAACTTTTGTAAACTCTAAAGTGATTGGTAGCTTGTTCCATTTCCTTGTATATAAAGGATCTTCCACGATCATTTTAGACATTGGGAGTTTGGGAGTTGAGAAGATAGAAATTTTGAAACCCTAAGCCTTAGTCAAAGATTGTAATTTTTTGTATCATTTCTTATCAAGCAATAGAGAAGAAGTGCAGGTTGCTACTATTATCTTGCAAGCTTGCTATCTAGGACATATTGTATACAAACGATCAAAGGTTATACTTAATACAAAGCCTAACTATTTTCCTCTCCTTTATGTTCATTTTGTGAATCTTTAAGTCTCTCAGAGATTAATATGTATGTATCTTTTCTTTGAGTTCTGATCTAGGGTTGGATTAAAAATTGCTCAAGGTGGGATATGTGTTCATTAGATTTACATAAGGATTATATATAAGTAGGAAAGAATTGGGATATTTGTATTTATGTTTAAAGACCAGTTATTTCAAGGATCTTTGTATTTACTCTATTTTCTAGTAATATTTGCCTAATTAATAAGGCACTAGCTCATACTCTCTAATCTTCATTATATGGGGAATGATTGAAATCATTGTAATCAGAAACATATAATCAATACCAGTCATTTTACTTTATTTTACTTGCATTATATAGTTGTTCTACCTAGTGATGGAGATTCAATGAATAATAGGTTGTTATTTAGTACTTTCTCATTGTTATTTGTTGTAAGATCTAGTATTAAGTAAAAAACAAAGTTATATCTATTGGATCAGGTGTACTGACCTTGGTTTTGTAGAGCCAGAAGTGAAGAGGGCAGTCTAGTCCCTATAGTTGGTCTAGTTACCTATAGATTTCTCACATTTGGAACTAACCCCTCTTTAATATCAGTCATAGGTATATTGGTGTCTCATGGAGTGTACAATCCTATCTAGGAACCAACAAAATGGTGACTCTGCTCGGGAATTTGTAAGATTTGTGTAAAATAATGTAGGTACAAGTTGAGCTAGACTCATGGCCTACTTATTTTTAAACCAGTGGGTTACTATTGAACACATAGAGTTATTTCATTTTCAAAAATTACCTACCCTTCCTATTTGTTTAAAATCATAGAAAACCCCATTTTTCTTGGGTGGTGACTCAAAGATATCTCTATAACTAGTGATAAATAAAGTTTTATTTGTTATAATGAGTTTAAAAAATATAGGGTCCTGGAGAAAGGAGCATCTAGAGGAAACCTTAGAAGGTGGGCTTGCAACCACATCTAGATGAGGTCAGATTAGAAGAGAAAAAAAAACCAATGATATGTCCTTCACATGGAAGCAGAAGGGAGGTTCAAGACAAGAAAGCATTGCTCCTAGTCAAGAGGGAAATGCCTCAAAATATGAAGAGGTTTTTGATCTAGATCTAAATCAATATGAGGATTATTATTCCCCTATAGAAAGAGAGGGTGAAAAGTTGCCCCATAATAGGAAAATAATCCCTAATAAATGGTATGGAGTAGAGAGGAGGTCTAGAAGTAACAATAGAAACAGACAAGATTTTGTCCCTGCTTTCACCCTTGGTTCTTCATTACCTCAAGGCCTCCATGAATCTCAGGATCAATAGGAAGACCCCCAAACACATCAGGTTGAATCTGAAACAACTCTGCCTGATTCTGAGGAAATCTTTAAAGAAGTGTATGAATTGGAAAGAAGAATTCATGAGCAAGAAGCTATTAGGCAGAAGAGGGAAATGGAAAGGGAAGAAAAAATTAGACATGCCATGATAAGGGATGACCAATTGAGAAGACAAATATTAAATTTAGAAGCCATAAATTATGTTCCCATTCCTAAACAGACAAACAAACAGTCCATTGTCCAACAAGTGTTTGAAACAAAGAATCCTAGGGATAAAGGAAAGTAGAAAGCAGTGGGCATTTCAATTAATGAGCCTGTAGGCCCTAAATTTCTCATAGATCTAGCTTTAAGGTTAGGAGTAGACCTTGAGAAAGCCAAAAGGGAGTAGGAATTTCTAGCCAGAGAATTGGAAAAGGTAGAATTGGAAGCTTTAGCACTAGAGATGAGAAAAAAGATAGATTTCCTTAAGTAGTCTTCAGGACCCAATATTATTACCAACTCTGTTATGACACAAGGAGGAAATGTTAAAAATAATGCTAACCAAATGACAAATGTTCCCCCACTGGGGGGGCTCAAAATCTATACCATGTCAAACACTAATGCATCAACATCCAAGGGTGGTGGTATATCTAATATAGGGCTTATTCATGAAAGATGTAAACAGTTGGTTTTTACTGGCATCCCTAGATATCCTAACCCCATCCCTAAAGAGATTAGGAAAAAACTTCCCAAGTTCACTAGAAGTAATGTTGTCACCTGTGAGGAACACCTAAAATTTTTTATTGATGTGATTGATGATTACAACATTGTGCCAGATGATGTTATAATGAAACTATTTGTACAATCCCTGACAGAAGATGCAAGAGATTGGTTTAGGGCTCTGCCACATGGTAGCATAGGCTTGTTGTTGTACAAAATGATGCTTATGCTCTAATAGGCTGCCAATGTACCTTGAGACTGATATTAGGAATGGTTAATTCTAAGTGTGGGAGCTATGCAAGGCAATTGGACCAACTATAGGGACTTAATATGCCCTCTTCTGCTTCTAGCTCTGCAAAACCAAGGCGGGTGCACCTAACCTAGTATAAAATATACTTCATACACCAAGAACTAGGTTTGAATAACATATAATAGGATAGTAAGAAAGTACTAAGTGTTAACCACACACTCATTGACTCTCCATTACTATGGGTAGAACCACATACAACCAAATACTCAAAAATTAAAAGGCTAGTTCTTAACTTATGCTTTTGGGATCATCACAACAACAATCAGTATTTTTTGATAAAGAGATAATCATTTAGGCCAGTGCCTCATCCATTGGGCAAGATCTCCTAGAACACGAGTGCTACACACACTAGACAATAGCTAAGATTCCAAGCCATAAACACACCTACAATCTCCTTTACTACTTATGAGATATCCTTACATAGACAATAAGATAGATCTATGTCCCATCTAAAGCATCATTTCATCTAATCTTGGATTAGAACTCAAGAATGGATACATATACATAAAACAATATGCAGAGGACTAGAAAGTTCATAATCTATCTAAGTTGACACAAAGGAGAGATAAGAGTCATGTACTTGTATTAAGTATGAAGAATCCTTAAGTGTAAAAAATCAATCTAGAGGAGTCAAGCTTGTAAATTACAGCTTAGACCTACAAATTTTTGTCTATCATCAACAGAATATCGAATGCAAAAGTGTTACAATCTTGGATCCAGGACTAGGAACACTTCAGAACTTCCAAGCTGGAACCCTTTGAAAATCAACAAAAACAACATAAATACCCATGGTTACCTTGAAATCCCACACAAGTTAGGATGCAACAAGCTAAGGGTAACCATGGTTAGGGTTAGGGTTTTCCATCAATTAGGCATTTCAAGTTCATCAAAATCTGATACAATTCAGAGGGAAAACACTAAGTCCTAAATGCACTTGATCAACATCTGATCTTCAATCATGAGAAACTCTGAAAAGGCACTGAAGATCAATAAAAAATCTATAAAATTCAAACTGGAAGTGACCCTGCAACCACCTTTGGTACATTTCATTAACTCCTCCGCATTGAAACATCTCTTCTTCAATCATCTCACACCTTGGAGCACACTGGAACGGTGGAGAAAATCAGTTTTACCAACTCTAGCCCTTTCTGTCATCAATTTTAGTCCTTTCTGGTCATAGGAAATGTTCTCAAAGATTTGAAATTGAAAAGCAACGGTCAATCTTATGGTGCCAGCAGTGAATCGGTGATCACAATTTAAATTGGGATCAACTTTATATCCCCACCGTTAGATCTTCATACTTCGCGGGCTTTATATTTTTAACCCATCCAAACACCTCAGGTTAACTCTGCAATGGAAATGTACAATAGTTGTTGCATGATCACATAGCATGGAGATGGGCTATGCGAACATGTGACAACCTGTGAACCTTAACCGCTAGCATAACCACCACCGCTACCTACCAACGTGACACCCTTGTCGCATGATCACATGGCTGAAAGATGGCCCTTGTGATCATATGACAAGGCAACAAGACTGCCACCTCACCCCCTTTA
Source organism: Chamaecyparis obtusa (assembly GCA_027943335.1). Classification (NCBI taxonomy): domain Eukaryota; kingdom Viridiplantae; phylum Streptophyta; class Pinopsida; order Cupressales; family Cupressaceae; genus Chamaecyparis; species Chamaecyparis obtusa. The sequence continues at coordinate 1,460,373 of BSBK01001523.1, read as the reverse complement.
CCTTGCTGCATGCCTTGTCACAAACCTGTCGACCAAAGAAAACATTTTAACTTCATTGTTAAACACTTATCCATCTGCTAAAAGACTAAAGAAAATAATCCAAGCCCGTAAGGAAGGATCGATGGTTGTCTTAAATTCAGATAGCTCTGACAAAAGCTATGAGATCTTACCCCATTCATCAATCTTCTGACATCTCAAGGCCCCCAACACATCAGAAAATCAGGTCCCACCGATGGCTCCAGCTCATCCCCCACAGATATGTGTCAACTAGTCACATGATCGCATAACCAAAAATTGGGCTATGCGATCATGTGACAACCAACCAAAGGCCACCACATAACCACCTCTAGGACCACAGCCAAAGAGGCTTTACCTTTTAAAAGCATGAAGACCCGGGCCCACCATTAAGTGAATGTGCTACAAAGGCAAGGTAAATTGCCAGCCAAGTCACCAGATGTTAAGGGCTTGGCTGCCAGAATAAGGAGACTAGGAGATAACCGTGAGTCGCCAGATCATGGAATGAAAAACTTAACCACCAGAATCAGGAGACATCACGAAGAACTGGGACCCACGCAGATAGGTGGCAAGTGGTCATATGATCGCATGTCAAAAAATTCTGACATGCGGCCATGCGACAACCAATCAGGAAGAGCCTGCAGACCTAGACCCACAGGTTGAAACACTACACCGTAAAGAAGAATCAACGGCCAACGTGATTTCACATAGCCTTGACAAATCCTTCACACTTTAGTGACAACCATTAATGCTCTGACATGTCAAGATCCTCTGAATCATCTAGAAACTAGGTCCCACCATCCATCACACATACGCAGTTAGGGAACACCAGCAAATAGGAAACTATGAGGTCAAAAACACACAGGGTTTTCGATGGAAAAGATCGAAAACACACAAGGTTTTCGGCACCAAAAGACAAGTGCACAAAAGCTGGAAGGAAAAGGTCAAAAACAATGAGGGTTTTCACACAGACCGAAAACATCATGGATTTTCAAAAACATTGTGGGTTTTCGACACTGTGGTAGATTTTAAAAATATTTTCCTGCAAACCTTAAAACTTGAATAACTCCCTGGGTTTTGCAATTCAGCATGTGCAATTTGGACTAGAGCTTGGTGACACAATTAAGAACACAGGGCTAAGAGTGCACACCATGAAACAAGTGGATTTTCATCACACATTAAAACTATGACTTGCAGGCATGGCAGGACAACATGACAAACATTTGCAGGGAACAGGCCATTTTCAAAGAATTTTTGCTATGACAATGAAAATGGACTAACAAGGCTCATGGGATCAGCTTAGACATTGTTTCAAGGAATAGTATGGTGATAAAACATATGAGGGTTTTATGTTAAATGAATTTAATAACATCAAGAAAAAATTCAGTGAGGATGTTGTTGAATTTAATGTTAGATTTCAAAAGGCCATGCATAAACTCTTGCAATTCATCAGACTAGATAATATAGTATGTCTTGTCACCTATTTAAATGCCTTTGATTCTAAAATGGGCTACCTTTTGAGGGACAAGAACCCAAGGAGTCTTGTTGAGGCTTATAAGCTAGCTATAAACATAGAAAGTAACCGCAAGATTTCAAGAAAATTGGGAAGAAGAGAATATAACAAATCACAATTGTTGAACATAAAAGATCAAGGGAAGCCTATGAGTGTAAAACCAAAGGATGATGATAGCTTAAAGTAGATCTTGAAGGCAATAAAGGATTTAAATCCTGGTGAGAACATAAATAATAAAGTTGTAGGAGGTGACAAGCCTACCTTTAATAATTTTAACAAGTTGCCAAGAATGCAAAACTATCCATACAATACTCAATGGAAGGATGGGAAACCTATTCTCCTAGAGAGGAAGGATAAACCAAATGATAGAACCCCTGACCCATTACAAAGAAACTCAATGAATATGGTGGAGGATGTCCCATGGTGTATTGTTTGTCAATCACCACATGATCCTAATTATTGTGTCATATCCCAGAGTGTTTCTTCATAAGAGGAACAAGAATGTAATGATGAACAATGTTATGATGACCAGGGATGTGGAATGACTTCTTCCCATGTTTGGGATGAGATGGATTCTATTGAAAAAGATGAAAATCAAGATATTTTGGATGCTCAAACTAGAAATGAATCATACCATCAGCAAGTCTTTTTAGATGAGGATAGTGAGCTTGATAATATTCAATGTAATGTTTTGAAGGATAAAGAGACAGTTGTTTTGAGAAGGCCATTAGATGAGGAGATTTCCTTGATAAGAACTGATATGGTTACTCAAGCTAAAAAAAGTTACAACTTAAGGAATAGAGTAGTTGGTAATCCAAATCAGAAGCCCGCTAGTATTTTCATCAAGAAGACAAAAAAAGATGCAAAGAGATCCCAGAATAAGCTAAAGGATGCCAATCCTACTGATAAGGTCAAAAAAAAGAAAACTGTTAAGCCTAAAATTGTCTATAAAGTGAAGTCTAAACCCATAGTTGAGGTTGTTCCATCTTTGCAGAAGGAGGATAAAATCCAGATTGAACAACCTACAAATACATCCATTTAGAATGTTGATAAAGAAACTGCAAATGTGAAGCAGGATGTGATTGATTCAAAATATGTTCCAATTGACATGAGCAAGTTGTTGTCATAGATTAATGTCAAAGTCCCTTTGCTAGAAATGATGAGAATAGATGAGCATAAGGAAAAGGCCCTGAATTGGGTGAATGGTGTAGTATCCATAGACTCTCAAAAAATACAAAGGATTGAGAAACAAGTAGCAACTTTGAGTGATGAAAATGAAAGTTGTAGTGAGGAAATTTTTTCTAAAATTCCCCAAATTTATTTAGACATGAATGTTGTTAGCACCATTACAGGAATAGTTGATCCTTTCCTCTTAACCTTGTTGATAAATGCAAAATTGTTAAAAAATTTGTATGATTGATTCAGGAGCATCAAACACTATTATGCCCACTAAGGTTATGAAGTCACTTGGGTTAAAGGTAGATAGTCCCCATGGGAGATGTCAAGTAATGGATTCAAGAGAGGTACCAGTTGTGGGTACTATCAGGGTTTTGCCTTATAGATTGGTAGCATACCCTGGCAAACAAGTGACCATGAGTGTTCTAGTGGTTGATATCCCTCCTCAATATGGGATGTTATTGTCAAGAAGATGGAGTGCTTCTATGGGAGGAAGTATATAGTGTGACTTATCATTTTCTACATTCAATTTTGAGGGTTATAATATTAAGATCTCCATGGAACTTAGAGCTCCACATATGATTGAGGAAGAAGAAGAAGACACCATGAACTGTTTTCTTGATACTGACATAAATGCTTTTAGAGTCCAAGATAAGCAGATCGAGGAGGATGTTAAAAATACACATAAATTAGATAGCCAGGAGGGATGGACTAACCTTGATAATTTATGGACCATGTATTTTGATGGGGCTAATTCAAAAGAGGGGTTAGGAGCTGGAATATTGCTTATATCACTGAGTGGTAAAACTTTCAATTTTTCCTTTACTTTGCTATTCTCATGCATAAATAATGTTGCAGAATATGAGGCCTTGTTGATAGGTCTAAGGTTAGTATCAAGGCATGGTATAAAGTGTTTAAAGGTAGTGGGTGACTCTGAGTTGGTTGTCTCTCAAGTTAGATCAAAATATGCTTCAAAGAATAAAAAATTGAAGCAGTATAGAAATGCAGTGTGGGATGAAATTTAGAGCTTTAGTGCTTTTAATATTTTTTGGATGGAAAGAAGTCAAAATAGAATGGAAAAATTATTAGCTAATGTAGCTCTTAGACTAGAGGATGTTACATTCATAGATATATCAAACATAGAAGTTTAGGCCAGGCCTTCCATCCCTGATATTGTAGAAAATCGGCAAGTCTTTTATGATGATCAAGACATATTAAGATTTTTGCAATGTGAATCTCATTTTGGTGACAAGGAAATGGATTTTAGTGCTTATGTTGATACAATGAATGGTAAAGAGGTTATCTTTGGAAAGGAAGTATTATAATTGAAATCAAATAGGGTTCCCAAGGGATTGGTTGCTTTGGAAAGAGCATTTGATAATAAAGACAAAACCTTTTCTACCAACACTGATAAAGCAAATGATCTTGAGGAAATAAATTTGGGCACAAGGATGGTGCCCAAAAAGGTTTATATAGGTAAGACATTATCCCCTAAAACCAAAAAAAATCTGATTGATCTTCTTAGGAAGTTTAGACATGTTTTTTCTTGGTCTTATGAGGATCTCAAGGCTTATAGAGAAGATCTTTTTCAACATGAGATTCCACTGAAGGAGGGTACCAAACCATTTAGACAAAAATTGAGACCTGTCAACCCTACCTTGGCACCTAAAATGCAAGGGGAGCTCAAGAAGATGATAGATGTCAGAATAATCAAACCTATTAGACATTCCACCTGGGTTTCAAATTTGGTTCCTGTCAGAAAGAAGAATGGTGATATCAGGCTTTGTGTTGATTATGGATTACCTAATATGGAGAGCATGTTGTAGAAGGTCACTGGGTCAGAATTAATGTCCATGATGGATGGCTTTTCTGGTTATAATCAAGTTATGGTTAAACAATCAGAACAATTCAAGACTGCATTTACAACTCCATGGGGGACATATGTTTATGTGAGAATGCCTTTTGGATTGATTAATGCAGGTGCCACTTTCCAAAGAGCTATGGATGTAGCTTTTGCAGACTTTGTTAAAAAATTCATGGTGGTATATTAGGATGACCTTACAACATTTTCAACCAAAGAGGAACAACATTGCCAACATTTAGAAAGGATCTTCATTAGAGCATTAGAGTATGGAGTTTCTTTGAACCCAAAGAAATGTGCCTTTGGTGTGGTTGAAGGAAATCTTTTGGGGCATATCATTTCAAAGGATGGTGTAAGAATAGACCCTGAAAGGGTGGAAGCTATTGATAGATTGTCTCAGCCAAAGAATGTCAAATGAATTCAGTCCTTTTTAGGATAGTGAATTTCTTGAGAAGATTTATAACTAACTTTGAAGAAATTAGCATTCCTATATCAAGAATGTTGAAGAAAGGAGCCAAAGTTGAATGGAATGCTGAAGCAGTGCAAGCTTTTAATGACATTAAAAGGGCTGTTAAGCATGCCCCAGTTTTGAAAACACCAGATTATAGTAAACCTTTGTAGATTTTCTCCTTTGCATCTGCCCATACTGTTGTGGTAGTACTATTACAAAAAAATGCGGATGGTTTTGAACAACCTATTTCCTTTTTCAGTAAGACCTTACAAGCAATAGAATTAAATTATGACACTGTTGAAAAATAAAATTATGCTTTGGTAAATGCTATCAAAGCATTTAGATGTTATCTAGTTAGAGCCATAATGGTTTCTTATGTTCCAAGTGCTACAGTCAAGGATATATTGTTCCAACAAGAAGTTTCAAGGAGAAGATGTAGGTGGATCAATAGAATTCAGGAGTTTAATATTGACATTCATATTACAAAGTTGGTAAGAGGGTTGGGCCTAGAAAAGTTGATGGCTCAAAGCAACTTAGCTGCAAATCAAATAAATATGTTGGAGGAAGATCAAAAACCTTTTGTTTGCAATATGGATTGTTGTGACTGGTACAAGGATATTGTTAAATACTTGTAGAAGATGATTTTACCCCCTAAGTTAGATGATAACAAGAAAAGAACTATTAAGCTTCATTCCATAAGATATGCAATTATAAGTGGTGAGTTATGGTGGAAGAGTAATGAAGGTGTCTTGCTTAGGTGTGTAGACCAGGACAAAGCCATACTCTTGCTAAATGAAATGCACAATGGGGTTTGTGGAGGACACTATATGGTAAAGACCACAACTCACAAGATCATTAGATCAGGTTTTTGGTGGCCAACACTTTTTAAAGATACTCACCAGTTTGTAAAAAAATGTGACTCATGCCAGAGGTTTGCAGCAAAGTTAAAATTTAGTGGAAATCTACCCCTTAAGCCTATTACAGTTCAGGCCCCTTTCCAAAAATGGGTTATGGATTTTATTGGGGAAATTCCTAACAAGTCTAGTGGTGGACATTCCTATATCTTTCTTGCAACAAATAATTTCACCAAGTGGGTTGAAGCAATTCCCTCAAAAAGAGCAACTAGTAAGGTGGTAATAGATTTTGTGATACATAATATCCTTACAAGATTTGGCTACCCCGAAACTATAGTAGTTGACAATGCTATGTGTTTCAGGTCAGAGGAATTTGTTGACTTTTGTCAAAAAAATGGCATTAAGTTTTCATACTCATCTCCTTACCACCCACAAGGCAATGGCTAGGCTGAGTCCAGTAACAAGAGTCTAATTAAGATATTGAAAAGAGTGTTGGATAAAAATAAAAGATCCTGGGATTCTAAATTGTTGCAAGCCTTATGGGCTGATAGGGTTACAATAAAGAAAGCAATAGGAGGTGCCCCTTTTGACTTAGTTTATGGAATTAATGCAAGGTTACCCCAAAATAACTTGCTTCAGATGTACCAATTCATATAGGCCTATGATGATGATATGGAAGATGAAATGACTATCAGAATTAATGATATAATCCATTTGAATGAGGTACGAAGTGGGGTACATACCAAGAATGAAAAAATTTAGGCTTAGTGTAAGGTCTTATATGACAGAAGGACAACTCAGAGAAGTTTTCAAATTGGTGACCTAGTCCTGATGTGGAATGCAAGATTAGAAGGAAAAGGGAAACATGGAAAGTTTGACCCTATTTGGTTGGACCCTTACATCATTGAAGGAAAATGGGGAATAGGCTCATATTTGTTGAAAAGTCTGACAAGAGAACTCATGGAATTTCTAGTTCATGGGCAATTTTTAAAGCTTTACTTCTCCTAGGCGGTTCTCTAAGTCTCTGTAAAGTTTTTAGTTTAGGGTTTTTTGTGTACAGTTCCTTGTTTTCAGTTGAAGTTTTGGATTGGTCTGCTCTTCGAGGAGATTCTAGTTTTCTTGTTGTATCTATAAGAGATACATGTCCCCAAGTATGAGCCACTGTTAGTACTACTTTGAATTTGGATCCTCATGCTTGAAATTTTGAGAAATCATGGTTTTAAAACCTAGTAGTAGGCATTATGGTGGAAAAACCTAGGTCGACCTGAGCATCATTATGTTTGAGCATTACTTTTTGCTCATTTACATTCCCAATTAAGCATGTGCAATATTAGACCCTTTTAAAAAGACCACTTTATGCGTTATGTCACTAGGTTGTCAAGAGGGGTCCCCTTTTAAATTAATTCCTTCAAAACCTTAGTTTTCCTGTTAATATTTCCAAATGACTAACCTTTTGAACTTGTGGTTGTCGTTAAATCTTGAGCTCCTAATTGTCAAAATTTTTGACATGCGCTTTAGTAACATGATGACATCTATCCAAGTGGGCCCATCTTCAAAAGTCTGCTATCGGTTAAACATCAGGATCAATCAACGGTTGTCGTTATACCATTAGGTCAAGATAAATATCCTTTAATCAACATGCTTTAGTGACAAGCGTCTGATCAAGACCCTTTCTGGCATTGCAGTGTTATGACAGTTTTTCTTCTGTGGTAGTTCTTTATGTTGACACCTATCCTTGGTGATGTAATAAAGTGGGGTCGATTTTCTTAGACATATAAAGCTCAAATTGATCCTACGATTGTCATTATACCACTAAGGTAAGATGTGTGAAGTTTAAAGCTTGTGGTATAGTGATGACCATTCAATCTTATAATCAGGGTGTCAACTATACAGTGGGTCCTCCAATGCTAGGTCATGTTGACATGCTAGTTTTTGATTGGTCAAAGTAAAGGTGATCTGGTAGCTGTCAGTATCTCTAATGTTAAGAAAGAATTGAGCTAGGTCCACTTATTGGTTTGTCCAACATGGCAATTTTCCGATTAATGAAAGGTTCAAAAAGCTAAGGTGGGGTCATCATTTTGGGAAATGGTAAAGGCATGATAAGTTGGGAAAATATCTACAGTGGTCATTAGACCACTGAGGAAAAATGCTCAGATCTTATACTTGCGCTTTAGCGACAAGGTGACACCTGTCCACTTTGATCAAAGTTAAGTTAAGTTGTAACTTTTTCCACATGTTTAAATTGGACTGTTCTCATTGGTTGGGAACTGGTCTGGGGAAAGTAACAAAGGGTTACGTGGCTGATTTTGTTGACCATCCAATGCACAAAAAAGAAAAGTGGATCAATGGTATAGGCCAATGCCTTATTCATTGAGAAAATATTACCAGAAAATAGAGTAGATACAAAGATCCTTGAAATAACTGGTCTTTAAACATAAATACAAATATCCCAATTCTTTCCTACTTGCAAATAATCCTTATGTAAATCTAATGAGCACATATCCCACCTTGACCAGTTATTTCAAGGATCTTTGTATTTACTCTATTTTCTGGTAATATTTGCTCGATGAATAGTATTGAATCATTCCCAGAAAGTTTTTCTACATAGCCTGCACGGTTTGGAAATATTTCTCGCAACATAGAGGCATTCAACATTGATCTTTTCATATTTGAAATGAACCATTCACATGAAAATAGTTTGAGGTTGTTATTATGGTAATTTATAAGCAATAAATTCTTGTTTCTATGTTTGATATGCTCCCAAAAAATTTGCCCATGACTTGGGGGTATGTTTAGGGGATTTCAAGCATTTTTGAGTGATAAATAATGATTAAAACAACCCAAATTTTTTAATTTCAACTTGAAATTAATTTTGAAACAAGCTTGAAGAAATGGAAAATACAACATTTGCACTTGAAATTGGAGAATGGTAAAGAGAGCTTGCATAGGTATCAAGGATAATTTAATTTGGTTTAGTTGTGTTATAGAATACTTTGAAGATATTAAAGATAATATATTACAGCCTTTGAAAGTCATATAGTCATGCTTTAGGAAATGCACATCTTGATCATAATAAATATATGCACATAATAAATTTATAGAGGTTTTTGAATAAAGAAATGGTATTATAATGCCGAATTGTAATTATTTCAAATGAAATGGTAAAAATTGAAAATACAGGAAAACATTGGCACTAAAAAAAAAATTCACTCAAAGGGTGAAATAATTTAACAAGGGATGAATGAGGGAAATAATCAAATTTAAGAGAAGAGGTAAAATTTATTTTCACAAAGAGTTTCAATAAGGATGAAAATGAAATTAACAACATATGTGAGAATTATTTTTAAAAGTGGATGAAGTGCTAAACTTGAAGGATTATTAACAAGGATGCTAATTATTTTTATTATTTGGTAGTGATCATATATGAATGATTTTTTAACCAAAGGATGTAATGGTCTAAAGTGCTTTGTAATTATTACAAAGAGAAATCAAGACCAATAATTTTAAAACAAAAATGATCATCACAATATAAATCATACCATATTGAGGAAGACACCTTTTACTTTTCTATAGTATGGTTTTCCTCTAGTAAATATAATCAATACTTCTTTTCTTTTGACAATTATGGAAATCTTAAATTTGGTTAGTTCTTAGTTATAATCATTTACTGTAAGTGGCTATATCTTAAATCCATGTGCGAAACATTTATGTTTTATGGATGCAAGTTAGAGAAGTATAAAACACATCTAAGAAAAAAGGAGACTATTTATGTTTTGTTCTTATTGGTATTTAGAGAACATTTGAATTCAGTTAGACTAGTTGTAATTGAATACATATAATCATCATACTAAGTGTTAGATAGTTGATAGACTCATCTAGGAGAGGGTTTAAAAATTATCTTTCAGAGTTACATAGGATCATAAGAGGGGTGGCTCATTGCACAAAGGATAGGAAGGCACTGGTCAGATTCCAAAGGAGCTATATTAAAAAATAATCAAAGCATAAAATAAGTTTCAATACAAAAAAGAAAGAAATCAACTAAAAGTTGTGGAAAATATTGACAAATAGATAGTCAGAAAGATATTAGAAGAGAATTATATAAATTAATAAGAAATTATTCTAAAGATATATGACACTTTAGGATCAAATCCATAATTATAACACAAAACATTAGCTACTATAAAAAGCATCAATTAGGATACTTATTTGGTGAATGGGTTTACCTGCCTGGGTTCTACAAAGTCTAATGAGCAAGTGAGTCTAGATGTAATTTGGTTGATCTTGTTAAGCTTGCTAGATAAATTAAAGGATTTGAGCCTTGAGTAAGGCATACTCATATAATTTTCCAATCTATTAATTTGGAAACTAACAGATTGGCAACTCTTTTGGGGAGTGAGAAAAATATTGTCTAGAATATTTGGTGTTATAAGAGAAGTGTACTTTATTGGAGATAAGTACCTAGAAGACCAATAAGAAATTTTCCTATAATTTATAAAGGTGGTGACTATAACAATTGAAAATAATATGAATGAAAGTGACTCTACTGAGGAAGAAGACTAGGAAGAAAATGAAATATTCATTCCTCTTTGAGAGAGGTAGCAACTATATTGAAAGGAATGTAATGAATAAGGCATGAAACTACAATAAATTCAAACATCCAAAATGTACCAGAACACATATCCACACGAAGACAAATTTTTATGGCTTACAATCACAACCAAGTTCTAACAGAAACTATGTATTCTTGAAGCATGTAATCCATTGAACTTTAGTAACATTCCTGAAGGCCTAAACTATTTCTTGTATGTGGTTGAAACCTACCTATGTCAAACAAGCTCATACATGAAAAAATTAGAGATAAAAAGAATTAATATTAAATTTAACATGTTAAAAACTTGTAACCTACACTAAGATTTCACCACAACCTCAAATGAGCTAAAAAAAGTGCACCCAATACTTGTTTGATTTGTGTTAGGAATAGGAACACTGAGAGGGGGGGGGAGTGAATGAGTGTTCTACAATATTAATTTTTGATACTTGAAACTTAACTCATTAGCTTAATTACTAAACTAAATATTAAAGCAAGTAAAGTAAACATTCATAACACATAACACCAAATATGATTATGGGGAAACATTGGCCAAAGGAAAAACCCCAATGGGAATTAATACCCATTAATAATTGTACTTGTGTATTATGAACCTATTAATGTTCCTTAGCCCTGTTAAGAGCTGTCATTACAATGCTTAACTATAATGAACTTGTCAAGGGTCAGACCCTATTAGGAGTCTTCAATAACAAACCCTGTTAGGGGTGGTTGGCTCACTGCCAGAGGTCACTACTCAATAGAGAAGGCTACAACCTCCTGGATATCAAATACACACTATATCTGCAATGGTGAACTACTGCTATGACACTTCTTGTTTGATCAGTTCCTTTTATGCACTAATTCTTTAACCTCTTGTAAAGCTCTATATTATTCTCATTTCTCTTTGCATACTTCTTCTCTTCTTCTATCAAATCTATATCTCATGTCATGCTCAATACAAAGGTGCATGTCTTATTTATAGGCACAAACAAAACTATTCACTACGTCGGCCTATAACCTATTACATACAACACTTCAAAATGAATTGGCTCAAGTGTGTTTACATACATTGATATTATCATGTTTACAATAAATTTACAATAGGTGCATAGCCTTTACAAAATAATATAATGATCGCTAATCAAAATCTTTCCTGTTGGCTGCATGCTCTATTCTCCTCTGCCACTCACTAACTATGTCACTTCAACTCACCGTAACTTCTTCATACTAACTCATCTGATTATGTGTTCTTAGAATTAGCATGATTACATAATCAAAAGCTTATATTCAAGGGTGCATGCCAAAAATCAATCATATACATGTGCACTGATGCTCTATTCATCAGGTGCATTATTGACTACTCTGTTCTTCATACTTAGTCAATTTCTTATCTTCTAAGTTATTGCGCTTACACAAAAAATCTATATGACTTTGTTTCCATAATGAAAACACTAGATCTTAGTCATATACACTAGTATAGTCAACTTTCCAACAATCTTCCCCTTTTTCCTTAATGGAAACAAAGGAATATGGTGAAGTTACTAAACTGTATCTTACACAAAAACTTTCTAACATATATCCTTATCTTTTTCTATACATGATATACTCTATCTTATATCTCCCTTCTACTATTTCATATTACTCTATACTTACTCCATATTTAATCTACTCCCCCTTTGACATTAATGAAAAAGGTGATAAAAAATGGAACTTCAAGTACTTACAGAGTGAGTACATCCGGGTATGCAATCTAAAGGTTTTGTATCTCTTGCTACCAAAATGCCTTGAGTGCATCTATTGTCTAGAGATGGGTGCATAGTGCATAAGTTAGCTTCTCCATCTTCTCCAATTATATACAGGGACCTTGATCATATGTCACAATAGTGACATCTATCTCCTTGATATTCTGATTCAACACATCTAGGGAGGGTGCAAGTGCATTCCTTAACTGTCATCATAGATTCAACTTCCTAAATCTTCTTTGAGATGTCTGATGTAAGTTTGTCTTTATCCATACAATCAGCTATTATCTTTCTTTCTTTCACTATTATTTCCTTTAACATAGCTTGACCAACCTTTAGAGAACTAAGGTCAAGTGCAAAGTTACCTATCAATTCATTTAGCCTCTTCTTAAGATATTTCTCTTCTGAAACTTTAGATGTTGACTCTTCTAGACTTGAGAAGTTTTCTTTAAAACTTGATAGGATGCTGCTTACATCATCCACTAAATGAAAATTTACTATTTTATTTTTCTTAGGTATTAGGCTATTCAGTATGCTTACTAATTTAACAAATAATGGATTTCTCATTACTTGTTTCTCCTTTGCTTTCTCCATTGCTAACACACTAATTTTTACTGAGTCTTCTTCTCCACATGAATCTAGACTTGTTGTGTCAGGGGTCAAACTTGACAACAATGACATAGAGGGCCTAGGGGTAAGGATTCTGCTATCCATAACTTCACTCTTTACCTTCACTAGAATTTAAACAGAGGGCTCATCTAGAGGTTCATCTTCCTTTTCTTCTTCCTATCCAGTCAGGTCTTCAATCTGAACTTCTTCTTGCTACATAGGTGTGTCATCACAACATAGTATCTTAGCCTCTCTTTTTTTCACAAAATCTTCCTCAAACTTATCTAGGTTTTTATCTATGGATGCCATTGATATTTCAACATTATCAATTATGATACTGTCATCTTTTGTTTCAAGCATGGGTGCAGACTCCATTGCTTTAGTAGGCACTTTCACTGAGGGTGTAGAATCCTATGGACCTGTCATAGGTGCATTAGGTGTCTCAGACTCCTTGGCTTTCTCTGAGGGAACTTGAGTTGCAGGCACACTAGGAGGATACATGTGCCTATCCAATAACACTTTCTCAAATCCCTTCTCTATTTCCTTCGCAACCAACTCATAGTCCTTATTCATAATCTACAAAGTTCTCAGCTTGCTTCTTAGGTGAGGCTTCACCAAATCCAACAACAGTATTTTCTCTTCAACTAAACATATAGGGAGGCTTTCATCCAATATATTTTCTCTTATCCCGAGATCTTCTTCTATAGCTTGTCTCTTTAAAAAGTCTAAAATGTTCCATACATTATCCGATATAGTTGTCTTAAGTTCTAGAACTATTTTCTTGAACTTAATCATATGCTTGATTATCATACCATGGATATCTAATTTATCTATCTCACTATATTTTTCATAGAACTTTCCTATTTGATCAATTCTTCCTTCATCTACTACCCTAGGTCTCAACACTTCAAGATTTAGTTTGAATCCTACCTCTAGAGGTGCTTGAGTGTTTCTGCCTTTACTTCTTGTTGTTATAGAATATGGATGGCTTGTGTCAGTCTGCTTCTTCCTCTTAGGCATCCTGCTAGGCTTAGGAGGTGGTGTGGACTCCAGATCAAGAGTATCTATGGGTGAAAGAGTGTTATCTTCTATCTTTTTCTTCTTCTCCTTGGGATCATCAGTCTTCTCAATTTTAACTTTAGAAGAGGGTGTTCTCTCAAGTTGTGTTACAATCTTGGATTCCCTTTCCTTGTCTAGGTCTTCTTGTGTGACTCCATGGATTTTTAGTATGTCTGATGTTATCTTTGATGCTTTCCTCTTGGTCGCAACACTATACAAGACTGAATCTACTTGTCTTGTCTTCTCCTCATAAGTACCCCATCTTGGTTCATTAGGATCCTTAGGCACTGATAGTAGGACTTGTGCATAAGCTTCTAAAACATGTTCCTCCACTTCATAACCAAGTGTATGAATCCACTTAGTTCTAGGTTCCACTTCTTCCATGCAAGTGATTTTTGTCTCCACCATGAAACAAGTGCTATGCTTATACTTTTCCACTATGCTCTCAGGGTATCCTATACCTTCTCTGCATTATGATTCTGAATGTATTGATTTCCAAGTCCATGAAATCTTTCAAGGTACTTTCAGATGTTGCCTTCAATGAAATATGTGGCATTGTAGGTATGCTCCTATCTAGATAGAGCTCTGATACTTTTCCAACAATATGGAAGTACATATAGATGATCAATGACCCAAACCTAAATGTTTTTCTCTTATCATGTTTAATAGCCCTTATATTATCCATCAACTATGCGCTCAAGATCTCACACAAGTTGAACTCACCATTTTCCTTTACAATTCTGATGGCTGCCAGAATAATGGCCACAGACACACTATTAACTATGTTGGTATGTTGGAACTTATAACCAAGTATCATAAACATTAGCTTTATGTCCTTCTCCTCTATCAACTCAATTATCATGCCACGCTTATCACTACGGGACTTACAGGCTTGTTCCACTTTTTTCCTAACATCCTTACTAGTGGGAAGAATGGTGCCGGTCTTAGGAAGTCTGGTCATCTCATAAATGAGATCAATATTTATTCTAATAGGGACTTCTCCTATCCAAAATAGGTCATCATGTATTTTTCTTAGTAAAATCTTAATCCATTTGGATTCATATAACTCATATGCATTCACATACTCAATAATTGGGTGATTAGAAAGGTGTGCAAACTCATCCATGAATGTCATGTCTGGTTTCATCATTGTTTCCATGTGTGACCTAATTCTATCCAATCCTATAGGTTCCTTCTTGTCGTATATGTATGTGCATATTTCTTCTACATGCATAACTCCCATTGGGGTCCTAGAGAATGCCCCTTCCAAATCATCTAAGACTAAATTAAAGGGATGCTTCTTAAATATATATCTGTTCCTTTTAGCAACATCAAACACAACTGGAGTGGCCATTACTTACTTGATCAATCTCTCAAATAGGGTTCCAAAAGGGTTTCTAAATTGTCATAACTGAACTAGGGTTCCACAACAATCTTACATAATTCTTCGCTGATAAATCAACTGCAATCCTTCAATACTAACTGCTTGATCTCCTGTGCTCTCCAAAGGCTTGAAATCGAATGCAAATGTGAGGATAATGAATCTCTGGTGACTATAAAAACACCTTTCTACAATTAATGCTTGACACCATAACATAGAATATAATAGTGAATTTCAATCTTCATTTCTTCTATCAATCAAGTTGTGCGCTCTTGCATATAGCATCAACTAGTCTCCAAACATCTAAAACAAAAGGTGCATACTCTGAGGGTGAGTATACCCACCGCGTAGGGGTCTAGAGCTAATTTAGCTCCCCCTATGACCATGAGGGTCTTTCATCCAGAAGTAGAAGGTGTGTCCATTACGGATGCATCCACTACATAGTCATCAAAATTATCTTCCTTTTCTTCCATCCAAATCTTGCTCACATCTTTTGTAGCTTTCACAAACTTGACTTTTGTAGATTCATCCAAAATTGATCTTTGAGACTTATTAGGGCTTTCTTGTCTTTGCACTTTTGATCTACAGACCTTTGAGATGTGTCCAACCTTGTTACAAGAGTGAAAAATAACTAGAGGCCTTTTATTCCTTGGTGCATTGATGTGAGTTACCATACTACATTGTCTAGCTGTGTGACCATTGTAATTGCATATTTGACATGTAATGTTCTGAGGACTTCTAACATTCTACTATGGATGATTTCTTTGATTTTGCCGAGTCTAACTTCTTTGATTTGATCTACAATTCATAGCTCTATGACCAAACTTATTGCATGAATAACATTAACCATTGAAAGGTCTTACCTCTTTACAATCTCTTGCTATATGTACATGCTTGTTATAGGCATGTCAAGTTTGGTTTATTGGCTTGCGTTCATCCTTAGATGATTCATCTTTAGCATCAGTATTATTTCCAATCTTCTTAGCTTCTATAGATTCTTCTGGTTCTTTCATTATTTCTTGCATATCATTGGTTTGATTTTGTGCTTCATTGAGTCCAATACTAGTGGTATCTCCTTTAATCTTTTGTGCATACAAATGTGACTCTATTAGATCCTTGCTTGTGTGCAATTTGTCAATATGGTTCTTTTCTTCTTTTAATTCAGATTCCATTTGCTTCTTAATGTTCTCTAACTCTAAGATTTTCATATTTTCTTGCCTCAATTATTCATCCAACTGCTTGTTTTCTTTGACCTATTCTTCATAGGCTTCCTGATTGTTAAATAGATTTTTACCCAGGTCTTCAATCTGATCCTTCAGAGATGTGTTTTCCTCATTCATCTTTTTGACCATTTTTCCTAAATCACTTGTAGAATAATATTTCAAATCTTTTCTCAGTTTCTTGATGAATACTTGAGAACCACTAACCTTTAATTTTAGTTCTTCAATTTCTTTTTCAGATCTGTCAAGGTCTTCAAGAGCTTCTTCAAGATTATTCTTTAGATGTTTCACTTCTTTCGAACCCATGATATCCTCAAGTGGTTAAACTTCTCTTCAGATGACCAAAGCTCTAATACCAATTGTTAGGAATAGGAATACTGAGAGGGTGGGGGGGGGGGGGGGGTGAATCAATGTTCTACAATATTAATTTCTAATACTTGAAACTTAACTCATTAGCTTAATTACTGAACTAAATATTAAAGAAAGTAAAGTAAGCATTCATAACACATAACAATAGATATGATTACGGAGAAACCTTAGCCAAAGGAAAAACCTTGGTGGGAATTCATACCCACTAATAATTGTACTTGTGTATTATGAACCTATTAATGTTCCTTAGCCCTATTAGGAGCTATCATTAAAATGCTTAAGTACAATGACCTTGTCAAGGGTCAGACCCTATTAGGAGTCTTCAGTAACAAATCTTGTTAGGGGTGGTTGGCTCACTGCCAAAGCTTATTTCTCATTAGAGAAGGCTACAAACTCCTAGATATCAGATACACACTATATTTGCAATGGTGAACTGCTACTATAACACTGCTTGTTTGACTAGTTCCTTTTATGCGTTGATGTTTTAACCTCTTGTAAAGCTCTATATCATTCTGAGTACTCTTCACATACTTCTTCTCTTCTTCTATCAACTCTATATCTCATGTCATGCTCAAATACAAAGGTGCATGTCTTATTTATAGGCGCAAACAAAACTATTCACTAGGTCAGCCTATAACCTATTACATACAACGCTTCCAAATGAATTGGCTCAAGCGTGTTTACATACATTGATATTATCATGTTTAAAATACATTTATAATATGTGCATAGCCTTTACAAAATAAAATAATGATTGCTAATCAAAATCTTTCCTGTTGGTTGCATGCTCTATTCTTCTCTATCGCTCACTAACTATGTCACTTCAACTTGCTGTAAATTATTCATACTAACTCATCTAATCATGCATTCTTAGACTTAGCATGATTACATACTCAAAAGCTTATCTTCAAGGGAGCATGCCAAAACTTGATCATATACACATGCACCGATGCTCTGTTCTTCATACTTAGTCGATTTCTTATCTTCTAAGTTATTGTACTTACACCAAAACTCTATATGACTTTGTTGCCATAATGAAAACACTAGATCTTAGTCATATACACTAGTATATTCAACCTTCCAATGATTTTCTCCTAGATATTTGTGGGTTTTATCTCCCAACACAATATATTTAAATCCCACTAAGTGATTAAAAACTAGATGGATTAACTTAAGATGTTAACTAATGGAGTGAATGTTGAATAAATCAAGAACTAGTTATGTATAAATAGCCTCAAGAATTCAATATAAATGAAAAAGAGTAGGTATGAGATTAATGGAAACAAGAACTAATAATGAGTGAAAACTAAAATCTAAGATTGAATGTAAACTACCATAAATGCATACAACTACCTAACATGTTAGTAATAAATCACTAAATGAATGCAATAAAAGCTCTAAGATTTAAACTAGAATAATAAGATTACTAGTGCAAATGATGGATGAATTTCTTGAGGAAAGACCTCTATTTATAGCTTTTTGGAAGGGCTTGGTGAGGTGGCATCTATGTTGCATCCACATAGGTGCCATAAAGGAGACAGATAAGCCATGCAAAGTCCAAGGTTTCTCACACATGTGTGAGAAATTTGGGATGTGATGGGTCAATGTGTACTTCAAGTACACATAATAGATCTTGACCAATGAAACACTTTTGGTAAGTGTAAGAGGTTGTCATCAAGGCTATAAGAAACCTTGTTTAGACAAATTTAGCACTTTTTGAAAAAGTGAGATTTTGGAAATATGTGGAGGAAATAATTACTCTTAATGGTTGTAGGAATAAAGAAATTAGTTTAATTAATCTTGGTTAATTAATGTATAGGTTTATTAGTTAGAAAATGATAGGTGTAGGGTAGGATGTATGTTAGGATTATGATTAAATTAAATAGGATTTAATTTAATCAAGCTTATAAGAAATAGGCATGAGAGGAACACATAAATAAAATTTATTTAAAAAAGGGTATGATGGAGGAAAATATATTAAATAATTAAATTAAACACATTAGAGTGAGGTATTTAAATTAAATTTAAATACACTAGGTAATAAGTTGAAGTGTTTATTAAATAAAATTTTAATTAATGTCAAAAGATGATTTTAGGCATCTACATTTTGCCCCTTTTTTATGTGGTGTCAAAAGAGGCATTAGGTCAAAGGAAAGAAAATAAGATGCCCTAGAGAGAAAAGGGGTCCTAAAAGTCATGTCAGAGCGAAGACAATGAATGAGTGTTCCCCCTCAAGAAAATAGCACAAAAATTAATTGTTGGGCAATTTTCTTGAGAAAGGTACATAGGAAGTATAAATGATTAGAGAGGAAGAGAAATTGGACATTGGCATGAACTATGGGACAAATAGGTAGAAACATGATGAAAAATGGGCCCTAGGAGGCCTATATATAGGCCCCGAGGGACCCAAGTAGGATCACTTTCACACACTCAGAGTTCAAAAACTAGAGTGAAAGAGAGAGATGGAAGACCCTAAAGATCGATTGTAGCTAGGAGAGTGAGTACATTCTTTCCAGAGGCCAACCAATGCAAGACCACCGATATGTACCCCAACCATGCTTTTATATTTTTCATTTAATGTTCAATTTTGATGCATTTATTAGGAGGTATAGGGAATCAATCCACAAATGACAATCAATGGATCATTTTATGTGAAGAAAATGATCAACTAATCATCATTTATGATGACAACCAAAGGTGCTTGACACAGACAACTATCACCAGATAGTCATCTACGGAGAAGACGATCAACATAGTTGACCAAGGTAGAGGACCAGAAAGCTGATCATGGATCAACATCTCTATAGATTAGTGTATGTGTTGATCCACATCTCTATCTTTCAATCAAAGTCTATGTTAAATAAGGGCATTAACCAAGGTTTAACCAAGAAATGACTACTGGCAAGATGGATGGGGGTTTGGAGACTAACATAGGGGGGATGGGGGACATGATGCCCTAGTCTGGACTAGGAAAAGGGGTGAATTAGACTTAGAATAACTAGATAGCATGATATTAACTGTCTACAAGAGGGGATCCCACTATTTATATCTTGGGAGTACTAGCCTGATACAATGGTGATAGCGGAGTAGTTGACACTAGAGAAGTGGGGATTGTAATACCCCAAAATTGGCACCTTATAATTTCAATCAATTTTGGTGCATTTTCTTCAATTTTACATCATTAAAGTCCTATTTTCCTAGGCAATTTTCTCTCTCCTACCTGACTTTATTTGACTTGGTGTCAATTGCAAAAATCCTAAATTGCATTAATCTTACACTATAATTAATTCCTAAGTATTCAACTTTATTAGCTAAATAATCCCTATGATAAATTGATTTAATTCTAAAGTCCTAAGTGCTTTAAATTAAATTAAACTCACCCCCTTAAGCTAATACATGTAAAAGGAATTAATATTACTTGGTTATTTGAATGGATTATCTTATTTGGATTTAATAATTCAAATTATTCAAAGGGTCACCCATATGTGGCAATAATTCATTCTTTTAATTAAGTAATTCCTCAATATTTGTCTCAATTAGGACTGAAGAGTCAACTATTTCATTTCAAGAAACTCTTCATCCTCTCTCCTAGATTTTCTATATTATGAACCTTCTTCCTCATTCAAAAAAGGTAATTGTGAGAGTATCAAAACTATAGAAAAATTTAGTCTTAATTACTTCATATTTTCAAGCTTTTATTGCTCATTAGTTTAATTCTCATTTAGTATAATTGCATCCTCATATTAAACTAGTTTGCTTATTGTTATTAGCTTAATTCTCATATCTTTTTCAAGTTCTTATATTAAAATTTGTACTTCATTCTTAGATTAATGGCATATTCATGTTAGAGTAATTGCAATTGTTTATCTTTCAAGATTTCAAAAATCCTTCGTATTAGTTTGGTCTTTTGGCTGTTTGCTCTTGTTCTGAGAGTAATTCAAATACCCTGACTAATTAGAAGGCAATAGGTCAAATCGATAGATATTGTGAATTGAGTAATTCATACTCACCTTCATAATTTCGATGATCAAGAAATGACTATGTTGTGTATATGGCTGAATTAGAGGTCCACATTTAGCTATAGACATTCTGACACCCACCGTGGGGCAGAAAAATTGATTTCTGGTCTCATCAATCTCAAGCATTTTTTTGAATTCTGCAATCTATTGTACATCTGTACTTCTCTATGTATGAAATTTCACGTGAGATTTATGAGTGTACCATGCAAAGTTTTGCTTCTAATAGCACTCTCTCACATGAAATAGTACTTTCTCATGCCAAGCCCTACACTTTCTCGTGCGCAACGCTACACTTCCTCGTGCAAGCTCTGTCATCAGTACTATTAAATTTTTCAATTTCCTGTACTTTCTATTGTAGATTTCTAACACTTTCTATTTGCTGTTGATTTCATATCTCTATTTTTGTCACAGCATAATAGTGGTCTGTAGGTCACTTTATCGAAGACATATAAAACTTGCTAATAGTTTTCTTGTAGAACAATTTCTGAAGACATATTTAAAATGTTGTGCTTGTTTACTATTTTTTATTCACATAGTCTAATTAGGGCTTTGTTAAAATTTCTTAAGGGTCCTGATAGAAAAGTAGGGGAATAGGCTCTTCATTATGTGGAAGTGATGCCCATAGATGAAACCAAGACCTAGATGTTGCTAGAATGATGGATACCTGGGGAAGCAAAGAAAGATAGTTAATCTTTAGCACTTCTACTCACCAGGGGATTATGCTCTTCTCTCTTTGAGAGAACCAAAAACCCAAAAGCTTGTGGATTTGGTGGAGTGAAGCTAGCTCAGTGATGAATATGCTTGATGTGTTTGGGTAAGGTGAAGAGGTAGAGAAGTATGCTCTTCTCTCTTTGAGAGAATTAGAAAATTCAACCCTTGAATCCAAGCCAAGTTGTGTCACCTTTAGAGGGCCTACCAGAAGTTGAACCTCTGGGAATGACCCAAGTGAGTACGCACCTATTGCTAGTGATTCTACCTCACTATAATAACGAATGTTTTGTTGAGTCTAAAGACTCCAAAACCATGTTAACTTCCTTCTCTTGATTTTGACTATCATCTTGAGAAGGCTCTATCTATTGTACTGAGTGGTGTCGCTCCTACCCCTGCTTGTGGGGGTGTATGACTTTCAAGTGTTGGTGTGGCTGTGAGGCCTCAACCTTGTATTAGGGGCACCGAAGGTTAGTGTGAATGGAAGCCCACTAAAAACTTTCCTTAGTTAGTTGCCTACCCAGATCACCTCCGAAAGCAAACATAATCTTTGCACAGGGAGGGGGAAGAATCTCTCCCATAGATTCTCACCATAGGCATGCACCTGGATGCTTGAAGGTGGTATATGACAATAGCCCCTACTTTAAGGGTAACCTTTGAACATATACTATTGAGTCCTTAGAAACACCAAAAATAAGGGTGCTCTCTAGGGGGTGACATGGATGTGTGAGGTGAACGCATGCACATAAGCAGTGGGGTAAAGGTTTTGTCTTCTCACCATTTTTTTTTGTAGGGATAACTATGTGTTTGTTATATAGTCTTAAACTTGTCCATCATGATTAAACAAAGACTCCCACGATGCTACCAAGTTGCTTTGTCCTTGGTAGGTCTGTTTACAACTACTTCTTGTGTCACCATTGCTTGTTCTAAACCTTCATTCTTGTAAATGAATGCTTGAAACCTTCAAACTAAGATTGTTGATTAAACTCTCCTTTAAACTATCTAGAAACTGGATTTTCTGTCTGAGAACCATTTGTGCCATGTCCCAAAATCTATCTTTTATCTTGAAATCTACGTTGACCTGTCGAACACTGGTATTTTTTTTCCCATGCAAAGTTTCAGAAACTAAGCACTTCCTCTCATGAGATTTCATTCTCTCACGTGAAGTTTTGCATTCTCTCATGCAGCCCAACACTTTCTCGTGTGAACTTGTACCTTGATTTTCAAAACTGTGACTTATTTCCCATTGACTGGTGAACTTTTTGCTTGATCTGGTTTTTATCTAAGGTCTATTTGTCTATTTTCTTATCGTTCAACTGTCAAAAACTGAGTGTCTCGAGCTGCGAACTGATTGATTATTGCTTTGAATCATTTTGTCTCTCCATTATTTATCTTATCTCTTTGTGCTTTTGTACCTCACGTTGTGATAGTCTTATCTTGACTGTTCTAGCCATACTCTTGATTATTCATGCTAGGTACATCTCACATCTTGGCTATTCTAGGCTTTATCTCCTTTTCATTATTCCTAGAGATAGAGTTTTAGCATTATCTCAAGTCTTCTCTTGTCACATCTTCATCTATGACTGTCACAACTCGAAGCAGAAACACTTATCCTATTTGTAATACTGGTCAAGGTAGAGGTAAACTTCATAATCAGGAAACAAGTTGTCCCAAACCTATTGTGCAATCTGAACATTGTGAGGGATCCACAAGTTCTTCTTCATTGAGTACTTTGAAAGATAGCCCATCTCAATCATCACCTTTGGTGTTCCAAGAGTGTTTTAATCTGTTATTTCAAGCGCAACCTGGTTTCTCATTTCAAGAAGAGGACAACTCATTCTTCCAAAACAACTCATTGTTTCATAACTTTGGAAGACCACTTCCTCAGACTAGTCCTATCATTGAACCTATTGATCCTCTTGACTATATCAACTCATTCAACCTTTTTGACCCTCTTGATCTTGTTCACACACCAAAAGTTACCTTAGCTACGCCCTTTTGGCATTGTTCATATCATTTTATTGAGTCTTCATTACAACAAGATGGGAGATCCATTTGACTTCCAACCAGGAAAATAGAACCAAACTTATGATCAATATCAAAACAACTAGCATCATGGTCAATCTTCTAATGACAAACATCATGCTCAACCTCAAAATAAGCAATGTTATGATCAATCCCAAAATGATCAGAATCAACACCAAGCTCAAAACAAATCTCAAGGTGGTCAGCCAGCATATCACTATCATCCTGCTCCTTATGACCAGAGTCAAGATCAAGTCCCAAACATTTATGAGATTCTTGGCAATGATGGTGATGACACAATAACTCAAAATGACATAGATGTTGCGAAAGAAAACAAGGGTCTTATTAAGATGATGGAGATCCTCCTTCTAGAGGAGAAGGAAAAATACTTTCTTAAGCTGGCCAAGCAAGGGGCTAAATTACCCTCAGATTATCAAGTTGAAATGCTTGTGGCCAAAGAAGAAGAGATTGAGACAGCTAAGTTGCAAAAGATGGTGTAAGACATGCAAGATCAGATTAGTCAACTTGTGAAGAATAAGGACAAACCCACACAATAATTCATAATAGAAATCATTTGTCCTTTCCCCTTTGATAGGAGTCTTCACATGCCACCTTTTCCCAAAGGTGTAGAGCTCCCTAAATATGACAAATACTTGGGTACTACCGATCCCCAAGATCACTTAAGGGAGTTTGGATCTTTATCCATGGAATTTATGCATGATCAAACATACCTTATGTGCTTATTTCCTCATAGCCTGGGTGGACCAGCTATGGAGTGGTTTTCTCGATTGCCCACTGGCACTAAGACTTTTGATGAAATGGCTAATCTATTTCTCCAACATTTCTCACATAATATTTAGCATTTGGTCAACATCTAGGATCTTTCCAATTTGAAACAATGATAAGGGGAATCTTTTCTAACGTTTCTCCAAAGGTGGAGACAATTATGTACAAGGTGTCCTCACAAGCTACGAGAGTCTGAGAGACTCGACATTTTTTTGGACAATCTTGTCCCAAACTTTAGATACCAAGTTTAATTACACGGTCCCTTAACCTTTGATAGCATGTTTAAATAAGTAGTGCACATAGAGGCCTTTATGATCAAGAAAGGGGAATTGACTTCGAACAAAGACAACAAACAAGGATCTTCAACCTCAAACAAAGATAAAGGGAACTTTGTCAACAAGAATAGAGATATTGTGAATGATGGAGTGGTTGACAATGTGACCCCAAAGCCTACTAAGTCTATTTTCAATCTCTCTTCTAGCATACAAGCGATCAAAGCTACTAAAAATCCTATAACAGAAAACCAACAACCTTCAAGGTTTTCTAGGAACAAACCTTGGGCATCTCGACCCAAGCATGATTTCACTTCCTTGGGAGAAATGATTTATGTGGTCTATAAAACTCTTGTGTAGAATCAGATACTTACTCCTTTGGAAAAGCATCTCTATGATCCATAACCATGACCTCATTGGTGGAATGACAACGCATACTATGACTATCACCAAAACATTGGTCATAAGACTTCTACTTGTCTTCAGCTGAAACATAAAGTCCAAGATTTGATTGATAGAGGTGACATTGTTGTGGACAACCATAACAAGAATTCAGACCATCAGGCATTTAAGGATCCCTTCCCTCCTCACGAGAAGAGTGAATCTTCAAAGACTAAGAATACCAATGCTATGGTCAATTGCATGTACACTAACGATGACAATGTCATTGGTATGATTGAACCTGTTGAGGTTGAGTATTGTGATGTGATTACCATTAAAGGGAGTGGGGATGCTCCCAAACCTAAGACTCCTTTCATCTTGCATAGTTTCACATCTCATTCGTCTGAATTTGAACAACCTCAGGATTTTGCCAATGTTGTTACTCGATTACATGGAAGGATTGTTTTGAAAGGTCCTGATCCTCCTATATCTACTCTGAAACAAATTTTAGATTAGACTACTACTGGTTCTACCAATAAAACATCAAAATCGGTCCCTACATCTAGCATGGCTATTTATAGCATCTTAGATCAGCTCCAATGGACCAATGCTCAAATTACCATTTTTGAGTTGTTGAAGATCTCACTTGCTCATAGGTAGATTCTAGATAAAGCCCTCGCCGAGGAAAACATCCCCAAAGATCTTGATCTTGACCAGTTCCAATCTATGGTGGGTCATTTGACCTCATCGAATTATTTTTCCTTCTTCGAAGAAGATGATCACTCTCTGAGCCATCCGCATAACACTCCCTTGCATATAGAAGTCATGATAGGTCCTAAGCATGTCCACCGAGTGCTCATAGACAATGGTGCTAGTCTCAATATCTATTCTGCTAAGTTTCTTACCCAACTAGGTTATGATGAGGATTATATAGACTCCCATAAAAATATTACTATTAAAGCTTATGATGAAGAGGAACACAAATCCCAAGGTTTAGTTGTGCTACCTATTTGTGTAAGACCTATTGAGAGAGATATTACCTTTCAAGCTCTAGACATTCCTCTCACTTACAATATCTTATTGGATAGACCATGGATTCATGAGATCCAAGCTATTCCATCTACATACCATCAATGCATCAAGTTTCCATTTCATGGAGTAGAAGTCACTATGCCTGCTAATACCAATTATTCTTGCAATACCCTTGTGCAATCTACAGATAGCTTTGTTCCAGCTAATAGAGTGTCCATTGAGTTCTATGATGCTAAGCTCAAAGAAATGGAACAGACTCTAAAACTTAAGGATATAGGTATGGGAGGATATCAAATTGAACCTATGCTATCATTGGCTACTCTCCCTCTATCTCCATACTCTTATGGGAGACCTTCTGAGAGTAACAAACCTTCTGATGATTCTCCTAAAATAATCTATGATGGCACCTTTGTATGGGCCTCTACACCTTTAGAAGATGAGGATGAAGAAAGAGTTATCACAACTTGGATCTATAAAGGGAAAGAAATATTTGAAACAACTACTCCACCTATAGACTTAGAGCAAGAGCCATACAGTGAGGCCTTCAAGATCATGAAGCGCTTCAGCTACAAAGGGAGTGGTCCTATAGGAATGAATGATAATGGTTTGCTAAAACCCATTGAAGCTACATGTTTCCACACAAAGGATACTACTGACTTAGGCTTCAAAAAGATCCCCTTTCATTTAAGGATAAACAAATTTGTGCTAGAACCTAAACTTGAACCTGAGCCAGAATTTGAAGATACTACTCCAAAGGTAAATCCAAAGGCCAGCTATGATGAAGACACATTTCCATATCCTATTCCTCCAAGATTTGCTGCACTCTTTGTAGAACCGGATGAACTTGTCATACCTATCCACCTGGTAGGGATTGATAGTGATTTCGATGAGACTGCTTCGGTGCATCAACTCACATATGACCAATGGAGAGAAATACAAATGGCTGATTCTGATTCTAAGGGTGAATGGTACATACCACCGCATTTCCAAGAGCGGTTTGAACAAGACCAACTTCAGCAATCCATTAATGCTACATGAGATGAAGATGAGTTAGATGATACAACCAGTGCTAATGGAATTCCCACATCAAGTACTGACTTACATGAGTATGATTTTGACTCTTTGTCTAATGCTACTTATCATAAAGATATAGATATGGTGCATACCTATGAAAGACTTCTCGAAGTAGGTGAAGGGTCTAGTGTTAGGACGCATGAATTAGATGCCATCGGTGTTAACTTGTCCTCTACTTTCGATGTGAGGTCTCATAGGGGTTCAAACTCTCCTTTGGATAAGATTGCTCTAGGTCTTGACTTGCTCATCTGTGCTTTTGATGATTATTTTGTGAACACAATTGAACCAGCCACTACTTCTTGTAATACCCCAAAAATGGGCTATAGGTTCATTAACCTCCTATATTGACACATCAAATGAAATTGATACAAAAGTCCTAACCTAAGGCACATCTTCACATCAAAATCATAATTGATTTTATCTTAATTATGCATCAGGGAATATTTCCTGAATATTCCTAATTTATCTAATTATCTTTAATTTAATGATTATTTGGCGATAAATATCATTTATCCTAAAATTTGATTAACTAAATATTCTGAATATTTAATTAATACTACCGCTTAATTATTTAATTAGATTTAATTATATTTATTCCTAATTAATATTGTTTTTATTTTGACAATAAATAAAAATTCCTACAAACAATCAATTGAATATTTATTTAATTGATTTAAAATCAAAGTTGTCAAATTTAATGATTTAATTGGAATAAAGTTTGATTTAATAATTGAATAACCCATAAATCAATTTTTTTAATTCAAAATCAGTTAAGTGGAAAATAAATCACTTTATTTATTAAATTAATTCATATAAATCTTGCACAATCAAAAAAGCAGTCAACTTTAAAACAATTGCTAATTTCAATTTGTAAACTTTCTAAAACTCAACATCTGATGATGAGTTGAAAAAGAGAACTAAAGCTTTATTTTGAGATAAAAATTGTTTTTGCATGATTTTATGAATTAAATACTCTTAATTTCTTGTTAACTCAAAAATCAACCTGAGTTTATCAAGAGTGATTTATGGATTTTCTCAATGCATCCTCAAGCCCTGTGTTTCTATAAAATCAAGGCTCATCTCTTCACAATCAACACCTCAAAATTGCATCCTCACTCTGGTGAATTCGTGACTGAAGAATCAATCTTTTGTGAATCAAGGCTATTGTGAGATTTTCATTTATTGTTTTGAGCATTCATAGTTTCATATCATAGATTTTTATATGCATTCATAGCATTTCTTAGATTAAATCTGCATTCAAACTCAATTCCATACATTATAGCTTAGATTCATATAGTTTCTCATTCTTATTGCATAGAAAATACAAAAATATAGATTAATTTGCATTCATATTTCATTATTTTCATCATCTTAAATCCTTCATTTAGGTGTTGCATTGTCACTGATCTTGATTTTAATCTGAGAACATCATACTCACACCTACTAGAAGATAGTAAATTGTCTGGTTAGCATAGTTTCAATTACTTGTAGATTTCAGTTTTTGCTAACCTCTAATGTTTTACTGAAGTGTTGTGTCTACAGTTAGGTACAAAATTCACACATATTTTTGGCACCCACCATGGGGCCTTGAAATGGGTTTCCAATCTATTCTATCAAATTTCTATCATTTTTCTCAAACCCATGACCACAAGGTTAATTTTTGTGAGTTTTCTGATAAATTTTTGGGCTGTTTTTCTAGAAATCTGACTAATGTTTTTATTGGTACATGCACATATGACATGATACAGATCTGAAATTTATATTTATGGGAAGGTATTTGAGTTATCTTTCATTTTTCATTTATTTAGATTAATTTTGTTTTGATTTTCAAAAGTTATGATCATTTTAGCGAAGACTAGTCTGAACCTGATTTTATGAAATCCGACTGATGTTTTTATTGGTACATGCACATATGACATGATAAAGATCCTAAATTTATATTTCTGGAAATTTATTTGAGTTAGATTTCATTTTCTATTATTTTGGATTAATTTTGTTTTGATTTACAAAATTTATAATCATTTTAGTGAATACTAGTCTGAACCTAATTTTATGAAATCTAACTGAAGTTTTTATTGATAGATGCACATATGACATGATACAGATCCAAAATTTATATTTTTGGAAAGGTATTTGAGTTAGCTTTCATTTTCTATTGGTTTGGATTAATTTTGTTTTGATTTTCAAAATTTATTATTGATTTAGTATAGACTGGTCAGAATCTGATTTTTTATGACAACAGGTTTTTCGATTATCAAATGACATATTATCTTTGACTAACCTGATTTTCTACCACGTGGGGTTGACAAGTTGCATTTATTTTTTTATGGATTTTTATAACAGTGGGTTTCATGTACAAGAATAGGTAAGTTTTTCATAACAGTGGTTTGCAGGTGCAGGTGCAGGTACGTCCCGTGGGTACAAAAGATAGAAGAAAAATGCTCAAAAATTGCTAAAATAGGTAAAATATACTAAGCGCATTGCAAGGAAATTATGTATTTTGTTACATCTGATAACACTTCATTTTGGGACATAAAAAAAAATCTCGTGTCAAGCTTGAGTGCCTTTACAACTTTCATAATTCACACTTCAGTTTTGGGCTCTAAAATGAGCATAGATTTTCTTTTTGCATATATGTTACACATAGTAATTAGGCCCTATGAACACTATTTGTGGATGATCTTGAGAGAGTGGTCTTATTTCACTTGTTTTCATGTGAAGCTCTTCTTGTCAAAGGATCCCCTTGTAGGTAGGGAGGTTATTGAGAGTGTCTCACGTTCTACTAGATTTGTGTGTCTTCAACTTTTGATTGATACATTCTCTCTCCGGAGGGGTTGATAGATCATAAGCAGTTGAAATCATAGATCTTTGTGAGATAATCTTGGTATTAGCATGTCAGATTAATCTATCTACTTTATTTTGGGTAAAAGTGAAAAGGCTAGAGGACTATGCTCTGCTCCCTTTTTAGGTAGTATCATAAACTTAGATCCTTGAATCTGGAACCAGTCTCCATGTGGTATCTTTTGTGAGTCACCTTTAGAGAGGGTTAACCATAGTGGACATTCCCTTAATTGGGTCAACCATGTGGATGGAACTTCAAGTGCTAATAGCCATTTTCACCATGGTAGAAACAACCTCTATATAAATGTCCTTGTGGAGGAAATCTTCACAGGTGTGGTCTCTTGTTGGGCTGTCAGATTTCCCTAGCAGCTCCTAATTGATTAAATTCATAGATTGTATCAAAACCCTAGTGTGCCTAGATTGGAGTTCGCCCTCTTGAGATCACAAAAGTTGTAGAGTTAGACCATTACTACAAACCCTAGTGAGGCCAAATTTTTCATTTTCTAGGAATATGTGCATTATTGAAAAACTTTTTGGAACATACAAAAGTATTTCTAGGGATTAGCACAATAAGTCATTATTTCTTGTTCATGTGCAAGGTTTCTTTTTCCCTTGTTCATTATTTTTAGATGATTACTTGCTTCCCTTGCTTGTTGTTTTGTGTGCTTGATATCTTCTTGGTTACTTGAAATGAACTGTTGCACAGATCTTCAAAATTTGCATAACAATCTGATACTAAAACATTGAAAAATTGCAAAATCTGAGAAAAAATCCTTTTCTAGAGTGAGAACTGAATATTCTATCAAAGAACAGCCAATGCTATGTCTCAAAATCTATGCCTCAAAAACTATGTCTAAACTGTCAAACTGTGTCCTTTTATCACGTGAAATGTCACTTTTTGAGCATTCCTTCACGTGAGATAGCACATTCTCGCATGCAACCTAGTACTTCCTCACATGAAACAACATTCTCTCACATGAACCTATCTTGAAATTTGCAAAATAGAGAGCTTATTACTGCCAGTTGGTCAACTTTCCATCAGATCTAATTTTTGTCAAGGGTTGGTATACCTATTTTCCTATTACACACTATCTAAAACTGCATGTCTAGAGTTGAGAAACAAATCCTAGAATCTATCAAACAAATCATTGCATCAAAAATAGAGAAGAGCCTATAACGAATCCATTCATTTTCCTAAAGTGGTCTCTTGAGTCTGATTTAGCCTTCTAATTTATCGATTTGAGTCTTTTTCATCTTGTGTCAAAACCTTGTCAAAATTATCTTCAAATTCAATCTTTTTACTAAATGACTAAGTGTTGTGAGCTTGTGCCTACCATCTATTGAGTGTCTACCCACACTATTGTGGCACAATATCCTTCATTTACATCTGAGCTAATCTTTAATCACTTCAATCTTGACAAGGTTTCATCATTCGATCTTCTTGAGTCAATACATTCTTTGGTTGTCTTCATCTTATTCTTTTGCTTCACCCAAGGTTAATGGTGGAAACTAGAGCTTCCTCTCACAAGAAATCTGGAGAAGCACTTAACATTGTCCCTTTGACTACTCAAAAGGGTCCAACTCTTGAACAACTCTACAATTCTGGTCTTTACGAAGATGACAGTCTTGGCAATTTTTGATTAAAAACTGGTTACATACGCCCTCCATCAACTCACGAAGGTAATCAACAAATTCCACCTTGATCTAATCTAGGGAGCCCTAAAAATCCTAACATGTCTCACGAGGGGACACATCATGGGTCCCAAGGACATCAGTCTCAACAAGGTATGGATCAAGAACCCACACCTTCTGAAATTGCCCAATATCAAAATGATGATAACTTCAAAAGAATGATGAAACATTTCTTGAAAGAAGATAGAGAAGCACACTTTCTAGAGTTAGCTCATCAAGGAGCTAAACTTCCTCCAAACTTTAATGTGGAAGATATCATTACACATGAGGAAGAAATTCCTATCATGACTATGATGAAACAGATGCATGCCATGCAAGTCAAACTTAAAAAACTTGAAAAAGAAAAGGAACCTAAGGAGTTATTCATGGAAGCTCTATGCCCTTTTCCATTCAATAAAGACTTGTACATGCCACCATTCCCTAAAAAAGTGGAAATGCCTAAGTATGATGGAAACTCTGATCCTCAAGATCATGTCAAAGAATTTTGTACTCAATCAATAGAGTTCATGCATGAACCAACCTACTTAATGCATCTCTTCCCTTGATCTCTGGGAGGAGCAACCATTCATTGGTTCTCTAGAATGCCTCCAACTATCAAAACTTTTGAGGAGTTAATCAAACTATTCTATCAACAATACTCCTACAATATTCAACATTCAGTCACCATGATCGACATCTACAATCTGAAACAATATCCAGGTGAACCATTCCTAACATTTCTCAAGAGATGGAGGAAGAAATTTTCTCTATATGCTAGACCCATTCCAAAAACTGAGAAGCTAGAAATCTTCATCAACAATCTTGTTCCAGAACTCAACTACCACTTGCAAATGCAAAATCATACATCTTTTGATAAGATGGTAGAAAATGCAATCAAAATTGAGAAAGTACTTGTGCAAAAAGGAGACATATCACTTCAAAAGGACAAGTATGAATCTGGATCTAGTTCTAAAGATAAGAGCAAAAATTGGAACAAGAATAAAGGCATCATCACATATGGCATTGTTGATAATATTCATGCCCCATCTAAGGAAACCGCTTTCAATCTCACTATTGGCACCCAAGCCATCAAAGCCACTGAAGCTAAAACGTCTAAATCTAACAAAAAGTCATCTGATTATAGACCTTGGGCTACAGGTCCTAATCACAAATTCACTCCTCTTGGAGAGTCCTTGGAATCTGCCATGAAAACTCTATTGGAAAACAAAATCATCTACTTTCCTGAGATGAAATTCTTTGATCCTACACCTAAACTGAAATGGTGGAGGGAGAAAGAATTCTATGAATTCCATCAGAATAAGGGTCATAAGACTAATAACTATGTCCACTTGAAGCACATCATACAAGACTAAATTGATAAAGGAGACATCACGATTGACAATCATAAGAGTAATAATGGTCATACAACATTCACATAACCATTCCCTAAACATGGTAAAGAAGATTCTTCTTCTCAGCCTAATATGGGTGCTAAAGTAAATTATGCCTACTATGGAAACAATGATGTTATCAATATGGTTGAACCATGCCTATCTGAGCATTGTAATGTCATCACAATTGTAAGAAGAGATAGAGATAATCAATCAACAAATGCAGTTACTCGATCACAAGCTCAGGCACATCTGCAAGGACAAATACCAAATTCATCCAATGTCCCTAAGATTCATTTCAATCTTTCATCCACTTCTAAATAGAAGGCTACATCTAAATCTTCAAATCCTAAAGACACAAGGCCTACTTCATACAGTATTGTTCAACAACTCCAGCACACAAATGCAAAAATCTCCATGTTTGAGTTGCTTTAGATATCTCTAGCTCATAGAGCCATTCTAGACAAAGCTCTGCTTAGATCCAATGTTCCTGATAACCTTGATTTACATAGATTCCAAACTATGGTTGGTCATCTTATGTCTCCACAGTACATTTCCTTTTTAGAGGAAGATGATAACTCCTTGAGTCATCCGCATAACCAGCCCTTGCATATTGAAGTCTTGATCCAAAACTGTCATGTCAAATGTGTGTTGATAGATGGGGGTGCTTGTCTAAACATTTGTTCTTTTAGCTTGATTACACAATTGGGATTTTCAGAAATGACCATTGATCCTAGAAAGAAGATAACTATCAAAGCATATGATGAGAAAGAAAGATCTTCAAAAGGAACAATTGTCCTACCTATCAGAGCAGGTCCTGTCATTAGAGATACTATATGTCAAGTTCTTGATTTACCTTTGGCTTACAATATCCTTCTAGGGAGACCGTGGATACATGAAATGAAAGCTATTCCTTCTACATACCATCAATGTTTTAAATTTCCTTATGAAGGAGTAGAGGTGACGATCCTAGCTAATCTATACACAACTTGCAATACATTGAAGGAGAGTGCTGATAAACTTGTTCCTAATAATAGAGAATCTTCCACTAAGTAGCTAGACATTGCTTCAACATCCAAGATGGAATACATTGCTAAAGAGGTTAAAATCAAAGAAAATGGTATGGGAGAATATACTATAGAGCCAGTCTTATCTTTGACATCTCTCCCTATCTTGCCTAAGTCCTATGGACAAATTCTAAAATAGTCCAAACTAGAGTCTAAAGAACCTCTTGAGGCATATAAAGGGAATTTTGTTGTAGAACAAGTATCTAAACAAGAGTTTGAAGAGGATGAAGCTGTGCTTGCATGGTTATACAAAGATGAACCTAAATCTCAAGTTGTTCAAAAATGTGATGCTAAAATATCGGATATCCCTTCTAAGTCATATGGCACAGGAGACAAATTGATCATAAAAATGGGATATAAAGGAAAAGGACCTCTAGGACTATAGGGTAAAGGTCTTCTATCACCTCTTGATCATCGTGGCTGAGAAAACAAGAATAAAACAGGTCTAGGATACAAGAAGAAGCCTTTCTATCTTAGAAAGAACTCCCCACATGTCTTAGAACAGGTTGAGCCTTGCACAAAAAATCAACTAAAGGGAGAAACAATAGAAGAATCTGATAGTGATGATTCAGACATCACTGAAGATCTCATTCCCTATGAGCATTTTCCTAAAGAAATAAAAGGCCTCCTTGAAGCTGAAGATGATCCAATAAAAATAATTAATGTAGTAGAAACACAAGAACCTATTATAGAGAAAGAGATAGTTGCAACACAAGAACCAGCTAATCTCAAAGACAATCAAATAGACAAAGAGGAAGGTGGTAGTTATTTTGAGACAGATTCCCATGAGTATGAATTCAAATCAGAATATGAGGGAAACCCTTCTTGGGGTATTCATCCTGACTTTACTCATGTTCTTAGATTTCCTAGAGGCATAGATGAGGAATAAAATGACTATGAATGGGGAGCCATTCTAGAAGAGGATGAGCTTATTATAGAAAAACATGTTGATGTTATTCACCAATATGCACCTAAACCCAATGTAAGTCTAGAGCGAAATGATGAACTTATTGAGTCTAATCCACCGATGGCTGAAGTGGACTTCCACAATGACATTGAGCCTATTCACGAATTGAATGTCTTAAGTTGTAATATCACCTTTGAAATTGAGCATCAGGTTCAGACCAATGATGACAAATCCATATCCGTAAACACTATTTCCCAATCTTTCATGACTTTGACTATCCAAAATCTTGAACTTCTTGACCAAACCTCTACAAATATGAGCCAAGGTATTTGTACCTTTCCCAATGACTATGCCCTTTCTTGCTACCTAAATGCAGTTGAGCCTATGAGGACTTCCATCAGTGAACCAAGCATTAGCATGATGGAGTCGGACATCAAGTATCTTAGTCAGAAAAATAAGAATAAGAATAAAAAGAAAAGGAGTTCTAAGGGTGAAAACCACTTTGTGGCAGTCTCAGAACCTATAAAAGTAAAAATAAAAGATGTATCCAAAGGTGAAAACCTCTCTAAGGTGCCTAAGGATGAGACATTTGATGTCCTTCCAAGTCATTTACAGGACAGATCTCTAGTTCTAATTGAGCCCACCCAATCTATCAACTTGGGAACAATAGAGGAACCATAGTTGATTCATGTGGCACAATCTTTATCAGAAGAAGAGAAGCAAAAATTTACAACATTCCTAATAGAGAAAAAGATCAACTTTGCATGGAAATATTCAGATATGCTAGGGTTGGATCCTGATCTTATAATGCATCATTTATCTATAGCTCCAAATGTTAAACCTGTTAAACAAAAATTGAGAAAGATGCATCCACATGTTGCACTCTTGGTAAAAGATGAATTAGAGAAGCTCCTAAAATCTAGATTCATCTGTGTTATTGACTATGCTGAATGGATCTCTAATATTGTACTTGTTTCAAAACTAGACAAATCTATAAGAGTATGCACAAATTTTAGAGATGTAAACAAAGCATACCCTAAGGATGATTTTCCACTGCCTAATATTGATATGATAGTGGACATGATTGCAGGCTTTGAGCTGTATTCTTTAATGGATGGTTTTTCTAGATATAATCAAATAAAAATTGCTCTAGAAGATCAAGAGAAAACTACTTTCACATGTGCATGGGGTACTTTCTATTGGAATTTCATGCCATTTGGGCTTAAGAATGCTGGTGCTACATATCAAAGAGCTATGAAATCTATTTTTCATTAAATGATGCATCAAACTATGGAGGATTATGTTGATGATACTTTGGCAAAATCTATGACAAGATCTGAACATCTAAATGACTTGAGCAAGATACTAGATAGAATGGAGAAGTTTAGTCTTAGACTAAACCCTAAGAAGTGTGCTTTTGGTGTCACTTTTGGAAAGCTTTTAGGCTACATTGTTTCAAAGAAAGGAATTGAAGTTGATCTAGAAAAAGTTAAAGCTATCATGGAGATGCAACCCCCTAAGAACATCAATCAAATGAGAACATTACAAGGGAGAGTACAATCTATTAGATGCTTCATATCTCAGCTAGCAGACATATCACAACCTTTCACAAAGACATTACATAAAGGTGTGACCTTTGCATGGAACGAGGAATGTGAAAATAAATTTAATCATATCAAGAAATATTTGTCAAATCCTCCTATCTTGATGCCTCCCATTCAAGGGAAGCCTTTGATCTTATATGTCTCCACTACAGATACATCACTGGGGGCATTGCTTGCACAACATGATGAGAACAAGAAGGAAAGAGCTATATACTATATTAGTAGAACATTGGTGGCATATAAAAAGAACTATTCTATGATTGAAAAGGCTTGTCTAGCTATGATCTTTGCATCACAGAAAATGAGACATTATATGTTGGTTCATAGCACACATTTAGTAGCTAAGATTGATCCACTAAAGTACCTATTAAGCAAAGCTGCCCTCACGAGTAGATTAGCCAAATGGGTCATGCTCTTAAGTGAATTTGACATTGAATATGTTGAAAGAAAAGATATTAAAGGCCACGTTATTGCTGATTAATTAGCAGATGCACCTTTGTTTGATGAAACACAAATGCAAATGGAATTCCCAGATTCCTCTATCATGAATCTTTCTTCTAGAGAATGGCAATTATTCTTTGATGGATCCTATATACAGAATGGATCTGGAGTAGGTATCTTATTTATCACTCCTCAAGGATACTCCATTCCTAAAGCTTTTAGATTAAAGTTTCCTTGTACAAACAATATTTCTGAATATGAAGCACTTTTAAATGGTATGAAAATAGAAATTGAGTGGAGAGTAACAAAATTAAACATTCATGGAGACTCACAACTCGTAATTCATCAAGTCAATGATGTGTACCAACAAAGGATGAAAATCTCATTCCATACAAGAGAATGGTAGATGATCTAAAGAAATATTTCATATCTATCACATTTGAGAAAATACCTAGAATAGAGAATAAGGCTACCGATGTAATGGCAATATTATCTACTTTATTACAGTAACCTGAACATGAGCTATGCTACAAGTTCCTGGTGGAAGCACTATCTTATCTTGCATATGACTCCCCTGATACCCATATGATCTACACTATTGTAGGTCATGATTCATCCAAATATAAAAATCTATTCTCCTATCTCAAAGACCAAATCATTCTTGATACCTTTAACCATCATGAAAAGAGATACCTTATCCGTAATGCCTCCTGATATGTCATTATTGGTCATTATCTATACAAACAAGGTCTAGATGGTATGCTACTTAGATGTTTAGAATGGGAAGAGTATCAACATGCTTTGGAAGAAGTCCATAATGGTATTTGTGGGTCACACTCGAATGGTTTAACACTAGCCTAAAAACTTATTAGGGCTGGGTACTATTGGCCGAAAATGGAGAAAGAGTCTATCAAGTTTGCTAACTGTCAAAAGTGCCAAGTGCATGGAAACTTAATTGATGCTCCAAGGAGAGATCTGATTCCCTTTACTACATAATGGCCTTTTCACCAATGGGCATTTGATCTTATAGGATCCATACATCCTCATTCTTCTAATGGGCATACCCACATTATTACAGCCACATATTATTTCACGAAGTGGGTAGAAGCAGTCCCTTTAACACAAGCAACTGGAAAACAAATATCTATGTTCATCTTAAACTACATCATATGCCGGTATGGTATTCCACATTCTATAGTCACAGATAATGGTGGACAATTTAAGAACAAAGACTTGGATGATCTATGTGTCAAATTCAAAATTACACAACATTGGTCATCTATCTACTATCCTCAAGGGAATGGACAAGCATAGGCTTCAAACAAGAATCTATTGAAAATGTTAAACCGAACAGTTAATAAAATAGGAAGAGACTGGCATCTCATGATCAATCCAGCTCTCTAGGCCTACAGAACAAGTATCAGAATGCCCACTGGGGATACACCTTTTTCTTTAGTTTATAGGTCTGAAGTGGTACTACCTATTGAAGTTGAAATCCCATTTCTAAGAATCGAAATGCATGGTCTAGTAGCTGATGATGACTACAGAGTGTCTAGGTTGCAAGAACTTGAACTACTAGATGAGCACAGACAAGCAACATATGATCATCTCAGAGTATATTAGAAAAGAATGTCTAGAGGCTACAACAAGAAAGTTAGACACAGAGAATTTCAGGTTGGTGATCTAGTCTTGAGAGAGAATCCTAAAAATCAATCACATAGAGAGCACAAGGGGAAGTTTGAATCCAACTAGCTGGGTCCCTTTGTAATCACTGCTACTTTTAGCTCTAGTTCCTATCAACTCTCAATGACTAAAGGAGAATAGCTCTAAGAACCAATCAATGTTCTCCATCTAAAGAAATTCTACTGTTAGAATTTGTAATCTTTCCTTGGTGTATTTATAAACCAAGGTTAGACTATTAATCTTTGTTGTAATATATTAGGATATAAGCCAAGGTATCCTAATATACTTCCTTTTTGTCATCTTTCCACTACATTCTATTTCGTCCTCTAGTGGAATATGTGAGGACAAATATTTATTGTAATTTGTAAATTAGTTTATTCCTCCTTAAGAGGAATCTCACACTTGGCCCACACACACTTATGAATGGTGGCATTCATAGACTTGTGAGTTACATTCCAACTCCTTTCTCTCATCTCTATTTAAGAGATGCTCCTCTCTCTCATTTCTTATATATGATGATGAAGTTATTGTATTGAGCATGTTGCTCTCTTTCTCTCTTTTCTCTTCTCTCTCTCTTTTTAGGCTATGGCCTCATTCATAATGTCACAAGGGGTTTTCTTTGCTTTCCCCTTTCAAATATCTTGCCTCATTGTGTTGGATCATGAAGCTTTCTCTCTCCTTGCTTATGGTAATATTTTTTTCATGCATTCACTCGCTTAGATTCTTTCCTAGTATTGCTTATTTTTACATATTTCTTTTTCATTTCTAACATGGTATCAGAGCGGTTTAATCTTTTTTTTTGAGTGTTTGCATGAAGGAACGATTCGAAGGAGTCTCTTGAGAAAGTTTTTTTGCTAATATATATATTTTGTCTAATCTGTTTAAAGAAAAAAATTGATTTTTTTTTGGTTTGGATGGTTTACCGCCAAACCCATTTTTTTTAGTTAACTAATTTATTCCATATATTTCCATTTCTATCATGGTATCCATTGTTATCAAAAACAATCTATAGTTTAACCTTGTTATCTTTGTGCAGGTTTCGATATATTGTTTATAGTTGAGAGAGTTTAGTCTAGTTTATTTCCTTTTTTGTCTAATTTAATTTAGTAGTCAAATTAAATCTTTTTTTCATTCATCTATTACTACAACTTCAAAATTATCCCCTTGGGATGAATTCCCACTTGCATTTTGTCATGCCCCAGTGCAATAGTCTATTAGGAGGACTATTGTATCAAATATGGCCATCACTTCTACCATTTTCTCCAGTGTTATCATACATGCTATATTTGTCATTTCATATAGCACATAGCCTCGATTTCTTTGAGATAACCCAATCTTTAGTACATCTAGAAGTCGGACCATCACCATGTTGCTTTCCAAGTCATGGATTGGAATTATACCTCCCACCCATGCTCTTGAACTATGCAAGTTATACTTGCTAATTACCCTATCCAATAGTGGCGGTGTTACAAACTCAGGCTTCACGCACCTCTGTGCTATTGCCATTAGTGTCTCATACTCAAGGAGGAGATCATACAAATTTGACAAAAGAACTCCCACCACCTAATGGTGGTAAATTCTCCTAGGTGCTAGAGGGATGAGCACACCATCTCCGATTACCTTTCAGATTGCTGCCTCTATGTCCACTGGCATATTCTCAAAAGGAACTTGAAAATAGTGTTGCAAGTATGCTCCTGACAGAGGCACCTCCCACATTGTTATTGGTATCTTGATTCGCTGGTTTAATGGTCGATAGTCCATTCCACCTCTTTCTCTTGCACCTGCTTCAAACAAGTTTTTTAGTTTAGTATTTCAATTTTCTGATAAATCCTTATTTAAATAAAATTTATATCAATTAATTCTAGTATTCTAGTTAAACCAATATGTTGCATAATAATGTTAGCAAAAACATAATAAGAATGTAAGAAGGAAATTCTTCAATAATTATGCTCGTAATTTCTGTGACGCAACTCCAGAGAATACTAGCCAAATTTATGTGAGCTTATAATCGCTATTCCATAATGAACTATCCATTTGATTAAAATCAGGATTCCAGTAACATTTTGTTGTTGCTAGTATTTTTTACTAATCTAATTAAGTGAAATAAAACCATTTTTTTGCAAGCTCTTTTTTAACAATCTACAGGCTTATCTAACCTTTTCTATCTGCTATTTCAATCTCTTTGTATTTGTTATGCAAATATTTGCTATTGATTTTCTGCTTAAATATATTGTTGTTCATCATTCCTCTTTCTCCTTGTATACTTATGCTATTCTAAAACTATGTACTAGTGTACAAATTGATTTTTCACTTCGAGAGTTTAACTGGTACATAAGAAGCACAAAGTAGTTTTTATGTTGCTTTTGCTTACTTTAACATTAGAGCCACACTAAATAGTGTTTGAGTGTTTAAATCCTCTGTTTCACATTGAGGAGTTCTGCTAGTACATATTAATCTATAGTAGTTTTTGTATTTTCACTACTTACCAAAGCAGTTTATATTGATTATGGTCGTGTCAAGCTATATTGTATCATTGGTCTCTTCAGCTATACGACATAGCGTCCTGTTTGTATTTTCATTTAATATTGTTAGATCAAGACTTCCTCTACCTGGTCAAACCAGATCAGAGATTTGTATTAAAATGATCAGATGAATGAAGACTAATGCTTCTTTGACTGGGAACTAACAAATAATGGAGCGCTCAAATAAAAAAATATTAACATTCTTAAACTTCATCATCCTTAAACATCAAATATATAATAACATTGAGAACGTTAACAATTATAATAACGTTATGCCTGTTATTGATAATATTAGTCTATATATCATGGTATTAGTCTATCTATCTATCTATCAATCCTTCTATTCCAGTTGATCTACAAAATAAATTTCATTTAGCTTCATCTATGCTCAGTCAGTCAGTGACTTCAAATGATGTTCTATTCATAAAAGATTTGGCACATAAAAACTGCTAAATTTATCATTCAAAACCACAGTATACCTCTAGCTTTGTATCTTCACTTGGCTTCAAATCTGCATGTCTCTGCAGTCTCATATTGTGCTCTTCATATACAAGTTGGCATACGTATAACCTACCCTGGTATACCAATCCCTCCACCATTCAAAGATTGTATGCCCATGCACAATCATTTCCTTTGTTTGTAACGTCTCCATCTCTAATCATATACCAATTGGCGTTCTCCAACTTTAAACTTATACTTATGGCAGAGTATCTACTTATTAACTTATACTGCATAAAATTATATTAGGCATCGCAGTGAAAGGAATGTGAAACAGTTTTCAACTACCAGCAGACCACATTAATGATTGGTCTTCACAGGTGGGCAACCGTTATAGTCAGAGCTATTACAGGTATAATTTGATTTACATGCTTGATGCAACTATGTTCTTTATTGTGGCTATCATATTTCTTGCATTATTATCATATTTTTTCTTTATTGTGGCTGTCGTCTTTTCCATTCTCTACATTTTATCTGCTTAAACTTTTTTCAATCCTTATCCTTGCTGCAAATATCATCAAAATCTGCATACGTTAACCTTTTTTTGAAAACAAAGGATCAACTATATCTTTTTAAGGGTTCTATTTTGTTTAAAAATACATCTTCCCATAGTCTTTAAATCAAAGACATCTAATTTTTTTTAAAAATATTTTTATGAGAATCCTCCCTATTCCTTTTAAAGTCACGGTAGTTTTATTTTTAAGGAAAGTTTTTTAAGAAAGAGTTCTTTTTTAACTTTCTTTGTTTTTTTTAAAACTTTGTTTAAGTTTTTTTTATCTAAGTCTTAAAATATTCTTTTATATATCTATTTTAAATCTTTTAAACTCTATGTTTTATTTAAATTCATAAAAGTTTGTTTTGTAAAACCTTGTACCATTATTTTTTTCAAATTCATATCATAAGCTTTCAATTGAATTAGCCTTTCACATTTCATTATTTAAAATTTAAAATTCAAGCTTTTAACAAGAATTAATTTTTTAAAAATGTTCATTATCATTGTGATAACTGTCACTTTAGCATTATTTGACCTTGTATATCACTATTTCTTAGTTATTATTGTCTAATGATAATGTGAATATTCATTATTTTTTATTTTTATATTAACACTTTTAAAGTATGTTTATTTAATTGCAAGTCTCTTGTATATTTTTTATTTCACAAATTCTTATTATTCAAAAATGTTTATTCACCTTGAATCAAAATATTTATTCCATCTCAAGAATAGGCAATTTTTATTACACAAATGAGATCAATTTTTTTCCCATTTAGCATTTTCTTCAAGTGCCTTTTGGATTAATCCTAATTTTGTTTAGTGAATTATGGTATTTGATCTCACTATAATAGTAAAAGAAAAAATACATTTGTCATATGATTGATCCAATTGATATTGCTAAATTTTAATTTGTTCAAGTATTGTGAGTAATATTTCAACATTGTCTTCTAATGGCTAATTATTGGGCATTACTTGCTTTCATATTTTATATGATCTGCTGTTATAGTTGCTTTGTTTATAAGTTCCATTGGATCCATTGTTTCCATTTATAAGTTGCACTGGGAGACGCATATGTATCTTTGAACCATGTATCCTTGAACTATGGTGTTTCAAACCTTTTATAAGCTTCTCTCTTAATCCTTGTTTAACATTCTGTTAAACTGACTTGATCGTTAAGTGATTTTACACTTCAAATTGATTCACACTTTAAACTAACTTCAGTATGGCTATTTGATTGCTTGATTCTTGCTTTGTTCATATCTCTCTAACCTCTTTCTTTTTTTTAAAACATTTCTGGATCCTTGATTTTGTTCTTTCGTATATTTCCTTGGTGGGCCCATCCTTTCTTTTCCACACTTGTGTTCACCTTGCATGGAGATTTTAACTGATATCAAATAATTTATGCTTAGTGCTCTTCAAATATTTCATTTTATCCCAATTATTCAGGTTTATGAGTTATCTTACACTATTGCCTTCACTATTGAGTTTTTACTGATCTCTCTGTACATAGTTGTAGTTTTATGCTTTTATAGCATCTCTTTATGCTCATGGTAGCATTTTATGGTTTGATACCATTCTTTTATCCTGTAAATTACATCAGGAGCCAATTTTTCAAGGTTAACTATGGTGGACCCGATAGTTTTTTAACTGAATCATAGTTGCCTTATCTGGCCCATGGAGTATCCCTCCATCCTATAATTGGTGTGCACTTACTCAATGGAGTTTCCCTCCATTTGTTTCACTTTGTTCCTCAGTGCGAGGATGATATTTTATGGGGTTTTCCCCTTCAAATTCTTTGTCTTCCTGGTGTATGCTCCTAGTTGCGATTAATTCATGGTATGACTTCCTACACCTGCTCATTTTTTGAAGCCTATAGGTGACGAGGCTACCATATCTTGGAGCACTCCAATATAGGAGACTCTATTTGAGAAAGTTGTTTTGACCCATCTTGATCTTCTTCCTCGTGGCAATGATGTTGCTTGTCCATGATGGATTTCTTTTTGAAGGCAATATGTTGTTACTCCTCATAAATCCTTTCTTTGGTCCACATCGACAATCCTTCTTGGAAAACTGTAACTTGAGTTATTTGGTGCTTGAGGCAC
The DNA here is from genome assembly GCA_027943335.1 of Chamaecyparis obtusa. Taxonomy (NCBI): domain Eukaryota; kingdom Viridiplantae; phylum Streptophyta; class Pinopsida; order Cupressales; family Cupressaceae; genus Chamaecyparis; species Chamaecyparis obtusa. Next base: position 1,416,018 of record BSBK01001523.1, on the reverse strand, counting down.
ACGTTCTACTTATTTATTTTTGTCTCTCTTATATTTCTTTGATAAATATACAATGTGATAATGAAATTTATACCTCATTACTTAGATCGTGAGTCATGCAGGTTGTGGATTAGCTACCCATTCACTTGCAGTGGGATGACTCATTAGTGGACTATCTATATCCATGTGATTGACACAATGTTGATGCAGGTTTCAATAGTTGGCCTTGTCTGTGGTCATTTGTGCATTAGTATATATCTTTTATGAGAGCATTATTGTTTGAGCTTATGATTTATTTTAGATATCATGTTAACTCCATTTCATGGTGGTGAACAAGTACATTTATCTTTATTCCTCTATGAGAATTTATTATAATCACTCAACTTGAAGATTTTCTAACTTGTATATAAGATGAAATTCTACTTGTGGATAGTTGTCTTATTCTTGTTCCTATGTTTCTTTTTCAGGTGATTATTCAAGGCACATCCAAAGGATCCCTATACTCCTATCAAAGACTAATGTACCATATGGCTTCTTGCACACTTGAAGACAATCAAATTACTTCATCTTAAAGATCGAGTTGCAGATTGTTGTAAATTATGGGTTTAATACCCCTTGTTGTAATTACCCCAAGTAAAGATTAAAGGGGGGTGTTAGAATTTGTAATCTTTCCTTGGTGTATTTATAAACCAAGGTTAGACTATTAATCTTTGTTGTAATATATTAGGATATAAGCCAAGGTATCCTAATATACTTCCTTTTTGTCTTCTTTCCACTACATTCTATTTCATCCTCTAGTGGAATATGTGAGGACAAATATTTATTGTAATTTGTAAATTAGTTTATTCCTCCTTAAGAGGAATCTCACACTTGGCCCACACACACTTATGAATGGTGGCATTCATAGACTTGGGAGTTACATTCCAACTCCTCTCTCTCATCTCTATTTAAGAGATGCTCCTCTCTCTCATTTCTTATATAGGATGATGAAGTTATTGTATTGAGCATGTTGCTCTCTTTCTCTCTTTTCTCTTCTCTCTCTCTCATTTTAGGCTATGGCCTCATTCATAATGTCACAAGGGGTTTTCTTTGCTTTCCCCTTTCAAATATCTTACCTCATTGTGTTGGACCATGAAGCTTTCTCTCTCCTTGCTTATGGTAATATTTTTTTCATGCATTCACTCGCTTAGATTCTTTCCTGGTATTGCTTATTTTTACATATTTCTTTTTCATTTCTAACATCTACACCTAAGGCATTCAGTCTATGGTAAAATGTCCTGAAAAAATTATAAAAATTGGAAAAAGTCCAAAAAAATAAACATCTTGGTGAAAACTTAGCAATAGGCGCCTTGATGATTCACAAAAGAAGTAAACAATATCAAAAGTACAAAAAAAAATTGAAAAAATGAAAAATACAAAAAATTGAGAAAAAAAAAAAGTTCTTTGGTGAAAACCTGGAAATAGGCACCTTGGTAGCAAAAATAGAATCTTTGCCAAGATGGTGAAAACCCAGCAAACGGGTGCCACTTGTTTCAAAATGCTCCATCTATCAACACAATCTTGGTCTTTCCCAGCTTTTAGTCTTGCTTTAGTTTGTACATACCTCCCAGTTTGTTCCTGTATTCCCATTTTCAATAAGTCAATATGTGCAACAATCAGCTCAAGCGTTTGTATCCTATCAATGCCTAACACTTGGGGGAAATCAATGTCATATCCTATGATCTCCAGTATACCTCATATGAGTCATGTCCAGTCAGAGTCCTTTGAAGCTTCATCCAAGTCAATCAGTCAGTCTCCTCTCCAGAAAGGGATTTTGCATCTACAACAACACAATCAAACATCAACACAAAATGAAAACATTTGTGCTTTTACATGCTTTTATCTCCTTGTATGCTTACTGATTCGCATTGAGATTTTTGCATATTGTGTCCCTTCGAGCTCTTTAATGATGTCCTCTATCGGATTTAGAGAGTAATGAATGGGGGCATAATGTTGTTAGGAATGAATGCTGGATGTTGGCAGTCATTCTGTAGCAGTTGTTGTTGCATTCATGACTATGATTGTCATTGATGTGAACATAGTGATCTTCTAGAGACTAGTAGAGAAGCAGATAGTGTTTTGATTAGCACACATGGGATATTGTAGTTGGAGCTATGCGATGTTGATGTTATACTCTTTGATATGTTATTTTTCTATGGTTAAGAGTGCATACAGTAATTCATTGATTCATGAAAGTTATGAGTATTTTGGTAAAAGCAGTATTCAGGCAGTGTTCCTGAGTAGCAGTTTGTGGAAATCGGATGATATCTCCTAATCAGGATGGAATCTAGTTTTGTGAAGTTAAAGGGAAGTTTGAGACACATTGATGGTGACATGGTTCATAGTGCAAACTTTGAGGTCGCACGAGTGAAGAGTTATTATATTTGGAAGCTGATAGTTTTATGTAATTCTAATGTAGCCTATGGAAACTTTTATTTTGTATTTGTGTGCCAACTCATTTGTAATTATTTGAGTGTGGTATAAAGGAAGGAATGTTTTTCCTTATTGTATGGAGTTGATATATGAAATTAATATGAGCATGATTTTGGTTGCATGCGAATGTAAGCATGAAGTGAAGAAAAGAGCCTAAGAGGTTGTGAAAGCGAAATTGTGAAGGAAGACATGCAAAGTACAGAGATCTGGAATTGAGATTTGGTGTAGTAGTAAGTGCGGTTTGGCACAGTAAGAAGGTAAAGATCTGGTGTAGTAGTAAGTGCGGTTTGGCATAGTAAGAAGGTAACATATTTCATATTATTCTTCTGAATAATATTAAGGTTATTTGGACAGTGAGTTCAGTGATCTTACCCTGAAGCTATTTGGGCAGTGGGTCCTTTTGTCTTTTATAACTCTTAACAAGGTTAGAATCTTTTAACAGGGATTCAAAATCTCCTAATAGGGATTTATATGTACTGAATGTATTTCATAAGACTCCTAATAGAGTCCATCCTCTCATAAGGAATATTCATATTAGTGCATCTTTTGTGGGCATCATTCCCACCGGGGTTTACTCTTTGATCAAGAGGTTCCCTAGTCAACATATCTTGTGTTATTGTGTCATTGTGTATGTATATCTTTGTATGGTTAGTAATTGCATTACTTACATGGTTAAATGTTGTTGAAGATGTTAAAAGTTATAATTATTTGATAACTGATTCACCCCCCCTCTCAGTTATCTTGGTGGAGTTTACTTTCTAACAATTGGTATTAGAGCAGGAGGTCCTTGAAAGGAAATTTTAACAGCTTAAGGAGATCTATGGTGAATTTTAGGAAAGAAAGCCCTAAGTTTGATGGAGTAAATTTTGACAGCTGGAAGGAAAAGATGAAGACACATCTATTGTGTTTAGTTCCAGGCTATTGGTTGATTACAAAGAATGATAGGACTATAATTGAAGAAGACAATCTTGAAACAAGTACTAAAGATGAGGTAGATCTATTCATGTGTAACATACTTGCAAGAGAAGCACTTTTGACAGCACTTTTAGGGAATGAATATAGTCAGGTAAAATGTTTTAAGAAATCTAATGAAATTTAGAAATCTTTACACTCTACTTTTGAACAAGCTTTACAAGAGAGACTCTTCTTGGAAGATTGGAAGTAGTAGAGATCATCCTGAGGTTATCAAGAGACTTACCTAGAATGGAGAGAACATTCAGTGCTCTTAGTATTCACCCTACTTTGTCAAGAAGTACCAGTGTGAGTGGATATTATGCTAGCAACAACAGATCTAGAAATGAAGAAGATAAGAAGATTGAAGAAGGTATTGCCTTGCTTGTGAAAAGAGAAGCAGACGGTAAGAAAATTTTTGAATGTTGGACTTGTCAAGAATATGGTCATTTTGCATCAAAATGTCCTAAGAGAGTTAATAAGTATAGAAATAATTTCAAGCCTAGAAGATATAAGGAATGTTATTATGCTAATGATGAAGATCTTGAAGCTAGTATAGAAAGAACTTTGAGTGAAAGTGATACTAAGAATAATGATGAAATAGGATTTGTAGCAATTAAAGAAGAAAATTTTGAATCTGATGTTAAAGAAGAAAAAGCATTAGTTTCCCAAGTTGAAAAGAAAGCTGATTAGATTATAGATAGTGGTTGTTCACATCATATGACTGGTGATATGAAGAAGTTCATAAAGTTTAACAATTATGATGGAGGAGTTGTTAGAGTTGGTAACAATGCACCTTGTTTGATTAAAGGTATAGGATCTATTACTCTTGATGGAAAGACTAATACTGATGATGTTTACTTTGTTGATGGATTGAAACATAATCTTCTGAGTGTTGGACAGTTAGTGGATAAGGGATATCAAGTTTGGTTTACTGAGAAAAATTGTGTGATAAAGGATAAAGATGAAAATCTAATTGGAACTGGATCTAGAACCAGAGGTAATGTATTTTAGCTGAATCTTACTAAGATGACATGCTTGATTACTAAAATTGATGATAGTTGGTTATGACATAGAAGGTTTTGTCATATAAACTTTGATAACATTGTGAAAGTGAGTACTACACTTGCAGTAAGGGATTTTCCTAAAATTATGAAGCCTACTAACATGATTTGCAAAGAATGTGTGATGGCTAAACAAAAGAGAAGTTCATTTCCTAGTAAGAAGTTCACATCGACAGAGAAGTTGGAGATTGTTCATACAGACTTGAGTAGTCCTACGAGGACTAGAGGATTCTATGGAGAAAGGTATTTTATGATTCTTGTTGATGATTTTACAAGAATGATGTGGATTGTATTTCTGAAAGAAAAATCTGAAGCATTTGATAAGTTTAAGATCATTAAGAATAAAGTTGAGAATGAATCTAGAATGAAGATTAAATGTTTGAGATCTGATAGAGGTGGAGAATTTACTTCTAGAGAGTTTAACACTTTTGTGAAGTGAATGGTATTAAGAGATAGTTTTCAGCCCCTAGAACACCTGAACAAAATGGTATTGTAGAAAGGAGATACAGGTTAGTAACTAAAGCAACAAGAACTATGTTAGTTGAGAATAACTTGGCGAAGACATTTTGGAAAGAAGCAGTGAATACAATAGTATATACAATGAACCGAGTACAAATCAGAGCAGACACATATAAGACACCTTATGAATTATGGTTTGGACATGCACCCTCTGTTAAGTATTTTAGAATTTTAGGAAGCAAATGTTATATAAAGAGAGATGATGATATTGGAAAGTTTGATCCTAGAAGTGATGAAGGTATTTTTCTTGGATATTCTTTGAAGAGAAAAGCTTATAGATGTTACAATAAGAGAACTAAAACTATTGTTGAGAGCACAAATGTTAAAGTTGATGAGAAGTTTAAAATTCAGGAAAGAATGCTTGATTATGAATCTGATGAAGAAGCTAATCCTCAGCCTAACATTGAAACTACTGAATTATTCTATGAGACTGATAGTGAACTGTTGAATGAGAATCATACTACAGAAGAAACCAAAGAAGAAAGTAGAGAAGAAACCAGAGAAGAATCTAGAGAAGAATCTATAGTTGAAGCAAGATCTGTGACTATGACACCGAATAGGTATCTATCTAGACATCATCCTATTGAACAAGTTATTGGAAGTTTGGATAGAGGAGTTATGACTAGAAATAAGGTACATTTATGTTTGATTTCTCAAATTTAACCTAAATCTACTAATGAAGCTTGTGAAGATGAACATTGGATTAATGCTATGAAAGAAGAACTAGATCAAATTGAAAAGAACAAGACATGGGAATTGGTTCCTAGACCTAAAGACAAGAATGTGATTGGAACTAAATGGGTATTTAGAAACAAGATGAATGAACAAGGAGAAGTAGTAAGAAACAAAGAAAGACTAGTATGTAAGGGATACTCACAACAAGAAGGAATTGACTATGAAGAAACCTTTGCACCAGTAGCAAGACTTGAAGCAGTAAGAATGTTTTTGGCTTATGTAGCTTTTAAGAAATTCAAAGTGTATCAGATGGATGTGAAGTCCACATTTCTGAATGGTGCATTGGAAGAAGAAGTCTACATTGAGTAGCCTAAAGGTTTTCCTTTGACTCAAGAAGGAGATATGGTATGTAAACTGAAGAAAGCATTATATGGACTAAAGCAAGCACCTAGAACTTGGTATGCTAGATTGGATAAGTATTTGTTGAAATTGGGATTTACTAAAGGAACAACAGATAGTAATTTGTACACAAAAGAAATTGAAAATGGAATGTTAGTTATAGTTATTTTTGTTGATGACATTATCTTTGGAGGAGAAGATGAAGCTAGTGACAAATTTACTGATGAAATGAAGATAGAATTTGAAATGAGCATGATTGGTGAGATGAAATACTTTTTGAGATTATAGATAACATAGAATAATGATGGTATCTTTGTTAGCTAGACAAAGTACTTGAATGATTTTTTGAAAAGATTTGGAATGGAAAACTGTAAACTAGTTGGAACACCTATGGTTACAAGACACAAACTATCAAGCAAAGATGAAACACTAGTAGTTGAGCAGAAGAAATAAAGATTCATGATTCGAGGATTGCAGTACTTAACACACACTAGACTGGATATACAACATTTAGTTGGCATGGTAGCAAGATTTCAAGCCGAACCTAGAGAGTCACATTATGTAGCAGTAAAGAGGATATTGAGATATTTAAGAGGCATAATGGACTATGGATTGTGGTATGAAAAATATGATGATTTCACCCTATGTGCATACACAAATGCTGATTGGGGAGGTAGTGTTGATGATAAGAAAAGCACCAGTGGTGGAGCCTTTTTTCTTGCAGGAAGATTGGTCTCCTGGTTGAGCAAGAAGCAGAATTGTATTTCACAGAGTACAACAGAAGAAGAATATGTAGCAGAAAAAAACAATTGTAGCTAGATAATTTGGATGAAGTAGATGCTTAAGGATATTGGAATTAAGTTTTTTGAGCCTATTGTCATACATTATGACAACACCAGCACAGTTAGTATGTCTAAGAATCCTATATTGCATTCTAAGACTAAGCATATAGAGATCAAGTATCATGTTGTAAGAGAGAAAGTTGCTGAGAAAGAAGTCAGACTAGAGTACATAAGCACAAAGGAATAGATAGCAGACATGTTTACAAAGCCTTTGCCTAAGGATAAATTTGAGTATCTGAGAGGTATGCTTGGGGTTATGCCCCAGCCTACTTTTGAGTAATGATGTAGTTGAGTGCATCCATCTAGTGGTATATGAGCCCTATCTTTTTTCTGGATTGGATGTTGGTACTTCCTCTATGGGGGAGGATGTGTATCTGAGTTGAGTCATGAGGACTCTTGTGAATGTATTTTCTGAAACAGTGTCTTCGGACATTGAGTTGTTGTTGACATAGTGATGAAATTTTTGTCATTCATGTCAATTGGGGAGAAGTATACATGAAAAACAATATAGAACATCTATTGGAGAGAACTTAATAGGATAACGAAGCAAGATTTGATTGATGAAGAAGATTTGAAGAACTTTCAGAGTATCAGTGTAGCAGTGCAGCAGTATTGGATTTTTGGAACATTGGATGTTTTTCATCTATGTTGCCATCAATGGGGGAGATTTTGGGGAGATTTTTAGGAATGAATGTTGGATTTTGGCAGTCATTCTGTAGCAATTTTTTTTTGCATTCATGACTATGATTGTCATTGATGTCAACACAGTGATCTTCTAGTGATCTTCTAGCGGAGAAGCAGACAGTGTTTTGATTAGCGCACATGGGATATTGTAGTTGGAGATATGCAATGTTGATGTTATACTCTTTGATATGTTATTTGTCTATGGTTAAGAGTGCATATAGTAATTCATTGATTCATGAAAGTTATGAGTATTTTGGTAAAAGCAGTATTTAGGCAGTGTTCCTGAGTAGCGGTTTGCGGAAATCGGATGATATCTCCTAATTGGGATGGAATCTGGTTTTGCATAGTTAAAGGGAAGTTTGAGACAAATTGATGGTGACATGGTTTACAGTGAAAACTTCAAGGTCACATGAGTGAAGAGTTATTGCATTTGGAAGCTGACAGTTTTATGTAATTCTGATGTAGCGTATGGAAACTTTTATTTTGTATTTGTGTGCCGACTCATTTGTAATTATTTGTGTGTGGTATAAAGGAAGGAATTTTTTTCCTTATTGTATGGATTTGATATATGAAATTAATATGAGCATGATTTTGGTTGCATGCAAATGTAAGCATGAAGTGAAGAAAAGAGTGTAAGAGGTTGTGAAAGCGAAATTGTGAAGGAAGACATGTGAAGTACAGAGATCTGGAATTGAGATCTGGTGTAGCAGTAAGTGTGGTTTGTCACAATAAGAAGGTAACATATTTCATATTATTCTGCTAAATAATATTAAGGTTATTTGGACTGCGAGTTCAGTGATCTTACCCTGAAGTTGTTTGGACAGTGGGTCCTTCTATCTTCTATAACTCTTAACAGGGTTAGAATCTTTTAACAGGGATTCAAAATCTCCTAATAGGGATTTATATGTATTGAATATATTTCATAAGACTCCTAACAAAGTCCATCCTCTCACAAGGAATATTCATATTAGTGCATCTTTTGTGGGCATCATTCCCACTGGGGTTTACTCTTTGATCAAGAGGTTCCCTAGTCAACATATCTTGTGTTATTGTGTCCTTGTGTATGAATATCTTTGTATGGTTAGTAATTGCATTACTTACATGGTTAAATGTTGTTGATGTTAAAAGTTATAATTATTTGATAACTGATTCACCCCCCCCCTCTCAGTTATCTTGGTGGACTTTACTTTCTAACAAATATTTTCTTTGTTTTCTACTTGTATGTGAAAATCTAACAACTATGGAAATTATGGATTGAAATGGTGTCTGTCTATAAGAGCCTCTATCTCAAATTGGATGGCCATGCGTACCTCGACCATTGATACCTAGAAAATTCAAAGAAGTTTGATCTAACTATTATCTTTTTGAGTGAGTTCTTTCCCCTATTGTGAAACATGATCTTGCCTAAGGAAGTGAATGATAAAGGGTCACTACGGGTAATTCAAAATAGATTTAGAATGATCTCTTGACTATTTGATGTGTTTGCATGCAAGGTGTATTCAGGTCATCATGATGTTTATGTTCTAATGCTTATACAAATTGCTATATCAAAATAGACATAATATTTAGGTCATCTTGGTGTTTGTGCCTTGGTGCTTATATCTAATCCGACATTTTGAAAACAAAATAAATATTCATATGTCCATGGTTGTCTCAATAGTGGGCGTTGTATTGATTCTTAAGCATACAAATCGATATTCATATGTCTATAGTTTCATAACTAGTGGGAATTGTATTGATTTATCCAGTTACCTAAAAAGTTCAATGATGATAACAAATCGACACATGATTAGTGACTAGGTCCTAGGTCCTAGGTTTGCATTTCATTCTTCATGTCATTTTACATTTTGCGCTTTGCATGATCTCACAAATTGCTTGAACACTTAAACGATTCTTCAAAAAAAATAAAAAATGCTAAACATGACTACAAGAGTTGAATCTTACATGAAGGTCCATCCAACGAAATAGTAAGTAGAATCCTTTTTCGGGATCAAAATCAAAATCTGAGATCGTTTATATTGTCAACTGCTTGCACAATCAACCTTCAATCATCATAGAAATCTAGTATTCAAATTAACTGACTATCTTGCATCAAACTATTGAAATTTCAACTTGGTCAACCATGGTCAACTCATGGTCAAACCTAGTCAAACTTGGTCTTCTAGACCTCTAAAATGATGCAGAACGCATTCTCAGACATGTACAACCACTTCTCAAATCAATTAACATGCTTCTAAACTATTCAAAGATGATTTTCTTGTTAGATTTTGATTTTCATCCCGAAGGGGGCATGGTATTGCACATCAATCAAATCTATAAATCAATATCTTTCTCTTAGTGATCAAGACAAAAACCACATCTAGTTACTAATTCATCAAAAGTCCTCATCGCTTGGGGAAAATATTTCATTTCTTGGGGCATATCAGATTCATCAAGATCCATATCAATCTAGTATCCTAAATCTATCTTGTAAACTGTATCAACTTTTTGTAACCATCGGTTCATTAGTGTTATTTCCTTGGTTCTTCATAACTGATGGGTTTAGGATGTGATACTAATATTATTCATACAAGGACATTCAGGTTTGGAATCAATCACTCACTTCTTTGCAATCATAAGGTTCAAAATCAGGCGTTTTGGCACTTTTTCATAATCACTAGTTCATTGTTGCTATAGTTGACATTATCTTTGGTCAATCAAGACCTAAATCTCAAATCTTGAATCTTTAAATCTTTCAATCGATTTCTATCTCGGAATCAGTTCATCTTTTAAACCAAATCAGTTTCATACATCTTTATCATACATATACTATCCTTGAACCACTGCGCTTCAGACAATAATTCAAAGAGGGGCAAAATGTAATACCCGAAAAATGGGCTATAGGTTCATTAGCCTCCTATATCGACACATCGAATGAAATTGATACAAAAGTCCTAACCTAAGGCACATCTTCACATCAAAATCCTAATTGATTTTATCTTAATTCTGCATTAGGGAATATTTCTTGAATATTCCTAATTTATCTAATTATCTTTAATTTAATGATTATTTGGCGATAAATTTCATTTATCCTAAAATTTGATTAATTAAATATTCTAAATATTTAATTAATTAGATTAATACTGCCACTTAATTATTTAATTAGATTTAATTAGATTTAATTAGATTTATTCCTAATTGATATTGTTTTTATTTTGACAATAAATCAAAATTCCTACAAACAATCAATTGAATATTTATTTAATTGATTTAAAATCAATGTTGTCAAATTTAATGATTTAATTGGAATAAAGTTTGATTTAATAATTGATTAACCCATAAATCAATTGTTTTAATTCAAAATCAGTTAAGTGGAAAATAAATCACTTTATTTATTAAATTAATTCATATTAAATCATGCACAATCACAAAAGTAGTCAACTTTAAAACAATTGCTAATTTCAATTTGTAAACTTTCTAAATCGCAACATCTGATGATGAGTTGAAAAAGAGAACTAAAGCTCTATTTTGAGATAAAAACTTCTTTTGCATGATTTTATGAATTAAATATTCTTAATTTCTTGTAAACTCAAAAATCAACCTGAGTTTATCCATAGTGATTTATGGCTTTTCTCAATGCATCCTCAAGCCCTAGATTTCTATAAAATCAAGGCTCAACTCTTCACAATCAACACCTCAAAATTGCATCCTCACTTTGGCGAATTCATGACTGAAGAATCAATGTTTTGCGAATCAAGGCTATTGTGAGATTTTCATTTATTATTTTGAGCATTCATAGTTTCATATCATAGATTTTTATATGCATTCATAGCATTTCTTAGATTAAATCTACATTCAAACTCAATTTCATGCATTATAGCTTAGATTCATATAGTTTCTCATTCTTATTGCATAGAAAATACAAAAATATAGATTAATTTGCATTCATATTTCATTGTTTTCATCATCTTAAATCCTTCATTTAGGTGTTGCATTGTCACTGATCTCGATTTCTATCCGAGAACATCATACTCACACCTACTAGAAGGCATTAAATCACCTAGTTATCATAGTTTCAATTACTTGCAGATTTTGGTTTTTGCTAACCTCTAATGTTTTACTGAAGTGTTGTGTCTACAGCTAGGTACAAATTTCACACACACACTTCTCTCTCACTCAAAAATCCTAAGCTGATAAACTGGAATTCCCCCTCCTCATCCAATGAAGTCCTAATGTTCCACAATAATTACGCTCTAGCCTGTTACCTCCATGCTATTGAACCTATAATGTCCTCCGCTAGTGAAGGCAGTGTCAACATGACAGAGGCAGATATCAAGTATCTTAGTAAAAAAATTAAAAGAAGAAAAAATAGATGCTCTGATGGTGAAAACCACATTGTTGCAGTATCAGAGCCAAAAATAGTAAAAATAAAAGATGAATCTGAGGGTGAAAAACTCTCTGAGGCACCCGAGGATGAGATACTTGATATGCTCCTAAGCCACTTTCAAGAGAGATCATCAGTATTGATTGAGCTGACACAACTAGTGAATTTGGGTATAGAGGCTACTCCACAAATTATTCATCTAGCACAGTCATTATCTGCAAAAGAAAAGGAAGAGTTCACTAGCTTCTTTCAAAGCAAGAAAATAAAATTTGCATGGACTTACTTTGACATGCCTGGATTGGACCCCAATATAATCATGCACCATCTGTCCATTGCACTAGGTATCAAACCTGTCAAACAGAAGCTTCAAAAGATGCATCCACACATGGCACTTTTAGTCAAAGCAAAGCTAGAAAAGCTTCTTAAGGCTGGTTTCATAAGGACTATTGACTATACAGAATGGATTTCAAATATTGTTCCAGTCACCAAACATGATAAATCTATTCATGTGTGCACAGACTTCTAGGATCTAAATAAGGCATGTCCAAAAGATGACTTCCCACTACCCAATATTGACATGATAGTGGATATGATAGTAGGCTATGAGATGTATTCCTTGATGGATGGCTTCTCTGGCTATAATCAAATAAAAATTGCTCTAGAAAATCAAGAAAAGACTGCTTTCATGTGTGCCTAGGGTACCTTCTGCTAGAATGTCATGCCCTTTGGGATTAAGAATGCTGGAGCAACATATCATAGAGTTGTCAGTACCATTTTACATGATATGATGCATAAAATAATGGAAGATTATGTGGATGACACCTTGGCCAAAATCATGTAGTGAAAAAATTGTCTTAGAGATTTGGGTCCCATACTTGACTACATGGAACAATTTAGTCTCAGACTTAATCCCAAAAAATGTGCATTCAGTGTCACTTCTGGGAAACTCTTGAGTTACATCATTTCAGCTAAAGGCATAGAGGTTGATCCTAAAAAAGTTTAAGCTATTATGGAAATCCCTCCAGCTAAGAACATCAGTCAGATGAGAGGAGTTCAGGGAAGGCTACAATCTATCTGGAGCTTTCTTTCATAGTTAGCTAACAAGTCACAACCATTCACTAAAACTTTTCATAAAGGTGTGACTTATGAATGGAATGAAGAATGTGACAGAGGACTCACTCAAATTAAATAGTATCTTTCCAATCCACCTATATTGATGCCCCCTATTCATGGGAAGCCTCTCATACTATACATCTCAGCAATGAACACATTTTTGGGTGCTCTCCTAGCTCAAGAAGATCAAAACAAAAAAGAGAGAGCCATTTATTATATCAGCAGAACATTGGTTTCTTATGAAATGAATTATTGAATCTTGTCTAGTAGTAGTCTTTGCTTCATAGAAACTATGGCATTATATCCTTGCTCACACTACAAAGCTCGTTACAAAAATTGATCCACCAAAGTACTTACTTAGCAAGGTTGCCCTCATGGGTAGACTAGCAAAATGGGTTATGATACTCAGTGAATTTGACATTGAGTATGTGGAAAGAAAAGCTATTAAAGGACAAGGAATTGTTGATCTATTGGCGGAAGCTCCTCTGAAAGATCACCAACCTTTGAACATTGAATTCCTAGATGAATCTATCATGCTTCTCACACATCAAGCTTGGAGCATGTTCTTTGATGGATCATTCACTCAGTAGGGGTCAGGTGCAGGCATTCTGTTTATAACACCTCAAAGATACTCATTGCCAAAATATTATAAAATGTTGTTTCCCTCCACAAACAACATCTCTAAATATGAAGCTCTCATTAATGGTATGAAGATAGCCATTGAATGGTGTGTGGATGAGCTCAAGGTCTTTGGAGACTCTTAGTTAGTCATCAACCAAGTTAATGGTATTTATCAAACAAAAGATGACAAGCTAGTGCCTTACAAACAAATGGTGGATGATCTCAAATAGTATTTTGCACACATTTCTTTTTAGCAAAATTCAAGGGTAGATAATAAACCAGCAGATGCCATGGTTACTCTCGCCTCTCTATTACAGATGCTAGAAAATAACTTCAGACATGAATTCCTGGTGGAGACATTACGCTACCCAGCCTATGACATTCCTAAATCTAGGATGATCTATTCAATCATTGGACATGATTCATCCTACTACCACCATATCTATTCCTACCTCCATGACCAAATCATTCCCAAAACCTATACCTAGAATGAAAAGCATCACCTAATTCGTAATGCTTCATGATATGTCATCATAGAAAATGACTTATATAGACGGGGTCTAGACGATACCCTCCTTAGGTGTCTAGAACCTAATGAGTCAGAACGTGCGTTAGCTGAGGTACATGAAGGTATCTATGGGTCTCATTCGAGTGGTCTGATGTTAGCTCGTAAACTTATTAGAGCTGGTTACTACTGGCCAGATATGGAGAAAGAAGTTTTTCAATATGCCAAGGCTTGTAAATAGTGCCAATTTCATATAAATTTGATCTACACTCTTGCTAAAGAGCTTATTCCTTTCATCAGTTTTTGGCCATTCTAGCAATGGGCCTTTGATTTGGTGGGTCACATACATCCTTCTTCTTCAAGAGGACATAAGTTTATCATCACAGCTATAGACTATTTTACTAAGTGGGTTGTGGTAGTCCCTCTGACTATAGATGATGGCAAGTCTGTGGCTATGTTTATACTGAACTATATCATCTATAGATATGGTGTACCCTCATCCATTATCACTGACAATGGGGGGAAATTCAAGAACAAGGACCTTAAAGAGTTATGCACCAAATTTAGGATCATTCAGCATTGGCTGTCTATCTATTATTCCTAGGGTGATGGACAAGTAGGAGCTTCTAATAAGACAATTCTCAAAATCTTGTACAAAATAGTTCATAAATCTGGTAGAGATTGGCACCTCCAGATTAATCTAGCATTATGGGCCTATAGAAAAAATATCCAAACACCAATAGGGGCCACACCTTTTGCCTTGGTTTATGGAGCAGATTTAGTATTGCCTATTGAGGTCAAGATTCCTACATTGTGAGTCTCTCTGAGGGGCCTCATCACTGAAGAAGAAAAAAGAATATCCCGGCTTCAAGAGCTAGAATTACTGGATGAACATTGGAAGGTGGCATTTGATCATCTTTGAGCATACCAAAAGAGAATATTTAGAGCCTACAATAAGAAAGTCAAACAAAGGGAATTCCAAGTGGGTGATCTCGTCTTGAGAGAGAATCCCAAGAATCAATAGCAGCGGGTCTAGAAAGGGAAATTTGAACCAAACTGGCTTGGTCCATAAATTATTACTACAACATTTGGGTCTGGTGCTTATCAATTATCTACTATTGAAGGAGAACAGCTCAAAGAGCTGATAAACACTCTTCACTTGAAAATATTCTACAACTAAGGCATTAACTGTGTGCTCGTGTACATATTTATTGATCTTGAAAAAATCCAAAAAATGGTATATTGTCAAAAATCCTAAAAATTGCAAAATGTTCTGAAAAAATGAACATCTTAGTGAAAGCTTGGTAAATAGGTGCTTTGATGTATATATTATCTTGGTGAAAACTTGGTAAATAGGTGCCTTGATAATAATTTAAAAAATGAAAAATTGAAAATAAAAATAAAAAATTGAAATTGAAAGAATAAAAAAAAAAAAGAAATATTCAAAAAATACAAAAAAATAAAAAAAGAGAAAAGAACAAAAAAATTGAAAAAGAAAAAATGTGCCATTGATGAAAACATGGTAAACAGGTGTCATGGTAGCAAAAATAGAATCTCTGCCAAGATGGTGAAAACCTGGTAAATAGGCACCTCTTGTTTCCTGAATCTATATCTCATCTCATCACCATTTGGCTCTTGCCTTCCTGCTTTAGTTTGCTTTCTCGCTTTCCTACTTTAGTCTGTTTCCTGCTTTAGCTTGCTAGCTCATGCATTCGCTTCCACATATCTTCAAGATTTTCCTCGACTCTACATGGATTGGAACTGGTCACACTTGGGGGCACCTTCCTAGTCTAGGGGGCATTGTCCTATCGCTTTCAGAGATGCTTTCTTGCATTAGTCAACAGTGGTTTTCACTACGTCTGTCTACTGATGCCCAACTACTTTTGATATTTCTCTCCTTGAGGATCTCTTGTGTATCGGTCGCCAGTAGTTTGCACTGTGCCTGCCTACTGACACCTAGCTCTCATTCAAACCCCTCTCTTTCGGGATCTCTTCCTTACATCAGTCACCAGTGGTTCTCACTATGTCTGCCTGCTGATGTTTCATTCGTGCTTGGTTCTCTCTTTTGATAATCCTTCTTGTATCAATCATCGATGGTTCTCACTACATTCATCTATTGATACTTGGTTTGCGCTCTGATATCTCCTTGAGAATTCTTTTCTCATGATGGTCACCAGTGGTTCTCACTATGTCTACCTGCTGTCACTATCCTATTAAGACTTAGAACGCTGTGCACTTCTGATTCAACTTCAATCCGCGTAAACTAAAACTAAAAACTGAATTTTTGATTCTCTAAAACATGTTGAGCTTTTCTTTTGTGTGTTCATCTTTCGCTTAATCATTCCTCCTCGAGAAACTCTAAGATGTCTTTCTCGACTGAGAAATGCGAAGACTGAGAAACTCTATATTATGAACCTTCTTCCTCATTCAAAAAAGGGAATTGTGAGAGTATCCAAACTATAGTGAAATTTAGTCTCAATTACTTCATATTTTCAAGCTTTTAGTGCTCATTAGTTTAATTATCATTTAGTATAATTGCATCCTCATATTAAACTAGTTTTCTTATTGTTATTAGCTTAATTATCATGTCTTTTTCAAGTTCTTAGATTAAAATTTGCACTTTGTTCTTAGATTAATGGCATACTCATCTTAGAGTAATTACAATTATTTATCTTTCAAGCTTTCACAAATCCTTTGTATTAGTTTGGTCTTTTGGTTGTTGGCTCTCATTTTGAGAGTAATTCAAACACCCTGGCTAATTAGATGGAAACAAGTCGAATTGATAGATATTGTGAATTGAGTAATTCATACTCACCTTCATAATTTTGATGATCGAGAAATGACTATATTGTGTACATGGCTAGATTAGAGGTCCACATTCAGCTATAGATAGGGACATCATGTAGCACTGTGTAGACTATAACATGTTCACTTATGGCTTAGATTGAGAGCCCATAATGTGATCATGACTACGTTGATAGAGAGGTGGTATAGGCCCATGTTTATTTTTCATTTTCCAATGGGCAAGGCCATGATCGTGTTCTTTTATGTATGATAGATATATTGTATTCCTATTAGGGGACTCATTCTAGAGTACATAAAGGAGGGATCAAAATCATATATGGAGACCTATTTTAGATTTCTAGTCGATTGGATTTCTATAGATCGACAACAAATGCTATGAGCACCAATAAAAAAAGAGAGACCACAACTAGCATGAGTAGTATTGTATTTAGTTGGATTGATCAAGGGGAGTATGATGCCTGATCATGTAGGGAAAGGTTTTCCTATGGGCTAATCCAAATTTCTTAGCCATATGCTAGAGGATGATGGTGAGGTGTATTGTTGGGGATATACTATCCTTGACCTAGTTTATTATGATCTTCACATATGTGCCTACTAAAAGGGTAGGACTATGGGTGTCATAGTTACACTTCTTGTTTAGGTATGGAAGCATATTATTCTAGTACATCCCATTAGGCACCATGAGATCATGTATGCCTATGAGTCATACAGTTGCAGGTATTAGCATTTGTTTTTTTATAGATCAACATACTCAATATGTTACTAGATGAGAGCCTTGAAAGAGATGCTAGGGTTTGACTGGACTCCTTATGTAGGTTGTGAGTTGTTGGGACACTAAGATCAATAACAAAAAAATTATAGGTAGGAAAAATGGCTAGATTTTTATTATATTTAATTCACATAGATAGATTGTTGGTTTATTGGTAGGACAAACAAACTAATTGCACAATATATTCCATCTAGAGTGTGGAGATAGTTTAGGGTGGTACAGGATGCAGTCCCTAATTAATTTTTGCTTCCATTCATGACAATAAAGGTTTGATCTTTATGGGGGATTGGAGTAGATATCTAGGGTGTGGGGGCTTCATGGATGGATATTAAAGAGGTTTACTAATAATAGGGATAGGATCAAGTCAGGGATGCAGGGGTGACTCTTACATATGCATAGTAGTGGGTCTCTCATCGGCCAATTAGGCTCACTATCCTAGGAAAAGCAAAGGTAGATGAGTAGCCTAAGGTAGAGGGTGATGATTCTAGTGTAGAGGGTGATAAGGATGATGATGGGGATGAGGGAGATGGGGGAGATCAAGGTAGGAGGGTATGATCAAGAGTTCCTAGGAAGAGATGAAGAGGAGTATTATAGGTTCCCATAGGTGCATCACTAGTGAAACCTCCCTAAGTACTGGTATAGATCCAAAAGTACTAGGATAGGGTACCCTGACCCAATCAATATAGCCACCATAGGTGCCCCCATAGGAATAGGGATGACTGGTTAGATTCATATCATATGAGAGATACAACACAAAGATAGAGAGAGTGAGAGGGGACCTAGAGGCAAAGAGATAGCCCCTTATTATCACAAGGGCATAAAGAGAAAATATGCATCCAACATTAGATACATTACAAGGCATGGTGGACTTGGGGGAGTTCATAGTCACCATTAATCACTGAGAAGATGAGGAAACTAAGAGGGAGGTTTCGACTCTTAGATAATAGGTACAAGATTTGACTGTAGAGAGAGACTTCTAGTAGAGGAGAGAAGAGTCATATAGGGTGGAGTGATAAATATCTCAACAAATGGATACCTTCCCAAGTGTATCATAGATCATGTAGGATACACTTTCCACCCAAAGAAATGTAGCTTAGATAGGGTAGGATGCCTTGCATTATATGGGTCTTTACCAATAGGTAGTGCTAGAGGATCAGTGCTAGCCACTATACTTATAGCGATCAATATCATGGTCTATAGGTAGAGATTCCCAGAGATCAATGGAGATAATGCCATTGAGACTGCCCAAGTAGGATGAAGGAGGAGACATAGGGGGATCCTCCCAACAAACATTATGTGGATTTCTAGTTAGTGTTGATAAACATTTTTTATATTGATGAGACTATATGTATAGTGAAACCTAGGTTCATGATGTATATATGTGATGTATATTTTTCTATACCCTCAATTGTATTATCAATTTACTATTATATTATTTTATGATGACATTTATGAACACTCATGTACTTATAGATGTTGGAAACTATGGACTTTGGATATTAGTCTTTCACGATGATATATATGTTAGGAATGGGAACACTGAGAGGGGGGGTGAATCAGTGTTCACTATATTAAATCTTTTTACTTTCCTCTTTAAACTTAACTTGAATACTTAAGTACTAAAATGAACATTAAAATAAAAAAGATAGATGAACACAACACATAAAACCAATATGGTTATGGGGAAACCCAAATAGGTAAAAAACCCAGTGGGAATTGACACCCACTAATAATCTGTACTAGTGTCTTATGATCCTTGTTAGAAGATCCTTAACCTTGTTAGGAGTTTTCTTTACATTACATTTAGTATAGTGACCTAGTTAAGGGTCAGACCCTATTAGGAGTCTTTTATAATAACCCTATTAGGGGTGTGGACACACTATCCTAGAGCTCAAAGCTCAAGTGGTGAAGGCTACAACCTTCTGATCTCAGATACACACTATAGCTATTGGATGAACTGGCACTCTGACATTGCTTGTCTGATCCGTTCCTTTGATGCGTGGATGCTTTGACCTCTTGCAAAGATCTAATATATCTTAACAACTATTCACATAATTTTTCTCTTCTTATTTCAACTCTAT
Source organism: Chamaecyparis obtusa (assembly GCA_027943335.1). Taxonomy (NCBI): domain Eukaryota; kingdom Viridiplantae; phylum Streptophyta; class Pinopsida; order Cupressales; family Cupressaceae; genus Chamaecyparis; species Chamaecyparis obtusa. The sequence goes on along the minus strand of BSBK01001523.1, from coordinate 1,396,176 downwards.
ATCAACTCTCATACCTATTTACAAATGGGCATCTAATATTTATACGCGCATACAAAACAATTAACTAGGTCGGCCTATAACCGATTACATACAACACTTCCAAATGAATTGGATCAAGTGTGTTTACAAAAAAACATAATTATATGTCTACAAACTAATTAAAATAGTTTCATAGCCCTTACATAATAATAATATAGTCTCTAATCAATTTACCATCAGTCGGCTACATACATTGTTCTGTTCTGGCATTCACTGGTTGTGTAACTTCAATTGTTTGTATCTTCCTCATACTGAATCTTCTGATCACACGCTCTTAAACTTAGCATGAATATCATCTTACCAACTTAATTTATAGGGTGCATACCATAATTCTATCATATGCACATGTGCTGATGCTCTGTCCTTCAGGTACTCTGAACACTATCCAATCTTCAACACTTAGCCAATTTATGATCTTCTTATCATGAGCGTTGACTCCGAAAAATTATATGAATTTTTTTCCATAATGACAACACTATATTAAGTCATATACACTAGTATAATCAAATTTCCAACAATCTCCTCCTTTTTCATTGATGGCAACAAAGGAATATGGAAAAGTTACTAACTATCCCTTAATGCAAAAAACACTTAATCATACTCTATCTTATATCTCCCTTATATCTTCTTGCTATACATTCTTTACATAGCTATAGCTCCATATTCTATACGTAATCCCCCTTTGACATTAATGAAAAAGGTGTTAAAAAATTGAATCTGTATAAGTACTTACACTGAAAGTACATCCGAATATGCAATCTGTAAATTTTGGATCTGTTGTTTCCAAAATGCAATCAATGCATTTATTATTTGGAGATGGGTGCATAAGGCATATTGTAGTTTCTCCATCTTCTCCAAATATGAACTAGGGCCTTGATCATATGTCACCATGATGGCATTGATCTCCTTGATATTATGATTCAACACATCTAGGGAGGGTGCAAGAGTATTTCTAAGCTGAGTCTGCCTAGCCCTTATCTTTGACATCTCCTTTTCTGCCTTCTCAATTTTGTCAATCTGTCCCTGATATACATTGTTACACATTTTTACATCAGTAGAGGGATCTTCTACTGACTTCCTCACATTTTCAGTCATGGACTTTGCTTCTTGAATCTTCTTGTAGTGATCGGTTGTCAACTTATCTTGATCCATACAGTCAGCAATATTTTTCCTTCCTTTTGCTAAAAACTCTTTCAAAGTTGCTTGTCCAAATTTGAGTGAACTAAGGTCTAGTGAGAAGTTACTGACTAACTCATTTAGTCTTTTCTTCATATACTTCTCCTCTGCAACTAATGATGCCGATTCTTCCAAGTTAGAGAAATTACTCTTGAACTATGAAATAATTGCACTTACATCATCAACAGAGTGTGCCTTGGACACTTTCTTATCTACTGGTAACAAGTTGTTCAGTATATTTACTGATTCTACAAAGAGGTGATACCTCATTACCTATTTCTCCTTGGCCTTCTCCATAGCTAAGACACTGATCTTGATCAGGTCTTCTTCTCCCCATGAGTCCAAAATAGTGGTTTCAGGTGTCAAGCTTGACAATAATGATGCTAAGGGAGGGATAGGAGTTCTATCCATCACTTATTGCTTTACTTTGCTTAGCATTTCAACAGATGGCTTATCTATTGTTTCATTTCCTTTTTCCTCTTCTTTTTCTTTATCTTCTTCCATCTTTTCTTCCTCCTTTTCTTGATCTTCTTTTTCTATTTCCTTCTCTTCTTTTTCATCTGTTATATCTTCAATGTGTACTTCTTGTGGCTTGGGTGAATTGTTACCACAAAGGATTTCAGCTTCTTGTGTGCTCACAAAAGCTTCCTCAAACTTATCCAGGTCTCTATCTGTAGCCACCATGGCTATTTCTACATTTTTAATGATGATAGTGTTATCTTTTAGTGACTCTGTTAGGGGCCCAGACTTTTCTACCTCTATATGTGTTTCTATTACAGGCATTGAATCCTAAGGACCTGTCATTGATACCTTTGTGGTCTTTGACTCCTTGGCTTCCTTAGGAGGCACTTGAGTTGTGTGCATAGTAGATGGATACATGTGTCTATTCAAGAATACCTTCTCAAAGGTTTTCTCTATCTCTTTAGCTACTAACTCATAATTTTTATCCATGATATGCAGTGTTCTTGTCTTAGTCTAGAGGTGTGGTTTCACCAAATCTAACAATAGGGCTTTCTCTTCAAGAGAACATACCAAGAGACTTTCATCTAGAATTTTCTCTCTTATTCTCAGATCTTCCTCATTTTCCTATCTCTTCAAGAATTCCAAAATGTTCCATACATTGTTTGGAATCACTATTTTTAGTTCTAGGTCTGTCTTTTTAAACTTCAGCATATGTTTGACAATCATTCCATGAATCTCTAATTTGTCAATCTCACTATATTTCTCATAGAACTTTCCTACTTGATCAATTCTTCCTTCATCAACAATCCTTGTACTTAACACACTAAGACTAGGTTTAAAACCTACTTGTGGAGGTGCTTAAGTGTTTCTCTTGCTTCTTGTTGCTTGAAAGGATGGATGACTAGTGTTGATCTCTTTCTTCCTCTTTGTTATTGTCATATACTCCGAAGGAGTAGTCAGATCAATAGTTTCCTTAGGTGCATGAGGGGTAACATTAGTTTTACCCTTTTGATAATCTAATTTCTCAATTTTCACCTTCTTTATCTTTAGATCATCAGATTCTATCTTTGTTGCAGTTGCACTCTCTATTTCCAAAGAAATCTTCTCTTGCCTTACTTTGTCTAGGTCTTCTTGAGATACTCCATGAATTTTCAAAATCTCTGAAGTAACCTTGGAAAATTTTCTTTTTGTTGCTGCATTGTTCAATACAACATCTACTTCTCTTGTTTTCTCTTCATTAGTCCCCCATCTAGGTTCATCAAGGTCCTTAGGTGCTGACAATAGAACTTGAGCATAAGCCTCTAGAATAGGCTCTTCAACTTCATATCCCAGTGGATGAATCCACTTTTTTCTTGGTTCAACAACCTCCATGCATGTTGTATCAGTCTCTACCATGAAACAAATACTATCCTTGTATTTTTCAACTATCTTTTCAGGTATCTTATACCTCATCTACATTCTCACTCTAAATGTTTTCAATTCCAATTCCATGTAATCCTTAAGGGTACTTTCTATGGATGCCTTAAAGGATATATGTGGCATAGTGGGAATAAATTTGTCTAGATACAAATCAGACACTTTCCAAGAATATGGAAATACATATAGATTATTAAAGACCCAAACCTGAATATCTTGGTCTTGTCATGCTTAATGGCTCTTATGTTGTCTATTAGCTGTGCGTGCAAGATCTCACATAGATTAAACTCTCCATTCTCTCTTACCAACCTTATTTTTGCTAGAATGGTAGCTGCTGACACACTGTTTACTCTGTTGGTGTGTTGGGACATGTATCCCAGTATCATGGACATCAATTTGATGTCTTTCTCCTTTATAGGCTCTATTGTCATTCCACATGTATCACTTCTTGATTTGCAAGCCTATTCTACAAGTTTTCTGACATCCTTGCCCGTTGGAAGAATGGTGCCTATCCTTGAGAGTCCTATCATCTCATGAATTAGATCTCCTATTATCCTAACCGGTACTTCACCTATCCAAAATAGGTCATCATGGATCCTGCTGAGTAGGATCTTGATCCATTTCAACTCATAGAACTCATATGCCATAGCATATTCCACTATAGGATGATTTTCCAACTGCACATACTCATCCATGAAGGTTTTATTAGGTTTCATCATTGTTTCCATGTGCACTCTTATTCTATCCAAACCTACTGGTTCCTTCTTGCAATATATGTATGCCCTGATATCTTCCACATGCATAACACCATGGGAGTGCAAGAGAATGCACCTTCTAGGTCATCTAGTGTGGATTTGAATGAATGCCTCTTAAACACATATCAATTCTTCTCCGTAACATCAAATACAATGGGAGTAGTCATTAATTACTTGTATATCTCTTTCCAAATAATCTCAAAGACTTCTGAATTGACACAATGGATTAGGGCTTCCACAACCCATCAAATGCACTGCTAAACACTGGTGAATCGATCTACAATCCTTCACAATCAAATTCTTGGGCTCCTCTTCTCTCCAATCACTCTGAATTTGAATGCAATGAGAGATATAAAAGCTTTTGTTTACTTTAAAGTAAGAATTCCACCATTAATGCTTGCCATGTAAACTAGGCTATCACAAATAATTTCCAACTTTCATTGTGTAATCAATCAGCTAGTGCACTCTTACACAGTTTTTGCTAGTCTCCAAAAGGTTAAGTCCAAAGGCGCATACTCTGAGGGTGAGTATACCGACCACACAAGAGTTTAGAGATAAATTAGCTCCCCCTATGACCTTGAGGGCCATTCATCCAGATGTAGAGGGTACATTCACTATGGATGCATCCAATACATACTCATCAACCTTATCCTTCTTTTCCTCTAACCAAATCAAGGTCACATCTTCTGAAGCTTTCACAAACTTGACTTCACCTTTGGTATCTAGTATTGATTCTTCTGGCTTTTTAGGGCTTTCTTGACTTTTCATCCTTGATCTACAGAAATTTAAGATGTGTCCAACCTTTTTAGATGAGTGACAAAAAACTAGAGGCCTTATATTCCTCGACGCATTGACATGGGTTACCATTATAGTTAGATATTTGACATGTAACATTCTGAGAACTTCTTACATTTGGCTAATTTTGATTTCTTTGATTATGCCGAGTCTTGATCTTCTGACTTGTCTTACAATTCATAGCTCTATGACCAAATTTATTGCATGAATAATAGTAACCATTGAAAGGTCTTACCTCTTTATAGTTCCTTGCTATATGTCCATGCTTGTTACATGCATAACTATTGGAAAGTTATTGATACTAAAGTATATAACTAGATATAGTGTTTTCATTATGGAAACAAAGTCATATAGTAGTTTGGAGTTAGCACACTAAGTGTAAAGATAAAAAATTAGTTAAGAGTTGAAGACTGGATAGCATACAAAGTTCCTATAGCTCAGAGCACCTACGCCCATGCGTACAGATGAATTATGGTATGCACCCTAGAATTTAAGGTTTTTTAGAATATACTTATACTTAGTCTAAGAGTGCATAAGTAGATATGCAAAGATGTGAAAGTTACAGTCAGTTGAAGTTGCATAGCCAATGTGTGCTAGCAGAGAATAAAGCATAGAGCCAACAGTGACTATTTTGGTTTGCGATTGTAAATTAATGTTGTAGAGGTTATGCACCCATTGTATTTAGGTTGCCGACATATGTACATGTATAATTATAAGCATGCTTAAGCCAATTCATTTGGAAGCATTATTTGTAATTAGTTATAGGGCTGACCTATTTATATAATTGGTATGAGTGCATAAATATAAGGTGCGCCCATTGTAATCGGTATGGAAGTGGAAATAGAGTTGTGAGAAGTAGAGCAGAGGTATGTGAAGAGAGCATATGATGTATTAGAGCTTTGCAAGAGGTCAAAGCATTGATGTACCAAAGGAACTGATCTGACAAGTAGTGTCACAACAACAGTTCACCATCAGATATAGTGTGTATCTGATCTGAGAAGGTTGTAGCCTTCATCATTTGAGCAGTGAGCTCTAGGACAGTGACTCCACTCCCCTAATAGGGATCATTGTAAAAGACTCCTAATAGGGTCCAACCCTTAACAAGGTCTACTATACTAAAAGCATTGTAAAGCTACTCCTAACAGGGTAAAGGATCTTCTAACAAGGATCACAAAACACTAGTGTAGATTATTAGTGGGTATCAAGTCCCACCAGGGTTTTTACCTATTTTGGTTTCCCCATAAACATATTGGTGTCATGTGTTGATTTCATGTTTCATGTTTATGTGAATTTTTAATTCAGTACTTAAGTATTTATAATTCAGTATTCAGATTAAAGTGAAAATTTAAAATACAGTGAACACTGATTCACCCCCCCTCTCAATGTTCCCATTCCTAATAATTGGTATCAGAGCTTTGGTCCTCAGTAAAGATGTTTAACTACTTGAGGAGATCATGGACAAAGAAGATTTGAAGAAGAATCTTGAAGCAGCTCTTGAAGACCTAGAAAGCTCAGAAAGATAAATTGAAAAACTAAAAGGAAAATTTAGTGATGCTCAATTAGTTATCAAGAAACTAAGAAAGGATTTGAAGGGATGCTCTAACAATGATCTTGAAGAAAAAGTCAAGAAATTGAATGAAGAAAATGCATCCTTAGTGAGTTAGCTTGAAGAAATTGATGACAAACTGATGAACAATCAAGATGTCTACAATGAACAAGTAAAGGAGAACCTTCAACTTAATGAAGAGTTAAGGGAAGAAAATTTGGAAATCTTGGATCTGAAGAATTGCAAAGCAAGATTGGAGTCTGAATTGAAAGATGCAAAGAACCACATTGGCAAATTGCACACCAGTTCTGATTTGATAGAATCTCAATTTTATGCAAGAAGAATCAAAGGAGACACTAGTTGTATTGGATATAATGAAGCACAAAATCAAATTGATAAGATGCGAGCAAGAAAGGAGACACAAAAGGAATCTACTGATACTAAGAAGACTGAAGATCAAACCAAAGACAATGGTAGTCCTCCTAAAAATGAGCGCAAGCTTGTTGAACGCACCTATTTTGCATGTAACAAGCATGGACACACTGCAAGGAACTATATAGAGGTAAAACCTTTTAATGGTTATTGTTATACATGTAATAGATTTGGTCATAGAGCAATAAATTGCAAGAGTAGTAAGAAGAATAGGATTCAGCATGATCAAAGAAATCAGAATTAGACCAATGCAAGAAGTTCTTAGAATGTTACATGTCAGATATGTAACTATAAAGGTCATACAAAAAAAAAATGTAGAATGGTGACTCATGTCAATGCACCGAGGAATAATAGACCTCCAATGATTTTTCACACTTGTAACAAGGCTGTACATATCTCAAAGTTTTGTAGATCAAGGATGCAAGGTCAGGAAAGCTGTAAAAAGGCCGAAGAACTAGTTTTAGATCCTGAAGCAGAAGTCAAGTTTGTGAAGACATCAGAAGATGTGAGCATGATTTGGTTAGACGGAAAGAAAGAAAATGTTGATGGTAATGTATTGGATGCATCCCCAGTGGATGCACCCTCTACATCTACATGAATGGCCCTCGAGGTCATACGGGGAGCTAATTTAGCTCTAGACCCCTGTGTGGCTGGTATACTCATCCTTAGAGTATGTACCTTTGGACTAAAGCTATTGGAGTGTATTGGAACCTTTGTGCAAGAGTGCACATGCTGATTGTTAGTAGAACTCAAGTTTGAAAATTTAAAGTGACAGCCTGGTTTACACGAGTTGCATTAATGGTGAAATTCTTACTTTAAGTACATAGGAAGTTGTTTATTCACTCATTGCATTCATACTTAGAGTGATTGGATAGTAGATTGAGCCTTGGAAGCTCTTGTGAAGAGTTGGAGATTAAGTTATCAATGATTGCAGTGCATTTGATCAGTTGCAAGAAACCCTAGCTCATTACGCTGGTTTGGAAGCCATAAAAACATCTTAGAGATCATTTGGAAAGAGAATATCAAGTAAGTTATGGCCACTCCTATTATTTTTGATGTTGCTAAGAAGATGCTATATGTTTTCAAAAGGAACCCATTTAAATCAACCCTAGATGATTTAGAGGGAGCATTTTCCCACACGTCGATGGGTGTCATGCATGTAGAAGACATAAGGGCTTACATTTATTGTAAGAAGGAACCTATTGGACTGGATAGGTTAAGGGCGCACATGGGCACAATGTTGAAACTAGATAAAATGTTCATGGATGAATACACTAAATGTAATGATCACCCCATTTTTGAATATGCCATGGCATATGAATTGTATGAGGAAGAATGGATAAAGATATTATTAAGCAGAATCCATGATGATTTGTTTTGGGTTGGAGCTATACTAGTAAGAATCATAGGAGACCTAATTCATGAGATGATAGGCCTATCTAAGACAGGCATCATCCTTCCAGTGGGTAAGGATGTCAGGAAAATGGTGGAGAAAGTGTGTAAATCAAGAAGTGATAAGCACGACATGACCATTGAGCCTATAGTGCAACTAGACATCAGGTTGATATGAATGATATTGGGTTACAGATTTCATCATACCAGCAGGGTGAATAGTGTGTCTGCAGGCACTATTCTAGCAGCCATCTGTCTTGTGCAAGAAGATGGAGAGTTTAACTTGTGTGAGATCCTACACACACAGTTGATAGACAACATCAAGGCTATCAAACATGACAAGACTAAGGTATTCAGGTTTGGGTCCTGTTAGTGTTTTTTCATGTATCCCTCAACTCTAAAAGAGATGTATGAAAACCAGACCTGGGGATCTTTGTCTAGTAACATAAATCTACTTATTCATGCAAACTAAGGGGCACGAAAAGACTAATTGATGAGGAGTTGATCCTCCTTCTGCTTCGAGTTCCACACACTCAGGCAGGTGCACCTAAAACATGATAAGATCTGCATACATAAACACTTACTCATTACAACATTTTATGCAGACATGAAAATTAGTGGATAGTTCTCAGACTTATAAAACATGGGAGTTCAACTCAACTAGTCTTATACAGGATCTCACCTATATGATCTGCTAAGAACTAGAAAAATGGCCAATGTGATAACAAGGATACACTCCTCTTCAAACCCGGAGGCTCAGGGAGGCTAACCTAATGATTCACTCTTCAAGGAATCAACAAATGAATTGTACTTCTTGAATACAATCAAACATGAATGTGCATAACAATAGGAAAGTAAAATGATTTTCAATTAATGCTTGATGATGAAAACTGTAGGACAAGAAAGAGACCAGTGCCTTACCTATTAGGCATTAGAGTCAAACAATCATGCATTCCTAGAAAATCTTAGCTCCAAACTCAAAGAAACTGAATGAAATGCCTTACAAATCATCCTTCTCATTCCAGTTCCTAGACATCAAATTCACGTATAAATCTCAAATTCTCAGAGCCTGCATTCAAGATTGACTCTCTCGTTGAAAGAAACTTGAAAACAAGATCACAACTACCTTATAACCAGTGCATCAAAATGCCTTACAAACTGATACACAAGAACTAAGACCAAATACACAAAGACATTAACCAGAACTGAATAGGAATTCCATCTTTTTTCCAATAAAATTCATTTGGTTCAACATATTTACATGACAAAAATACACAAAGAAAACAAGAAAGGGGCCTCAATACTGCCTAGCAGCATAAAATCTCAACATCCATGTTACAATGAGAAAAATCCAAGATATAGCAATTGAGAGTCCATTCCCAAAACCAACTGACAGCTATCCCTCTTACATAAAAATATCTTCAACATTCCTCATCTCCCTGCAACTGATTCCCAAGCTGATCCACATTCTCCAAAAACTTCCAATCTGATCTGCAACTGATCTTGATTCACAGATTTCAAACCTGAACTGCTCTTATCAACTGCTTTGAAACTGAAAATAGTCATCACCATTGGAATCCTTATTTCGAGACCTTTCCGAAAACATATAACACTTATATGTTTTGTTAAAAAATGAATTTCCATGCCCCTTTTCCGTGAACAACTATGTTTTAAATTTCTGAATTTTAATCATATATTCTAGACTATGTTAATTTTTTAAATCTTTTTAAATCTGGCAATTTAATATCATTTTATGTATTTGCCTCAGAAAGCACCAGATAGCACCACTTGTCATCACCTCATTGCATGCTCAGACTAACCTCAGGTTAACCCACTGAATGGGAGAACTAGCGACCATATGCATTCTCTAAATCTCCAGATGATCAAACTAACTACAGTTAACTCTGGAGAACTGGCGAAAGCTCTATTCTCCAATTCTCTAAATCTTTCTTTGACCATGGTTATCATTTGGAGAATGGGCGACTGAGTGTATTCTCTAGTTCTCTGAATCATTTTCACTAACTGTCAAGTATTTGGAGAACTAGAGACTAAGCATTCTCCAATTCTCTGAATGTTTATGACTTAACCATTTGCATTTGGAGAACTAGAGACTAAGCATTCTCTAGTTCTCTGAATCATTTTCACTAACCGCCAACCATTTGGAGAACTAGAGACTAAGCATTCTCCAATTCTCTGAATGTTATCTCTTAACCACTAGCTATTTGGAGAATTGGAGACTAAGCATTCTCTAGTTCTCTGAATCATTTTCACTAACCGCCAACCATTTGGAGAGCTAGAGACTAAGCATTCTCCAATTCTCTAAATGTTTATGACTTAACCATTTGCATTTGGAGAACTAGAGACTAACTGCCAACCATTTGGAGAACTCGCGACCAAGTGTATTCTCCAATTCTCTGAATGTTTATGACTTAACCATTTGCATTTGGAGAACTAGAGACTAACTGCCAACCATTTGGAGAACTCGCGACCAAGTGTATTCTCCAATTCTCTGAATGTTTATGACTTAACCATTAGCATTTTTCACCAGCATTTTAATGCAAAATTTAGTACTTTATGGTCATTGGCATGCATCCAAATGCACTAGTTGTGCACACTTTTGAGAGCCTTTTTCTCTTTATTCATTTCATTATGTGAGTGGTATATCTTTTAAACACTTGAAATGGTCATTTCTTGAGCAATGTGGGATTAAACTTTTGGAAGCATTGCTGATTTTTTTATTGCTGCAGTACTCAGAGGATCATAACTTTTGATTTTCAAAGTGGGTTTTTCTAAAAAACATTTTGTACAATGCACACATTGTCCTCTCAAATATATCTAAAATTCAGCCCAACCCAGTTTGTATTTTTTGAGTTATGATAAAAAACGTGACTGGCTATGCATTCACACTTTTTTTTTAACTAGCTCTTGCCTTCAACCCTTTTTTTATCTTCTTCTTCTCCACATGCTTTGTATTTGTCTATGATATTTGGCATCACAACATTAATTTTCTTTGATTTTCTCAAAATCTGAGACAAGACCTTGATGCATTGCCCTCCAGAAAACAACAATGATAAAGGAGCACCAGTAACACTAGCCATTTCTACGTACACAAATATCTTGTACCCAATCTTAGTGATAAATCACACTGGTGACACACTCCTTTTCTCTCACACATCATGACATTATCTTGTTTGGGCCATTTATTTCACTTTTATCCTTTGCAAAGATTGCCAAATAATGTTAGCTGACATCCGGGAGTGGCCTTAAAAATTGGCCAATAGCCATCATAGGATCATTTCACCGAGCACACATGTTCACCTCCAAAAAACAAATATGCATTTCAAAGAAGAAATCTCGAAGAGACCCGAGCCACAAGATAAAACTGACCAAAGTTAGCCACTTAAAACATTGCCTTTCTGGTCTGTCTGAAATCACTTAAGTTGGCTCTAGAACCGGCTTTGAAAACTGACCAAATCACCTGAACAAATCTCACCACGTGACTGACATAAACCTTGAGATACATAGAATCACCCTACAAAATGACATCCCTTGACTGTACCTGAGGTGAAAGTTATTAACCTTTGAAGTTTCCCTTTTCATTCTACTCCTACAAACACACTGTCAGAACCTGATAAATTGTATCTGGAATTAGCCTTGAAAAGTGCACGAATGGATTGGCAGGATACTCAAATTAGAATGAGATATAGTACAACTTGTCAGAAATATAGGACAACAAGAATTTTAAAAATAAGATCATCATGTGAAAAGTTATTAGCAGACAAAGAAGGCCTTTGACAAACTTGCAGAAAACATAACTGGGCAATTTGCACTTTTTGCAAACAGAAAAGGTTTGGCAAATTGACCAAATGAATACATCAAGAGCCACAATCTTACAACATGGAAGTACTTTATGTCTACCATACACTGAGACAAACATACTGATGACCTAATCAATAGGGCATGAGTTATTCACAGTCGAAATAGGGCTCTGGAAAACTGGTGAATAACCAAATAGTGCAAAACACGAAAGCTGCAAATGGAATCAGCTTCAATTTCTCATTAGATGGATTCATCACGAGCTACAAACTAATAGAGGTAGAGTAAAAATTTTCTACAATGTAGGGAAATGATTAAAACCTTTTTACCAATCCACCGGGTACAAGTTATAACATGTCAAACAGGGTTCCCGACAAAACTAGGAAAAGGGCCAAGTGCAGAAACTAGAAAACACCTCCGAAGGGGATGAATAAACGGGGTCAAAACTTATCACAGAGGCCTAAAACCTGACACATAAAGAGTATGCAAAGTGTACAACAAGACGCTAGGCTCATATTTTCATGACGCTCTCCAGGGTGCATTTTATTCAACCTCAAAGTGACCCTTCCCAGTGAATTTTACAGTTAAGCATTTTCTGACTTAGAGACCTCCTAGAAATGAATTGATGCAAACCCATTTGAACATGCCATCTAAGGACTTAAAACAAATCAATAGGATGAATGAAAAGAAATGAGAAAATAGACCTCAAGATATGACCCCAAATACACCCATACTAGCATGCAATACAAAGCCAAAATGAGCACCTAATCAAAATTTTACATGGTACCTCAAAACTGCATTTTGAGTACCAACAGGTCCCTTATCATCTATATGTACCTTCATATAGTTGGTAAAGTGTTAGAATTGTATCTAGACAAGTCCATTCCTACCATGCCATAGATATCAAACAAAGCATCCATAGAAAGCACACTTAGAGATTTCATTACCTTGGAATTAAAGACCTTCAGAGTAAGGATGCAGATGAGGTACAAGATTCCTAAAAGTATTATGGAGAAGTATAAAGATTCAATATTCTTCATGGTGGATATTGATACTACTTGTATGGAAGCTATTGAGCCTAGAACTAAGTGGATTCATCCACTTGGCTATGAGGTTGAAGAATAATTTCTTGAAGCTTATGCATAGGTATTTCTATCAACACCCAAAGATGACAATGAACCTAGGTGGGGAACCTATGAAGAGAAGACTAGAGAAGTTGATGCTAAGTTGAATAGTGCTGCAACAAAGAGAAAGGTTGCAAAGGTCACATCAAAGATCCTAAGAATACATGGTGTATCACAAGAAGACCTTGATAGAGCAAGGGATGAGAAGATTTCTCTAGAATTGAAGAGTGCAACAATAGAGGAAGAACAAGAAGATCCTAAGATGAAGAAGATTAAGATTGAAAAAGATGAAAGTTAGAAGGATAAGGAAGATAGTACTCCTTTTATGCCCAAAGATACTCCTCCAAAGTATAAGCTTTTATTCAAGAGGAAGAAAGAAGCAATCACTAGTCATCCATCCTCGTGAGCATTAAGGAGAAAGAAAAACACTCAAACACCTCCTTAGGTAGGATTCAGACCTAGCCACAAAGTTTTATATGCAAGAATTGTTGATGAGGGAAGAATTGATCAAATAGGGAAGTTTTATGAATCATATAGTGAGATTGATAAGTCTAAAATTCATGGTATGATTATCAAAAATTTTATAAAGTTCAAGAAGATAGTTTTTCAATTGAAAAAAAATACCAGATAATGTATGGGACATTCTAGAAAACCTTGAAAGACAAGCAAATGAAGAAGACCTAAGGATCAGGGAAAAAGTGCTAGAAGACACTCTGCCTATATGTTCTAAAGAAGAAATAGATTTGATATTGATTTTGGTGAAGCCACACCTTAGAACAAAGATGAGAATACTTCACATTATGAACAAAGATTATGAGTTGATAACAAAGGAAATAGAGAAGGCCTTTGAGAAGGTGTTATTGGAACAATAAATCAAACCACCTACTGTGCCCATCACTCATGCACCCATCAAGGAAGATAAAGTGGCAGAACCCACTAATGTACCAATGATAGGTCCTCATGACTCAACGCCCATAGAAAAAACTCAAACAAAAGTAGATCAGTCTACACTTATGATAGAATCACCCATAGACAACATAATTATCATAGATAATGTGGAAATAGCCATGGTGGATACTAATAAGGAGTTGGACAAGTTTGAGAAAGCATTTGTCAACACTGAGGAAGTAGAAATCTTATGCAGCAATACCCCTCCCACTCAACAAGAAGAAGTAATCATAGAAAATATACCTGATGAGAAAGAAGAAGAAAAGAAAGAAGGACTAGAGGTAGAAAATAAAGATGAATCTTCTATTGATTTGGTCAAGGTAAAGCAAGAGGTGATGGATAGCACTCCCATCACTCCCTCCTCGGCATTGTTGTCAAGTTTCACACCTAAAACTAGTAGTTTGGACTCTCGGAAGGAAGAAGACCTGATTAAGTTCAATGTCCTAGCTATGGAGAAGGCTAAGGAGAAGCAAGTAATGAGAAATCCTCTCCTAGTGGAATCAGTAAATATCTTGAAGAGTTTTCTACTAGAGGATAAGAAAATGGTAAATGTACATTCAATTGATGATGTGAGCACAGTCATCTCTTAGTTCAAAGTCAATTTCTCAAGCCTAGAAGAATCTACGGCCATAGTGGCAAAGGAGAAGTACTTAAAGAAGAGACTAGATGAACTAATGAGTAATTTTGCACTAGATTTGAACTCTCTCAAGTCTGGTCAGGCATCATTAAAAGAGTTTGCAGATCAAGGAAGGAAAGTCATTTCAAAATTCATGGATCAAGATAAGTTCACTGATGCCCATCTTTAGAAGATCAAAGATGTAGAGGCAATGATTGAGAAGGTGAAGATTTCAGTGCTAGACATAGCCACTGATGAAAACATGTGCAACAATGTCTATCAAGGTTAGTTGGACATAATTGAGAAGGCAGAGAAAGAAATGGAGAAGATAAGGTCTAGACAGACTCAATTGAGGAACGCTCTTGCACCCTCACTAGACATTCTCAGTCAAAACATTAAGGAGATTGATGTGACCATGATAACCTATGATCAAGGTCTGAGCATAGAATTGGAGAAGATGGAGAAGCTTCAATATGCATTATGTGCCCATCTATAGAGAGTCAATTCTCTAATTACCTTTTGGAAGAAGGAGATCCAGAAACTCAAGATTACATATTCAGATGTTTTCCCTCAGTGAGTGTATAGATAAATTTTTTTGATGCACCTTTGTCATTAATGTCAAAGGGGGAGTTGTATAGAATGTGGAGCATATATATGTATAGGGAGATATAAGAGTATGTAGATGTATAGAAGACAAAATGTTTTTGTGTAAAGGAATAGTTAGAAACTTGGCCACATTCCTTTGTCACCATCAATGACAAAGGGGGAGATTGTTGGAAAGTTGTCTATACTAAATTATATGACTCGATATAGTGTTGTCATTATGGAAAAAAAGTCATATAGCAGTTTGGAGTCAGTGCACTAAGTGTAAAGATTAGAAATCAGTTAAGTGTTAATCACTGGACAACATACAGAGTTCCTACAGCTCAGAGCACCTATGCCCATGCGTACAGATCAATTATGGTATGTGCCCTAAAAGTTAAGGTTTTTAGACTATACTTATGCTTAGTCTAAGAGTGCATAAGTAGATATGCAAAGATGTGAAAGTTATAGTCATTTGAAGTTGCACAGCTAGTGTGTGCCAGCAGAGAACAAAGCATATAGCCAACAGTGACTATTTTGGTTTGCGATTGTAAATTAATGTTGTAGAGACTATGCACCCATTGTATTTAGGTTGCCAAAATATTTACATGTATAATTGTAAGCACGCTTAAGACAATTCATTTGGAAGCATTATTTTTAATTAGTTATATGGCCGACCTATTTGTATAATTGGTATGAGCACATAAATATAAGGTGTGCCCATTGTAATTGGTATGGAAGTGGACATAGAGTTGTGAGAAGTAGAGAAGAGGTATAAGAAGAGAGAATATGATGTATTAGAGCTTTGCAAGAGGTCAAAGCATCAGCGCACCAAAGGAACTAATCTGACAAGCAGTGTCACAACAACAGTTCACCAGTAGATATAGTGTGTATCTGATCTCAGAAGGTTGCAGCCTTTATCATTTGAGCAGTGAGGTCTAGGATAGTGAGTCCACTCCCCTAATAGGGATCATTGTAAAAGACTCCTAATAGGGTCTAAACCTTAACAAGGTCTAAAATACTAAAATCATTGTAAAGCTACTCCTAATAGGGTAAAGGATCTTCTAACAAGGATCACAAAACACTAGTGAAGATTATTAGTGGGTATCAAGTCCCACCAGGGTTTTTACCTATTCGGGTTTCCTCATAACCATATTGGTGTCATGTGCTTATTTCATGTTTCATGTTTATGTGAATTTTTAGTTTAGTACTTAAGCATTTATAATTCAGTATTCAGATTAAAGTGAAAAGTTAAAATACAATGAACATTGATTCACCCCCCCCTCTCAGTGTTCCCATTCCTAAAAATAACAAGTTTGATCTACTATCTTGCACTCATTCTTGGATGGTTCAACATGATCTTTAGTCTGACTTCTAGTCTCCTTAGCATCTGAGGTGTCTTTGGGTGCTTTCATTCTTGCTCACATGTTGTCAATCTGATTTTGTGCTTCATTGAATCCAATGCCGCTAGTATCTCCTTTAAGCTTCCAAGCATATAATTCAGATTCAATCAGATCCTTGCTTGTGTGTAATTTATCAATGTGACTCTTAGCCTATTTCAATTCAGATTCCAAGATTTCTTTGTTATTTCTTAGCTCCAAGATTTCCATGTTTTCTTGCCTCAATTCTTCATTCAGTTGAAGGTTTTCTTTGATTTGTTTATCATAGACTTCTTGATTGTTGGTTAGCTTATCATCTAATTCTTCAATCTGTTCTTTCAGAGATGAATTTTCTTCATTTAGCTTCTTGATCATTATCCCTAAATCACTAGTGGAGCATTCTTTCAAATCTTTTCTTAGCCTTTTGATGACTGCTTGAGCATCACTAACTTTTTATTTTAGTTCTTCAATTTCTTTTTCAGATCTGTCTAGGTCTTCAAGAGAAGCTTCAAGATTTCTTTTTAGATGTTTCATTTCTACTTTTTCCATGATCTCCTCAAGTGGTTAAACTTCTTTGCTGAGGACCAGAGCTCTGATACCAATTGTTAGGAATGAGAACACTGAGGGGGGGGGGGGGGGGTGAAACAGTGTTCACTATATTAAATCTTTTTACTTTGCTCTTTAAACTTAAATTGAATGCTTAAGTACTGAAATGAATATTAACATAAAAAAGATAGATGACCACAACACATAACACCAATATGGTTATAGGGAAACCCAAATAGGTAAAAACCCCAGTGGGAATTGACACCCACTAATAATATGTACTAGTGTCTTATGATCCTTGTTAGAAGATTCTTAACCTTGTTAGGAGTTGTCTTTACATTAAATTTAATACAATGACCTAGTCAATGGTTAGACCCTTTTAGGGGTGTGGACACACTATCCCAGAGCTCACTGCTCAAGTGGTGAAGGGTACAACTTTCTGATCTTAGATACACACTATATTTGTTGGATGAACTGACACTGTGACACTACTTGTCTGATCAGTTCCTTTGATGCACTGATGCTTTGACCTCTTGCAAATCTCTAATATATCTTAAAAAATATTTGTATAATTCTACTCTACTTATTTCAACTCTATATCAACTCTCATACCTAATTACAAAGGCACATCTAATATTTATATGTGCATACAAAACAATTAACTAGGTCAGCCTATAACTGATTACATATAATGCTTCCAAATGAATTGGCTCAAGCGTGTTTATAAACAAACATAATTATATGTCTAAAACCTAATTAAAATAGGTGCATAGCCCTTACATAACAATAATATAGTCGCTAATCAATTTACCATCAGTCGGTTGCATACACTATTTTGTTCTGGCATTCACTGGCTGTGTAACTTCAACTGTCTGTGTCTTCCTCATACTAAATCTTCTGATCACACACTTGTAAACTTAGCATGAATATGGTCTTACCAACTTAATTTCTAGGGTGCATACCATAATTCTGTCATATGAATGTGCACTGACGCTCTATCCTTTAGGTACTCTGTATAATGTCCAATCTTCAACACTTAGCCAATTTGAGATCTTCTTATCATGAGCGCTAACTCCAAAACATTATATGACTTTGTTTCCATAATGGAAACACTATATTAAGTCATATACACCAGTATAGTCAACTTGCCAACAATATACATGATGTAGATGATTTCAATGGTCCTATGTGATGTGGTTTTTATTCATATATGCATGTATATAGATTATTTATCTATTACTAACACATGTGATGCAACATGTGTGTGACTTTGTACTATATGATGATCCTAACAAATTTGTGATGTAGGACTATGTGGATTGTGTGTATATTTTTATCATGTGATGTCTGAGTTTATCAATATTATGGATGTATTATGTGACTCATTTATTATGTACATATGGTGGTTATGGATGCATTAGATAGATGCTATTATAGATGATGAGTGTTTATACATGTGATGTGCATGCAACATATATGGATTATAATGATTAATACTATTGACAAAATGGATGTAAATAAATGGATAATAAATGTACCTATCCTATTGATTTAAATAAAAACACTTAATGAATGCACCTAATTAAATAAATGCACCTAATGGAGAAATGTACTTAATGAATTCTAAATAAATTGTACCCAATAGATTTAATGAATAAATGCACTTTCTATCAAAGAGCGAGTAATGTAATTGATATGAAATGAACCTATTATGTACATTGAATTTGAAGTCAATATTCAAGTGTGTTAATGTAGCCTAATTAATGCACCTAAATGTTATTAACAATGCAACTTGACTTAATGTAATAAATGAACCAAAAATTGAAAAGTGAAACTAATACAATTAACAAATGTAATGGAGTAATGCAAGTAATGAATAATGAGAGTATGTCTTTGTGTGCATCAGCCATAATTGACATGATCATTTAGCTAGCTAGGGGGATAGGGGAAATAAATAGGGACCTTACGATAAGAAAAATGAAGTATTGTACAATGAACCTGACTAAATGGATCATAACTACATGATTTTAGTGAGATTATATTGTGTTTATGTAGGAGAGCACACCCTAGTTTTATATTGCAAAAGGAGGTATGCACCATGTGTTAGAAAATTCAGATGTTATTGCTCCTTTGCATGGACTAGAATCTTAGCTAGATTGATAATTTTAGTAACATATATGTAAAGTATTTAGTCATGATAGGACTAATGCAGTGACACTCATGGAGAGATTTAGTACAAAAAAATATTTTTAGGGATTTGTGGGTACCTATACAAACCCTTCCCCTAGTGAGGCATGCATAATAATCACTACATATCCAACAAAAATGTACCAAAAATATCACAAATAGATCATATTGCAAGAATTACACATGTATCAATATACACCATTCAAAACATACCAAGATATTAAATATTGAGGAAACCATGAGTAGGTTTTATTGACACAAAAAGATAAAATCAAAAGGAAGGCCTCATAACCAAGTAGTCATTCGGTCCATAGTTCTTTCCATGAACAAGATTGTGATGATGAATTTGAGATGTTGAATTAGGAAGGATACATCCTGAAGGGAAAAAGATCAATTGATTGATTGAATTACAAGATGAATATTCACTAACAATAGATGTGAAAGGAATGATAACTCAAAAACTCGATCTTGAAATTGATTTTGAAAAAAGTGTTGCGGTCACTGTGTCTAGAAAAAGTTCAGTGTACTAGGATTCTAATTCAGGATCGTTATTATGATTGTGAATGAATCAAGATAGCAGAAAGAGAGGTAAAACTAGGTAGGACTTCTTCACAGATATGGGATTAGGATGGGATGGGATGAGGTGGCAGTTTTGAAAAATAGAAATGAACCTGATAGATGATGGATCCAAAGTCTTTTATGCATGGTACCTAAGACATGTTTTCACCATGGTACTTAGAGTGCTTATATACCAATTTTTCTCTATTGGACAATTTATTTATCTTTACTTTTTTCCATTTTTTTCTTTATCTTTCTTGGGTATCATCAAGGTGCTTGTTACTAGGGTTTCACTAGGATGATGATTTTTTCAGGACTTTCTTGTGTTTTTTAAGTTGTTTCTTCAAGATCTTTTTCATTATTATTGGGATTTTGCAATTTTTTTGTTGTTTATGGATTTCATGATTTTTTAAATTATTTTTTAAGATTTTTTCACTACTGATTAACCATTGTACAAGAACTATGTTGATTGAACTATGTATAAAATAACTTCAAATGTTGAATATTTATAGGACCAGGGAGAGACTCCCCCTCAAGTGTAGCAATTTGATAGGCATCAGAGCCAAATTTAGTTGTGATAATATATGGTCCCAACCACTTAGGCTCAAGTTTTCTTTTCTTCTCATGACTCTAAAGATTCATCATGTTGTGTTGGAGGACCAAGGAATCAATGTCAAACTCATAGGGTTTGACCTTTACGTGGTATTGCATGCGTAGGTGATTTTGATACACATGGAGGTGGTTTAGGGTATTGAGGCATCTTTAATCAAGGAGTTGTAACTCTTGTAAGAAAGAAAATTGGTATTCTTCTTGAGACATTATAATCTTCAAAGAGATTCTAAGGGAAGAGAGCTCAATTTTGATAGGAAGGATAGGCTAAGTTCCATTAAAAAAGGGTGAATGGGGTGGCTCTAGTGGGGGTATAGATGGAAATGAGGTAAGCCCATAGTGTGGGATTCAATTGTAAGTGTCAATCACAACCAGTGTCATCGACTATTTTCTTGAGGATTTTGAGGATGGTTTTGTTTTTTGCCTCATCTTGATCATTTCCTTGTGGGACATACTCAGAAGAACAATAGTGGGTGATTCAAAATTTATTACATAGTTCTACGACATCCTTGTTCTTAAAGGGGGACCCATTATCCATTAGGATTTCTGGGGGATGCCTAAGAGATAAATTATGTAGTTTAAAATAAAGTTTGAAATCTTCTTTCCTATAGTGTAAGTGAGGGGGATGGCTTTAACCAACTTAGTAAAGTACTTAATGGAAACAATGATATATTTGTGGCCATTGGAGGAGTTATAGAAAATCTATCCAACAAGGTTGAATCCCCTATGTGATAATGAACAATATGTGATGGTGGGTTAGATATCTTGGGCTGGTGCATGTATCAAATCATCATGCTAGTGATAGGTTACACATCTATTTACATAGTGGCAGGAATCTTGTTCTATAGTTGGCCAATAATATCTGGTGTGCAACATTTTCTTTTCTAAAGTCAGTCCACTAGAGTGGGCTCCAAAAATTCCTTGATGTACCTACTCTAAGGTTGTTTGTGCTTCCTTTGAATTCAAAAACCTAAGAAGGGTTTCGTCAAAGTGTTTTTGCAAATGGGTGTCACCAAGGATCATATAGAGAGAGGTTTGGTGGATAAAATTCTTATAGTTGTTGGGTATTAGGGTGAGTAGGGTGGTTATGTCTTTTAGGTACAAATAAATTTCTTAGTACCAAAGAGAATTAGGACCAACAATTTTGCACACCATATCATTCTTCAGTTGGTCATAGGAAGGGACCATGAGATTCTTAACAAGAAACTCACATCATGAGATGTTTTTTGGCATAGATATCAAAGATGCAAGAGTGTCCATTACATCATCCGCTTTGTTGTTTTCTCTTGGGATCTATTGAAAATTTATCTCAATAAGTGTTGTTTCAGATCTTTGACTAGATGGTGATAGGGGAGGAGTTTTTTTTCCTTTGTCTGATATTCATCATTTAATTATTTGATAACCAATTGCGAGTCACCAAGAATAAGTAAGAAATATATTTTCCATTTGATAGCTTGACACAACCCTATTACCAAGGCCTCATATTATGCAATATTTTTTTCTCATATAATTTGTAGCTTATATGATTTAGGGATAAGATCCTCTTACAATTTCAAAAAAAATATTCCTACCTTTGATCCTTTATGTGTGTAAGATCCATCAAAGTATAGTTTCCACTGTATGCTCGGGGTCTTAGTCATAATGGATTCATTTGGAAAATCTATGATGATGGGATGATCTCCTTGAATAGGAACATCTACTAGTTGATCTGAAATCACTTGTCCCTTAATAGCTTTAAGATTGACATACAAAATATCAAATTCATTGAGAGTCATGACCCATTTGGAAGTGTGTCCAGTAAGAGAATCTTTAGATAACAGGTACTTAAGTGGGTCAACCTTCACAACAAGTTGGATCTTGTGATTAAGAATGTAGTGGTGAAACTTTTGAGTACAAAAGACAATAGCCAAACAAGCCTTCTCAATATTTTTATAGTTTAATTCATAACCCATTCTACTAAGGTAATAGACTGTGCACTCTTTCCCATTATCATCTAGTTGTGCCAAAAGAGCACCTAGTGTGACTTTAGTAGTTGATATGTAAAAAATTAAAGGTTGGCCTGGAACAAGTGGGACCAACACTAGGGGGTCATCTAGATACTCTTTTAACTATTTAAATAATTTTTTAAATAGGCAATCCGACTAGAAATTGATATTTTTGCACATGTGAGAAAATAAATGAATCTTTGGATAGACTAAATTTTTCCTTATAAAATACATAGTTGTTTCAATGTTTTAGGAGGAAACATGTCTAAAAAGGCCTTCACTTTCTTTGGATACACTTCTATGCCTCTCTGTGATACAATGTAGCCTAATTATTTTCTAAATGAACACCAAAGAAACATTTCTTGGGATTAAGCCAGACCTTGTATTTCTCCAATCTTTCAATGATTGTGGTAAGAATGACAATATATGATTCACGTGTCTTAGATTTACCCAAAAGATCATCCACATATTCTTCTATAATAACATGTACAAGATAATGAAATATTGTTGTTATTGCATATTGATAGGTTTCTCCTATATTTTCAAAGCCAAAGGGAATGACCTAATATTAGAATGCACCCCAAGGAGTTGTAAATGTAGTTTTGTGTTGATCTTTTGGATTTATTCTAATTTGATGATACCGAGAAAGTATATCCATGAGGGATAGTTTTTCATTGTTGGTAGTCAAATCCACTATGATGTCAATGTTTGGTAGTGGAAAATCATCCTGAGGACATGCCAGGTTTAAGTCTTTGAAATCTTTACAAATGTAGATGCCCCAATAGGCTTGCCTACTAGTACAATATTGGAAACCCATTCTGGATAATCAATAGGTCTAATGAACTAGGAATCAAGCATGTTCTGGAGTTATTCTTTAACTAAAAGGGAAAATTTTGGATACATCTTGCATAATTTTTCTTTATAGGTTTATCCTTTGGATCAATAGCAATATGGTGTACAACTAGATCTATATCCAATCTAGGCATATCTTTGTAGGTCCAGGAAAAATAGACTTGTATTTTTGTGAGGAACTTGGTCGTATATTTTCTTTCTTGTTCGTTGAGTGAAGCTGCAATAGAGGTGATCTTTGGATCCTCTTTTGTACCAAGGTTGATATCTATGGTATCTTCTATCATAATAGAAATTTTTTCTAGCTGCCAAGAAATTAATGGAAGGTCAACTTCTCCCTCCTCTAATGCTTTAGAGAGTTTTTCACTAGAGAATACATCTTTTATTTTATTTTTTCTTCATCTAAAGGTTCTTCATAGAGGTTTTCACCAAGGAATATTTCATTATTTTCTGATTTTTATTTTCTTTTTCACTTTTAGGACTAAGAGCATTGACCTAGCTACTGAAGTAGGCTTTCTCATTGTAGTAAATTTGATGCTTGTATTCAAAGATATCCTTAAGTCTAAAGAGTTCTAATACTTCCTCATCCAAATTGCATATATGCAAAGAAGGTAGTGAATATTGTTGGTCCAATTCAACTAGTTCAAAGTTCTTAAGGAGAAGATAAAGATCGACTCTGGTAATGGTAAGGACATGAGTATAGTTATCAAGGTCATCTTCAATGTACTGAAAAGGTAAGTTTCAAATAATTCCTCTTTTCTAAATTGGATTTGGGAAAATAATAATCCTTAGTAAAGTTTGTCTTAGTTTCTAAGGAGCCCAATCCTCTACCACAAGGGTGCCCTTTTTCTTTGATGAGTGTTTGCCTTCCTATTTCATTTTATCCTAGGATGGTACCATGATATCCCATTCTTTCAATAATGGGAGGGGCCTTTACATACTTAGCTTTAGGGAAGGTTACTAGTTTTTCTTTCTCTTCCTTGTAGATCTAGTCTAAGATATCAGACTCCATGTGTTCATCCACTAAGGATACCCAATGTTCAAAAGTGGTCTTATTGCATCTCAGAGTATCCTTATCTCTTGAATCCGAAGTTAGTAGGGAAGGTTTACCATAAGATCTAGGGGACAAATGGAGTTTTCCAATACACAACATTCTCACACTTGTATTCTCCCAAGCCTTCATCAATAAATTATACCTTCTTGTCTAGTTTTTATTCGATGACTTTCTCTTTTCCTTTATATTTTTCTAGGGGAATTTTAGACATCTTTTCAATGTCTTCAGAGGAAGGTTTTTTAACTAGTCAACTATATTCATTGAAAGAACAGTATTTTGATTGTTTTCCTTCCAATCTTGATGCAGGGGCATTCTTGGGTCCTTGGTGAATCTGCATGGTGGTGTGTTACTTGGCTGGTGTTACTTGGTTGCAACCTTAACTGATGGTCTTAGTTATTGAAGGAAGCTTGGTAGCTGAAGGAACTTGGTGAGACTTCTTGTGCTTAGTGGAAATGGTGATCGGTAATGCCTGTGTTAATCGATGTTTCTTGTCTTGGTCAGTTGTTTCACTAGTGCTTGATTATTTCTCTGGCACTTGGTAGTTCTGGTTTACCGACTGGAGTTCTTGAAGATTTAGTTGGCCGACTTGGTGAATTTATTGTTGGTAGCTATTTTTACAGGCTGACATGTTGAGTTTATTAATTGTAAGGCTATTTGAGATCCAACTTGTATTGCATTTAATATTTGTTAGGAGGAGTTAATGGTTTCATCTAGTCGACTTGTGGCTGATGATTAGTATTTATAGGATGTTTGGGGAAGTTGCTTAGGCATGACTTAGAGAGATCATGAAAAGAAGATCTAAGGGTAGCAGCTAAGCGATGTTGTGGAAAAGATCCTGCGAGATCTTGCAAATTAGATTCTTATCTGATAGTTTGTAATAGCAAAGCTAGTGGTTTGCATACTTGGAGACAAGGAGATTGGTTGGAGGCTTGCGAGCTGAAGTTTAGATCTTCCTTAGGGCTTCCATTAATTGTTGATTTTTCTTACAATGAAACTAGCTGGAGTTGTCTTGGATCTTGATGATCTTGCAAAATTACTCTTGATTGTAATTGGCCCTAACCTAGAAGGCCTTATAGTCAGGCATGTTGATGGAAAATATGTTTTGAAATATATCTTGTGGTGTTGTGTTGTGTATTTCCATTGTGTTGTTATGAAGCTACAAGGTTTGGACTGTCCTTAATTGGATCCAACATTCCTTGCCTGCGTCAGGTGGTATCAGAGCTAAGCTGATCTTGTGGTGTGAAGGTTGACCTAGAAAGGTTGATCTGGCAAAGTTAATCTTGTTGGTGAAGAGATCATATGATCTAAGTTGCAGATCTAGAGCACTGAACTTGTGGAATCTTGCCCTAGTTGTTTGTGTGAGGTGGCTAGTTGATTTGACTTGTATACAACTTGGAGATTGTCACAAGGTGGTTGGTGTAGGTTTTGTTGTAGAGGGTTTTTTTTCTTATCTTTAAGTATTCCTTTGAGAAGATTGGACCCTAGAGTGATTGCTGACCTCTATGATACTGTGGAATCTAGGCTAACAGAGAAGGCAAAATCAGATTTCAGATCTAAGATGGAGTTGACAAAGAATGACATGGTCACTAAGATCATGAGAGTTGTTAATGGTGTACCTCAAAATGTTGGTACTGAAGATGGTTATGAGGAAGTTGCTAAAGATTTTGAATCTGCTAGATCTAGTGGTGATGACCAGAGGGATAGATCTAGTGAAAAAAGAACTACTCAATTTCCTAGATCTAGAGCTCGGATAAGTAATAGTTACCGAATGGAAGTTTCTACTTTCTCTGGTACTTTGAAACCTGAGAATTTGATTGATTGGATTGGTGAACTTGAAGATTTCTTTGAGATAAAAGAAATTAAAGATCCTCTTCGGGTGAGGTTAGCATAGAAAAAATTGAAAGGATGTGTTGCTCTTTGGTGGAAAGAATTACAAAGAGATAGAGAAGATGAAGGTTAAATGAAGATCAATTAGTGGAGGTTGATGGTGACTAAGTTGAAAGATAAGTTCATACCTACTGACTATGATCTTGAATTGTTCAAGAAGTTGTAGAATTTGAAATAGAAGGATCTAACTATTGAAGATTATATTGAGGAGTTCTACAAAATTACCATTCGGTCTAGACACAGAGAACTTGGTAAGGAAAAGGTAGCTTGGTATGTGAATGGTTTGAGATTCAATATTCAGGATGAGCTTGGTATGCTGAAGATTGATTCTATTGAAGATGCTTATTAGTATGCTCTAAAGGTAGAAGATAAGCTGAAGAGGAAACAACATAGTAATCCTTGAGGAAAGGAAAATATTGATTACTCAGTGAAGGATAAATTGATGACTACAGAAGATGAACATAAACCTGTAGAACTGAAGAAGAAGATAGGTAGAGTTATCTTTAAGGGTACTTACTATAACTATGGTGAAGAAGGACACTATTCTTTTGAGTGCACACATAAGAAGCTTGGTGATTGATGAACTGCTATGGTGAATGAAAATGTTGAGAATGAACCTGAATTTGAGAACTTTCTACTTTGACGAACATTGTATGGTACAAAGGAGGAACCTTGTTAGAGGAGTAACTTTTTTAGGACTCGGTGCAAGTCTAGAGGTAAACTTTGTGATGTTATTATTGACATTGGTAGTACTGATAACCTTGTTGCTAAGGACACAGTTCAAAAACTTGGTTTGAGTAGAATGAAACATCCACATCCTTATAGGATTGGTTGGTTGCAAGATGATCATGCTCTAGAAGTAAGATAACAATGCTTTATTGATGTTTAGATTGGCAAGTATAAGGATCTTATGTTATGTGATATTGTGAAGATGAATAGTTGTCATATATTGCTCGATAGACCTTGGCAATATGATTGCAGAGCTATGTATGATTGTGTGAAGAATGTGTTTACTATTGAGAAGGATGACATGAAGTTTTCCCTGATGCCTTTGCTGGATACAAAAATTGGTAGGAGGAGTCTGAGTATTGGTAGCCAAGTTGAGTTGGTAGATCTTGAGTGAATGAATGATTAGTTTGGAGAATAGACCCATGTGTTATCAAGGAAAGACATGAAGAGATAGAGGAAGTTGAAGTGGAAGAGTATGCAAAGTGAAAAGGTGGAGGACTTGTATGTGAAGAACCAGTTTGAGGTTTATGTGCTAAATCTTAGAAGATGTTCTTCTCACATATGAACATCTTTTCAAACCTGGGGTTTCTGATGTAGGGGCATTCTTGGGTCCTTGGTGAATCTGCATAGTGGTGTGCTACTTGGTTGGTGTTACTCAGTTGTAGCCTTAACCGATGGTCTAGGTTATTAAAGGAAGCTCAATGGAATTAGTGCTCGGTAATGCATGTGTTTCTCATTGTTGCTTGGCTTGGTCGGTTGTTTCACTAGTGCTCGATTATTTCTCTGGCACTCGGTAGTTCTAGTTTACCAACTAGAGTTCTTGAAGATTTTCTTGGCTGAATTGGTGCATTTATTCCTAGTAGCTGTTGTTACAGGCTGACATGTTGAATTTATTAATTGTAAGGCTATTTGAGAGCTGACTTGTATTGCATTTAATATTTGTTAGGAGGAGTTAATGGTTTCATCTAGATAACTTGTGGTTGATGATTAGTATTTATAGGATGTTTGGGGTAGTTGTTTAGGCATGACTTAGAGAGATCATGAAAAGAAGATCTGAGGGTAGCAGATAAGAAATGTTGTGGAAAAGATCTTGTGAGATGTTGCAGATTAGATTGTTATCTGATAGTTTGTAATATAAGAGCTAGTAGTTTACATACTTGGAGGCTTGTGAGCTCAAGTTTAGATCTGCCTTAGGGTTTCAATCAGTTGCCAATTTGTCTCAGAACTGAACTAGCTGGAGTTGTCTTGGATTTTGATGATCTTATAGAATTACTCTTGATTGTAATTGGCCCTAACCTGAAAGGCCTAACAGTCATGCATGTTAATGGAAAATATGTTTCAAAACATATCTTGTGGTGTTGTGTTGTGTATTTCCACTATGTTTTTCTAAAGCTGCAAGGTTTGGACTGTCCTTAATTGGATCCACCATTCCTTGCCTACATCAAATCTCTTACAATATTAGAAGGGTTATGGATCTCTAGGAATGGTTGTTTCTCTTCCATGATGTGGGAACTTCATAAATTGATGGTATGTAGAAGGAACAACTTTAATAGCATGTATCCATGGTCATCCCAAGATAATTTTATATGGAAGGTCTAGGTCAAGCACATGACATATTGTCTCAATTAGGGTCGGTCCCACTTGCAAAGGGAGTGTTATCAAAACTTTTCTTTCCCTTTCCCAATCATCATATTATTTTATCTTGATTCTCTTATTTACATCAAGAAGGTCCTAAAAAATTCCAATATGTTAGATCATCTTTAATGTACATAACTTTAGACAGGATCCACCATCTATAAGGACACATTTGATTTTAGTGGAATGCATAATGGCTTCAATATGGAGGGATTTTTTATGATTGGGTACATGACTACAAAAATCTTTATCAGTAAAGACCAAGTTTTTTTGTGTGGCTATATATCCAATTAGGGCTGTAAATTGAGAAATATTGATATTATTAGGAACACATGATTTTGTAAGTGTGTTTTCAATAACTTATTTATGGAAGGGAGATTTATGGAGAAGATAAAGGATGAAAATATATGTGAAAGTCTTCCCTAGTTGATCCAGAAGTTCATAGTGTGAAGCAGGCCATGTGGATGTAGATAGAATGGCTGGTGGATTTATAATGGCTTGAATAGTGACTTTATCTCTTCGAGTGGTGGAATTTTTATTTGTGCCTATAAGGGTTAAAGGTTTTGCACCCTTGAGTGTCAAGGTGTTTACATAATTTTTATATTCTTCAATGAATCCACAAAGTGAGTCAAATCCATAGATATTATTTTCCTCTAAACTCCCACATGTTCGATCAATGATGGTCATATTATTGGTAGAATAATCATATGAGATAATATTAGACATTGAGGAAATGTTTAGATTGATCTTTGGAAAGGGTTGATGTAGGAGCATCCTGGGTGTAAGAGCAATCTTGCATCACCCAAAAATATTTCTATTTTTGTATTCAATAAGGGCTATCTTGTGTAGAGCTGGTATTTATGGAAACTTCCTATTTTTAGTAAATTGGTCATACAATCTCAGAATATTTTGATTTCACATGTGGGGGTTCATCTCAGTCATATCAGT
The DNA here is from genome assembly GCA_027943335.1 of Chamaecyparis obtusa. Lineage (NCBI taxonomy): Eukaryota > Viridiplantae > Streptophyta > Pinopsida > Cupressales > Cupressaceae > Chamaecyparis > Chamaecyparis obtusa. The sequence goes on along the minus strand of BSBK01001523.1, from coordinate 1,366,711 downwards.
TTCCTAGTAAAGTTTCATGGCTAGATCAGGTCTAGTTTTGAAGATATTGAAGATTTTTGGTATTGGCAGCAGGGTACAAAAACTTTGAACTCAATTTTGAAGGCTTTAGACACCCCATATGAGGTTGAAACTTTGGCTGAATGAAGCTAGCTTCATTAAAGCATTGTAGAGCTCCTTGCACCCTTTTTGAATTGGGGTCATAATAGTCAATCGGGTCAACTGGTGATGACTTATGGTCTCTGGAAGTTGGGCCACCTAAAATGGCAGAAAATAATTTTCCTTCAAAATTTATGTTCAGGTTTCAAAAGTTATTTTGAACCAACTTCGATGTAATAAATTGAAAAATAAAATAATTCTAAGTTTGGTTGGCCCTATGGGCTAAATTTCTGGAACCTTCTTGGGTGGTGGAAATTGCCTATATAAAGAAGGCCCATAGTGTTGTCTTAGGCAGTTCGGCACAGTTTTACGTAGATCTGGGTAATGATTCGAGGCTTTGTCCTACAAAATATTGTAAGGGAAATGCCCATGTGGCTTTGCATATTGTAATTCTAAAAATTTGTAATTCCACATTTGTGGAGATAATAAGAAGCCCATTTTTTGTTCTTGCAAATTGTTGTTGTTTCTCTATTTATGTTATGTGTTTGTGGTACTAAGGGAAGCACCCTTCATCAAGTGGTATCAGAGTGGGAGTTCCTGAGTGTGTAAATAGATCACCGACTATGAGGTAGTTTACACCAGGACCGTGGGTTAGGGTTTCTATGTAAGCAGATCACCGACTGTGAGGTAGTTTGCACCAGGACTGTGGGTTAGGGTTTCTGTGTAAATAGATTGCTGACTATGAGGCAATTTGCACTAGGACCATGGTTAGGGTTTTAGTGCACATTATGAAAAATGCCTCCGTGAAGGGAACATGGTGGAAGAGCTAGTGTTGTGACACCTGAGGTTAGAGCACTCCAGAGACAAGTGCGAGTATTGCAGGAAGAGATTCGCAGAGGAATGAATCTTAATGTTAGAGACCAAAGTGAAGATGAAGCTGAAGAAGAAGGAAATTCTAATCAGGAAGGAGAAGTTGAAGTTTTCAATCAAGAAGAAGAAAGAATTTTCTGGGCCATTTCCAAGATTGGGAAAAGACCTAAGATTGAAGTTCCTACATTTTCAAGGAATCTTAACCCAGAAGAATTGATCGACTGGATCAATAAATGTGAAGAATATTTTGAGTATGAAGATGTTGAGGATCCTAATAGGGTCAAATTTGCAAAGGCCAAACTGAAGAGTCATGCAAAGATATGGTGGCAAGAGATTCAATTGGAGTGAAATAGAATAGGAAAGGATAAAATCGCAACATAAGATCAGATGGTGGATAAATTGAAGTGACAGTTCATTCAAGTTGATTATGAGCTTGACCTTCTAAAGAAGATACAATGTTTGAAGCAAGTAGGAAGATCTCTTCAGGAGTATACAGATGAGTTCTATCGACTCCTCATTAGAATAGGCCATGTAGAAGCTAATAAGGAGAAAGTTGCCCGTTACCTTAATGGGTTGAGGCCAAGAATTCAAGAGGAGCTAAATTTGATTTGAATGAACAATATTGAAGAGGCATACCAGTAATAGTTAGAATTAGAGAGGAGATAATTTCAATCATTTCCATGATTAGAATAATAGAGATCAGAGAGGAAGACGAAGAGGACAAGGATCTGGAAGAGGAGGCTTCTGTGGAACATTTTTTCACTATGGGAAGAAGGTCATAGGGCATTTGAATGTTCTCAACACCAAGGAAGGATAGATAGGAGAAATGAAGGCTAGGCCAGAGTTGCACATGTAGATGAAGATGCTAGATCATCACATTCTAAAGATGCTGAGAGAGGATAGATGCTGATTAATAGAAGAGTCCTGCTGAGTGGTAAGAATGAACCTGAGCAAAGGAGGAGCTTATTTTGCACCAGGTGCAAGTGTGAACATAAATGCTATGATGTGATTATCGATAGCTGAAGCACTGACAATTTGGTGTTAGAAGAAATGGTGAAAAAGTTGAAGCTCAAGAGGTAGAAATATCCACATCCATATCGGCTTGCCTGTGTGCAGGATGACCACAAGCTCATGGTCAGTGAAGAGTGCCTAGTGAAGTTCAAAATTGGTAGGTATAATGATGAGGTACTATGTGATATCATACCTATGGATGCATGTCATATGTTGTTGGGTAGGCCGTGGTAGTTTGATAGATGTGTTGTACATGATGGTTGTGCGAATACCTATTCCATGACAAAGGATGGAGTGAGACATAAGCTAAAGCCATTGAAGGAGACTGAAGAAAAGGTATGTGGTAATGCAAGAATAACTTTGTTGATAGATGAAATTTCTTAGATGGTATGTGGCATGAGCATGTGTTTTACCTTAATTCCAAAGGCTAAGAAAGATGAAGTAGAAGATTTACCTATATAAGTTGTAGAATCATTGAATGAGTTTCAGGATATTGTATCTGATAATGTACCTAATGGATTACCACCAGTAAGGAAGATCAGTCATCAGATGGATTTGATTCCCGGAGCTAGTTTCTCAAATAAGGTAGCACACATAATGACAATAGTAGAAAGTGAAGAGTTGAAGATAGATTTGAAGTTTAGTTCATCACATCATCCAAAAAATGATAAATAGACAGAGGTGGTCAATAGAAATTTGGGAAATTTGCTAAGATGTTTTGTTGGAGATAAGCCAACAGGATGGCATTTGATTTTACCACTGGAAGAATTTTCATACAATAATTCTATCAACAAGAGTACTGGTAAATCACCATTCCAGATTGTATATGGTAGTAGTCACAGAAATGCATCTGAGTTGAGAAAGATAGATAAAGGAGAAATAAGTAGTGCTGAAGGTGAGGATTTTGCAGAACACTTGAAGAACATCCATGAGGAGGTGAGGAAGTAGATTACCAAGATGAATGTGTAGTATAAGGCTAAGGCAGATGAGAAAAGGAGGCATAAGGAATTTCAAGTTGGAGGTGAAGTCATGGTTCATTTGTGGAAGGAGCGGTTTCTAGTTGGTACATACAACAAGTTGAAAATGAAGAAGTTTGGACCATGTAAGATATTGAAGAAGCATGATTTAGGAAATGCATATGAGGTAGAATTCCCTACTGAGCTAAATATTTCACTAGTGTTTAACATTTTAGATCTGATAGTGTATCATGAAGGAGGTGTTGAAGATGAGATCACATGAGCATAGTGGAGTATTCTAGCAACTAGTTCAGATACCAAAGAGATTGAGGACATACTGGATAGTCATGTTGGCAGAAGTACCAGGAATAGGACATATGAAGAATATCTAGTCAAATGGAAAGGATGACCTGTTGAAGATTCATCATGGCTGACAAAGAAGAAGGTTAACCATCTTGGTTTCCCTCTTCACACCTAAGTCGTGACAAGGTCACTTCTCAAATTACCCCGGGTGTCTGATGCAGGAGCATCGTGGGTGTAAGAGCAATCTTGCATCACCCAAAAATATTTTTGTTTTTGTATTCAATAAGGGTTATCTTGTTTAGAGCTACTATTTATGGAAACTTCCTATTTTTAGTAAGTTGGTCATACAATCTCAAAATGTTCTAATTTCACATGTGGGGGTTCATCTCAGTCATATCAACTAGCTAGTAAAGTTTCATGGCTAGATCAGGTCTAGTTTTGAAGATATTAAAGATTTTCGGTATTAGCAATAGGGTACATATAAATAAACTTTGAACTCAGTTTTGAAGGCTTTATATGCCCCATATGAGGTAAAAAATTTGGCTAAATGAAGCTTTCTGAATTTAGGCATTATAGAGCTCCTTGCGCCCTTTCCGAATTGGGGTCAGAATAGTCAATCGGGTCGACTGGTGGTCACTTATGGTCTCTAGAAGTCGGGCCACCTGAAATGGTGGAAAATAATTTTTCCTTCAAAATTTCTGTTCAGGTTTCAAAATTTATTTTGATCTGACTTTGATGTAATAAATTGAAAAATAAAATAATTCTAAGTTTGGTTAGCCCTAAGGGCTAAATTTTTGGAACCTTCTCGAGCAGTGGAAATTGCTTATATAAAGATGGCCCGTAGTGTTGTCTTAGGCAGTTCAGAACAGTTCTAGGTAGATCTGGGTAATGATTCGAGGCTTTTTCCTATAGACTATTCTAAGGGAAATGCCCATGTGGCTTTGCATATTGTAATTCTAAAAATTTGTAATTCCACATTTGTGGAGATAATAAGAAGCCCATTTTCTGTTCTTGCAAATTGTTTTTATTTCTCTATTTCTATTATGTGTTTGTGGTACTAAGGGAAGCACCCTTCATCAAGTGGTATTAGAGCAGGAGTTCTTGAGTGTTTAAATAGATCACTTACTTTGAGGTAGTTTGCACCAGGACTATGGGTTAGGGTTTCTATGTAAATAGATCACCGATTGTGAGGCAGTTTGCACCAGGACCGTTGGTTAGGGTTTCTGTGTAAATAGATCACCGATTGGTTGGTAGTTTGCACCAGGACCATGGTTAGGGTTTTAGCGTGCATTGTAAAAATTTACTCCATGAAGGGAATGTGGCAGAAGAGCTAGTGTTGTGACACCTAAGGTTAGAGCACTCTAGAGATAAGTGCCAGCATTGCAGGAAGAGATTTGTAGAAGAATGAATCTTAATGATAGAAACCAAAGTGGGGATGAAGTCAAAGAATAAGGAAATTCTGATCAGGAAGGAGAAGTTGAATTTTTCAATCAAGAAGAACAAAGAATTTTCTGGGCCATTTCCAAGATTGGGAAAAGACCTAAGATTGAGGTTCCTACATTTTCAGGGAATTTTAACCCAAAAGAATTGATTGACTGGATCAATGAATGTGAAGAATATTTTGAGTATGAATATGTTGAGGATCCTCATAGGGTCAAATTTGTGAAGGCTAGACTAAAGGGTCACGTGAAGATCTAGTGGCAAGAGATTCAATTGGAGCAAAATAGAAGAGGAAAGGATAAAATCACAAGATGAGATTGGATGGTGGATAAATTGAAGTGACAATTAATTTCTTTCGATTATGAGCTTGACCTGCTGAAGAAGATGCAAAGTATGAAGCAAGCAGTAAGATCTGTTCAGGAGTATATAGAGGACTTCTATTGACTCCTCATCAGAACAGGCCATGTAGAAGTTGATAAGGAGAAAGTTGCCCATTACCTTAATGTGCTGAGGCCGAGCATTCAAAAGGAAGTGAATTTGGTTTGAATGAACAATATTGAAAAGGCATACCAGTTTTCCCTAAAAGTAGAGGAAAAGTTGAACAAGAAGTTTGAGAGCAGACAAAGTGGAAGAGGTCATGATGGAAGATCTGGTGGATGGTCATATGGGGATCGAAATGAAGATCTAAAAAAGAAGGATGAGGCTAGTAACAGTCAGAATCAGAGAAGACATAATTTCAATCATTTGCATGATTAGAATAATAGAGATCAAAGAGGAAGAGGTAGAGGACAAGTATCTGGAAGAGGAGGCTTCCATGGAACATGTTTTCACTATGGGGAAGAAGCTCATAGGGCATTTGAATGTCTTCAACACATGGGAAGGATAGATAGGAGAAATGAAGGCCAGGCCAGAGTTGCACATGTATATGAAGATGCTAGATCATCACATTATGAAGATGTTGAGAGAGGAGATACGCTGATTAACAAAAGAGTCCTGCTGAGTGGTGAGAATGAACCTGAGTAAAGGAGGAGCCTATTTTGCACTAGGTGCAAGTGTGAAGGTAAATTTTGTGATGTGATTATTGATAGCAAAAGCACTGAAAATTTGGTGTCAGGAGAAATGGTGACAAAGTTGAAGCTCAAGAGGCAAAAACATCCACATCCATATTGGGTTGCCTGGGTGCGGGATGACCACAAGGTCATGGTCAGTGAACAGTGCCTAGTGAAGTTCAAGATTGATGGGTACCATGATGAGGTACTATGTGATATCATACCTATTAATGCATGTTATATGTTGTTGGGTAGGCCATGGAAATTTGATAGATGTATTGTACATGATGGTCATGCGAATACCTATTCCTTGATGAAGGATGGAGTGTGACATAACCTAAAGCCATTGAAGGAGATTGAAGAAAAGGTATGTGGTAATGCAAGAATAACTTTTATTGATAGAGGAAATTTCTTAGATGGTATGCGGCATGAGCATATGTGTTTTACCTTAATTCCAAAAGATGGGAAAGAAGAAGCAGAAGATGTACCTGTAGAAGTTGCAAAATCATTGAATGAGTTTCAGGATATTGTATTTGATAATGTACCTGATGTATTACCACCAGTAAGGAAGATCATTCATTAGATGGAATTGATTCCAAGAGCTAGTTTTCCAAATAAGGTAGCACACATAATGACATTAGTAGAAAGTGAAAATTTGAGGATAGATTTGAAGTTCAGTTCATCACATCATCCATAGATTGATGGATAGACAGAGGTGGTGAATAGAAGTTTGGGAAATTCATGGAGATGTTTTGTTGGAGATAAGCCAATAGGATGGGATTTTATTTTACCATAGGCAAAATTTGCATACAATAATTTTTTCAAGAGGAGTACTAGTAAATCACCATTCCATATTGTATATGGTAGTAGTCCTAGAAATACATTTGAGTTGAGAAAGATAGATAAAGGAGAAATAAGTAGTGCTGAAGCTAAGAATTTTGTAGAACACTTGAAGAACATCCATGAGGTGGTGAGGAAGTAGATTACCAAGATGAATGCTTAGTATAAGATTAAGACAGATGAGAAAATGAGGCATAAAGAATTTCAGGTTACAGGTGAAGTCATGGTTCATTTTCAGAAAGAGAGGTTTCTAGTTGGTACATACAACAAGTTGAAAATGAAGAAGTTTTGACCATGCAAGATACTAAAGAAGCATGATTCAAGAAATGCATATGAGGTAGAATTTCCTACTAAGCTGAATATTTTATCAGTGTTTAACATTTCAGATTTGATAGAGTATCATGAAGGAAGTGTTGAAATGATATCACAGTAGGACAATGGACTATTGTAGCAACTAGTTCAGATATCAAAGAGATTGAAGACATACTAGATAGTCTTGTTGGCAGAAGTACCAGGAAGACGACATATAAAGAATATCTAGTCAAATGGAAAGGATGACCTGTTGAAGATTCATCATGGCTGACAAAGTAGGAGGTTAACTATCTCAGTTTCCCTTTTCACACCTGAGTTGTGACAAGGTCACTTCTCAAATTACCCTAGGCGTCTGATGCAGGAGCTTCCTAGGTGTAAGAGCAATCTTATATCACCCACAAATATTTTTGTTTTTGTATTCAAGAAGGGCTATCTTGTACAGAGTTGCTATTTATGGAAACTTTCTATTTTTAGTAATTTGGTCATATGATCTTAGAATGTTTTGATTTCACATGTGGGGGTTCATCTCAGTCATATTAGCCTGCTAGTAAAGTTTCATGGCTAGATCAGGTCTAGTTTTGAAGATATTGAATATTTTCAGTATTGGCAGCAAGGTACAGAAACTTTGAACTCAATTTTGAAGGCTTTAGTGGCCCCTAGTGAGGTCAAAAATTTAGCTGAATGAAACATGCTTGATTTAGGTGTTGTAAAGCTCCTCACACCCTTTCCGAATTGGGCTCATAATAGTGAATCGAGTCAACTAGTCATGACTTATGGTCTCTGGAAGTTGGGCCACCTGATATGGTAGAAAATAATTTTCCTTCAAAATTTTTGTTAGGGTTTCAAAAGTTATTTGAATCTGAATTTGATATAATAAATTGAAAACTAAAATAATTCTAAGTTTGGTCAGCCCTATGGCCTAAATTTATGGAACCTTCTTGGGCGATGGAAATTGCCTATATAAAGAAGGTGCGTAGTGTTGTGTTAGGTAGTTTGGAATAGTTATGGGTAGATCTAGGTAATGATTCAAGGCTTTGTCTTATAGAATATTGTAAAGGAAATGCCCATGTGGCTTTGCATATTATAATTCTAAAAATTTATAATTCCACATTTGTGGAGATAATAAGAAGCCCATTTTTTGTTCTTGCAAATTGTTGTTGTTTCTCTTTTTATGTTATGTGTTTGTAGTACTAAGGGAAGAACCCTTCATCAAGTGGTATCAAAGTAGGAGTTCCTGAGTCTATAAATATATCATTGACTGTGACATAGTTTGCACCAGGACCATGGGTTAGGGTTTCTATGTAAATAGATCACCGACTATGAGGTAGTTTACACCAGGACTGTGGGTTAGGGTTTCTATATAAATAGATCACCGATTGTGAGGCAGCTTGCACTAGGACCATGGTTAGTGTTTCAGTGCACATTGCAAAAAATTCCTCCGCGAAGGGAATGTGGAAAAAGAGTTGGTATTGTGACACCTGAGGTTAGAGAACTATAGTGACAAGTGCGAGCATTGCAGAAAGAGATTTGCAGAGGAATGAATCTTAATGTCAGAGACCAAAGTAAGGATGAAGTTAAAGAAGGAAATTCTGATCAGGAAGGAGAAGTTGAAGTTTTCAATCAAGAAGAAGAAAGACTTTTCTTGGCCATTTCCAAGATTGGAAAAAGACCTAACATTGAGGTTCCTACATTTTAAGGGAATCTTAACCTAGAAGAATTGATCGACTGGATCAATGAATGTGAAGAATATTTTGAGTATGAAGATATTGAGGATCCTAATAGGGTCAAATTTGCAAAGGCTGGACTAAAGGGTCATGCAAAGATCTGGTGGCAAGAGATTCAATTCGAGTGAAATAGAAGAGGAAAGGATAAAATCACAAGATGAGATCGGATGGTGCATAAATTGAAGTGATAGTTCATTCTTATTGATTATGAGCTTGACCTATTGAAGAAGATGCAAAGTTTGAAGAAAGTAGAAAGATCTGTTCAGGAGTATATAGAGGAGTTCTATCAACTCCTCATCAGAATAGGCCATGCAAAAGCTAATAAGGAGAAATTTGCTTGTTACCTTAATGGTTTGAGGCTGAGCATTCAGGAGGAGTTGAATTTGGTTCGAATGAACAATACTGAAGAGGCATACTAGTTTTCCCTAAAAGTAGAGGAAAAGCTGAAAAAGAAGTTTGAGAGAAGATAAAGTAGAAGAGATCATGATGGAAGATATGGTGGATGGTCATATGGAGATCGAAATGAACATCGAAAAAAAGTAGGATGAGGCTAGTAACAGTCAGAATCAGAGAGGAGATATTTTCAATCATTTCCATGATTAGAATAATGGAGATCAAAAAGGAAGAGGAAGAGGAAAAGCATTTGGAAGATGAGGCTTTTGTGGAACATGTTTTCACTATGGGGAAGAAGCTCATAGGGCATTTGAATGTCCTCAACACCAAGAAATGATAGATAGGAGAAATCAAGGCCAAGCCAGAGTTGCACATGTAGATGTAGATGCCAAATCATCACATTCTAAAAATGCTGAGAGAGGAGAGATGTTCATTAACAGAAGAGTCCTGCTGAGTGGTAAGAATGAACCCGAGCAAAGGAGGAGCCTGTTTCACACCAGGTGCAAGTGTGAAGGTAAATTCTATGATGTGATTATCGATAGAAGAAGCACTAACAATTTGGTGTTAGAAAAAAATGTGACAAAGTTGAAGCTCAAGAGGTAGAAACATCCATATCCATATCAGGTTGCCTGGGTGCACGATGACCACAAGGTCATGGTCAGTGAACAGTGCATAGTGAAGTTCAAGATTGGTGGGTACCATGATGAGGTATTATGTGATATCATACCTATGGATGCATGTCATATGTTGTTGGGTAGGCTATGGCAGTTTGATAGATGTGATGTAGATGATGTTCATGTGAATACCTATTCCTTGATAAAGGATGGAGTGCAACATAAGCTAAAGCCATTAAAGGAGACTGAAGAAAAGGTATGTGGTAATGCAAGAATAAATTTTGTTGATTGAAGAAATTTCTTAGATGGTATGTGGGATGAGCATATGTGTTTTACCTTAATTTCAAAGGCTAGGAAAGAGAAAGTAGAAGATGTACCTGTAGAAGTTATAGAATCATTGAATGAGTTTTAAGATATTATATCTAATAATGTACCTAATGGATTACCACTAGTAAGGAAGATCAGTCATCAAATGGATTTGATTCCAAGAGCTAGTTTTTCAAATAAGGAAGCACACATAATGACACTAGCAGAAAGTGAAGAGTTGAAGATAGATTTGAGGTTCAATTCATCACATCATCCATAGACTAATAGACAAACAAAGGTGGTGAATAGAAGTTTGGGAAATTTGCTGAGTTGTTTTGGTGGAGATAAGCCAATAGGATGGGATTTGATTTTACCATAGGTGGAATTTGCATACAATAATTCTATCAACAGGAGTACTGGTAAATCACCATTCTAGAATGTATATGGTAGTAGTCCCAGAAATGCATCTGAGTTGAGAAAGATAGATAAAGGAGGAATAAGTAGTGTTGAAGCTAAGGATTTTGCAGAACACTTGAAGAACATCCATGAGGAGGTGAGGAAGCAGATTACCAAGATAAATGTGTATTATAAGGCTAAGGTAGATGAGAAAAGGAGGCATAACAAATTTTAGGTTGGAGGTGAAGTCATGGTTCATTTGCAGAAGGAGCGGTTTCTAGTTGGTACATACAACAAGCTGAAAATGAAGAAGTTTGGACCATATAAGATACTAAAGAAGCATGATTCAGGAAATGCATATGAGGTAGAATTGCCTACTGAGCTAAATATTTCACCAGTGTTTAACGTTTTAGATTTGATAGAGTATCATGAAGGAGGTTTTGAAGATGAGACCATAGCAACACAGTGGAGTATTCTAGCAACTAGTTCAGATACCGAAGAGATTGAGGACATACTGGATAGTCGTGTTGGCAGAAGTACCAAGAATAGGACATATGAAAAATATCTGGTCAAATGGAAAGGATGACCTATTGAAGATTCATCATGGATGATAAAGTAGGAGGTTAAATATCTTGGTTTCCCTCTTCATACCTGAGTCATGACAGGGTCACTTCTCAAATTACCCCGAGTGTCTAATGTAGGAGCATCCTAGGTGTAAGAGCAATCTTGCATCACCCAAAAATATTTCAATTTTTGTATTCAATAAGGGCTATCTTGTGCAGAGCTACTATTTATGGAAACTTGATATTTTTAGTAAGTTGGTCATATGATCTCAAAATATTCTAATTTCACATGCGGGGGTTCATCTCAGTCATACTAGCTTGCTAGTAAAGTTTCATGGCTAGATCAGGTCTAGTTTTGAAGATATTGAAGATTTTTGGTATTGGTAGTAGGGTAAAAAAAGTTTGAAATCAGTTTTGAAGGCTTTAGAGGCCTCGAATGAGGTTGAAACTTTGGCTGAATGAAGCTTGCTTGATTCAAAAATTTTAGAGCTCCTCGTGCCCTTTCTGAATTGGGTTCATAATAGTCAATCGGGTCAACTGGTGATGACTTATGGTCTCCAGAAGTCAGGCCACCTAAAATGGCAGAAAATAATTTTCCTTTAAAATTTTTGTTTGGGTTTCAAAAGTTATTTTGAGCTGACTTTGATGTAATAAATTGAAAACTAAAATAATTCTAAGTTTGGTCGGCCCTATGGGCTAAATATCTGAAACTTTCTCGGGCAGTGGAAATTGCCTATATAAAGAAGGCCCATAGTGTTGTCTTAGGTAGTTCAGAATAGTTTTGGGTAGATCTGGGTAATGATTTGAGGCTTTTTCCTATAGAATATTGTAAGGGAAATGCCCATGTGGCTTTGCATATTGTAATTCTAAAAATTTGTAATTCCACATTTGTGGAGATAATAAGAAGCCCATTTTCTACTCTTGCAAATTATTGTTGTTGCTCTGTTTCTATTATGTGTTTGTGGTACTAAGGGAAGCACCCTTCATTAAGTGGTATTAGAGTGAGAGTTCCCATGTGTGTAAATAGATCATCGACTATGAGGCAGTTTGCACCAGGATCGTGGGTTAGGGTTTTTGTGTAAATAGATCACCGACTATGACACATTTTGCACCAAGACCATGGTTAGGGTTTCAACGTGCATTGAAAAAAATCTCTCCATGAAGGGAACATGGTGGAAGAGATGGTGTTGTGACACCTAAGGCTAGATCACTCCAGAGACAAGTGCGAGCATTGTAGAAAGAGATTCGCAGAGGAATGTATCTTAATGTCAGAGACCAAAGTGAGGATGAAGCCGAAGAAGAAGGAAATTTTGATCAGGAAGGAGAAGTTGAAGTTTTCAATCAAGAAGAAGAAAGACTTTTCCAGGCCATTTCTAGGATTGGGAAAAGACTTAAGATTGAGGTTCCTACATTTTCAGGAAATCTTAACCCAGAAGAATTGATTGACTAGATCAATGAATGTGAAGAATATTTTGAGTATGAAGATGTTGAGGATCCTGATAGGGTCAAATTTTTGAAGGCTAGACTGAAGGGTCATGCGAAGATCTAGTGGCAAGAGATTCAATTTCAGAAAAATAGAAGAGGAAAGGATAAAATCACAAGATGGGATTGGATGGTGGATAAATTGAAGTGACAGTTCATTCCTGTTGATTATGAGCTTGACCTACTAAAGAAGATGCAAAGTTTGAAGCAAGCAGGAAGATCTGTCTAGGAGTATATAAAAAACTTCTATTGACTCCTCATCAAAAAAGGCCATGTAGAAGTTGATAAGGAGAAAGTTACCCATTACCTTAATGGGTTGAGGTCGAGCATTCAAGAGGAGTTGAATTTGGTTTGAATGAATAGTATTGAAGATGCATACCAATTTTCCCTAAAAGTAGAGGAAAAGATGAACACGATGTTTGAGAGCATACAAAGTGGAAGAGGTCATGATGGAAGATCTGGTGTACAGTCATATGGAGATCAAAATGAAGATCTGAAAAAGTAGGATGAGGCTAGTAACAATCAAAATTAGATAGGAGATAATTTCAATGATTTCCATGATCAGAATAATAAAGATCAAAGAGGAAGAGGAAGAGGACAAGGATCTAGAAGAGGAGGATTCTGTGGAATATTTTTTCACTATGGGGAAGAAGGTCATAGGGAATTTGAATGTCCTCAACACCAAGAAATGATAGATAGGAGAAATGAAGGCCAGGCTAGAGTTGCACATGTAGATGAAGATGCCAAATCATCACATTCTGAAGATGCTGAGAGAGGAGAGATGTTCATTAATAGAAGAGTCCTATTGAGTGGTGAGAATGAACTTGAAAAAAGGAGGAGCCTATTTCACACTAGGTGCAAGTGTGAAGGTAAATGCTATGATTTGATTATCCATAGTGGAATCATTGACAATTTGGTGTCAAAAAAAATGGTGACAAAGTTGAAGCTTAAGAGGTAGAAACATCCATATCCATATTGGGTTGCCTGGGTGTAGGATGACCACAAGGTCATGGTTAGTGAGCAGTTTGATAGATGTGATGTATAAGATGGTCATGTGAATACCTATTCCTTGACAAAGGATGGAGTATGACATAAGCTAAAGCCATTGAAGGAGACTGAAGAAAAGGTATGTGGTAATGCAAGAATAACTTTTGTTGATAAAGGAAATTTCTTAGATGGTATGTGGCATAAGAATATGTGTTTTACCTTAATTCCAAAGGCTGGGAAAGAGGAAGTAGAAGATGTACCTGTAGAAGTTGTAGAATCATTGAATGAGTTTTAGGATATTGTATTTGATAATGTACCTGATGGATTACCACCGATAAGGAAGATCAATCATCAGATAGATTTGTTTCTAGGAGCTAGTTTTTTGAATAAGGCAGCACAAATAATGACACTAGCAGAAAGTGAAGAGTTGAAGATAGATTTGAAGTTTAGTTCATCACATCATCCACAGACTGATGGATAGATAGAGGTGGTGAATAGAAGTTTGGAAAATTTGCTGAGATGTTTTGTTGGAGATAAGCCAACAGGATGGGATTTGATTTTACCATAGACGAAATTTGCATACAATAATTCTGTCAACAGGAGTACTGCTAAATCACCATTCTAGATTGTATATGGTAGTAGTCCTAGAAATGCATCTGAGTAGAGAAAGATAGATAAATGATAAATAAGTAGTGCTGAAGCTAAAGATTTTGCAGAACACTTAAAGAACATCCATGAGGAGGTGAGGAAGTAGATTACCAAGATGAATGTATAGTATAAGGCTAAGGTAGATGAGAAAAGGAGACATAAGGAATTTTAGGTTGGAGTTGAAGTCATGGTTCATTTGTAGAAGGAGTGGTTTCCAACTGGTACATACAACAAGTTGAAAATGAAGAAGTTTGGACCATGTAAGATATTGAAGAAGCATGATTCAGGAAATGCATATGAGGTAGAATTGCCTACTGAGCTGAATATTTCACTAGTGTTTAACATTTTAGATCTGATAGAGTATCATGAAGGAGGTGTTGAAGATGAGATCATAGTAGCACAGTGGAGTATTCCAGCACCTAGTTCAGATACCAAAGAGATTAAGGATATACTGGATAGTCGTGTTGGCAAGAGTACCAAGAATAGGACATATGAAGAATATCTAGTCAAATGGAAATGATGACCTGTTAAAGATTCATCATGGCTAAAAAAGTAGGAGGTTAACCATCTTGGTTTCCCTCTTCACACCTGAGTCGTGATATGGTCACTTCTCAAATTACCTTAGGTGTCTGATGCAGGAGCATCCTGGGTGTAAGAGCAATCTTGCATCACCCAAAAATATTTCTATTTTTGTATTCAATAAGGGCTATCTTGTGCAAAGATTTTATTTATGGAAACTTACTATTTTTAGTAAGTTGGTCATACAATCTTAGAATGTTCTGATTTCACATGTGGGGGTTCATCTCAGTCATATCAGCTTGCCAGTAAAGTTTCATGGCTAGATCAGGTCTAGTTTTGAAGATATTGAAGATTTTCGGTATTGGCAACAGGGTACAGAAAGTTTGAACCTAGTTTTGAAGGCTTTAGAGGCCCCAAATGAGGTCAAAACCTTGGCTAAATGAAGCTTTCTTATTTTTATTGTTGTAGAGCTCCTTGCACCCTTTTTGAATTGGGGTCATAATAGTGAATTGGGTTAACTGGTGATGACTTATGGTCTTCGGAGGTCGGGCCACCTGAAATGGCGAAAAATAATTCTCCTTCAAAATTTTTGTTTAGGTTTCAAAAGTTATTTTGAGCTGACTTTGATGTAATAAATTGAAAAATAAAATATTTCTAAGTTTGGTTAGCCCTAAGGGCTAAATTTCTAGAACCTTCTCGTGCAGTGGAAATTGCCTATATAAAGAAGGCCCATAATGTTGTCTTAGGCAGTTCAGAATAGTTCTAGGTAGATCTAGGTAATGATTTGAGGCTTTGTCCTACAGAATATTGTAAGGGAAATGCCCATGTGGCTTTTCATATTGTAATTTTAAAAATTTTTAATTCTACATTTGTGGAGATAATAAGAAGCCCATTTTATGTTCTTGCAAATTGTTGTTGTTTCTCTATTTCTGTTATGTGTTTGTGGTACTAAGGTAAGCACCCTTCATCAAGGGTTCATTGTAAACCTTTAGTTTTCTGTTTGATTATAAAAAAATTTTCCCCTCAACTTTAATATTGCCATCATCTATGAGGTCCTGAACAAAGTGTCTCATTCTCATACACTTCTTGGTATCATGTCCTTTAATGTGATGATATTCACAATATTCATTATTCTTATAATACCAAGTGGGTTTGGGTTGGTTTTCATCAAATGATTGAGTGTTAGGATATATCATCACCCCTTAATTAACTAATCATCAAAATACAACATCAAGTGACTCTACAAGGGAGGTGAACCAGAGTTGTTGTTATTATTTTGATACCTACATGTGAATGAGAAGTCTTAATTATGGGGTTGTTGTGGATGAGAGTTATTCTGGTTCTATTGATTATTGTTGCAGTTTTGATTAGTGTTATTCTGATTATGGTTATTGTTGTTATGATTACCTTGGTTTTTGTTGGATGCTTGAATATTCTATACATGTTTAGCATCAGTCACTCCATCCTTTACTACCCCTTTGTTCTTGGACTAAAACTTAGTATTTTCATTTTTCTTCAAGACAAAGAGGGGTGGTGAACAATAATTTGCCCTTTTAGCTCCCCCTATTTCTAGGTCAAAAAGAATTCTTGATGAAGGATAAGATACTTTAAGTGCCCCAAGTAAGGGAATTTTTTATGATAGACATGCACTTTGTAAGAAAGAAAAATATTATCACTCATGATGTAAATCTCCCAAAGAAAGAGAAAATCCTAATGTAAACAAACAACTCTATGTGAGAAAGGATATCATGTGATAAACAAAGACCACATAACCTAGAGAAAGTGAATTCTTAGAAAGGAATAAGAGATTGAGAAATGAAACCTTTCCCCCCAAGGGTGAAGGAAAGGGAAATGATAACCCAATATATACCTTATGTGATTGATATTTTATAATAGATAGACACTTCCAATCAAGCACAAGGTTGAAAATAAGCATATAAATCTACTAAAAAAGAGAAGGTCCTTATGTAAAACAAAAAAAACATGAAAGAAAGGATATCATATTATAAAAGAAGAAAGTGTAAAAGGGATATTGAATCTATTTAAAAGGAAGAGAAAAAGAGGAAGGAGGATCAAGTATACACACCTTCCCCATTGATAGGTAATGTGATGCTTGACAAAGGACAATAGGTTATACTCCCTAAGTAAAATTTTATTTATAATAGACATGAAATTTTATGAAAGCATAAGGTTGCAACTCAAGATGTCAATCTCTTGAAAAAATAGAATATCCTTATGTAACTTAGCAACAAATGCATGTAAGAAAGGACATCATGTTATAAAAGAAACAAGTCCACAAAGGAAGAAGATGTGTCCTTGAGATAAATGGGAGAGTGTAATTGTACTATTTCTCTCCATCTGAGGAGACAAGGATTAAGGACTATTATGTTTCTTACAAATTATGATTTCACCTAAAATTGCATCACCATAAATGACAATTAGCCCACAAAGGATAGGCTAGAAATGCCACTTAGCGAGGAGAAACATAATAGGGACATAGATGTTATTTAGAATGATCATGAAAAAGGTTTCATTCATTGTTACATGTAATTTGAATCATACTACAATCAATGAATTCTTGAATTTCACACTTCAAATCACAACATTCATTAGTCTCATGGCTACAAATTTGATGATTCATACAAATGGAGTAATTATCTTGTTTATGTTTGCTATTTTTGCATTTTTTTTCAAAGGAAGAGTAATTAAGTTATCCTTTAGAAGATAAAAAAAAATATTATCTTGTTGAGCTGAGAAATTAATGGAGGCTTCACTTAGTAAACCCAAATCATAGCACATTCATTGTGGCATACTGACCAAAACCCCTATTTTTAAAAAATACAACCCAAAACTCTTTTTTTGTCTCCCACTCCAATACCCACCCAATACCCCCCACTCATATTTTCCTATATAAAATCCCAACCCCTCTCCCTCCAAAACCCCCCTCCCCCCTATTTAGGAAATATATTGCCCCTTTTTTTTGCCCATTTTCAACCCACCAATATGAATGCATATGATATTATATTTCCTCTTCATTGGTGTACTTAAATATTCCTAATTATACTTTACTTAATCTTACTTAGGTTAATGCATTGCATAGTAGTTAGTGATTGAGACACCTAGGAGGATTCACCTTTATTAAGCACATGGTGTAAGAGAAATTCCACTTTTGGTGTGAGATCCACCTTTAGTGCTCTTATCACATTATCATCCTAATACATTGCACATACTTCATTGCATAATGGAGGATGATCCACATTTGGTGGACATGTGATTACACTTAGCATAGGTGATAGATTATCAGCTCCTTTTCATTCTCTTTTATCACCTTTCCTATATAAGGAGGCCTATTATGTAATCATGTATCAAGGTGAATTCATTGGATCAATCCAATATCAATCATTGCATTCATATAATCTCTCCTATGATTTTATTTAACCTCTAGATCCTTGGTTCAATCTTTTCTATTTACAAATTCTTACATGGTATCAGAGCCATTGGAGCATTTTGATTAGCTGATTTGAAGAGATCAAGTTGCAAGCTTTGAAGGTTTGAATCTTAGATCTAAAGACCAATGTCTTGTAGAAGCATCTTGGAGTAGATTTGACCTCACCATTGTGTCTGGGAGACTATTTCAATTAAGATCAACTATAAACTCACCCATATTCAGTGATATTCCAAATTGAGGCAAATTTTGTAAATCAAGTCGTACGACCCAATTTGCACCTCTGTGGTATGATTTTGAAAAAAAATATTTTTTTATTCTGTAATTATTTCAGAATTTTTTTTTGTAAATTTTTTTTATGAGCCTGGTACATGCCCTGGCATTTATTGTTCAGGCAAAGGCATATTCTGCAAAAGCATTAGTGACATTATTGTACACTAGAGGGATCAAACGTGTAGTGCAAAGCAAGCTTGACCTTGGGCTCAAGCCCGAAGGTGAACCCAGAGCGGAGCCCCTTCTAGGATTTCCTTTTGTTTTTACATTTGGGATGCAATGCATATAAAGGAAGTAGAAGTCCCTTTTCTATTAAATGTGAGATTAAATTCCCATGGCCCTCCGCCATAGCACCGCCTGAGTGACAGAACACACTGTCGGAAATGAGCCACTCACCCCCATGTTGCTCGGCATTCACCAACATGCAGGGCCACATGATGTGCCATATAGTGTCACGTGACTGCCCATAGGCCAACAGCTCAACCAATTAGAGATGGGGAGACACCTCTGCTACCACGTGACCAACCAAGTGGCTACAACGTAAGCACCACCCAATCACTCTGTGGCCTTATTACATAGTGACACGTGGCACATAACACCATGTCACGTGCAAAGCTAGCAGCCCTACACCCATCATATGCCACATCAGAAAATAGTCTAGTCAATAGACCCATCATCATATGTATTGTACATATCTGCCACGCAAGCTGCCACATCATCCTTGGCATCAATTTTTGCTAACATCACCTATTTCAACATCCTAAATTAGATGGCTATTCAGTTATCAAAACAAGCCAAATTGGGCATTTTGTGACATCCAAATGATCATCAAATTTAACATCATGCATTGCTAACATCATCAAGGTTTGAATTTTCTCAACCTTCATCATTGGAGTTTTTCATTTTGCAGTTCAACTTCAGAGGGCCATATCTTGCTCATTTTTGCTCCTTTTTTCGAGCATTTTGTTTTGAAATTGGGTAGAACTTCTTGAAGAATCCAGTGGTGGTATTAGTTTTTCAATTTGGTGTCCTGATTTATTAGAAATTATAGATTTTGTTGACTATTCATGTCTATTCTTGATTTCTACAACTTCCAGGGATTTATTTGGGCACATACGGTAACATTTTGAGGTGAATTTTGTTTGAAAGTGCATGATATTTTGTATACTTTCTAGATCTGCAATCATTTTTTAGTGATTTGAGGTGAATATATCAATTTCAGAAATAGGTCATTCTGGGGCTATATTTGCACTTGGTTAATCCTTGGATTTTAGTTTTTAGATTTGCATCACTAGTCATTTGAAAGAGTTATCAGTAGTTATCAGTCATTACTTGGTTGTATCATGGATAATTCAAAGGTCAAAATCCTCACTCCATATAACTACCATGAATGGAAAGTATCTTTAAGTGATCATTTATTGAATATTGGATTTCTTAGAATGACTCTTGGGTAGGATCAAGAACCTCAAATAGGTGTTGCAAAAAGATGAAAATGGTTTGATCGAAGGGATAAAGCACTTGGTTCTCTTAGACCATCCATCTCTCACAACTTACACTTTCATATTGCATCTTGCACACATCCTCATGATGCTTTGGTCATATTGGAAGGACTCTTTGGTAATTATGATAGAATGAGAAAATTTAGATTGGAGAATGAGATCATAGGTCTAAATCCTAGTGATTTTGACAATATTCAAGACTTTTTCTCTAAGTTCAATTCTATTAGATTGGAGCTTTCTACATGTGGCATTGTTAAAGGGGATGAACAATTGATCATTTCTATTCTTTCCAAGGTAGGTCCTACTTATTCTATCTTTGTTTCTACATTCTATGCTACTATGGATGCTCTTGGTAGTGCATACAAATTAGCTTCTCTTGATGAATTTGCAACACAACTCACTAGGGAACAAGCAAAGTTGGCACACATGGGTCAATTTAAGCCTTCTGCACATCAAGCATTGATTGCAAGTGAGCCTACATCAAAGGCTTCTAATGGAAAAGGAAAGAAACAACATAAGGATCCTAAGCCTCATGAAAAAGGTAATGAATCTCCCTCACACAATCCTACTAAATCCAAGTCCTCTTCAAGAGAGGAATCATCTAGAAGAAAGAGGGATAAATGTGCATATTGTAAAAAGCTAGGGCATTATGAGCATAAGTGTTTTTAAAAAAATATTGATGAGCTAACTCACATTATTCAGAAGCACAACATTAAGTTTCCCTCATTAGTGTCTTCTCCTTCTTCTACACATTTGGTAGCTTCTACATCTCCATCATCATCCAAAGATAAAGGTAAAGAACAAGCACTCTTTGCTTCCACACATCCTGAGAAAGGTAAATGACTTCTTGATTTCGGTGCATCACATCACATGGCATCATCTATAGATATGTTTTCTTCTATTGAGCCGTGTAATTATCCTAATATTTTGATGGGTAAAAACACATATATGAGAGTTTGTGGGAAAGGTTCTATTCTTATGGGAGAGGGGACATTTAATGATGTTATTTATGTACCATCCTTGACCACTAATCTCCTTTCTAATTAACAAATTATATATGGGGCACAAGGTAAAATTGTTGAGTTCACTCCTGATTATGTCTACATTAGGGACATGGAGACTAGAGATTTCATAGCTATGGGAGTTTTTGTTGAAGATTTGCCAACAGGCCAGTACTCATTGTATGTTTTTCATTGATGACAACATATTGAAAGTAGCATGTGTGGAAGTCTTATGCAGTAAGCTTTCAGTATATGTAGCATGGACATGATATCAACATGATATCATGGGTGCAGAGGTTAACTATTACTACAGATAGTTATATAGTAGCTGGTGTCAATAGTGTTCCTGACAGAGTAATAGATAATGTTTTATGTATGGTTGTCTGTATAGTTATCATAGAGCCTTGCACACTTGGATATATGTTGAAGACATGTTAGTGAAATTTTTTTTATTGACACATAGTTTGTTGATGAGTAGAAGTGAAGTTATGCAGTCACTATTCGCCAGTAGTAGTTTCCTATGTTTGTTCAGAAGAGCCGACATAGATTTTATTGGTTCTTGAGTTGCACCTATCTTTAGGGTATGCACCCTTGGAGTTAAGCTTGGAGAAGTGTTATTGATGTTTGGTTAAGAGTACATGAGTTAATTCAGCTTACAGAGAAATTTCCAGTTGTTTTGGTAGAGCCGACAGTGTGTAGCGTGCATCTACAATTATCTTATTAGACAGGTCCTAGAATGTGTTGCGTGCATAGTAGAGCTGAAAGAATGTTTATTGGAGTTTTTTATGGTTTCTCTAATATTATTTCAAGGTGGTTATAATAGGCTAACTTGATTATATCATTTGGAGGAAAGATATTTATAGGCAGTCATTTGTGATTTCTGGAGTGTGGTTCATGGTTGATTAAGCATAATAGAGTAGAGTGTGTGAAGTGTTGAGCCATCAGAAGAAGGTCTATGTGACCAAGTAAAGTACTTGTTCTATTTATTGGAACTAATCCAGATAGTAGGTCTAAGCACAATTCACCAAGATCTAGATATAGTGTGTATCAATTATTCATAAGGTTGTAGCCTTCACCCATTTGAGCAGTTAGCTCTTGGATAGTGTGTCCTCTCCCCTAATAGGGAAAATTGTAAAAGACTCCTAATAGGGTCTGACCCTTGACCAGGTCTACTATACTTAATATATTGTAAATCTACTCCTAACAAGGTAAAGGATCTTCTAACAAAGATCATTATACACTAGTACAGAATATTAGTGGGTATCAAGTCCCACCAGGGTTTTTACATATTTGGGTTTCCCCGTAACCAAAATATTGGTGTTGTGTTCATGTGTTCTTTCATTGTATTTATGTTTTATGTTTAAGTATACTTAATTGGATAAAGAATTGAATCTTGTAGATAATTGATTCACCCCCCCCCCCCCCCACCCCACTCTCAGTTATCTCTTGGGACTATTCCTAACAATTGGTATCAGAGCCAAGTTCATCAGAGAGAAAGTTTAATAGCTTGAGGTTGATCAAATGGAATACTTCAGGAAAGAGACTCCTAAGTTTGATGGAGAGAATTATCTTGATTGGAAGAGCAAGATGGTGACTCATTTGCAGTGCATTGCTTTTGAAGTTTTTAATGTAACTATCAAAGAAGCCAAGATTCCTACTTTAGAAGACCTTGCAAAAGATGATGCTACTGACACATAAAAGTAATTTTTTCATTAGAATGCTAGTGCTAAAGAAGCCTTTATCAGTGCCCTATCTGATGGTGAATTTCTAGAAGTAAAAAAGGTAGATACAACCATAAAATATGGAAGCACCTAGAAGACATATTTGAAGGAGAAAAACAAGAAAAGGATGCAAGTAGAAAGACATGGAAGAAAAGATACAATGCATTAGAGATGCTACCTAAGGAAAATATCAGAGCTTACAATAAAAGAATAAATGAAGCAGTTGCTGGAATCAGGAACAATGGTGGAGAGATTTCAGAGGAGGACATTATGGACAAGTTAATGACTACCCTCAATCCTAAATATGAAAGAAAGATCAACATCCTTGATGAGACCATGTAGCTTACATCAAATTTCAAGAGAGAGACCTTGATCAGAAAAATCTCAGCTTTTGAGATTTCAAGATTGAGGACAGAACCAAAGAGTGAGATAGCTTTCAAAGAAACAGTTTATGGTAAGAAATTTGCAAACACTTTTGGTAATTTTGATGATGATGATGAAGAGAAAACATTAGATGATTTTATTGCTATTATTGCCAAAAGATAAAAGAAAGGAAAAGGAAAATATGAAGGTCAATTACCATTCAAGTTCTTTTCATGTAATAAGATCAGTCACTTTGCATCTAAGTTTCCCACTAGAGCTAAAAAGTTCAAGAAGGATTACAAGCCTAAGTATTCTAAGGAATGCTAATATGCTGGAGATGGAGTTTCAGATGAAGAATCTGGTGAACAAGAAATTGGATTCATTGATGTTATAGACAAAATGAATAATAAGATAGTTCATGAAGATAAGAAAGAAAATCAAGAGCTAGCATTGATTTCACAAGCTGACATAAGGATAGACTAGATTATAGACAATGGATGTTCACATCACATGACAGGTGATAAAGGAGGGTTTGTTCTTTTGGACAAATACAATGGAGGCATGGTCAAATTTGGAGACAACACTACTAAACCAATAGTTGGTAAAGGAGCCATCACCTTGGATGGAAAGAATAGTACTGATTATGTTCTTTATGTTGATGGTTTGAAACATAACCTTCTCAGTGTTGGATAGTTACTTGGAAAAGGCTATCAATTGGAGTTCAAAGATGACAAATGCATCATTAACAACAAATATGGTGTTATGATTGCATCAAGCTCAAAGACAAGAGGTAATGTTTTTCAACTCAATTCAGAAGCAAGTTGTTTTGTTGCTAAAGTTGATCACAGTTGGTTATGGCATAAAAGACTACGTCATATCAATTTTGATAGCATAGTAAAGATAAGCAATGTTAAGGCAGTAAGAGATCTACCTAGCATAGCAAAGCCAGTTGATACTATATGTAGGGAATGTGTGATGGGGAAACATGTGAGAAATTCTTTTAGGAGAAAGCATAATTTAGTAGAGAACAAGTTGGATCTGATTCATACAGACCTATGTGGTCCAACTCAAACAAGATCATACTATGGTGAAAGGTATTTCATTTTTTTTGTTGATGATTATAATAGGATGATGTGGGTTGCATTCTTAAAAGATAAGCCAGAAGCTTTTGAGAAGTTCAAAATATTCAAAGCTAATGTTGAGAATGAATCTAGACTAAAGATAAAATGTTTGAGATCAGATAGAGGAGGAGAATTCACCTCTGATAGATTCTATGAGTACTGCAAAGAACATGACATAAAGAGACAGTTAAGTGCACCTAGAACCCCTCAGCAAAATGGAATTGTAGAGATAATGAATATGATCATTCTTGATACAATGCACACAATTATGATAGAAGGAAAAGTTGCACGCACCTATTGGAGAGATGTGGTCAATACAATAGTCTATACCATCAATAGAATCCAATTGAGGCCAGGCACTAAAAAAACACCATATGAGCTATGGTTTGGTAATGTTCCCATAGTAAAATACTTTAGAATCTTTGGAAGCAAGTGCTACATCAAGAGGGATGAAGTAGTAGGCAAGTTTGATACAAGAAGTGATGAAGGTATTTTTCTTGGTTACTCTACTAAAAGTAAAGCTTATAGATGTTTCAATTTAAGATTGAAAAAGATCATAGAAAGTGCCGATGTAAGGATTGATGAAAAATTTATGATTTAAAAATGATATCATGATTACTCACCCATGATTGAAGAAGAACCTAGACCCTCCACTAGTGAGATATGCATTGAAGACATGTTCGATAGTATTGATGTGTTATTCAATGACCCCAAAACAAGTGAAGAAAATACTCCTAAGGCCGATGAGTTAGCATCACCTAAAGCTCCAAAGTTTACATCAAGAAATCATTCCAAGGAAGACATCATTGGAGATCAGAGTGGAAAAGTCAAGTAACAATGTCACAAGCAAAGAACTCAGCTAGCAATGAAGTGGTATGTTTACTATCTCAGATTGAACCTTTAAGTGTTGAAGATGCTTGTAATGATTCAGATTGGCATGATGCTATGAAAGAAGAACTTGATTAGATTATTAAGAATGACATTTGGGAACTAGTCCCAAGACCTAGTGAGAAGAATGTGATTGGAACAAAGTGGATATTTAGAAATAAGATGAATGAAGATGGTATAGTAGTAAGAAACAAAGAAAGATTAGTGTGTAAGGGATATGCGCAAAGAGAAGGCATTGATTATTTAGACACATTTGCACCTGTGAGTAGATTAGAAGCCATTAAGTTGTTTTTAGGCTATGCTATAGTCAAAAACTTTAAATTTTATCAGATGGATGTCAAGTCAGCATTCCTGAATGGAGACTTGAAAGAAGAAGTATACATTGAGCATCCAGAAGGAGTCACCTTATCAGACAGACCTAATATGGTATGTAGATTGAAGAAGGCCATCTATGGACTTAAGAAAGCCCTTAGAGCATGGTATGAGAGACTAGATGGATACTTAACAAAGATTGGATTCAAGAAAGGAGCAGTAGATTGTAATCTATTCATTAGAGAGACATCTGAAGGTTTTCTACTTCTAGCTGTATTTGTTGATGACATTATCTTTGGAGGTAATGACAAGCTCAGTGCTGAATTTTCAAAAGAAATGTAGAATGAATTTGAGATGAGTATGATTGGTCCTATCAAATAATTTTTGGGACTAAATGTGTAGCAGACAGAAAAAAGAATTTTTATTAGTCAGTCAAAGTGTGTGAAAGAAATATTGAAGAAATTCAAGATAGATGATTGCAAGCTAGTAGGAACCCCTATGATCACTGGATGCAAGATTAATAAATAAGATGACTCACCAGTGGTAGATATAACATTGTATAAGTCTATGATTGGTAAAATCATATATCTTACTCAGACTAGACCTGATATTTCCAATGCAATTGGCATAGTTGGTAGATTTGCAGCAAAACCTAAACAAAGTCACCTCATGGCAGTAAAGAGAATATTCAGATACTTGAAGGGCACTATAAATTATGGTCTATGGTATCCTAACTCAAAAAATGTTGAGCTTCATGTGTACACTGATGCAGATTGGGCAGGATGTGTTGATGACTGAAAAAGTACATCAGGTGGAGCAGTGTTTCTTGGTGATAGACTTGTCACTTGGACAAACAAGAAACAAAATTGTATTTCTCAATCAATAGCAGAATCAGAGTATGTTGTAGTAGCCTTGAATTTTTCTACAATTGTTTGGATCAAGCAGATGATAAAGGATTTTGGAATTCAGATTGATTATCCTATTATTATTCACTGTGATAACACTAGCACTATCAATATATCAAAGAACCCTGTGATGCATGCAAAGACAAAGCACATTGAGATCAAGTATCAATTCCTAAGAGAGAAAGTGGTAGAGAAAGAAGTAAAATTGGACTATGTGAGTACTAAAGATCAGTTGGTAAATATATTTACAAAACCCTTGCCTAAGGATACTTTTGAGTATCTCAGGGAGAAGTTGGGAGTAATTCCCTTCCCTGATTCTTCTTATAAGGAAAAAGGAAAGACATCAATCCTGTGGGACTGATGGAAGGTTGAATACTCTACCTCAGGAGTAGTACCAATGCTTAAAATGAATGGTGGCCTTTTCCATTGATGTCAAAGGGGGAGTAATATATAGAGTCTTGAAAAACCAAATTAAAAATGAGGAGTAATATACTAAGGGGGAGTAGCATTCTGTTATGACAACAGCTTAGTTGAGGAAATGGAGAATATTGGAAAATATTACATCAAATGGAGGATTCATATTTGGGGTAGTTTTGAAGAGGAAATGGAGAATGTTATAAAATATATTTTCATTTGGGTTGGTGGTGGTTTTTCATTCCACATGTTTCCATCAATGCCAAAGGGGGAGATTGTTGGAGATTTGCCAATAGGCCAGTACTGACTGTATGTTTGTCATTGATGACAACATATGGAAACTATCATGTGTAGAAGTCTTATGTATTAAGCTTTCAATATATGTAGCATGGACATGATATCAGCATGATATCATGGGTATAGAGGTTAACTATTAGTACAGATAGTTATATAGCAGCTGGTGTCAATAGCGTTCCTGACAGAGTAATAGATAGTGTTTTGTGTATGGTTTTTCATATAGTTATCATAGAGCATTGCACACTTGGATATATGTTGAATATATTTTATTGATGTTTTATTTATGGACACATAGTCTTTTAATGAGTAGAAGTGAAGTAATGTAGTCTCTATTCGCCAGCAATAGTTTCCTGTGTTTGTTCATAAGAGCCAACAGAGATTTTATTGGTTCTTGAGTTGTGCCTATCTTTAGGGTATACACCCTTGGAGTTAAGCTTGGAGAAGTGTTATTGATGTTTGGTTAGGAGCGTATGAGTTAATTCATCTTACAAAGAAAGTTCCAATTGTTTTGGTAGAGCTGACAGTGTGTAGCATGCGCCTACAATTATCTTATTAGACAGGTCCCAGAATATGTTGCATGCATAGTAGAGCTGACATAATGTTTATTGGAGTTTGTTATGGTTTCTCTAATATTATTTCAAGGTGGTTCTAATAGGCTGACTTGATTATATCATTTGGAGGAAAGATATTTATAGGCAATCATTTGTGATTTCTTGAGTGTGGTTCATGGTTGATTAAGCACAGTAGAGCAGAGTGTGTGAAGTGTTGAGCCATCAAAAGAAGGTCTATGTGACCAAGTAAAGTACTTGTGCTATTCATTGGAACTAATCTAGATAGTAGGTCTAAGAACAATTCACCAAGATCCAGATATAGTGTGTATCTATTATTCAGAAGGTTGTAGCCTTTGCCCATTTGAGCAGTGAGCTCTTGGACAGTGCGTCCTCTCCCCTAATAGGGAAAATTGTAAAAGACTCCTAACAAGGTCTGACCCTTGACTAGTTCTATTGTACTTAATATATTGTAAAGCTACTCCTAATAGGGTAAAGGATCTTCTAACAAGGATCATTATACACTAGTATAGAATATTAGTGGGTATCAAGTCCCACTGGGGTTTTTACCTATTTGGGTTTCCCCGTACCCAAAATATTGGTGTTGTGTTCATGTGTTCTTTCATTGTGTTTATGCTTTATGTTTAAGTATACTTAATTGGATAAAGAATTGAATCTTGTAGATAACTAATTCACCCCCCCCACCCCCCACCTCTCAGTTATCTCTTGGGACTATTCCTAACAGTTTTTTATCATACATCACACTTGTATTCTTTTTCACATTTTGTTGATGATGATGATGATATTCATGATGTTCACATCCCCTTTCCAAGGGATAATTATGATAACTTTGGGCACTTAAATCATTTTTTTGCTGAGATAGTGTTGAGCTTCCAACTCCTCCACCTCCTGCTTCTTCAGACATGGGCTCTACTATTCAATAGGATGTTCATAGTGTTTCAGATCTTGCAAAATGTGATGACTACTTGGATGCCTCTTTAGCATTTGATGATTCTCATGATGTAGATTTTGAAGACATGCATGAGGGGGTTTCTCTTTCCTTTGATGACATCATCATAGTTGCAGATACTTCTTCACCTTCTTTGGAGATTGGAAGTCTTGATTCTTCTCCTTCTTCACTTGATTTGTCACATGAGGTGATAGATTCTTTGAGCTTGGAGATTCATATTCAGTCTTCAGAGATTCATGCATGGAGACCTTGATCTTCTTCCTCCTTCCATTTGCACAAGGATTGGCTTCTTCATCATTTGATGTATCTATTTATTCCCAAGGGGAGACATGTTTCTTGTAAGCATTGGTTGATCTATTGTTTGCAGGTACTCTTCATAAACATGGGAGCTTCTACATTATGGATGGGATATCATGTCTCCATCTATCCTTCTTAGGGAGCAATAATTATTTGTATATTCATGATGTATGTAGTTCTTGGGGGGTCTTGAGTACTCCATCCATCCATGCATCTTATTTTCTTCTCTCTTTTTGGGGGAGGATTTTTCCTATGAGGTTTTCCCTCTTTCTCTACTTTATGAGAGTTATGCATTTCATGTATTGCATTTCATATTGTACACATCAGTACCTAACATGGCCTAGTTGTTGGGACCCATCTTGCATTGTGAGTTTAAGTGCATTCCCCTAAGTTTCACTTATGGGGGGGGTGTTGGTGTAAACAAATATTCCTAATTACACTTTACTTAATCCTACTTAGGTTAATGCATTGCATAGTAGTTAGTGATTGAGACACCTAGGAGTTTTCACCTCTATTAAGCACATGGTGTAGGAGAAATTCCACTTTTGGTGTGAGATCCACCTTTAGTACTCTTATCACATTATCATCCTAATCCATTGCACATACTTCATTTCATAATGAAGGATGATCCACATTTGGTGGACATGTGATTACACCTAGCATAGCTGATAGCTTATCAACTCATTTTCATTCTCTCTTATTGCCTTTCCTATATAAGGAGGCCTATTATGTAATCATGTATCAAGGTGAATTTATTGGATCAATTCAATATCAATCACTGCATTCATATCATCTCTCCTATGCTTTTATTTAACCTCTAGATCCTTGGTTCAATCTTTTCTATTTGCAAATTCTTACACTCTTCAATTGAACTCCCATGGATAAACTAGGAGAAGAATTTATAGATTGATTAGACAAATGTGGAAGTTGGAAACCTACAGTTTCTTTTGAAAAAATTATGTATATTTTTTATTATTTTCAATTCTTTGTTTCACACATCCTATATTGTGTGCGTTAGGAATTTTCGATATACCAAAAAGAAAAGGGTCTCTTTTAGGTGTGGATGGGATTGAAATTTAAAGAAGCCAAAGAAATATCCATGCACTCATTAGAATAAGTTCTTTTTTTTTCTCAAATAAAAGGATTTTTTCCTTGCTACATAATGTTTGTGTGAAGTCTAAGGTTCTCTAATCATCATATTGAAGATTTGATGGTCCACATATTTGTATTGGACAAATATTTGAAGAAGGAAATGGAGATTGAATATAGTTGGCTTGATTAGGATCCTTAAGTTATATGGTTGGATTTGTAGAAGGGAAAATATCAAGGATATTATCCTCTTGAGGATTGTTTCTATATATGTATGGTACTGCATGATAATCAGGTTTCATAGCACTTTTTACAGCAATCGCTAGTTTTCTTTGAGATAGAGGGTTATTTTTACGAACATGGACAATTACCTTAGGGTTTTCACTACTCAAAACATTGAAAACATTGAATTGATAAGGATCTTTATTATTCATAAGTTTATCACTATAAGGAAGAGTGCCAAGGAATGTAGTCATGATATTATCCTCTTTTTGCAAGGTTTCCTCATGAGTAGGAAAAGCTTTAGAATAGGAAATAGGAACTTCCATTAATGCTTCATCTCTTGAAGGGATGTAAAATTAAGGTAAGGTGATATTAATAAAGGTATTTATAGTGTCCTCCTCTTTCTCCAAAATATCCTCATAAAGTGGGTAGATCTTGGGAGAGGGATCAACATCATATATGAATGTGTCATCCCTAGAGGGAGTAAAATAAATATTAATCATTATATGATTTTATTTTATCAATTTTTCTTCATGAGGAAGAGATTTATCAATGCCATTTTCCAAGGCTTCATCCCAAATAGGAGAATTGTAAATGGTAGGGACATCTCTATGAAAAAATCATACTTTTAGAGATGCATAATCATGAATCACTAAAGATTGATCCCTAAAAGGAAAGGGATGGGAAGGAAAGTAAGGTAAAGTATTCTTCCCTTGGACCAAAATGTCTTCATGAGGAAGATAAATTTTAGAAGGATCAACATCATCTTTCAATATCTCACCCTTAAGAGGGAGATTCTTTGAAGAAATCTTAATGGACTCTTCTTGTGCGAAAATGTTCACATGGGTGGGATTGGTTTTGGGAGAAGGAACATTATAATTATGGATGCAAGTAAGAACTAAGCTATCATAATATGCATGAAAGGAAACATCTTTAAATTCTTGAAAAAAATTTAATTTAAATGATGATAAAAACTCCATTCATATAATGAAAGTTCAAATACATGTATGAAATATTTTTGTAATTTTTATTGCTGTGAAAATGAAATGCAAGAATGAAAATAAATCTATAAATAAATGTAATTTATGAAAATAAGATCTAAATACATACACTCTAGAAAAGGTATGATGTAAAAATTGATTAAAGCAACAAAGTAAATATAGACAAGAAGGATATAACCACAAAAATCAATAGGAGGAAATGTCATAAGTAGGGTTCACCAATATTTGATGTAGGTGAACCTAGAT
Organism: Chamaecyparis obtusa; assembly: GCA_027943335.1. Classification (NCBI taxonomy): domain Eukaryota; kingdom Viridiplantae; phylum Streptophyta; class Pinopsida; order Cupressales; family Cupressaceae; genus Chamaecyparis; species Chamaecyparis obtusa. The sequence continues at coordinate 1,335,590 of BSBK01001523.1, read as the reverse complement.
ATCCAAATGCATAGATTGTAGCAATATGATATAAATGCATATAAAATAGATCTAGATGTCTAAATGCATAGAAAGGGAATCTAACAACAATATCATAATAGAAATGTAATGAGTTAGGTTCACTAGAATGTATAATAGAAAATGGTAAGAAATACTAAGATGTATATTAATTAACAATTCCTATGATATATATTGGAATAAAAATCCTCCCACAAAAATAATTTGATTAGTACAACTATAAGAGGAAGGGCGTCAATACAAGATCTATGCTTTGTGGGGTTTTGAATTCCTAGTAGATTATTGTTTAATGATATATCTAAAATAAAGTAAGTACAAGGGAAAATAAGTAATAACAAGTGCGCTTGGAAATGGAATGGAGAAAATGGTACTTTGAAACTAAATTTGACTATTGCCAAAAAGTTGGAATAAACTATAACTTCAGATCTAGGAAGCAAACACCTGAATCTTTCCATCTTTAAATTTCTAGTCAAAAAGTGCATTGAAAAGTCAATTTTTGAGGGGAAATTTGACAAGTTGACTTGTAATTGGGGATAAATTCAAATAGTTGACTTGTTCCCAATAGGGAAAAACTATTGAAATTTTCCCAGATCCTGTATCTACACCTATAGTTCTTAGATCTAAAATTACAACCCTATAACATGTCTCCACACACACAAAAAATAGGGAAAAAGGTTGTGGAAAGGGGTTTGATTTGGTTAAACCCTTGATTAGGAAGAAGCCTTTAAATTTAATTGAAATTTCATAAGGAAATATAAAATTGAAGTAAGATCTAAAATATAAATTACCTTATACCTTGATGATGCAATGCCTCTTTAGATGTAATCACAAGTGTTGATGCAATAGCTTGGATTCCACAAAAACCTAATGGGAAATCATGAAACCAAAGAATTTCAAGAATGATAGATTTTTTTATTTCTCTACAATGCTTGATGATGAAGAAGGATTGAATACTTATATGCTTGATTGAAGAAGAGATATTGAACTCAAATTTTTCTTGATTGCTCATAATACTTGAAATATTGGTTGAAAGTGTGCACTTGATGCATGGATAATAATACTAGATGATCAAATGAAGGGAGAAGAGTTAATTTTATACTAAACTCCCTCCATTAAAGGTTAAAATTTTAGCAAGTCCAACTATTAATCTAACCTTCGAAGGAAAAACTCGCCATCAAGCTTGGGGCCAAATATATGCTCAAAAAACCAAGGACAACTTGAATATCAACTTTTACCCTAGGGAAAAGTTGACTCCTCAAATTTTACCCCAGGGAAAATTCACCTTCTCAACTTGTACCCCAAGGATAATTTGAATCTCAACTTGTCCCAGACAAAAAAGGCCCAAATTTCATGGGGATGTCGGGGAAGCCAAAAAGAAGTGGTGGAAGAAAATTTAGGTTGTTGTGAGATTGGAAAGGGTCCCAAAAGCCAAAAATAAATGAATAGGTCCTAGGTGAGGAAATGAATTATTTTATTGGATGATAAATAAATGATCACTATTAGAAATAAGGGCTAACCTCAAGTTTTTTAAACAAATAATGTTAACTTGAAGGTCCAATAAGTGCTAGAAGAATGTGAAATCAATGTGGGAAATCAGATATACTAAAATGGGGCTAAAAATTAGAACCTAACAAGTGTTCTTACTTTTTAGGATGATACATGAGTGAAAAAATAGAATCTTATTCGAAATGGACAATTATATGCTTCAGTCTAGGTCTATGGCTCTAGCATGTTGGAAAGAGGCTATCAATTATGCTACTATATTCACAATAGTATGCCTCATAGTGATGTACTAAATATGAATCCTAAGGAGGCTTTATCTCATTTCAACCCTAGTGTATCCTTTTTCAACGTATTTTTTATTAATGCATGAACATTCATTCCTAATAATTAGCACAAAGCAATGGAGAACAAAATTCTACACTTCATTTTTGTTGGCTATTGTGAGGATGTGAAGGGTTATTGATTGTTTGATACTATTACTCAAGAAGTACATTTTCATTGTGACGTTCACTTTGATGAGTCATTTACTCTAAAGTATTCTCCATCATAGGTTTCTCTCTCTCTTCTTCCAAGTTCTTCTCTAGAATATTTTTACTTTTGGAGGATGTTGATGATGATCTTGATGCTACCATTCCCAAATATGGTATTTATCTATTCTTTTACATTATTCCATATTCTACTTCCCTTCCACCTACACCTATTAGAAACTCATGGGATTCAATAATTTTTTAGGATACTAATCCTCTTGTGACTAATCCCACAACCATTTATTATACTCATTTCCAAACATCAGGTATTAGTATTTTGAGTCATGCATTTTCTATTGATCCTCAAATTTTTTTTGGATGATTTAGGTATACCAAAATATGATAGTAATATGTATGGGGAGTACTCTTCTTTGATTAAGAATCATACTTTAGATTTGTTTCCTCTTCCTAGGGGAATAAATTTGGTATGGTGCAAATGTGTGTTGGTTCCCAAAATGGACTTTATGCTCTCAAAGGCAACCAATACATCTATAGATTTTAAGGATTGGTTAGATCCAAATATTTAGCTCTAGAGATGATTGGACCAACTGTAGGGACAAGATTACCCTATGCACTTCTGGCTCTACAAAACCAAGGAGGGTGCTCCTAATCCAGTAAAAAAAATACTTATCTCACTAATCACTAATTAGATTTAAATGTAACAGATGAATGATAAGAGAAACCTAAATGATGACCATTCATTCATAGATTTTTCACTATCACTAGGTGGTAATTTATTCTGCAAATCACTGTAATTCAAATTTTTTTGACAATTTTATGCTTAAAGAAGGAAATACCAGTAGAATCCTTCCAAACACTAATCTCTATGAGAAGAACTCCACTGTCAACCAGTGTCTTATCCATTGGGTAACACTTGCACTGCAAGACTGTTATACATGAACAAATATATTGAGTTTTGAAAGATCTTTACCCTTTGAAAATACTAATCACCCTATGGTGGATTTTATCAAAGGTTCCTAGATTCACACTACTTACTGATGCATCCTTAAGAAAAATTTCAAAGAATTTATGACACATTCAAAGATTATTTAATCTGATCCTGGATCAGAGCTGAGAAATATAAACATACACATAAAGATCATCTATGCAATGAATTGGAACAATTCATAACTCAAATAGAAATACTCAAGGAGAGATATAAATCCTAGATTTTGTTCAAATGCTATATTAATCATGCTTACAGAATTCTTTACAGTATAACCTTCTAAAAATAACTTTGAACCAAAAATATTGTTCTTCTATAGACATATGCCTAAAAATGATCTACGATATCCCAGACTTAAGAAACTTATCAGTAAAATTGATCAAGTTCTCAGTCCTTTTACATTGATTCTGGTAATCCTTTTATAGATTAAGGATTGCAAACAAGCTTCAGATCCTCTTAGAAAAGAAAAGAAAGGAGTCCTCAAAAAAGACAAAAAATGAAAATAAAAACTTTCTTGTTACAAAACTTTGAGATGGATCATAAAGATGAGTGCCAAAATCTGGCAATAGCTTCCAAGGTCAGTTGAACATCTGCAAGGTGTTACATCCGTGCTTGCTTCTTTAGGGAGTTGGGGCAACACCATCTGTTGCCTCCTTAGAGGATGTTTCTTCTTCTTTACTATCCTCTGAAAGGGACGTTGCTTCCTAGGCTGAAAAGGTATCCTCAGAAGGCCAATTAAAAGCCAAAATTTCATCCCTCTTGGGTAGAATCTTGTTCTAGCTAATAACCAATTGATGAATTTCAGTTATCACCTTAGTAAAATGCACCCTAGCATCTTGTAGCATTTCAATTGTTTGCACAAAAGGAAGAGTATCTTCAGTGCTAATAGCAGCATCAATCTTGACTGACACTCCATTCTCAATTTGTTCCAACCATTTTTCCCTCTCTTTTAAGGTTCCATCTACTCTAACAATACCCAAGAATATCTGAAAATCATTCTACACGTATCTTACTCTTAAAAGAGATGCTTTTCTCTTTACTTCTTCCCTAGATATTTCAAAATCAAGGAGAGATTTGAAAATTTTATAAGTAATTGCCAATTGGGGGCACACAGTACTATGATCTTTAATTGATTTAAGAAATGTCTTCAAAATTTTTTCCCTAGATACCCAGTCATTCAAAATTTTTCCCATAGTGTCTTCTTCTTTTCTAAAAGAAAGAAAAATGTCAGATAACTACCCTACATGTTTATAAACTTCTCTAGGCTTTACATTCCTAACAAAGTGCTAAATGGCATCCTTTATTCTCTTTTCAGATTTCTGTTGTTCTCTCTATTCTATATCTTCACTTCTTAAGGAAGAGGGAAGAGGAGACATGGGAAACTCAATAATGGGGCTTGAGGAGGAAGGACCAGTAGTGGAAGAAGGTAGTTGCAACTATTGTGGTGCTTGGATTGAGCTTTCCTCCCCCAACCTCTTCTTCAAATCTGTAATTATTTTATCTCTCTCAAACAACCCTTATTTCAAATCTCCATATGCCCTCAGCATTTCTTCAAATTTTCTTGTGAATTCCTCCTTCTCTTTTGCTTCCCTTTCTACCACCTTTTTTGCAAGGTGAGCTATGGCTACCACCATACTTGATGCTTCTATTGCTGATGTGTCCAAAACCCTCTTGACTATGAGACCACCAAAGAGACTATCCTTAATTATTTTCTTTCCTTTGTTTTTCTCATCTCTCTTTAATGACCACATGACCAAAGCTTGATGGTCATTACTAAAAGAAACTCCTTTGATAGCCTATTCTACCTCTTCCTTGGTCTTGCACATAGGTGTAGTTTGTTTTCTAACTACATCAAGGACTTTTGCATCAGCTATGTCCCATTCAGGGAGGACAAGTACTCCTACATTCTTTACCAATTCTCTCCCCTGTTCTGGAGTAATCCCTTCAAATCTATATGTCATCTCTTTCCTAATTTCATCTTCAATAGTATTAAGATCCTTATCAAGATTCTCCTTGTGATTCTTCTCACAGGCTTCCTCAAATTTACTCATGTTCATTTTCCATAAAAATTGTAAAAAGGCCCAGGTCTTTACAAATGCATCATTAGCTAGAAATTCTTCACATGCCTATTTGACTATAGGGTCCAATTCTATCCCTGCAATTTGTCCTATTGTTAAGCCTAACTCAAGCTCCTTTGGTTGCTCTGGAATTCCCTCATTTATCTCATCTTGAGTCATGAATCTTTGATCCTGAGATCCCAACCTGCTCTATGATCTCCTGATCATCTCTAATATTCAAGGGTGACTGTGAAGGAGAGTATTCTTCCTATGAATCATGAGGCCTCTCTTCTATCCTTTGTTTCTTGGTGGGAGGTGAAAAATAAAGGATGTCTTCACCTGGCTGGTCCTGTGGTACATCTGCAATTTCTTCAACCTCCTTTTGCCTCTCCACCTACTTTGATGTAGAAGGGAGATCTTCTCTTTTCTTTTGTTGCTTCTTGAAATCAAATTCTAGGATTATTACACCATAACTAGTCCTCTCTTGAAACATATATTTGCCAAGAGGCAACACCTTTGCAAATGAACCTTTGCCCAATAATGATTTAGCCTTCTCTGGGTTGTCTTCCATGGCCTTTTTCTTCTTCTCCTCCAGAGTCTTAAAAATCTCTCGAAAACAATTCATGAGAGTATCTATCCTTTTTCCCATAGGATTTATACTGTCTATAGGATCATATTTGGGGTCAAATTCCCATGTTTTCTTGTACACTAACCACTTTTCCTTTCTGACTACTTGGTCTTCCAACCCTGGGGTATTTCTAATAATATCTTCAAGAAAATAAAAAATGTGGTTTATTACTGAGCATCTGACCCTCTTTCTAAACATTTCATTGTAGAAACCCTCCGGGTCTATTGTTTGGGAAATTATGGTTGTCAAATGATATGGATCCAAGATTTTATGCATATGAAGCCACCCACCCTTTGTGAGTATAAACTCCTGAGCAATGGTAATATTTGGGAACAAAGTTCCTCTACCTTTAGCAATACTATTATTGTCAATATCACCTAATTGTTTGAAGAATTTTGCAATGCCAATATTGATGGGAACTTGGAAAGGGAAAATAAAAGGAGTCCCCCTGAAACCATATAACCTAATAATAGTTGAATAGGGATAGAAAATAAAATCACCCCAATTGTGCACTATGTTGAGGTCCTTTGTAAATTGATGTGGTCTAACAACTTTGGCCAAGGTGACCAGGACCCTAGGGCTATCATGAACAAAGAATAGTCTCAATCTTGCTACAAAACAATTGTTAAACCATATATAACTACTATCCTTTCTATCCCATGTCATATTTGAATTCCATAGCTAAATAGCCATGTCCTCTCCACCTCTCTGTTTGGATAATTCCATTTCTTTTGCAAAATAATTAGCACCTTTGAACAAAAACATGTACATCATAAAAGAGTACCAGCAAAAGGGTTTATCAACTTTATTCTTTTGAATCCCCATTAATCCATCATGGATAAACTCATAAATGAAGGGGGCATAATCAAAAGTAATTAACAAATGTGGATGTAAGATCTAGATCACCATATACATCAGGTGCTCTCATATTTTCTCATTTGCATCTTCCCCAAAAACTTGACATAATGACTAGTAGGCACCTCTCGCTAGTACATCAAAATACTCTATTTTGAATGGCTCCTGTACACCTAGTCCTATAACAATCATCTCTCCAATTTGAGAGAAGAAATATTTTATAGGACCAATTCTAAGGAGATGTCTCTGTGCATCATACACCTCTCTTAATTCTTTAAAATCAATTGGTTCCAAGTTAGGTGAGGGGTCACTTAGTCTAAAAATTGTTCTGATTTCCTCAGCAGAGATTGTCAATAGCTTTTGCCCTCTAACACCCCTAATCTCTTTAGTAATAGGGTCATAGTTTTTTGCAACTTCAATCATTAGGTCTGCATCTAAGAAGACACCGGGTATCACAAGCTTGCCTACATCATTTTCCCATATATTATAGGCAGGAATAGGGGTATTTCTCTGGTTGAATCCTACTATAAATAATGTCAACCCAGTGAAGTCAGAAGTGCCACTTGCATTAAGAAAACTAATCCTAGCATCCCTGATATAATTTCTTGTATCATACAACCCATCTGCCAATTTTACCCTAGGCTCCTTTGGTGTTAGCTATTTGACCTCTACCAAATTTACTGTTGAACTAGGAAAAATTTGTAATAACTCCTCATGCAGACCCCTCTTAAGATAATCAGTTTCACCAGAAAGCTTTTTCCTAGGTGGCATTTCTAGGGTTTATAGCTTATGCATGTTGAGTGCAAAAGAACATAGTAGAAAAGCAATACTTCTTAATAGAAAAAGAAAGTGCAGGAAGAACCAACCTTTTGTTCAAAATCGCTAAGAAAACAGCAATCAGTTTCTGCAATTTTGCTCGCCAAGTGCTCTGCAAATTTTTATCTCCTTGTGGCTTTTTGAGGAAGCATATATTTTGACATACTCACAATCGATCCATAATTATTTCATTAATTTACTTTTCATGATGTCACCATTAATTTTCTGGGAAATGAACTGTCACTTGTTTGAACCTTTCACCCACTTCTTCTTCAATTTAAATTTTGACCATTGATTTTCACTTGGAAAATAATCCAATGGTTTGTTACATGATGGAATAGCTCAAAAGAAGCTCATGTGACCATACGACAAGCCAACATGTCAATTCCTTCATTGGCGGCAAATCCCTTATAACTTTTACTGTTAAAATAGAGCATTAGCCACATGATCGCATAGCTTGAAAAAAGCTCATGTGACCATGCAAAAAACCATTAGCATTCACCCATCATTATCTATTCCTTAAGTCGCTGGTCCCACTTTACATTTGTTAGTAAAGACAATCCATGCTTGCAACAACTAGCAAGTTGTCATGTAATTTCTTTCTTTCCTAGCATTGGTGTTCGCTGACATCCTCCACATCAGCAAGTACTATCGACCAATCAAGAAAAACCATATGAAAAAATAGACATTGGTCTCACTATTTTTAACCAATGAGAAATTGCCAGTCATGTACACCTGTCCATGGTCCCACCTGAGAATTACACTGAACTTGATGCAAGATCGACGGTTAGTCACATGATCGCATAGGTCTCTAAGATTCTATGTGATTATACGACAACCATCAGATCTTCCCTTTATTACTTTCATCTTTGAAGATTCTTCTGACACTGGTCCCACTATGTTTCCTCATTAAGCTTTAATGTAAGATCAATGGTTAGTTGCATGATCACATAGGTCTATAAGATTCCTTGTGACTATATGATCACCATTAGATCTTCTTTAAAGATACCAAGCTGAATGAAAGGTGAAACATTAGAAGATAAGGTATTTAGGACTTAGGATATATTATAGCCACCAAACTTAGGAAAAATTAAAACCACTAGTCGCTGAGACTTAGGAAAACTTTACGCATGTGCACTTTTGAGATTTTAAGTGATTCAAAAAGGTAATGCTCAAATAGATTTAAAATAGAGTGACCTAGGGTTTTTTTTTTAAATGGCATATACTTAGGGTTTTTCTCAGGTTTAACTCTTAATTAGGGTTCACTGGATACTGAGGAAGAATAGATAATTTTGCAGGGTTTTATGGGGTTTTTTGTAGCAAAATTATCATACTTTCAAACATCTATACACACTTTAAATTTATAAAAATTTCACAAAACTCATGTACTAAAAATTTGAAGTGCCAATAGTGGCTCTGTCTTAGGATGTATGCCTCTTGCAGGCATAACAAGAATTTAGAATCTCTAGGATAAGCAGACCATCTACTGAAACAAAACAACTAACCTACTCACACAACCTAAAAACAAACACACAACTAGAAGGGGAAACTAGTACCATTCATGGATAATGAGAGTACCTTAAGAAAAGTACAACTTGAGGAATTGCCCATGAACTGGAAATTCCATTTCATTTCCAATCAAGTCCTTTAGAATGTATAAATTAGGTCCCCATGTTTGACTGATCAAATATGGTCCCAACCAAATAGGGTCAAATTTGTTGTGTTTACCCTTGTCTTCAAGCTTGGCATTCCACATCAGGACCAAATCATTATCTTGAAAAATTCTGACTGTAGTTTTTCTATCATACAAATTCTTATACCTGAGGTCAGATCTCAAATTTGTATCATGTGCTTCCCTCCTTGATTCATCTAGTTGTATCAGGTCCCATAATTTGATCTTCATTTCATCATCTTGATCATCATCATACAACTGGATGAACTTGTACATTTGCAACAAATTATTTTGTGGTAACTTGGCATGGATACCATATACTAAATCAAAAGGAGCACATCCTATAGCCTTCTTGATTGTCACTCTATCAGCCCATAGAGCTAGTTGTAGTTTTGAATCCCATGCCTTCTTGTTTGCATCTAAGACTCTCTTCAAAAATTTTATCAAACTTTTATTACTTGATTCATCCTGGTCATTTCCTTGAGGATGGTAGGGAGCAGAGTATGAAATATTTATACCATATTGCAAACAAAAGCTAACAAATTCTTTAGATCTAAAACACAAAGCATTGTCAACAACTAAAACTTTAGGGCATCCAAACCTTATCAACAAATTTTGCATCAGGAAATCAATAACCACTTTACTGGTTGCTTTTTTAGTGGGAATAGCTTCCACCCACTTTGTAAAGTAGTCAGTTGTAACCAATATATAGGAATGTCCTCCACTAGATTTGTTGGGGATCTCTCCTATGAAATCCATACCCCACTTTTGAAAAGGGGTTTCCAGAGTCACAAGACTCAGAGACAAATTTCCATTGAATTTCAATTTTCCTGAAAATCTCTGACAAGCATCACATTTTTTGACAAAAGAATGTGCATCCTTGAAAATACTACGCCACCAAAAACTAGACCTCAGTATCTTATGTACAGTGGTTTTAGCCATGTAATGGCCACCACACACACCTTCATGCATTGCCTACAACAAATCATTAGCCTTTTGAGGGTCAACACATTTCAATAAAACACCCTCATTACTCCACCATAATTCTCCTTTAATGATCACATATTTTAGAACATGTAATTTGACAATCCTCCTTTGGTGGTCTTCCATATTAGAAGGAAGTAAAAGCTTTTGCAAGTATCCAATGACATCCTTGTACCATTCACAACAATCTAAATCACAAATGTATGGCCTTTGTTCTTCTTCAAGAGTGTTGATGTGATTAGCATCCAAATTGCTTTGGGCCATAAGTTTTTCTAACCCCAATCCTCTTACTAGTTTGGTGATTTGGATATCAACATTAAACTCTCAGATTCTATTTATCCACCTACACCATCTCCCTAAAACTTCTTGTTGAACCAAGATGTCTTTTACAGCAACACTGGGCACATATGCAACTACAGTTGCTCCTACCAAGTAACATCTGAAATTTTTGATAGCTTTGACCAATGCATAGGCCTATTTCTCATTTATATCATAATTTAACTCAGTTGCCTACAATGATTTACTAAAAAAGGAAATGGGCTATTCAAAACCCTCTGAGTTCTTCTGTAACAATACTACAGCTATAGTATGATAAGAAGCAAATGAAAAGATTTGGATAGGCTTACTTAAATCTAGTGATCTTAATACAGGGGCACTTTTAATAGCCATCTTGATATTAGAAAAAGCTTTCTTGGCCTCATTACTCCATTCCACCTTTGCATTCTTCTTTAGCATTTTAGAGATGGGAACACTGATTTCAGAAAAGTTTGTAACAAACCTTTTGACAAAATTTATTTGTCCAAAGAAAGATTGGATACCTTTCACATTTTTTGGAAATGGTACCTTGTCTATTGCTGCTACTCTCTCAAGGTCAATCTTGACTCCATCCTTAGATGCAATATGTCCCAAAAGCTTACCTTCTATTACTCCAAAGGAACACTTCCTTGGGTTAAGGGACACCCCATATTCTAGAGCTCTTACAAAGATTTTTTCCAAGTGACCACAATGCTAGTCCTTCTTTTTTGAATAAGCTATCAAATCATCCTAATAAACAACAAGAAATTTGTCTATGAAATCTACAAAGGCTACATCCATGGCTCTTTGAAAGGTAGCCCCAACATTAGTTAAACCAAAAGGCATCCTAACATACACATAAGTACCCCATGGAGTAGTGAATGCAGTTTTGAACTATTCAGATTCTTTGACAACTACTTGATTGTAACCTGAAAAACCATCCATCATGGACATTAGTTCAGATCTAGTAACCCTTTGTAACATGGCTTCCATGTTTGGTAAACCATAATTGTCCTTTAAAGAATTAATGTTCAGATTTCTAAAGTCTACACACAACCTGATGTCTCCATTGTTTTTTCTTATAGGGACAAGATTAGAAACCCATGTTGAATGCCTAATAGGTTGAATGATGCCTACATCACTCATCTTTTTTAACTCATCCTACATTTTTGGTGCCAAAGTAGGATTGACAAGTCTCAACTTTTGTCTAAAAGGTTTAGTATTTTCCTTCAAAGGAATTTCATGTTGGAACAAGTCTTGTCTATATGCCTTTAAATCATCATAAGACCAAGCAAAGACATGTCTATACTTTCTAAGAAGACCTATCAGAGACTTTTTTATTTCAGGAGTCAGGCTTCCCCCAATATATACATTTTTTGGGGCTTCCTTTGTTCCTAAATTTATCTCCTGTACACCCTTAGGCTTGCTTAAAAGCTTTGCCTGGGAAGAGCTATCATGGCTATCAAATGCACTTTCCAATACTACCAAACCCTTTGGGACTTTATTTTTTTTCAACTGCAAGATCTCCTTGCCAAGAAGAGAGTTCTTATTATCCAATGTTTCTACATACTCACCAAAATTTATCTCTTTATCTCCAAAACTTGCATCATAATGTAGAAATCTTAAAATATCTAGATCATCATCAAAAAGCTGCCAATTTAAATAATTATCTGGTATGGATGGCCTAGTTTGAATCTCAATCATAGATATCCCTACAAAAGTGATATCCTCTAGTCTTAATGCAATGTTAGGTAATAAATCAGCCATTCTACTATGGCCTTTGTCCATCCAATCAATATAGAAAGCATCAAACTATTCTATCTCATCCCAAATAGCATTCCGATATTGTTTTAACCTTTGGTTTCTTGAAACATATTTGGATCTAATCTGAGATACAACTAATTCTGAATCTCCAAGAACTCTGAGATTTTTGATCTTGTGCTTTGAGGCTAATCTTAATCCTATCAGTAAAGCCTCATACTCTGTAGTATTATTTGTACAAGTAAATGACAGGGTGAAGGAAAATTTAAAAGTTTTTTCAGTGGGGGAAATCAACAACACACCTGCACCAGATCCCTCTTTAGAGAAAGCACCATCAAAGTACATAGTCCAAAGATCATTTTGATTTGTTACATTTCTTTCCTCCTGAGCTAACAGAGAAGGTTCATCTTCTTTATCATTACTCTGTACTTGAAAGGAATTTATGTCAATATCCAGAATACAATTCATGTTATTATCACTAGCTTCTTCCTCAATCATGTGAGGAGTTATAACTTCCCTAAGTACCTTAATGCTCTTACCAGTGACATTAAAAGTAGCATAAGATAAATCACACTAGATGCTACCTCCCATTGTGCCACTCCATTTTCTTGATAACAACATTCCATATTGTGGAGGAATATCCACAACTAAAACACTCATAGTCAGCTATTTCTCAGGACAAGCAACAAGCCTATAAGGTAAGGCTTTTATTGTTCCAATTATTGGTACCTCCCTAGAGTCCATTGCCTAGCATCTCCCATGAGGAGTATCAACCTGCAATCCCATTGATCTCATAATTTCAGTAGGCATGATAGTATTTGAGCCTCTTGAGTCAATCATGCAATTTTTCAACATTTTATCATTTATGACTAATGTCAGGAAAAAAGGATCAACATCTCCCATAGAGGTGTTTACAAAATTAGTATGCAAATAGCTCTAAGGAATTTTTGAAATAATTTATTCAGTGTCCTTTTTAGTTGGACCTTGATCCTTCATTCTAGTATTTACTATTTCCTAGATGTCTGCATTTTGAACACCATTTATCCATGTGAGGGCTTTCTCTTTGTGTTCATTTATCCTCATCATCTCCAATAAAGGCACTTTTACTGTGATCTAAGATAATAACTAATTCATGTCAATAGGTGCATAATTTAAAATAGATAAGTCTATCTTGCCTTTTGGGGTATCCTTGACTTCAGGTTGCGTGGCTGTACCCAATTGTTCCTTATCCTTTGATTTATTTTTAGGTTGGGAATTTAGGGTAGTAACCATTGGATTTTTAGCCTTGATATTAAAAACCTTGATTGGTTCAACTGGATTTTCAGTGCCCTTTTACTTTAATTTCTTGGCATCATCAGCAGCCTTATTTTTTGTGGCAGATTGCTTTGCATATTCTTTATCCCTTTTAATAAAAACACCTGTTGGTTTACCAAATGTTTTGTCAATAGTCCTATTTCTAAGGACATAATTACTCTTGGCCTGTGTCACCATATCAATAGTGATCTGGGCTATCTCTTCATCAAATGGTCTTCTTAATATAATAGGTTCTTCAACTTGTTTAGAGTTGTTATTTATATCTTCAGTTTCTTCCTCTTCTTCATCAGAAAAAACTTGTTGATGGTAAGCCTCTCCTCTCTTCTAAGAATGATTTACGTCTTGATTTTCATTTTCTTCATCAGAGTCAACCTCTTTGACAAATTTAGCAAAGGTCATTCCACAACCTCTATCATCATATGATTCATCTTCCTCCTCTTCTTGTTTAATACTTTCAGACATATTCTGAGAAATCACACAATAATCTGAATCATGAGGGGATTGGCACATAATGCACCATGGAATTTCACCAGTCATATTGACTGAATGCTTTTGCAAAGGGTCAGGGGTTCTATCATTTGGGCTCATATCCTTCTTTTCTGGGACAATAGGCTTTCCATCCTTCCACTGTGTATTGTAAGCATAGTTCTGCATCCTAGGCTGCCTATTGAAATTATTTGGAGGAGGTCTATCATTGCCCTAAAAATTATTTTTACTTTCCCCTAGTTTCAGATCCTTTAAGGTATTAAGGATCTACTTGAGGTTATCATCTTCCCTAGGTTTTACATTCGCAGGTTTATCAACTTCTTTCTTTCCAAACTTAGAGGTTTTAGGATCCTCTCTTCTTCCTAGTTTTCCAGATACCCTCCTATTGCTCTCAATGTTTACCACAAATCTTTGAGCTTCTCTGATAGTCCTAGGGTTCTTATCCCTAAGAATATATCCCATCTTGGCATCAAAAGCATTTAGATATGTTGCTAGACATACCTTTTCATCCAATCTCATGACTTGGAAGAGTTTGTGCATTGCCTTTTGAAACCTCACATTGAATTCTAGGACTTCCTCATTCTGGTTTTTCTTTATATTGTTAAATTCATTTAACATAAAATCCTCATTATCCTTATCACCATACTAATCTTTAAAACAATTTATAAAATCATCCCAAGAACCAATACAATCATAAGGAAGCCCTCTGAACCAGTCTCTTGCATCTTCAGTTAAAGATTGAACAAACAATTTCATGATGACATCTTCATATTCTATTTCATAGTGATCAATCATATCAATAAAATTCTTTAGATGCTCTTCATAGGAAACAACATTATTTCAAGTAAAATTAGGTAATTTCTCTCTAATCTTTGCAAGAATCAAATTAGGATAACGAGCAATATTTTTAAAGAGAAGTTGTCTGTACCTTTCAATGTGAATAGTTCCTCTTTGTAATGAAGTATTTGTTTGAGAGGTGGAAGCTTTTTTATTTTCTACATTAGTAACATTTGCAGTAGTCACTGGTGTGACAATGGCACCATGAGTAGCAGAATTTCCAACATTAACATTAGATGTCATCACAGGGTTATTTGGAATTGAAAGAGTAAAAGACTATCTAAGAGAATCAACTTTCTTTTTCATTTCCAAAGTGGTAGCCTCAATTTTTGACTTCTCTAATTCTTTAGCAATAACCTCTTGTTCTCCTCTAGCCCTTTCTAAATCATTTTCCAATTTGGACAAAGGATCTATTGGGATCTTGTCATTTGTGGCACCATTTATTGTGATTCCTATTGAAATCTATTTTCCTTTATCCTTTGGCTTCCTAACTTTAGTAATGGGTCAGAGAATAGGCTGTTCACCAACTTCCTTGGGGGCTTCTACAAAGTTTATGGCCTTTAAAGTCATCAACTATCTTTTGAGCTGATCTACTCTAATTTGGGCCTATCTTGTTTCAGTTTCTTTTTCCATTTCCCTCTCCTTCCTAATTGCAATTTGTTCCTAGATATCTTTCTCTAAACTATAGATTTCTTCAAACATATCCTCCAAATCTAGAAGAGTAGTATCAGAAGGTGAACTTTCAGACTCAACATCTCTTTGCTGATTTCTAGGATTTTTAGGACTCTCAGAAGGAGAAGGTCCCCGGGTTGGGGGATCATTTCTCCCTTCCAGGCCCCTACTCTTACTTCTTGACCTCTTGATTTCCTTTTGAGGTTCTACATCTGGGTTCATCTTCCTATGATGTATTTCATCATCCTTATGAGAATAAAAATCATCATATGCTCCTAAACCCAAATCAATTGCCTCCTCATACTTAGAGGCATTTTCTTCCTGGTCATGAGTGAATTGGTGATTCATTTTCATATTTTTCTTTTGTCTCCATGCCTGAGACATATCACCACTACTTTGATGTCTTCTAGGAAGATAAGTCTTAGAAGTGCTTGGAAGTTCACCTTCTAACCTACTTTCTGGGTGATCCTTCCTCCAAGCCCTAGTGTTTCTCTGACTCATAATTGCAAGTATGTGAAACAATTTCTTATTTTCTTATTATCTTTACTCAGCACTGCTGCAAAGACTTTCAAAGTCACCACAAACACAAGTTGGGAAATATTTTCACACACTTAGTAGATCAAAGTTTTCAAAAATTATTAAGTAATCAAAACAAAGATTACTATAAACAAAGGCAAAGCTAAAAGAGATTTTCAGGTTTTGACCTAATCCAAAGCTTGCAAATATTCCTCTATTTTCCAATGGTGCTTTGCTGGTTCTAACAAATAAGAAGGCCAGGAGTCTAGCTCAACTTGTACCTATGTTATTTGATATTCAAATTTACAATACTAGAGCTCTAAAATTCAAATTTATCATAGTATTCCAATCCCTATTCCCCAGCAGAGTCACCATTTTGATGGTAACTAAAATGGACTTTATGCTCTAATAGGAAACCAATACATCTACAGATTTTGAGGATTGGTTAGATCTAAATATTTAGCTGTCGAGATGATTCGACCAACTGTAGGGACAAGACTTCCCTCTGCACTTCTAGCTCTACAAAACCAAGGAGGGTGCTCCTAATCTAATAAAAACAATACTTATCTCACTAATCACTGACTTGATTTAAATGTAACAGATGAATGATAAGAGAAACCTAAATGATGACCATTCATTCATAGATTTTTCACTATCACTAGGTGGTAATTTATTCTACAAATCACTGTAATTCAAATAATTTCAACAATTTTATGCTTAAAGATGGAAATACCAGTAGAATCCTTCCAACACTAATCTCTATGAGAAGAACTCCATTGTCAGCTAGTGTCTTATCCATTGGGTAACACTTCCATTGCAAGACTGTTATACATGAACAAATATATTGAACTTTGAAAGATCTTTACCCTTTGAAAATACTAATCACCCTATGGTGGATTTTATCAAAGGTTCCTAGATTCACACTACTTACTGATGCATCCTTAAGCAAAACTTCAAAGAATTTATGTCACATTCAAAGTTTATTTAATCTGATCCTAGATTAGAGCTGAGAAATATAAACATACACATAGAGATCATCTATGTAATGAATTGGAACAATTCATAACTCAAATAGAAATACTCAAGGAGAGATATAAATCCTAGATTTTGTTCAAATGCTATATTAATCACACTTACAGAATGCTTTATAGTATAACCTTCTGAAAATAACTTTGAACCAAAAATATTGTTCTTCTATAGAAATATGCCTAAAAAAGATCTACGATATCCCAAACTCAAGAAACTTATCAGTAAAATTGATCAAGTTCTCGATCCTTTTACACTGATCCTGGTAATCCTTCTATAGAATAAGGATTGCAAACAAGCTTCGAATCCTCTTAGAAAAGACAAGAAAGGAGTCCTCAAAAAAGACAAAAAATGAAAATAAAAACTTTCTTGTTACAAAACTTTGAGATGGATCATAAAGATGAGTGCCAAAATCTGGCAATAGCTTCCAAGGTCAGTTGAACATCTACCAGGTGTTACATCTGCACTTGCTTCTTTAGGGAGTTTGGGCAATGCCATCTATTGCCTCCTCAGAGGATGTTTCTTCTTCTTTACTATCCTCTGAAAGGGATGTTGCTTCCCAGGCTAAAAAGGTATCCTCAGAAGGCCAATTAAAAGCCAAAATTTCATCCCTCTTGGGTAGAATCTTGTTCCAGCTAATAACCAATTGATGAATTTTAGTTATCACCTTAGTAAAATGCACCCTGGCATCATGTAGCATTTCAATTATTTGCACAAAAGGAAGAGTATCTTCAGTGCTAATAGCAACATCAATCTTGACTGACACTCCATTCTCAATTTGTTCCTATATGCACCCTAAAATGGTTGCCTAGACTTTGGGCCCCCATTCAACAATTTATCAAATCCCTGAATCAATATTTTTAAAAATCAACATTTTCAGCTCAATATCAATTTCCTTGATCAAATCCTATTTTATCATTTTCAATTATTTTCCTTGGTCTAACCATTTTATCCTAAAGTCTTTATTTATTTAAAAGGAATATTTCCTCCCCTTTTAATAAATAAAAAGCCCCACCTTTTCATCTTATTCTATGTTGCACAAATAAAGCATTATTCTTATTTTATAAAAAGAAGAAAAGCACTTTTTGTCTTATATGGACACAAAAGTCAAACTCTTATTTTCTCATTGGAGGATATTTGTGCACATGGATTGCTCCTCTTTGATGCTCCACTGTTGATTAAGTCTTTTGCCCCTTAATCTCCATGGTCCATTCCTTTTCATTTCCTATAAAAGGAGAGCTCTCTTCTTCATTTAGAGATAGATATCCATTCATGTTTTATGTTAATGTTATGCTATAGGTTTTTTGGGTCATTTGGAGCTCTTTGAAGACATTCTTGCATTCAAGATTTGAAGACATTGTTGTTGCATTTCATTTAGTTTGTTTTCATAGTTGCATAATCATGGCATTCTTAGTATAGATTTCCTTTATGCAATAGATTAATCTCACATAGCTTAATTAGAAGGTATTGTAAGACTTGTACTTTCCTTTCATAGTCTAGTTTGCACTTTCCTTTCATAGATTAGATTTCCTTTCAAGTATTGCATTGTTATCATTTAGCTTAGCTTGCATCCTCATTCTTAGCTTACTTGCATTGCATTTTCATTTGATTCTTAGAGATATTGGCACTCTTTCCCTTGTCTTCACTTGAATCTCTCATTGTGTGGTTGACTAGGAACGTCATTAGCTTTATAGCTCTAGCTGAGAGCAATTTTACAATCTTGCAACTCCATACATAGAGAGCTATGGATCAATTTTTGAGGCCTCATTCTTGAGTGTTCTTGATTGTAAGGATTCATAGAAGTGCACTACTTTTGTTTGTACATTTATGGCACCCACCATGGGGCCTTGAGCCTTATTCTGTGCATTTTCATCAAGTTTTGTATATTTTCAGCATCACTTTTTCATCAATTTTGCACAAATAGGAGAAACACCACTTATGACAAATCTATTCATGCCTGTGAGAATTTCATTCATGCTTGTGAGCATTTTGTTTTCACTTGTGAGCATTCTGTTCATGCCTATGAGAATTCTATTCACACCTGTGAGCATTCTATTTGTGCTTGTGAGCATTCTGTTCGCGCCTGTGAGGATTCTATTTGTGCTTGGGAGCATTCTATTTGTGCCTATGAGCATTATGTTCACACGCTATGAGAATTTTTTTCATGCCTATGCACATTCTATTATCACCTATGCACATTCTTCTTGCACCTATGCACATTTTGTTCATGCTTGTACACATTTTGTTGTCACCTGTACATATTTTGCTTGCGCCTGTGCATAGTCTACTTGCACCTGTGCGCATTCTATTGTCACCTGTGCACATTCTATTATTGCCTATGCACATTTTGCTAGTGCCTATGCACATTCTATTGTTGCCTGTGCACATTTTGTTGTCACCTGTGCACATTCTGCTATCACCTGTACCTGACAGTGACTTTTTAAAAGACCTTTTTGGCCAAATTTAGATTAATCCATTTTCTAGTTTGATTTACTGTAGTTAGATAGATTTCTTTTGCAGATTTCATTTGGATTTTGGATCTAAAAGGAACCTCTCATGTGTTTGGCTTGAATGTTTACTTGCTTTCATAGGCACATCTCTTTTATGCTCTTAATGGTGAATGAAAGAACATAGATTTGTTTTTACAAGTTTGTGTAGGTGAATGCTTCTTGGTTTCCAATATCAAACATCTCATTGAGTGATTATGGGCATGGATTCATTCCTTTTTTACATAGGGAGTTAAATGCACCACTTTGTGGACTCACTCTATGTTTGCTTGGAAAGTTAAATATTCCATTGATTCAACCCTTTTTCATTTGTGAGTGGTATTGATAAGAAACTTTAGAGTACTTTTGATTGAGCTTGTTAGCTAAATTGGGTGTTGGACTCACTTATTTCTAATCACCCCTCATTTCCACCCTTTGGATGCAAGGTCAGCATTAATACATAGGGGAGGGGTCTACTTGAAAAGAGTGTTAAGTGTTCCACAAAGTTTCCCCCTTCTTATGTTTTCTTGATCTCATTAGTTTTCTAAGATGTGGACTCACCTTGAGTTTGTGTGAGGAGTTAAATGTTCCACATTTTTGGACTCACTTCACACTCACTTGAAGAGTACTTTTGATTGATCTTGTTAGCTAAATTGGGTGTTGGACTCACTTATTTCTAATCACCCCTCATTTCTACCCTTTGGATGCAAGGTCAGCATTCATACATAGGGGAGGGGTCTACTTGAAAAGAGCATTAAGTGTTCCACAAAGTTCTCCCTTTTATGCTTACTTGATCTCATTAGTTTTCTAAGGTGTTAACTTGCTTTGAGTTAAATGTTCCACTTTTTAGACTCACTTCACACTTACTTGGTGAGTTAAGTGTTCCACCTTTAGTGCTTTAAATACTTTTGATAGTGGATTGCTTGGAGCTAATTGGATGTTGGATTGTTCTAACCTTGTTGGGCTAACAAGTTGTGCTTGTAGGTGCTCTCATTGCTTGAAATATTTTTCTAAAAGAATGCATGTCAATGCTTCAAATGCACAAGGGCTAATAATGGTTTTTGTGGGGCTACCCAAAGCATAAAAACCCAAATCAAGTTCTTGTTTAAATTGCTTTCTGTAGTGAGTGCAGCATATACTAGTTGTTTCATTTCATAGGCACTTAATATCTTATTGTAGGGATTCTTGGATGGTAGGAGAAGTATGCTCTTCACCCTTGTGGTGAACCAGAAAATCTTGACCCATCTTTGGATTTTGAAGGCAAGAGGGTAATTGAACCTTTGCTTGGTGTGTTTGGGAGAAAGCTTTGAGATAAGGGGAGTATGCTCTTCACCCTTGTGGTGAGACAAAATCTTTGAATCTCTTAAGTTGATCAAATTTTTTTTAGATTGTTAGAATCCTTTAGTGGGCCTACTCTTAAGCAATCAAGAGAAACAACCCAAGTGAGGAAAAGCTTATTGCTAGCTATTCCAACCCACTATAAACTCAAGGCTATCGAGGACACAAAACTTTGGTAGACGTAGTGCTTGTCTTCACTTGATGTGAGTACTTGTGGGATTGTGACCATGAGGAAAGTATTGAGCAAGGATGCTTAAGGTACTCTTGAGGCCGCGAGGTCCCAATCATTTATGAGGAGCAAGAGGGGTACTACGAATAGAAGCCCTTATTAAAAACCATAGTTAGAGACCACCCTATTTTTCCACTTAGCTTCTTGGTGCAAGGATTGATCCAAGTGGAATAACCCAGATCACCCCAAGATTACTCACCATATGTGTTCCTTTGGTTGTGTCTTTGGCACTTCCATGACAAATCCAATATCTATTGTGGGCAACCACTTTGTGTGAGGCAAGGGAGCATCAAGTGTGGGCCAAGTTGTTAAGTATTGAGCCTTGACTTTCTAGGATAGAAATTGCTTGAAGTGTCTTCGATTGTGTAATACCAGTGTTAACATTCTTGAACATTCAAATAATCGGTAGTATTCATAGGGTGTTTTTCTATTTTGATATCACAACTGTTTGTCTTGGCAAGGTTGCTTTTGCCCTTGTTTCAAGTGCTTGAAGACATGTTTGATCCCATACTATTTGTAAACCTATCAATTTATTGCTGTCATTGTGATTGGAATTGAAAAATCAACCCTCAAACTAAAAATATTGAACAAACAGGCCTTAAAACTAATATTTTGACATTCACTGGTCAAAGAATCATATGACATTGAAATGTTGTCACACCCTGTTCTGAGAATTGTCATGCAATAGTTCATCCCTACACAATTGTCACCTCGCTTTCCTGGAAAGTGTCACTTGGTTAGCCTGGAAAGTGTTGCCTGAGAATTTGCTACTGTATACCTAGTTTTGGTCATTTCACAGTTGCTTTTAGATGGCTAGGTCTTTAGGAAGGTAACTTATCTTGCTGCTGGAAGCCTGTCTTTACTTTGAATTTATGTTTTAGCCCTCTAGGGGTAGTGTCATTCAATTTACAAAGTCACCTTGAGAAGAATTGTCAAGTTAGAAGATTATTCCTGTTGAGAAAGTATATCTCTAGAGTTGTTAGTAACATTCTTGGAGAATTCTAGTACTCTTTTGTCCAAATCATTTCCACTCAAATTCAATTCCAATTATACAATCTGGGATAAATCCATCCTCCTAATTCAAACATGCAAGGATATTGATCCTTTGATTTTAGCACCTCTTTGATAGTGTTGGTAACACCATTTGCAATTTCTATCTTTCCATCTCTTTTTGGACATTAGAGAACTTTAATTATCTTAGTTTGGTGTTGACACTTCGA
Source organism: Chamaecyparis obtusa (assembly GCA_027943335.1). NCBI lineage: Eukaryota > Viridiplantae > Streptophyta > Pinopsida > Cupressales > Cupressaceae > Chamaecyparis > Chamaecyparis obtusa. Next base: position 1,313,405 of record BSBK01001523.1, on the reverse strand, counting down.
GAGGTCACCTTATCATCAAGAATCATTTTTTTTCATGTTAGTTGCAACAAGGTACCAAGTGAATCAAGGAAAATGACCCCCAATTGTATTTAATTAGTTACCCTTAGTTAAGACTCGTCAACAGCGAAAGGGAAAGGAACCCATTTTTGATCGATCCCCTAAGAGTGAGTCTGAGGTTAGTTTTGACCCAAAGAGTAATCCTAATGGATTGAGTTCCTTTTTAGCACCTTTTTCATCAAATATGGACATGAGTTACACCTTCACTAGACAACAAAGAGAAGCAATGAATCAAACTCTTAATGACATGTTCCAATGACATAGGGGTCACACAATGTCCGCTGGGTCTTCTTCTGATAGTCCACCTAGATCACCTCCTATCAACACAAGGTATCTAGATGCTCATCAATGAATTGAGAGACATCATAGGAAAGCTCACTCAGATACATGGTCACAACATGAAGACCAAAACAATGAATCTGGTGATGCTCATATCAATGTGGCTAATGTATCCAGGCATTCAAGACAACCTTCTCCACTTAGAAATACTTCATGATACACAAGTGATAGATTGAGGAACATTGAGAGGGAGAAAGAAGCCTTCTTGGATGAACAAGCTACTAAGGAAGAAAGGTTCAAACAATTGGAGGATGAGGAATGAGCTTTGCAAGACATAAGAAGAAGAGCCTCACAAGAAGAACAAGATAGGCTCTAGCGCAACAACTCCATGATCAATTCAACAATAGGGGTACCAACAATGGAACAAACTCTCCACCATCTACTCCCTCACCAAGTCCAAGAAGAAGGTCAAGGACCCCATCAAGATCACCTAGTCCTAGAGGAAGAAGGACTTCTTGGTATAACCATCATAGGAGACAATCATCTCCTATATATTCAAGACAACCCTCCCAATGAGCTCATCATGGCTCTCAACATGGAGGAAGTAATGCCAACTTTGACACTATTGATTTCATGACAATGCAACAAGAACCATCCTTCCAACAATATGTGGAGAAGTATGTGGAGCAAAATAAGGATCAGTTCTTAGAAAGCCTAATCAATAAGGGTGAAAAAGTTCCATACAACTTTGATGTTGACCAAAAGATTAAGAAGCAAAACCCTTCAACTAATGAGGTGATTAAGTAGATGCAAAAGATTATGGAAAAAATGATGGCTCCTAAGAGTTCCTTCAACTTGGATTCTATATGTCCTAATCCCATTGACAAAAGTGTGCTTATGGTAGATTTTCCTAGAAAGGTTGAAATCCCCACATGTGACAAATATGATGGTAGTGGTGACCCCCATGACCATGTACGATAGTTCTATATCATGAGCTTTGAATTTCATCATGAGGACTCCTACCTTATGAGATTATTCTTGAGGAGCCTTAAAGGTCAAGCAATGGAGTGGTTTACTAACATTACCCCTCTTGTTAAAACCTTTAAAGAACTTGTTCAAAGGTTTGTGCAACATTTTGCATATAATTTATCAAGGTCAGTCAGCATGCTTGATTTGTGTAAATTAAAATAAAATCAAGGGGAATCCTTTGTGACATTTTTACAAAGATGGAGACGCTTATGGTCCAAGTATTCTAGGACCATCCTTGAGGAAGAAAGGATTGATATAATTGTGAGAAATGTAGTGCCAGAACTAAGATATGAAGTTAGAAAAATGGTCTTTAATTCTTTTGACACTATGGTAGAAACTGCATGTCGCATCGAGGATCTTTTAAAAGAACAAGGTATTTTGGCCAAACAAAGTAACAACAACAATGGCCAAAACAATAACAACAACAATAAGGATAAAAAGAACTCATATTGGAACAAAAATAAGCATGTAGTCAATGACGGAGTTGTTAACTCTCCACAACCTAAGGAACAAGGAGTTCTTAATTTATCTAATGAAGTTCAAGCTATGAAGCTACAAACATCCTTAGATCAACAAGAGCATAAACCCAAGTATCAAGATAAATCTAAGTTAGGAAAGAGGCAATTCACTAAACTTGGGGACTCTTACACAGATATTTTTAAGACCTTGATTGCTCATAATTTGGTACAACCTCATGATCCTTCAAAGTTTCGCATACTAGATCCTAAACCTTATTGGTGGAATGAGAAGGCTTATTGTGTATACCACAATGGGATTGGACATGACATTGAAGGTTGTTTTAAACTCAAACATATTGTTCAAAACCTTATTAAGAATGGGAAATTACAAGTTGATGGATTGACCACAAACTCAGACCACAAAGCCTTTAAGGATCCCTTGCCTAAGTATGAGAAGGGGGAGACCTCTCAAAACAAGAATGGCAAGGCCGCAATCAATTATACCTATACAGCTACAGAAAATGTCATTAATATGCTTGAGGTTATGAACAATGATGTCAACATGATGAGAGGGAATGATCCCTATGACTATGATGTAAGCTTACCACCAATATTTGATGAAAGACCCATTTTTGTGCTTAGAGGTACTCAATCTTGAAGGTCATCTCAACCTCTCAATGTTGTTGCTAGGGGTCAGTCCCAAGGTCCTATTATCATTAGAGATCCTAACTCTAGCAAATCCAAGCAACCAGTGTCCAAAAGTGTTCCTCCCAAGTCTGTATTTGGTCCTGATATAAGTTACAACCTTGTTGATTAGTTACAACGAACGCCAGTGCAAATTTCCATTTTTGAGCTCTTAGAATTGTCTCCTAGACACAAGCGTGTCCTTGTGGACACTTTGCGTGTAGAAAATGTCCCTAATAATATAGATGTCGACCAATTCAAGAACATGGTCAACCACCTTGCTAGCCCACATTATCTTACATTTTCTAAAGAAGACGATAAAGCCTTGAGCCACCCACACAATCTTTCCCTTCACATTGAGATCATGATCCATAAAACCCATGTTAGGCGTGTGTTGATAGATGGGGGTGCTGGGCTCAATATTTGTTCTCTAAGTCTTTTGAAAAACCTGGGTTACTCAGATATGCCATTGATACCAGGAAGACAATTACTATCAAAGCCTATGATGAGGCTGAGAGAAGTTCTAAGGGGTTAGTTGTTCTTCCAGTTAGAATTGGTCCTGTTGAAAAGGACATTTTGTTTCAAATCGTTGATGTTGGTCCTCTAGCATACAACATCCTACTAGGTAGACCATGGATTCATGACATGCAAGCAGTACCATCTACCTATCACCAATGTGTCAAGTTTCCATACAATGGCGTAGAAGTCTGCATACCAGGTGATAGTACCTTATCTATTAATACCATTTCAATAGGGGCCCATGTTCCCTTAAATAGAGAAGCATACAATTTTGGGGCATCTCTTGAGAAATGTAAGGATAAATTCAAGTCCATAGACCTTGGTATGGGAGGATATTGTGTGTGTGAAAATTGTACCTGATCTGTAGACACAACACTTCAGTAAAACATTAGAGGTTAGCTATAATCAAAATCATGCAAAATTGAAATCTAATTTAACCAAGCGATTTACTGCCTTCTAGTAGGTGCACGATTAATGTTCTCAGATTGTTATCGAGATCAGTGACCTAGATGACACCTAAATGAAGGATTTGAATGTAATTGATCTAGATATGAATTGAATGCAATTAATCTATACTTTTTTTATTTTCTATGCAATAAGAATGATAAAAACTGATATGAATCTATGCTAATATGGAAATTTATATGCTAAAATGATCTAACAATGATATGAAAAAGAATCTAAATGAATGTAAAAATAAACAAATTGATCTCACAATAGCCTTGATTCGCAATAAGCTTTGATTCTCCAAATTCCAATTCTTCAAAATAGTTGTGCAATTCGTAGATGAATTTGGCAAAGTAAGCTTGCAAAATTATGAGATGATTTGAGATGAGCTAAAGCCTTGTTTTTATAGAAATCCAGGGCTTTTGAGGTGCATCAGAAAAAACCATAAATCACTCAAATAACTCAGGTTGATTTTTGAGTTATTTTTAAATAAAGGATAATTAACTCACAAAAACATGCAAAAGCTAAGTTTTAACTCAAAATAGAGTTTATCTTTAATTGATAATTGATAGTTGTCTGCTTTTATGATTGTGCATGTTTTATTTATGAATTAATTTAATAATAAAGTGATTTATTTCCAACTTAATTGCTTTTAAAAATAAAACAATTGATTTATGGGTTAATCAATTATTTAATCAAACTTTTATTAAAAACTATATTATTAAATAATGACAACTTGCTTTAATTAATTAAATAAGAATTTAATCAATTATTCATATGATATTAGATTTATTGTCAAAATTAAATAATACAATTAATAATAGATAGAATTAAATTTAATTACACAATTAAGTGGCAAATATTAAATCTAATTAATTAAATATGAAAATATTCAATTAATCAAACTTTAGGATAAATGTGATTTATTGCCAAATAATTATAAAATTAAAGATAATTATGATGATTAGGAATATTACTAGGAATATTCCTCGATGCAGAATTTAAGATAATCAATTATGATTCGATGATGTTTAGATGTGCCTTAGATTAGGATTTTGATGTCAATTTCATTCGAATTGAAGATGTAGGAGATTAATGAACTTATAGCCCATTTTTGGGGTATTACATTTTGCCCCTCTTTGAATTACTGTGTGAAGCGCAGTGGTTCAAAGAAAGTCTGTGTTTGATAAAGATATGAAACTGATGTTTGAAATTGATAATTGATATGAGACAGAAGCTGATTGATATTGATTTGATATGGAGATAATAGGTCCTGAATGACCAAAGATAATGTTCACTATAACAGCAAGTGAACCTATGATTTAAAAAGTGTCAAAACACCTGATTCCAAACCTTAGGATTGCAAAAAAGTGAGTGACCCGTTCTAGACTCAATTGTCTTAGCAGAACTAGTATTTATCACATTCGAATCCTTCAGTTGCCGAAGAACCAAGGAAAGAACACTATGATTGGATGGTTGTAAAAACTGATACAGTTTACAAGATTAGGAGGATACCAAATTGATATGGATCTTGATGAATCTGATATGCCCCAAGTGATGATAGATTTGCCCTGAGTGATGAGGTCTTTTTTGATGAATCAGTAACTAGACGTGGTTGTTGTCTTGATTACTAAGGAAAGATATGATATGAATAAAGATATGATTTCAAATTTGATTGCAGACTTTGAATGATGTGCAATACCATGCCCCCTTCAGGATTAAAATTGAAATCTGACAAGAAAAGTCAGCGTTGAGAGTTTAGAAGCATGTTAACTGATTGGAAAAGTGGTTATACATGTTCAAGAACACATTCTACATCATTTGGAGGTCCAAAAGACCAAGTTTGACTAGGTTTGACCATGAGTTGACCATAGTTGACCAAATTGAAATTTTGATAGTGTGATGTAAGATAATCAGTTAAGTTGAATACTGAATTTCTGTGATGATTGAAGGTCGATTATGCAAGTAGTTAATAATATGAATGATCTCAGATTTTGATTTTGATCCCGAAAAAGGATTCTACTTGCTATTTCATTGGAGGAACCTTCGTGTGAGATGCAGCTCTTGTTAGACTTGAAGATGTGATTTGAAGAATCATTTAAGCATTGAAGTTCATTTAGCCATTGTGAGATCATGCAACATGCAAAATGATATGCAACCTAAGACTTAGGACCTAGCCACTGATCATATGTCGATTTGTTATCATCATTAAACTTTTAGGTAACCGGATAAATCAATACAATGCCCACTAGCTATGAAACCATAGACATATGAATATCAATTTGTATGCACAAGAATCAATACAACACCCACTGATCAACAACCATGGATATATGAATATTGATTTTATTTTTGGAATGTCAAATTAGATATAAGTACCAAGGCATAAATGCCAGGATGACCTGAATATCATGTCTATTTTGATATAGCAATTTGTATAAGCATCAAAACATAAATGTCGTGATGACTAGAATACTCCTTTAATTGAAAACACATCAAACAGTCAAGAGATCATTCTAAATCCAATGTGAATTACCCATAGTGACCCTTTATCGTTCACATCCTCAAGCAAGATCGTGTTTCACAGTAGGAGAAAGAACTTACTCAAAAAGATAATAGTTAGATCGAACTTCCTTAAATTTTCTGGGTATCAATGGTCGAGGTACGCATGGCCATCCAATTCAAGATAGAGGCTCTTATAGTCGGACACCATTTCAATCCAAAATTTCTAAAGACGTTAGATTTTCACATACAAGCAGAAGACAAAAAAAAGATTATGCCCCCAGTCATCACTCTCTAAATCCTATAAAGGAAATCATCGAACAGCTCGAAGGGACATAATATGAAAAATCTCAATGCGAATCAGTAAGCATACAAGGAGATAAAAGCATGTAAAAAAGCATAGATTGTTTTCAGTTTTCAGTTTGATGTTGTTGTAGATGCAAAATCCTTTCGGGAGACAAGACTGACTGATTGACTCACATGAAGCTTCAAAGGACTCTGACTAGATATGAGATGTCTAAGATATACTAGAGACCATAGGATATGACATCGATTGCCCCCAAGTTTGAACATTGATAGGATACAGATGCTTGAGCAGATTGGTGGACAAACTGACTTATTGAAAACTGGAAATGCAAAACAAACTAGGAGATATGCACAAACTAAAGCAAGACTAAAAACTAGGAAAGACCAAGATTGCACTGATAGATGGAGAGTTTTGAAACAAGTGGCACCCGTTTGCCGAGTTTTCACCATGTTGGTAGAGATTATATTTTTGCTACCAAGGCGCCTGTTTCCAGGTTTTCACCAAGACACTTTTTTTGGTATTTTTTCATTTTTTCAATTTTTTTGTACTTTTGATATTTTTTTATTTTTTTAAATTTTTGATATTTTTTGATTTTTTTGTGAATCATCAAGGCGCCTATTCCTAGGTTTTCACCAAGATGTTCATTTTTTCAAGACTTTTTCTGATTTTTATAATTTTTTCAGGACATTTTACCATAGATTGAATGCCTTAGGCGTAGAATTTCTTCAGATGGAGAATGTTGATTGGTTCTCAGAGCTGTTCTCCTTTAGTCATTGAGAGTTGATAGGCACCAGAGCCAAAAGTAGCAGTGATTACAAAGGGACCCAGCCAATTGGGTTTGAACTTCCCCTTGCATTCTTGATGTGATTGATTTTTAGGATTCTCTCTCAAAACTAGATCGCCAACCTAAAATTCTCTGTGTCTGACTTTTTTGTTGTAGCCTCTAGACACTCTCTTCTAATATACTCTGAGATGATCATATGCTTTTTGTCTATGCTCATCTAGTAGTTCAAGTTCTTACAACCTAGACACTCTGTAGTCATCATCAGTTACTAGACCATGCATTCTGATTCTTAGTGATGTGATTTCAACCTCAATAGGTAGTACTGCTTCAGAACCATAAATTAAAGAAAAAGGTGTAGCCTCAGTAGGTGTTCTAATACTTATTCTAACACTCATTCTGATACTTGTTTTGATACTAGTTCTGATACTGATTCTGATAATTGTTCTGATACTAGTTCTGATACTAATTTTGATACTGATTATGATAATTATTCTGATACTGGTTCTGATACTGATTTTGATACTAATTCTAATAATGATTCTGATAATTGTTCTAATACTTGTTTTGATATTGGTTCTGATACTGATTCTGATAATTGTTTTGATACTTGGTTCTGATACTTGTTCTGATACTAGTTCTAATACTTGTTCTGATACTTGGTATACTTGATAGCATCTTTTTCCATTGCAAACTCCCAAGCAAGATCATATCGTGCAGTCTCAATGTCTAGCAAGGTGGAGAACAAGAGGGATTAGCAAGTTGGTGGATGAGATGGAAGACAAGAGAATGAAGGAGAATGAAGGGAAGAAATCCTCAAGGGAAAACTCTTCAAGAATACCCAAGCTAGGGAAAAATTGTCCTGTAAAGTGCATTGGGACAAGCAATGAAAGGCTAGCTAGGATAAGTCACAAAAGCATAATGCCAAAGAAGGAAAGGATGCAATCCAAAGGAGTAGACATGTCAAGAGGCTTCATAGCACCGTGTTTTACTCTTTCTTTTTTCTTTTTTTATTAGATCAAGACCAAAGGGGAAAAGGATAGTGATAGGTGAAAATGAATGGAGGAAGATAGATATGGAGGCTAAGTAGCAAGGGAATGAAAGCAAGATTGTTATAAGGTAGCTCACAAAATAACCAAATATTCGTGTATAGATCAACATTGTCAAGATCAAAGAGAGAAGATAAAATAGATGAAATATGTAGAAGAACTACGCATGATGCCTGATTGCTAGGTTTTCATCATGGTACTTATCCAAGGTGCCACAAGGGAGTGGTTTTCACCATAAGATGAATTTATTTCTCTTTACTTTTGCTACCAGGGCGCTTGTTTCTAGGTTTCCACCAAGGCACATTTTCAATTTTTATTTTTTTTTCATTTCTTTTTAAATTTTTGGAAGAAGGCAAGCTTTTTAGATAATGCTCCTTGAAAGGATAAACCATGATATACCAAGGATTCAAATGATATGCTCAAAGATGCTGATAAGGAAAGGGAGATGGAAGAGAAAAATGAAGGATAAAGTTTTATGTAAAGTGAGTGAGGTTGGAAGATAGGAGGATTAGGCAAATGAGGAAAAAGGATAGAAGGTAGAAGGATAATGAATGGAAGGATTGTGAAAGGGTAGATGGAACGGAAGGCAAGATCAATGTAAACACACACCTTGAAGGGTGGCGAGAGGGTGGAGGAAATGTGAATGAAAGAATACGTGAAGGAATATGGTGAATGGATAGTAGAGGTTGAGGTTTAGGTGCATGGAATGAAAGAATATTTTTGGAGGGAAATGAAGTGGAAGCCTTTGGAAGCTTGAATGTCAATTTCACTTTTTGCTCAACACCAGACTCTTTCAAGAGAGACTTTGAAATCCATATAGTCGTAGGCTTTTTATTTCCTTTTGATGATCTAGAGAGAATATCTTCAATGATGGATTTTGGAACCCATTCTTATCTTGTAGTTTTTTTCTTAGATATCTCTTTTGACTTTATATTTCCATGTCTATTAGAGGAGACATGGTGATCTTCTTTTTTTGATGGATCCTTGTATTGCTTCTTTCTCTTGTATTGAACATTCGAGTTACTTCCAAAGGACTTGGGACTTGTGGAAGAAGGAGGATATGACTAGTTTAGATGGGTGGGTGGATGAAAAGGATTCAAGGGTATGCATCTATGTTGATCTTGAGGAAAGATAGGAGATGGAGGTATGTAAGGACCCAAGATGGATGGGAAATTAGGAAAGTTAGGAGGGGAAAGTGAAGGGACATAAGGACCCAAGATGGAAGGCAGACGTGAAGCCCTTAGTAGTGGTGGAAGAGGTCCAAGGATGGAAGTGGAAGACGCAAAAGGATAATCAATAAGTTCATCAACATCTATATGACAACCAAGGATATCAGCATCTTTAGAGTGAGCATTAGAATTTTTAATAGAATCGTGGATATCTTGAATATGAGCACCTTCTTTGATAGAATTTTTCAAAGCTTGCAAAGAATTAGGAAGAGTAGAAAGTGGAAGCGAACATGGAGTGGTAGAATAAGAAGATGGAAGACTTTGATCTTGACAAGTTGCTTTGGATAGCATAAGCACATAATTTTTCTCTTGATTTTCAATAGGCTTAACATTGGAAGTAACAACACCATTTTTAACAACCTTAATGGAAGTATCATCTTTGGAAAGCACAAGTGTAGTAAGGTTATTTTGATTGTCAATAAGCTCAACAGTGTAAGTAGTAGCTTGATCTTGCTTAGGAGAAGACTTAAGACATGGTGGAATGCATGAAAAAGGGTGTACAGGATCAAAAGAACCATGAAGTGGATAAGAGACATCGGGAAAAGGAGTGGATGACATGGAGGGTTCTTGATCTTGATCTTTCTTTATGTTCTTTTCTTCATCATTTTTAGAGTCCTCTTGACATGGAGCCACTTCTAAAGACAAGGAAGCATGTTGGGATTATATGGAAGACTTTGGAAGAGATGGAGAAGGACTAGCTGGAGTAGGCATTGTAGCATATGAAGGCATAGGCTCTTTAGGTTTAGCATTATTGAAAGTATTTGCAACCAAGTGAAGGTTAGCTTAAGTTTCTTTAAGAGGTAGCCCTAGAGGATAACTATAGGGAACCACATGAAAAGTATCAGGGCTTGTGTCAGATGAAGGTTCTTTGAAAGATTTAAAAGACTCAGAAGCTTTAGGAAATGTACGAGTATTGGAGGAAGTAGGGGATGGAAGGGAACCATCACAAGACAAAGGTCCAACATTAACATGATCTTGCTTGAGAGTGTAATCTTTATTTTTAGCCTGAGTTCTTAGAGGAGAGATCCTTATAGTATTGACGTTTCAAGATAGCACGATGTATTTTATAGTCCTCAGTAGTAGTAGATGGATCATAATCAAGGTATTGTCCACAAAAGCCATCAAAGTCTCTTTCAAAATCAGAATCATATGGATCACCATCATGATCTATCCAATGTGATGGCCCATTTGTAGTAAGTAGGAACACATGATGAGGAGGACTCTTAGGAATAGAGGTGTCATAGGTATCATTACATTGTCTGTCGTCATAGTCATCATAGTCTCCAAAGCTAGATGTGTCACTCTCCGTGGAAGAGGTATCATAAGGGTTATCACATTGCTCAAATTTTTTCTGGGGGCATGGTGACATGTATGAGTCTTTATCAAATGGAAAAGAGTATAGAGATTCTATGGAGAACTCTTTAGGTTCCTTTTCTTTCTTAAGATTGTTAAGTTCAACTTGCATAGCTTGTAGCTGCTTCATCATAGTGGTGATTAAAATTTCTTCCTCATGTGTACTGATTCTTTGAGACATGTATACTAATTTTCAATGGCTACTGCTCTGTTCTTGACACAATGATTTGTTCGACAGATTCTAAAACTAGGCTGAAAAAGCTAAATATCTGGCAATTCTGACAATTTTTTTTTTTTTGACAACTTTCAAAAATTTCCCAAACGACACTCTGCAGACTTGCACGATAGTGGGTATGCTATGAAATGATAGTTGAAAAACTCATACGATAGTTGCAAGCAGAATTTGACTTTTTGAAATATGCTGGCATGAAAACTCATACAACACTGGGTGGGTTATCATACAACAATTGGGTATCAATGAAATGACAGTTAAAAATCTCATACGATAGTTGCAAGATTTTGACTTTGAGAATTTGCTGGCATGGAAACTTGTACGACACTGGGTACTCAATCATACGATAGATGGGTTGTAATGACACGACAGTTGACAATATCATACGATAGTTGCAAGATTTTGACTTTGAGAATTTGCTGGCATGGAAACTCATACGACACTGGGTATGCTATCATACGACATATAGGTTGTAATGACATGACACTTGATGGAAACTTGTATGACTTTCTGACCTCCTGAGATGACTTTTGACTCCAGAAAAGGATTTTACTTTAGATTTTGCAAATTTTGAGTTTTTAGATTCGGATTGTTTACAAATTTCAATGTCCAGATTTGAGGATTGTACTAGATTTGATCATTTTTAGTAACCAGATAGATAAACAAGCACGCAAAAGAGCAAGCAAGTGATTTCAGGCATGTCTGAAAATAATGAACAAGGGCAAAAGCAACCTTGTGCATGAACAATCAAGTGACTTATTCGTTCTAATCCTCAGAAGCGCTAATTGTGTATGTTCCAAAAATGTTTTGCAATAATGCATATATACCCTAGAAAATGAAAATTTAGCCTCGCTAGGGTTTTTAGTAATGGTTTGACTCTGCAACTTTTATGATCCAAAGGGGTGAAATCCAATCCTGATGCACTAGGGTTTTGACATAGTTCTAGAACTTAATCTTCAGGAGCTGCTAGGGAGATCTGACAACCCAACAATGAACCATACCTGTGGAGATTTCTTCCACAAGGACATTTATATAGTGGCTATCACTACCACAGTGAAAATGGCTATGACCGCTTGAGGTTCCATCAATGCAGTTTGCCATGTGAAGGGATTGTCCGCTACGCTTAACCCTCTCTAAAGATGACTCACAATAGTATACCACAAGGGGACTTGGCTCCAAATCCAAGGTTTTTGACACCTTTTCACTTTTAACCCAAACAAAGCAAGCAGATTAATCTGACACGCTAAGATAAAGTTTTGCTTCACCAAGGTCTATGATGCCAACTCCACATGATCTATCAACCTCTCCAAGGAGAGAATGTATCAATCAATAAGAGAACACACACTAACCAATTTTGATTCACCAAAGCTCGTGATGTCAACCCCACGTGATCTATCAACCTCTCCTTGGAGAGAATGTATCGATCAATAAGAGAAGACACACTAACCAAGTTGAATGTGAAATGCACTAAGTATCCTCCCTACCTACAAGGATTCTATTATCAAGAAAGATTTCGCTAGGAATCAAATCTCTCAAGAATCATGAATAGTGTTCATAGGGCCTAATTACTATGTGAGCACATATATATTCTCGAAAGAAAATCTACCAAAAGTACTCAAAAAGAAGAAAGAGGAACACTTAACGCTTAAAGAGAATATGAGATGAGTCCACAAGGTGGAACACTTAACACCTCACACAAGCTGAAAATGAGTCCCCAACTTAGAAAACAAGTGAGTTCCTAAAAGCACAAAAGGGTTGACAAGTGGAACATTTAACGCTTCTGTCTTGTTGACCCCTCCCCTTTATGGCGCTGAGATTGCAACCACGGGGCAGAAATGAGGGGCCGATAGATTAGCAAGTTCAATAACCCAAGATAGAAATCAAGATCAATCACAAGTATCTAAGACTACTTAATGAATCCTTAAAGAGTCACAACCTAGTATCAATTATGCAAGTGTGTAAAACAAAAGCGTGAAAAGAATTACCCAAGCTAGACACACGAGAGATTTATTTTAAGTCCCAAATCAAAATATTGTTAGATGAAGGAGAATACCTAGGATCCTTGCAATGCGCTTAGTAGATTTTGCCTGATTTTTATCAATTCTTGTTGATCTTTACTATGCAAGCAAGCTACGAACTCTCCAACAAGCCAACAAGCAAACAAGATATGCAAGGTATATTCAACTTATGAAAACCCTAGGGTTAGATCTAAAAATCAATTGTTAGGAGCAATAATAACCAAAAATTAATCCAAATGACAACTCATATCATGCATTGAATCATATAAAAAATAAGTGCATACCCATCACAAAATTTTAATTTTTTTGCACTGCATTTGACCTAGTCAACAAGATCTAATTTTTTTGATATGATTTTGGCCACAAAAATAGAAATTCAAAATAGAAACCCTTCTAAAAAAATAGAGAGCTTTCCAAAAATGCAAAAATTTTAGAAAAATCTCTTCATTTGTGCCCTACAGACCCATTTTATCAAAATAGACTAGTTTTTGTAAATTGACTATTTGAGCTATTATATCATTCTAAATTTAAAATAAAAAGAATGGACCCCCTGTAGAATTTAAAGAGCTTTCTGAAAATATAAAAATTTCTAAAAAATATGCTGATTTGCATCAGATATTAATTTTTTCTAAAATTTCAAGAAAAAATTATTAAAAATTCAAAAAATCCCAAAAAAATTTTAATTTGTTACTGTAGCTTCCCTGATATGTCACTAACTTGCAAAAAAAATTTCAGACCAAAACTCCAAGTTGTTTGGGAGATAAAATTAAATCTTTGAAACTTTGGAGTTTTAGCTCCCAAAAAAATCAAAACTAGCATGCAAACCTGGGTTGCCCCACGGTGGGCGCCAGAAATCTGTGTGTGAAAATTGTATCTGATCTGTAGACACAACACTTCAGTAAAATATTAGAGGTTAGCTATAATCAAAATCATGCAAAATTGAAATCTAATTTAACCAAGCGATTTACTGCCTTCTAGTAGGTGTGGGATTAATGTTCTCAGATTGTTATCGAGATCAGTGACCTAGATGACACCTAAATGAAGGATTTGAATGTAATTGATCTAGATATGAATTGAATGCAATTAATCTATATATTTTTTATTTTCTATGCAATAAGAATGATAAAAACTGATATGAATCTATGCTAATATGGAAATTGATATGCTAAAATGATCTAACAATGATATGAAAAAGAATCTAAATGAATGTAAAAAATAAACAAATTGATCTCACAATAGCCTTGATTCCCAATAAGCTTTGATTCTCCAAATTCCAATTCTTCAAAATAGTTGTGCAATTCATAGATGACTTTGGCAAAGTAAGCTTGCAAAATTATGAGATGATTTGAGATGAGCTAAAGCCTTGTTTTTATAGAAATCCAGGGCTTTGGAGGTGCATGAGAAAAAGCCATAAATCACTCAAATAACTCAGGTTGATTTTTGAGTTATTTTTAAATAAAAGACAATTAACTCACAAAAACATGCAAAAGCTAAGTTTTACCTCAAAATAGAGTTTAGCTTTAACTGATAATTGATAGTTGTCTGCTTTTATGATTGTGCATGTTTTATTTATGAATTAATTTAATAATAAAGTGATTTATTTCCAACTTAATTGCTTTTAAAAATAAAACAATTGATTTATGGGTTAATCAATTATTTAATCAAACTTTTATTAAAAACTATATTATTAAGTAATGACAACTTGCTTTAATTAATTAAATAAGAATTTAATCAATTATTCATATGATATTAGATTTATTGTCAAAATTAAATAATACAATTAATAATAGATAGAATTAAATTTGATTACACAATTAAGTGGCAAATATTAAATCTAATTAATTAAATATGAAAATATTCAATTAATCAAACTTTAGGATAAATGTGATTTATTGCCAAATAATTATAAAATTAAAGATAATTATGATGATTAGGAATATTACTAGAAATATTCTTCGATGCAAAATTTAAGATAATCAATTATGATTCGATGATGTTTAGATGTGCCTTAGATTAGGACTTTGATGTCGATTTCGTTCGAATTGAAGATGTAGGAGATTAATGAACTTATAGCCCATTTTTGGGGTATTACAGATATCAAATTGACTCCTTTACAGAATTACCAATTTCACCCAAGTCCTATGGTAAACCATCACAAGAAATGCCTCCCTTGTCTTTAGCCATGACTCTGTTTAATACTTTTGTAGAATCTTCAGTACTTATATGTAATACCCCAAAAATGGGTTATAAGTTCATTAACCTCCTATATAGATGCATCGAATGAAATCGATATCAAAGTCCTAACATAAGACACATCTAAACATCATCGAATCCTAATTGATTATCTTAAATTCTGCATCGAGGAATATTCTTAGTAATATTCCTAATTATCATAATTATCTTTAATTTAATGATTATTTGGTGATAAATCATATTTATCCTAAAGTTTGATTAATTGAATATTTTTAATATTTAATTAATTAGATTTAATTCTGTCACTTAATTATTTAATTGAATTTAATTATATTTATTCCTAAGTATTATCATTTAAATTTGATAATAAATCAAAATTCCTATCATTAATTGATTAAATTCTTATTTAATTAATTAAAGCAAGTTGTCATATTTGGTGATATTATTTTTGAATAAAAGTTTGATTAAATGATTGATTAACCCATAAATCAATTATTTTATTTTTCAAAATCAGTTAAGTTGAGAATAAATCACTTTATTTATTTATTAATTCATAATTATCCATGTGCACAATCAAAGAGTAGTTAAACTCCAAATTAGAAAATCAATGGAAGTTATTGACTTTTTGGAACTCAACATCATTTTTGAGTTTTAAAGTTGATCTAAACTTCTAATTTGAGTTAAAAAGTTGTTTTCGCATGATTTGCATGTTTTTGTGAGTTAATTATTCTTTATAATTAGATAACTCAAAAATCAAGCTGAGTTAATCTGATTGATTTATGGCTTTTATTCATGCACCTCCAAAGCCCTAGATTTCTATAAATTAAGGCTTTAGCTCTTCACAAATCATCCACAGAATCTCATAATTTGCAAACTTATGCTAGTGAATTGCTATCTAGAGAATCAGAGCTTCTTTGTGAATCAACCACATTTTGTGAGATCACTTTTGTTTTCATATTATTGTTAGATCATCTTAGATCAATTCATTGCATATCAATTTCATCTTAGATTCTAGATTCATATCATTTTTCATCATATCATTGCATAGAAAATCCAAAAAAATAGATTAATTTGCATACACTCCATATCCATCTTTTGCATTCAAATCCTTCATTTAGGTGTCCTCAAGGTCACTGATCTCGATAACAATCTGAGAACATCATACTCGCACCTATTAGAATGTAGTAACTTGCCTGGTTAGTTTAGCTTTCAATTCATTGTAGATTTTGCTTTTGCTAATCTCTAATGTTTTACTGAAGTGTTGTGTCTCCAGATCAGGTACAAAATTCACACACACATTTCTAGCGCCCACCATGGGGCCCTAAACTGAGTTTCCCTTTATTTCTATCAATCTTCTATCATTTCTCTATCAAAACTCCCCTGCTGCTGCCTGTTCTGGTGGTATTCTCAATAGGACGTTATTTTTTGTTTCATTTTTGCCTGCAAAAAAGAATTTTTTTTTTTTTGGCACTTTTTCTATCAAAACTGTCTGTACAACATGATTTTTAATTTTGGTCCATACAGTTGTCGTACGAGTTTTCAGACTGGCGTAGGATCAGACACCCAGTGTCATACGAGGTTTTCAGACTGTCATTTCATCAGACGCCCAATGTCGTATGAGTTTTTCAGAGTGCATTTTATTGGACACCCAGTGTCGTACAAGTTTTTCAGACTGTCGTATCATCAGACACATAGTGTCATACGAGCTTACACACTGTCATTTAGAAGCTCAACTATCATTTCATCAGACACCCAGTGTCGTACGAGTTTATGGACTGTCATTTCGGAGCATACCCATTGTCGTACGAGTTTTGGTGCCAGGTTTTCATTTTCATTTCATTTTTCAAGGTAGTTTGTCATATTTTGTTTTCAGATTTTGACTAACGGCTAATCTTAACAATTGAAATTCTTTGTTTTTCATTATCTCCTACTGGTTTTGATTGGAAAAAGTGCAAGAATTGCTAAAAGTAGGTAAAAATCTACTAAGCGCATTGTGAGGATTCCAGGTATTCTCCTTAATCTAATAAAATTTCAATTTAGATCCTAAAATGAATCTCTCATGTGTTTGGCTTGAGTGTTTTCTTTGCATGCTTTTCTTCAAATTTGCATAATTGAATACTAGGTTGTAACACCTTAAGTATTGATAAGCAGTCTTAGATACTTGTGATTGATCTAGATTGCTATCTTGGGTTATTGGACTATCTAATCCGCTAGCCCATCGTTCCACCCCATTGTTGCAATCTCAGCACCATAAAGGGGAGGGTTCTAGAGGACAGAAGCATTAATTGTTCCACCAGGCAACCCTTTTGTGCTTTTTAGAACTCACTTGTTTTCTAAGTTGTGGACTCATTTTTTAGCTTGTGTGAAAGGTTAATTGTTCCACCTTGTGGACTCACCTCATATTCACTTTAAGCATTAAGTGTTCCTCTTTTTTCTTTTGGGTACTTTTGGTAGATTTACTTTCAGAAATATATCTGTGAAAACATAGTAATTATGCCCTATGAACACTATTTGTGGTTCTTGAGAGATTGGATTCCTAGTAAAATCCTTCTTGATGATGGAATCCTTGTAGGTAGAGAGGATACTTAGTGTGTCTCATGTTCTACTTGGTCCATGCATCTTCCCTTATTGATTGATACATTCTCTCTCTGGAGGGGTTGATAGATCACCTGGGGTTGATATCATAGACCTTGGTAAGATAATCTTCATCTTAGCATGTTAGATTTATCTACCTGCTTTGTTTGAGTTAAAAGTGAAAAGGTGTCAAACCCTTGGATCTGGAGCCAAGTCCCCTTGTGGTATACTATTGTGAGTCACCTTTAGAGAGGGTTAACTGTAGCAGACACTCCCTTGACAGGGAAAACTATGTTGATAGAACCTCAAACAATAATAGCCATTTTCGCTATGGTAGTGACAACTACTATATAAATGTCTTTGTGGAAGAAATCTTCACAGGTGTGGTTCATTGTTGGGTTGTCAAATCTCCCTAGTAGCTCCTAAAGATTAAGTTCTTGGACTATGTCAAAACTCTGGTACGTTAGGATTGGAGTTCACCCCTTTAGATCATAAAAGTTGCAGAGTCAAACCATTACTAAAAACCCTATCGAGGCCAAATTTTCATTTTCTAGGGTATATGTGCGTTATTGCAAAACATTTTTGGAACATACACAATTAGCGCTTCGGAGGATTAGAATGAATAAAATCAATTGATTGTTCATGCCCAAGGTTTCTTTTGCCCTTGTTCATTGTTTTCAGACATGCTTGAAATCACTTGCTTGCTATCTTGCATGCTTGTTTATCTATTTGGTTATTGAAAATGAACAAATTTGTTACAATCCTCAAATTTGGACATTGAAATTTGCAAACGATCCGAATCTAAAAAATCCAAATTTGCAAAATCTGAAGTAAAATTCTTTTCTAGAGTCAAAAGTCATCTCAGGAGGTTAGAAAGTCATATGAGTTTCTATCAAGTGTCATTTCATTACTACCCATCTGTCATATGATAGAGAACCCAGTATCATACGAGTCTTTCTGCCAGTCAAATTCCAAAAGTCAAATTCTGCTTGCAACTTTTGTATGAGATTTTAAACTATGGTTTCATAGCATACCCACTATTGTATGAGTTTTTCAACTATCATTTCATAGCATACCCACTGTCATATGAGTCTATAGAGTGTCATTTGGGAAAATTTTGAAAGTTGTCAGAAAATTGTTAGAACTGCCAGATATTTATCTTTTTCAGCCTATTTCCAGAATCTGTCGATCAAATCACTGTGTTAGGAATAGAGTAGTAGCTATTGATAATCCTATCATTATCCCAAAGTGGTATTTTGAATCTGATCCAGCCTTTTGTTTAATCGATTTGAGTCCTTTTTATCTTGTGTCAAAACCTTGTCATAACTATCAATCTTCAATCAATCATCAAAATGACTAAGTGTTGTGATATCTTGTTTGCTATCTTTTAGGAACCTACCCATAAATCCAAGGCACATGTTCCTTCACCCATGTCTAATCAAATCTTCAAATCAATCAAACCTTGACAAGGTTGTGTCATCTAATCATCTTGGCTCAATTCATTCTTCAGTCATCTGGATCTTATTCTTTGTTTCACTCAAAGTTGATGGTGGAAACTAGAGCTTCCTCACACAAGAAATCTGGAGAAGCATCCCAGACCTTACCTATAACCACTACCAGGGGTCCAACTCTTGATAAACTCATCAATTATAGTCTTTATGAGGATGACGTTCTTGGAAACTATCGATTAAAAACTAGTTACATTCCTCCTCCATCAACTCACAGAGGTACCCAACAAACCCCACATCAATCTATTCCAAGGAGACCACAAACTCCCACCATGTCTCAAGAAAGGAAAAACTTTGGCTCTTAGAGAACTCAATCTCAACATGGTGCAGATCAAGAACCCACACCTAAAGAAATTGCTCAATATCAAAATGATGATAACTTCAAATGAATGATGAAGCATTTCTTGAAGGAAGATAGAGAGGCATACTTTTCACAATTAGCTCATCAAGGAGCTAAACTTCCTCCCAAATTTAATGTTGAAGATATCTTTACGCATGAGGAAGAAACTACACTCACAACTATGATGAAATAGATGCATGCTATGCAAGTTGAACTTAATAATCTTAAGAAAGAAAAAGAACCCAAGGAGTTCTCCATGGAAGCTCTATGCCCTTTTCCTTTTGACAAAGACTTGTATATGCCACCATTTCTGAAATGAGTGGAGATACCCAAGTATGATAAGTATGATGGACACTCAGATCCTCAAGATCATGTTAGAGAATTCTATACACAATCAATGGAGTTCATGCATGAACCAACCTATCTCATGCAGCTCTTTCCTAGATCTTTGGGGGTAGCATCCATTCATTGGTTTTCTAGGTTGCCACCTACTATCAAAGCTTTTGAGGAGTTGATCAAATTGTTTTATCAACAATACTCCTACAATATTCAACATCCATTCACTATGATTGATATCTGTAATCTCAAGCAATATCCAGGGGAACCATTCCTAACATTTCTCAAGAGATGGAGGAAGAAGTTCTCTCTATATGCCAGACCTATTCCAGAAACAAAAAAATTGGAAATCTTCATCAATAACCTTGTTCCCAAAATCAATTATCCTCTACAAATGCAAGATCATACATCTTTTGACAAGATGGTGGATAATGCTATCAAAATAAAAAAAAGTGCTTGTGAAAAAAGGAGAAATCACACTTCAAAAAGACAAGTACAAATCTGGATCTAGTTCTAAAGACAAGAACAAAAATTGGAACAAGAACAAAGGCATCATCACAGATGGTATTTTTGACACTATCTGTGCCCCATCAAAGGCACCAGCCTATAATCTCACTCTTGGCACCCAAGCCATTAAAGCTTCAGAACAAAAGTCTTCTGAACCATCTCAAAAGAAGCCAGAATACAAAAGATGGGATAATAAAAAAAAGTTTACTCCTCTTGGAGAATCTTTGGAATTCACCATGAGAACTCTACTAGCTAATAACATCATATCTTTGCCACCAATCCGACCACCTGATTCTGAGCCTAAGCCAAAATGGTGGAGAGAAAATGAATTCTATTATTTCCATTGAGGTAAAGGTTACAAAATGAATAACTGCTTCCGGTTGAAACACACCATTCAAGATCTGATCAATAGTGGAGACATCACAATTGACAATCCTAAGAGAAATAACGATCATATGACATTTATAGAACCATTTCTGCAACATGGTCAAGGAGTTTCAACTTCTCAACCTAATATGGGGGCAAAAGTCAACTATGCCTACCCTAGAAATAATGCTATCATCAATATGGTTGAACCATGTCTCTCTGAAAGTTGCAATGTCATCACAATTGTAAGAAGAGATAGAAAAAATCAATCCACCAATGTAGTTACTTGATCAGACGCCCAAGCACATCTAAAAGGATAGATCTCAGACTCATCAAATGTCCCTAAGGTGCCCTTCAATCTTTCATCTGCTTCCAAACAGAAGGCTGCTTCCAAATCTTCCAATCCAAAAGATACGAGGCCTACATCTTATAGCATTGTTCAACAACTCTAGCACACTAATGCAAAAATCTCTATGTTTGAGTTCCTTTGAATATCTCCAGCTCACAAAGCCATTCTAGACAAAGCTTTGCTCGGTTCCAATGTTCCTGATGACCTTGATTTAGATAGGTTCCAGACTATGGTTGGACTTCTTACATCTTCACAATATATCTCCTTTTCAGAGGAAGATGACAACTCCTTGAGTCACCCACATAATCAGCCTATGCATATAGAAGTCTTGATCTAGAACCGTAGAGTCAAACGTGTGTTGATAGATGGGGGCACTAGCCTAAACATTTTTTCTTACAGCTTAATCACACAATTGGGATATTCAAAATTGGCTATTGATCCTCAAAAGAAGATCACCATAAAAGCCTATGATGAACGAGAAAAATCTTCTAAAGGCACCATTGTCTTACCTATCAAAGTAGGTCCAGTTATCAAAGATACCATCTGTCAAGTGCTTGATCTACCTTTGGCCTAAAACATTCTTCTAGGGAGACCATGGATAGATGAAACGCAAGCTATTCCTTCTACATACCATCAATGTTTGAAGTTTCCTTATGAAGGAGTAGAGGTTACTATCCCCGTAGATTTGAATACAACTTGCAACACCTTTAAGGAAAGTGTAGATAAGCTTGTGCCTAATAACAGAGAATCTTCCATTGAACCAACTAAAGAAGCATCCACATCTAAAATGGAAGATCTTGCAAAAGAGGTTAATATCAAAGAAAATAGTATGGGAGAATATACTATCGAGCCAATCTTATCTTTGACATCTCTCCCTATCTCACCTAAGTCTTATGGGAAATCTATGAAATAGTCCAAACCAGACTCTAAAGAACCTCTTGAAGCATATAAAAAGAATTTTGTAGTAGAACAGGTCTCCAAACAAGAATTTGAAGAGGATGAAGCTTTGCTATCATGGCTATACAAAGATGAACCTGAATCTCAAGTTGTTCAAACTAGTGACTCTATAGTATCCAAGCTCCCTTCTAAGTCATATGGTCCAGGAGATAAATTAATAGCTAAGATGGGATATTCAGGTAAAGGACCTCTAGGAATTAGAGGAAAAGGTCTTGAGGCACCTCTCCCACATACTAGTAGAGAAAATAAGAATACTGTTGGCCTAGGCTTTAAGAAGAAACCCTATCACCTCAAAGGTAATTGTTCTCATGTCATAGAGAAAATCACACTGAGAGAACCTCTTCTTAAGAAAGAAGAAATAGAACCATCAGATAGTGATTAAGACAACTCAAAATTCATCCCCTATGAAAAATTTCCTAAAGAGATCAAAGACCTTCTTGATGATAAAGATGATCCAATCAAAAGAATTAATGTAGTAGAAACACAAGAACCTACTATCAATCAAGAGATAGTTGCAACACAAGAACTAGCTAATCTTGAAAACAATCAAGAAGAGGGAGGTGGTAGTGATTTTGAGACAGATTCCCATGAGGATGAATTCAAATCAGAATCTGAGGGTAACCCTTCTTGGGGTATCCACCCTGACTTTACTCATGTTCTAAGATTTTCTCAAGATCCTGAATCAGGAGATGAATCTAATGACTATGAATGGGGAGCCATTCTAGAACTAGATGAGCTTATTATAGAGAAACATGTTGATGTTATTCACCAATATGCACCTGAACCCAATGTAAGTCTAGAGTGAAATGATGAACCTATCGAGTCTGATCCACCTATGGTTGAATTGGACTCCCATGATGACATTGAGCCTATTCAAAAATTGAATGTCTTAAGTTGTAATATCACCTTTGAACTCAAGCATCGGGTTAGTACCAATGATGATAGATCCATATCCATAAACACTATCTCCCAATCTTTCCCCACTTTGACTATCCAATATCTAGAACTTATTGATCAAACCTCCACAAATCCATGTCATGGTATTTATACCTTCCTGAATGACTATGCCCTTGCTTGCTACCTAAATGTAGTTGAGCCTATGAGTACTTCCATCAGTGAACCAAGCATCAGCATGACCGAGTCGGACATCAAATATCTTAGTCATAAAAATAAGAATAATAAGAAAAAGAAAAAGAGTTCTGAGGATGAAAACCACTTTCTAGTAGTCTCAAAACCTACAAAAGTAAAAATAAAAGATGTATCTAAAGGTGAAAACCTCTCTAAGGTGCCTAAGGATGAGATATTTGATGTCCTTCTGAGTCATTTATAGGACAAATCTCCAGTTCTAATTGAGCCCACTCAATCCATCAATTTGGGTACAATAGAGGAACCACAATTGGTGCATGTAGCGCAATCATTATCAGAAGAAGAGAAGTAAAAATTTACAACATTCCTAATAGAGAAGAAGATCAACTTTGCATGGAAATATTCAGATATGCCCGAATTGGATCCTAATCTTATAATGCATCATTTATCTATTGCTCCAAATGTCAAACCTGTCAAGCAAAAATTGAGAAAGATGCATCCTCATGTTGCACTCTTGGTAAAAGCTGAATTAGAGAAGCTCTTGAAAGCTGGATTCATCTGAGTTATTGTCTATGCAGAGTGGATCTCCAATATTGTACCTATTTCTAAACCAGATGGTTCAATTAGAGTGTGCATAGACTTTAGAGATGTGAATAGAGAGTTCCCTAAGGATGATTTTCCACTACCTAACATTGATATGACAATGGAAATGACTGTGGGTTTCGAGATGTATTCCTTAATGGATGGTTTCTCTAGATA
Organism: Chamaecyparis obtusa; assembly: GCA_027943335.1. Taxonomy (NCBI): domain Eukaryota; kingdom Viridiplantae; phylum Streptophyta; class Pinopsida; order Cupressales; family Cupressaceae; genus Chamaecyparis; species Chamaecyparis obtusa. The sequence continues at coordinate 1,289,486 of BSBK01001523.1, read as the reverse complement.
TAACCAAATAAAAATTGCTCCAGAGGATCAAGAGAAAACTGCTTTCACATGTGCATGGGGTACCTTCTGTTGGAATGTCATGCCATTTGGGCTTAAAAATGCTGGCGCTACATATCAAAGAGCAATGACATCTATTTTCCACAACATGATGCATCAAACTATGGAAGATTATGTTGATGATACTTTAGCAAAATCTATGATTAGAACTAAACATCTAAAGGACTTGAGCATGATCCTAGACAGAATGGAAAAGTTTAGTCTCTGACTAAATCCTAAGAAGTGTGCTTTTGGTGTCACTTCTGGAAAGCTCTTAGGATACATAGTTTCAAAGAAGGGCATTGAGGTTGATCTAGGTAAAGTAAAGGCTATAATGGAGATGAAACCTCCTAAGAATATCAGTCAGATGAGGACATTGCAAGGAAGAGTTCTCTCTATCAGAAGATTCATATCACAGCTAGCGGACATATCACAGCCTTTTACAAAAACATTACATAAAGGTGTGACCTTTACATGGAATGAAGAATGTGAGAAAAAATTTAACCATATCAAGAAGTATCTATCTAATCTGCCTATCTTGATGCCTCCTATTCATGGGAAGCCATTGATCTCATATGTCTCTGCAACAGATACATCACTAGGGGCATTGCTAGCATAGCACGATGAAGATAAAAAGGAAAGAGCTATATACTATATCAGTAGGACATTGGTTGCATATGAGAAGAACTATTCAATGATCGAGAAAGCTTGTCTAGCTATGATCTTTGCATCATAGAAACTGAGACATTACATGTTAGCTCATACCACACAATTGGTAGCTAAGATTGATCCACTCAAGTGCCTCCTCAGCAAAGCTGCCCTCATAGGTAGATTAGCTAAATGGGTTATGCTCTTAAGTGAATTTGACATTGAATATGTGGAAAGAAAGGCTATCAAAGGATAGGTTATTGTTGATCAATTAGCAGATGCACCTATGATTGATAATACTCCAATGCAAATGGAATTTCTAGATTCCTCTATCATGACTCTTTCTTCTAGAGAATGGCAGTTATTCTTTGATGGCTCCTACACATAGAATGGATCTAGAGTAGGCATATTGTTCATAACTCCTCAAGGATACTCAATCCCAAAGGCATTCAGATTAAAGTTTCCTTGCACAAATAATATCACTGAATATGAAGCCCTTTTGAATGGTATGAAAATAGCAATTGAATGGAGAGTAACAGAACTACACATTCATGGAGACTCTCAACTTGTTATTCATCAAGTCAATGATGTGTACCAAACTAAAGATGAAAAGCTCATTCCTTACAAGAGAATGGTAGATGATCTAAAGAAATACTTCATATCTATCACATTTGAGCAGATACCTAGAATGGAGAACAAGGTTGTCGATGCAATGGCAACACTATCTACATTATTATAGCAACCTGAACATGAGCTACGCTATGAGTTCCTGGTGGAAGCACTATCTTATCCTGCACATGACTCCCCTGAAACCCACATGATTTGCACCATTTTAGGTCATGATTCATCTAGATATAAAAACCTATTTTCCTATCTCCAAGACCAAATCATTCCCAATACCTTCAACCACCATGAGAAGAGATACCTTATCTATAATGCCTCCCGATATGTCATCATTGGTCACAATCTGTACAAATGAGGTCTAGATGGTACACTACTTAGATGTTTAGAATGGGAAGAGTCTCAACCTACATTAGACGAAGTCCATGATGGTATTTGTGGGTCACACTCAAATGATTTAACACTATCTCAAAAACTTATTAGGGCTGGGTACTATTGGCCTAAAATGGAGAAAGAGGCTATCAAATTTGCTAAGAATTGTCAAAAGTGTCAAGTACATGGAAACCTAATTCACGCTCCAGGGAGGGATCTAATCCCCTTTACAACACAATGGCCTTTTCACCAATGGGCATTTGATCTTATCAGGATGATTCATCCTCATTCTTCTAATGGACATACCCATATAATCACATCTATAGATTATTTTACAAAATAGGTAGAAGCAGTCCCTTTGACACAAGCAACTGGAAAGAAAATATCTATGTTCATATTGAATTATATCATATGAAGATATGGGATACCTCATTCCATAATCATAGATAATGGTGGACAATTCAAGAATAAAGACCTCAATGATCTATGTGCCAAATTCAAGATCACACAACATTGGTCTTCTATCTACTATCCCAAAGGGAATGGCCAAGCAAAAGCTTCTAATAAGAATCTATTGAAAATCTTGCATCAAACAGTTAAGAAAATAGGAAGAGACTGGCATCTCATGATCAATCCAGCTCTCTGGGCCTACAGAACAAGTATCAGAACACCTACTGGGGCTACACCTTTCACTTTATTTTATGGGTCTAAAGTGGTACTACCTATTGAGGTTGAAATCCCATCACTAAGAATCAGAATGCATGGTCTAGTAACTAATGATGACTATAGAGTGTCTAGGTTGCAAGAACTTGAACTACTAGATGAGCACAGATAAGTAGCATATGATCATCTTAGATTATATCAGAAGAGAATGTCTAGAGGCTACAATAAGAAAGTCAGACACAAAGAATTTTAGTTTGGTGATCTAGTCTTGAGAGAAAATCCTAAAAATCAATCACATCAAGAATGCAAGGGGAAGTTTGAACCCAACTAGCTGGGTCCCTTTGTAATCACTGCTACTTTTGGCTCTAGTGCCTATCAACTCTTAATGACTGAAGGAGAACAGCTCTGAGAACCAATCAACGTTCTCCATCTAAAGAAATTCTATGCCTAAAGCATTGAGTCTATGGCAAAATGTCCTAAAAAAATTATAAAAATTTGAAAAAGTCCTGAAAAAATGAACATCTTGGTGAAAACCTAGCAATAGGCACTTTGATGATTCACAAAAAAAGTGAAAAATATCAAAAATTAAAAAAAATTTAAAAAATGAAAAATACAAAAAAATGAGAAAAAGAAAAAGTGCCTTGGTGAAAACTTGGAAACAGGTGCCTTGGTAGCAAAAATAGAATCTCTACCAAGATGGTGAAAACCCAGCAAATGGGTGCCACTTGTTTCAAAATGCTTCCATCTATCAGCGCAATCTTGGTCTTTCCTAGCTTTTAGTCTTGCTTTAGTTTGTACATATCTCCCGGTTTGTTTCTATATTTCTAGTTTTTAATAAGTTGGTTTGTACACCAATCAGCTCAAGCATCTGTATCCTATCAATGTTCAAACTTGGGGGCAATCAATGTCATATCCTATGGTCTCCAGTATACTTTCAACGTATCATATCCATTCAGAGTCCTTTGAAGCTTCATGTGAGTGAGTTAGTCAGTCTTGTCTCCAGAAAGGATTTTGCATCTACAACAATGCAATCAAACTGAAAACTGAAAACAATCTATTCTTTTTACATGCTTTTATCTCCTTGTATGTTTACTAATTCGCATTGATATTTTTGCATATTATGTCCTTTCAAGCTCTTCGATGATGTCCTTGACAAGATTTAGAGAGTGATGACTGGGGCATAATCTTTTCTTTGTCTTTTGCTTGTATGTGAAAATCTAACAACTTTGGAAATTCTGGATTGAAGTGGTGTTTGACTATAAGAGCCTCTATCTTGAATTAGATGGCCATGCGTACCTCAACCATTGATACCCAGAAAATTCAAGGAAGTTTGATCTAACTATTGTCTTTTTGAGTGAGTTCTTTCTCCTACTGTGAAACATGATCTTACCTAAGGATGTGAACAATAAAGGGTCACTACAGGTAATTCACATTGGATTTAGGATAATCTCTTGACTATTTGATGTGTTTGTACCACAAGGAATATTTAGGTCATCATGATGTTTATGTTCTAATGCTTATAAAAATTGCTATATCAAAATGGACATGATATTCAGGTCATCCTGGTGTTTGTGCCTTGGTGCTTATATCTATTCCGACATTCCAAAGAACAAAATCAATATTCGTATATCCATGGTTGTTAACCAGTGGGTGTTGTATTGATTCTTGTGCATACAAATCAATATTCATATGTCTATGGTTTCATAGCTAGTGGGCATTGTATTGATTTATCTAGTTACCTAAAAGTTCAATGATGATAACAAATTGACACATGATCAGTGACTAGGTCCTAGGTCTTAGGTTGCATTTCATACTGCATGTCTCTTTGCATTTTTTCATGTTTGCATGATCTCACAATAACGAACTTCAATGCTTAAATGATTCTTCAAATCACATCTTCAAATCTAACGAGAGCTGAGTCTCACTCAAAGGTCTCTTCACTGAACTGCAAGCAGTAAATCCACTGGGTTAAATATCCTTTTGACATAAGACTGAGTACTTGTCTTCATCAACCTGCAAAAACATATCATGTGTATCACTGCATTTACATCTCATATCATTACCATTTGTTGCATTACATTACATCCAGTGCATAAGCATAAATCATACATATATCTTTTCATAATCAATTACATTTGCATAACATCCATACATATGAAAGAAATCATTACATTACATTAATTCATACATGCATTCTACACTAATCATAGCATAAGCATAGCATGATATCATCATAAATTGAAACATGACAAGTACAAATGAAGTCACAACCAAAATATTGATCTCATATATATCATCAACTCGAAATGTGTCAAGGGTGCACTACTGGCACAATGTACAAAAGAATGATCTCCAGAGAGCTATTAGAGTCAGAACAATATATCAGTGATAAAAAAGAATAGAGTATATCAAAACATGAGAACAAGAATCAACTATCGGCATGCTCCTCAGTATCTAGTGGAGGAGGTGGTGGTGCATCTGGTATGGCCTCTACTCTTGGTGCCCTAGCTCCCTCTGAGGCTGCCATGTAATCTGAATAAGTAGGTACTCTCTATGCATCAGGGACAATAGCATAGTATGCAGACACATCGTATGAAGCCCATGAGGTCTGATGAGTCACCTCTATCTATAGTCTCTGAACCTCTGCATGAAACTCTACATGAAGCTCTATGCATTACCTATCTACCTCTAGATACCTCTCCTCCCACCTAGCACTCTATACCTTCAGGTCCCAGACCTGAGCTCTTAGACATCTGATAGTCTTTGATGAAGTGAGGGGAACAATAGGATCTACCTCAGCTGCTAGCATCTCTATGTCCTGTTCTAGCCACTCTGGTTGCTGGTCAGTGGTATCTACTCTATGCACCTTACGATGTCTAACCTTAGCTCCTAGATCAAAAGTGGTATCTACCTATGAGGGATCTACATCACCACCTACAAACTGCTCAGCTGCTAAAACCTCATCTACAGAACCAACACTACCCAAAGTACCCCTCTCACCCCTGGTCCATCTTTGTGAACCTATGAATGTACCTTTGTGAACCTATGAATGTACCTGCTATAGAAGTAGAAGGATGAGGGGGCCTCATATGTCCTGATGGTCTCTGAAGTGGAGCCATCATTCTTTGTCTGGGTGGTGTAGGATGCACTACCTGAGGTCTCAGGCCCTATCCCATGGGAGCACGTGTAACATCCATTGCCTCCTCCATGGAGGGTATCAACTCAGTGGGATCTAAGAATCTATGAATGGGATGATTGACGAACCAAGAAATGTATCCATCTGTGACCCTTGCATCAACAACCTATGGATGGTAGTCCCAGTCTCTACCTATGATAGCACTGTACTCCTCTGAACATAAAGAATAGGTGAGCCTCTGTGTCCATCCGAGCCCAATCTCATGAACAATGTGAGCATATGCAGTATACTCCTATGGGGCATCTTGTCTATGTCCATACTGATGCCACACTCTAGTAATCAAGAATCTCTCCAAAATAGTGGGAGACCAGCCAATAAGTACCCGACTCTGAAATAGAAAACTATACTGCTCCCTCACAGTGGGCCAAGCCTCTATCTATAAGTAGGGTCTCCAATGCACAAATGTCATATCATCTAAGCATTGTCAGAAGTACTCAGTATGACCCATGTAGACTTGTGTGACATAACGAGCATACATATATATCATTGGCTCCTATGGCTACCGCTATGTCTAGAAAATTGGTCTCAACACTGGGATATGCTCCCATGCCCATATCTATAATACAAGAGCTCTAGAAGTGAAGCTCTTGCAATCCTGATACATGACCTCATACATCTCTGAAAACATGTGGGCTAATAGGCACTGACCCCAAGCAAGCTCAATAGGAGTGGCCATAAGAAGGGCTACCATCGGGGCCCATCCCATCAAAAAGTCATTCTACTAATGGCCTGGCATGATGAGCTCCCCGATCATCCCAGCAATAATTCACTCTAAGTGGTGCGTCTGACCATATCTTTGTACAAGGGTCTCCTAGGAAATGGACCTCATCAACTATGTATCATCCCCAAACAGACACCTAAAGGCATGAAGACCAGTCTGGTTGGAACTCACATACTCAAGATGTCAACTGCTATTGAATAGAATGTGTAGTATCCTATAAATATCCTCTGGAGTTAGTCATCTCTCCAGTTGGTAAATGGAACGTCTGTGTCTCAAAATGGAATCACTCAATCAGTGCAGTCAAAAGGCCATGATTTACCCTAATATCGGGTAAATGGATCAAATGCTCAAAACCGCATGCAGCAAGATGAACCCTCATAGGGTCAGGAAGTGAGACACATAATCTCTAAGTCATCGAGTATGAATGTCGGACATGAACATCTGGATATGTGACCTATATCATGCAAAAATAGGGAATTCTATCAAAAATTGGGTTCAACAACAGGCTAATAGTACAGAAATTGGATAGTGAGGTACTTTAGAAGGTAGGTCAAATGGTTAGATATCAGCATCAAAAATCAGAAAAGTCAAAATTTGGCCCTAAATATCAGTTTGGAGCCCTCTATTTTTCATACGACACTCCAGACTAGCACCGAAAGTCATACGACGCTCCACAATAAACCAAATGACAATCCATGGTTATATGACACTAGATTCAGTATCATATGAGTTTCCAGGGACCCGATGAAATGTTGTACGACATAGGGGTCCCCTTCATACAACACTGGGTTATGTATGAAATGACAAAGCAAATTCAAGTGGAATGTCGTATGAGTCTGGGTTGGGACTCATACGAGTTTTCATAAATGCAAAATTCAAAGAGCAAAATGGGTACAAAAAAATTCAAAAATGCTATAAAACATGAAAAAATTGCATTTTCAAAGGGGCACAGAGGTCCACCTACCGGATGTCCATACTGTCGGGGTCTCTGGTATCTTCAGCTATGCTCAAATCAATGTGAACTCATTGGAACCTTTGAATCTCGCTGTTCTACCATTTTCTTGCTCAGAGGGCTCCACAAGGTCTCCAAAGTCAAACGGTTGAAATGAATTGAAAATGACCCTTCAGGCCTTTATATAGCATTTGACCTAATTTTCAAAAGTGCTCCATTTTCCACAAAAATTGCACCTCTGGCTAATTTCAATGTTCTGAATCCTTTTTCGGGATCAAAATTGAAATTTGAGATCATTCCTATTATTAACTACTTGCATAATCAACCTTCAATCATCAAATAAATCCATCATTCAACTTAACTGATTATCTTAGATCAAACTATCAAAATTTCAACTTGGTTAACTATGGTCAACTCATGGTTTCACCTAGTCAAACTTGGTCTTCTAGACCTCCAACGATGCAGAATACATTCTCAGACGTGTATAACCACTTCTCAAATCAATTAACATGCTTCTAAACAATTCAACGCTGACTTTTCTTATCAGATTTCAATTTTAATCCCGAAGGGGGCATGGTATTGCATATCATTCAAAGTTTGTAATCATATCTTTGCCGAAATCATATCTTTCCTTAGTAATCAAGACAACAACCATGTCTAGTTACTAATTCATCAAAAGTCCTCATCGCTCGGGGCAAATCTATCATCACTAGGGGCATATCAGATTCATCAAGATCCATATCAATCTGGTATTCTCCTAATCTTGTAAATTGTATCAGTTTTTGCAACTATTAGTTCATCAGTGTTATTTCCTTGATTCTTCGATAACTGAAGGGTTTAGATGTGATACCTACATGATTCTTCTAAGGACAATCAAGTCTGGAATCGGTCACTCACTTCTTCACAATCATAAGGTTCGGAATTAGGTGTTTTGACACTTTTGTTTCATTGGTTCATCGTTGTTATAGTTAACATTATCTTTGGTCATTCAGGACCTAATATCAATTATCAATTTCAAACATCAGTTTCATATCTCTATCATACACAGATTGTCTTTGAACCACTGCGTTGCACACAATAATTCAAAGAGGGGCAAAATTTAATACCCCAAAAATGGGCTATAGGTTTATTAACCTCCTATATCGACACATCGAATAAAATTGACATCAAAGTCCTAACCTAAGGCACATCTAAACATCATCGAATCCTAATTGATTATCCTAAATTTTGCATCGAAGAATATTCCTAGTAATATTCCTAATTATCATAATTATCTTTAATTTAATGATTATTTGGTGATAAATCATATTTATCCTAAAGTTTGATTAATTGAATATTCTTAATATTTAATTAATTAGATTTAATTCTACTGCTTAATTATTTAGTTGAATTTAATTGTATTTATTCCTAAGTATTATCGTTTAAATTTGACAATAAATCAAAATTCCTATCATTAATTGATGAAATTCTTATTTAATTAATTAAAGCAAGTTGTCATATTTGGTGATATTATTTTTGAATAAAAGTTTGAATAAATGATTGAATAACCCATAAATCAATTATTTTATTTTTCAAAATCAGTTAAGTTGATAATAAATCACTTTATTTATTTATTAATTCATAATTATCCATGTGCACAATCAAAGAGCAGTTAAACTCCAAATTAGAAAATCAATGCAAGTTATTGACTTTTTGGAACTCAACATCATTTTTGAGTTTTAAGGTTGATCTAAACTTCTAATTTGAGTTAAAAAGCTATTTTCACATGATTTGCATGTTTTTGTGAGTTAATTATTCTTTATAATTAGATAACTCAAAAATCAAGCTGAGTTAATCTGAGTGATTTATGGCTTTTATTCATGCACCTCCAAAGCCCTAGATTTCTATAAATTAAGGCTTTAGCTCTTCACAAATCATCCATAGAATCTCATAATTTGCAAACTTATGCCGGTGAATTGCTATCTAGAGAATCAGAGCTTCTTTGCAAATCAACCACATTTTGTGAGATCACTTTTGTTTTCATATTATTGTTAGATCATCTTAGATCAATTCATTGCATATCAATTTCAACGTAGATTCTAGATTCATATCATTTTTCATCATATCAGTGCATAGAAAATGCAAAAAAATAGATTAATTTGCATACATTCCATATCCATCTTTTGCATTCAAATCCTTCATTTAGGTGTATTCAAGGTCACTAATCTTGATAACAATCTGAGAACATCATACTCACACCTATTAGAAGGCAGTAAATCACCTGGTTAGTTTAGCTTTCAATTCATTGCAGATTTTGTTTTTGCTAACCTCTAATGTTTTACTGAAGTGTTGTGTCTACAGATCAGGTACAAAATTCACACACACACTATTTAGGGTGAGAAAGAAGAGGTGGCTATCAGAGATTGGATATATAGAGAAGAAAAGTACCTACATAATGAAAAATCTTCTCCATCTCCTAAGACTTATGGGAGAGGATACACGTTGGTCACCAACATGGGCTACCCGGGTCATGGCCCTCTCAGTCACAAGTTAGATGCCAAGACTGAACCACTCAATCATGCTCTTTTTGGTCGTAGGACTAAGTCAATGGTTGGCCTAGGGTTTGATAATGGAAAGAACAAAATATTTCCTATCCTAGCTATGACAGATAGTGACAATGACTCAGATTATACACCTAATCTCCAAAACCAACAAGACATGACTGATGATTGGGTACCTTCCACCAATCTCCTTTGGGGGGATTCAGATGACTTAACAATTGTAAACAAAAACACAAATGCCAAAGAAGATGATACCCTTCACAATCTCGAAGCTTCTACATCCAGGCATCCCAAGCCTTCTTGGTGTAAACATCCCAGCAGAGATTTAGAAACAAATTCACATGAGTTCAAGTGGGACTCTCTTTCAGATGGAACAGTTGATTTAGACATGGATGTTGTTCATACCTATAGTACTCAACCTGATGTGACCAATGAACCTAGTGTAGGACTAGAGGATTGGACTCCTCAAATTGCCTTGGTGGATGATGCTTCATTTGGTAGGATGAGTCATGATTCAGGTATCTTAGAGGGAAACTTGACAGATCCTAACTATACGATCACCAGAGATAATGCCTTTCATATCAATAATGTTGAACCGGTCATTGACCTACCCCTTGTAAACCATCATTTGATTGATTGGTCACAAATTTTCCAAGAGCCTCAGCTCCTCACTTTTCACAATGACTACGAGATAGCCTACTACTTGAATGCTCTTGAACCCATAGTCTCTTCCACCAGTGAACCTACAACAAGTATGATGAAGTTGGATATTAAGTACCTCAATTGCAAAATAAAAGAAAAGAAAGAAAAGAGAAATGGTTTTGATGGCGAAAACCACTATGTGGTGGTGTCAAAACCCAAAAAAGTAAAAAGAAAGGACGTATCCGAAGGTGAAAACCTCTTTGAGGCACCCAAGGATGGGGTACTTAATAACCTACCAAGTTATTTCCAAGATAGGTCATCAGTTCTTATTGAGCCTACACAACCAGTAAATTTGAATACAAAAGAGGCTCCACAGGTGATTCATCTAGCTCAGTCTCTATCAGTGCAAGAAAAAGAGGCATACACAAAGTTCTTACAAAAGAAGAAAATCAATTTTTCTTGAACATATTCAGACATGCCAGGGCTTGACACTAATCTTATTATGCATCACTTATCTATAGCTCCAAGAATTAAACTAGTAAAATAGAATTTGAGGAAAATGCACCCTCACATAGCTCTCCTTGTTAAGGCTGAATTAGAAAAGCTCTTAGGAGTAGGATTTATTAGAGCTATCAACTATGCCGAGTGGATCTCAAATATTGTTCCAGTCTCAAAGCATGATGGGTCCATTTGTGTATGTACAGACTTCAGAGATCTTAACAAAGCTTGCCCAAAGGATGACTTTCCACTCTCTAACATAGACATGATAGTGGATATGACTGCGGGCTATGTGATATATTCTTTAATGGATGTTTTTTCTGGTTATAACCAAATAAAAATAGCTCCTAAGGATCAAGAAAAGACAACATTCACATGTGCATGGGGAACCTATTGTTGGAACGTCATGCCATTTGGATTAAAAAATGTAGGAGCCACATACCAAAGAGCTATGACCACAATATTTCATGATATGATGCATAAAAATATGGAGGATTATGTGATGACACCTTGGCCAAGTCTAAGAAAAGGGGTACACACCTACAAGATTTGGAAGTAATTCTAGATCGAATGGAGTAGTTTCAGTTAAGGTTGAATTTGAAAAAGTGTGCCTTTGGGGTTACCTTAGGTAAACTTCTAGGATTCATAATTTCAGCCAAAGGAATAGAGGTGGATCCCGAAAAGGTTCAAGCCATATTAGATATGTCACCTCGTAAGAACATTAGTCAAATGAGAAGTCTTCAAGGATGGCTCCAATCCATATGGAGGTTTATTTCATAGCTTGTAGATAGAGCACAACCATTCAACAAGACATTGCATAAAGGAGCCACATGTGCTTGGAATGAGGATTGCCAAAAGAGCCTAGATCAAATAAAACAATACTTGGCTAATCCTCCAATTTTGATGCCTCCTATCCTAGGAAAACCATTGATTTTGTACATCTCAGTGACATAATCTTCCTTGGGGGCATTGTTGGCTCAACTTGATGATACGGGAAAGGAAATAGCCATCTACTACATTAGCCATACTCTAGTATCTTATGAGATCAATTATAATAGTATTGAAAAGTCTTGTCTTGCGGTAGTGTTTGCTTCCCAAAAGTTGTGTCACTACATGCTTGCCCATACTATACATCTCATTGCAAAAATTGATCCTCTTAAGTATTTGCTTGGTAAGGCTGCTCTCATGGGTAGACTTGCTAAATGGATGATGATTCTTTCAGAATTTGACATAGAGTATGTTGAGCATAAGGCTATAAAAGGACAAGCCATTGCAGACCAATTGGCTGATTTTCCAATTTGAGACAAAGCACCAATGAAAGTTGAGTTTCCAGATGAACACGTAATACACATGACTATGCGTACTTGGAAGATGTTCTTTGATGGTTCAAATATGCAAAATGGATCAGGAGCTAGAGTGTTGTTTGTTTCCCCTCATGGGTGTACTATTCCCAAGTCCTATAAATTATTATTCCCATGCACAAACAACATTGCTGAATATGAGGCCTTAACCAATGGACTTAAGATGGCCATAGAATGGGGAATTATAGAACTACATGTCTTTGGGGATTCGTAATTGATAATCAACCAGGTAAATGAAGAATACCAAACTAAGGATGATAAGTTGATACCTTAAAAAAATATGGTTGATTCATTGCGATGCTATTTCACATTTGTGACATTTCAATAGGTCCCTAGAGAAGAAAACAAGGCTACAAATGCTATGGCTACATTAGCTTCACTCTTTCAGTTGGAACAACATGAATCAAGATTTGAATTCCTAGTGGAAGAGCTACACAATCCCATCTTTGACTCCTCTGAAAGCCACATCATTTGTACCTTGGTCACTCATGAGTCTTCCTGTTATGGTGCTATCTATTCATACCTTCGTGATGGCATCATTCTTGAATCATTTAACTGATCAAAATGAAGAAACCTTGTTTGTAATGCCTCTCACCATACCCTTATCTCTAGTGATCTGTATAGGAGGGGTTTAGATGGGACACTTCTTAAGTGCTTCGAAAAGGATGAGTTTGACCTAGTGTTAGTTGACATCCATGAGGGTATTTGTGGAGGACATTCCAATGGTCTTTCCATGGCCTGAAGGTTGCTTAGGGTGGGGTACTATTGGCCCACAATGTAGGTGGATGCTATAGCTTTTGCCAAATCATGTGAAAAGTGTTAGAAACATGGAAACTTGATTCATGCTCCAGGTAGGGAGCTTATTCCTTTTATTTCTCATTGGCCATTTTAGTGTTGGGCCTTTGACCTTGTTGGGAAGATTCATCCCAACTCATTAGATGGACATAAATTCATAATTACTACTACTGACTACTTTACCAAATGGGTAGAAGCCATTCCACTCTCTGTTGCTTTAGGAAAGACAATTTCTTTGTTCATATTGAATCACATCATTTGTCAGTTTGGGATACCTTCTGAGATAATCACTGACAATGGGGGTCAGTTCAAACATAAGGACCTTACACACCTCTGCAAGAAATTCAAGATAAAGCAACATTGGTCCTCCATTTGCTTTCCACAAGGAAATGGACAAGTAGAGGCCTCTAATAGAACCATTCTTAAGATTCTCCATAGAACAGTTCACAAGAATGGTAGAGATTGGCACTTACAGATCAATCCAACCTTATGGGCTTATACAATGAGAGTATTCATACTCCCACAGGGGCTACTCCTTTTTCCCTCACTTATGGTGTTGAAGCAGTATTACCTTTAGAAGTTGGGATTCCTTCACTTCGAGTCTCTCTCAAAGGTTTGAGTATAGATGAAGATTATCATGCCATGAGATTGCAAGAATTGGAACTTCTTAATGAGAAATGAAGAGCATCTTTTGATCACATGAGAGTCTACCAAAAGTGTATGTCAAAAGCATTGAGCAAGAAGGTTCACCCTAGAGAATTTCAAGTAGGAGATCTTGTCCTGTGTGAGAATCCTAAGAACCAACAACATCGAGAACAAAAGGGAAAATTTGAACCTGATTGGCTTGGACCATACATTATTATTGTTGCTTTTGGGATAGTGCTTACTTGCTATCTAATGAACAGGGGGAACAACTCCTTGATCCTATTAATGTTTTTCACCTCAAGAAGTTCTATCCATGATGCCTATTCTGTCCAGGGGCATCCTTTGTGCATATTTATGGATCCTGAAAAAATTCCAAAAAATTCATATATGATGTTGAAAAAATCCTAAAAAGCATATAAAGTCCTAAAAACATACAAAAATAAAAAATAAAAAATGCAAAAAATTCAAAAAAAATAGAAAAAGTACCTTGGTGAAAATCTGGAAATAGATGCCTTGGTAGCAAAAATACAAAAAAAATTGAAAAATAAAAAATTCTTCCGAGTGGTGAAAACCTAGAAACAAGTGCTACTTGAGGCCTTTGCACCCTTGTCTTTTAGCGTATGTCCTCTACACTTAGCCATTCTCCATCATGCCTTGACCTTGTTGCCTTGGTTTGGAATTGGTCTTTGTCTTTGTCTAGGGACCATACCTATCAGCATAGGTCCTTTAGGTGTGTTTGTCTCTTGGGGCATTTCACAAATAGGTGTTTTTCAACACCACCCCAAACAGTGTTTTTCAACACTACCCTAGCGTCGAGTGTTTCTCAACACTTATTAGATGTCTTACCCACTAGTCTAAGTATGATACGATATCGCCCATTAGCATATTTGATGCTTGAAGTTTGATGCTCATGACCAACACACACACAATTAAACAATCAACTCAATTGAGATATGTTGGATTTATTTTTCTTTGTGTGCTATCTATGAGGATTTCTTTGATGAGTCTCTCCCTGAGAAGTTTTCAATGATGCATAGCTAGAAGACTGAGGGTATGAGAACATGTTTTATTTCTTTATTTGCTTGTGGGTATATTTCATTGATCCTAACTATCATGAGCATTTATGCTAGTCTTACTTAACACTAGGGATTAACAAGGTATTATCCTTGACTATTTTGTGAGTGCATGCTTATAGCCATCTTGACCTTCTTATGTCTTGATGCAAGCATAATCTCGCTATAGTAAACTTAGGTAATCTCACTGCACTAGTTATCTTGACCTACATGTCTTTGGTGCCTAGGTGGGATTCCCAAATTCCTATCTGATATAGATCATATTCAGATTCACATAGTCATACTAGTGTGTATTGTATGATCTTACGACGCTACCAATAAAGCTTGATGATGATAATTAGATGTCTATAAGCATTATAACCTTGCAAGTCAACCACTTTTTCATAGTAGCTTGCATTTTTAGGGTCATGTTAGATTAGTTTTTCACCTTGCATATGGAGAGAGCTCTCTTTTTCATCTCACATGGACTAGTTGGTCAACTGCGCTCATCTTCCCTTTTCTGGATCATGTCTTTCACTTCTTGTCTACAACATTATGACCTAATTTTCAAAACACCTTAGAATTGCATGAAAATTGCACCCCTAGCTAATTTCGACATCCTAGATCCATTTTTGGACTTGAAATTGAAATCTAAGTTAATCTTGATAGTCAAAATTGTATTTCAAAATTTCACCCTCATCTACGTAGTTGGCTAACCATTTGAGGCTTGATCCTTCAATCTTTGTTGGGGAATCTTCATTTCTTCACCCCCTTCTCTTTCAAAACTCCTAGTCTATCATTCATTATCACTCACTTCATTTCTCTAAGGTTTGACTTACATTTTATCCTATACTTTCCTAGTCAAACCTAGTCAATCTGGGGCATGTTTTCACTGCTTGATGGTTATCCTATCATGCTTCATCTTTGATTATGATTTCTCATGCTTTGATCAAGTTCATCAATTTCCTATTCTCCTCTACCTAATTTTGATTTCAATTTCAAGGGGGTAGTACCTACTAGCTTTAATCTTTGATTCAGCTTTATCATTCAGCTCAACTTGAGATTTTTATTTGGAGACTTGATTATCACCTAGCAGTGACGGTGGTGATTTTGTCTTTCAATTTTTATCTCCTATTTTTTAGACTTGATTATTGCCTAGTAGTGACGGTGATAGTTTTTTCTAAGGCTTGATTTGCACCTAGTAGCAATAGTGTTGGTCTAATCTTTCAACTTTTGCTTATTTTTGTCCTGATGTGTTCCCAAAATGAACACACATCTGGGCTGTTTTGTTATCCCAAATCGATCTCACATTTCAATTCTTCTTTGACTGCATGTGTTCCCAGAATGATCACACATTAGTCAAAGAGGGGCAAATGTATGCACCCTAAAATAGTCACCTAGACTTTGGGCCCCCATTCAACAATTTATCAAATCCCTGAATCAATATTTTTAAAAATCAACATTTTCAGCTCAATATCAATTTCCTTAATCAAATCCTATTTTATCATTATCGATTATTTTCCTTGGGCTAACCATTTAATCCTAAAGTCTTTATTTATTCAAAAGGAATATTTCCTCCCCTTTTAATAAATAAAAAGCCCCACCTTTTCATCTTATTCTAAGTTGCACAAATAAAGTATTATTCTTATTTTATAAAAAAAAGAAAAGCACTTTTTGTCTTATATGGACACAAAAGTCAAACTCTTATTTTCTCATTGGAAGATATTTGTGCACATGGATTGCTCCTATTTGATGCTTCACCATTGATTAAGTCTTTTGCCTCTTAATCTACATGGTCCATTCCTTTTCATTTCCTATAAAAGGAGAGCTCTCTTCTTCATTTAGAGATAGATATCCATTCATGTTTTATGCTAATGTTATGTTGCAGGTTTTTTGGGTCATTTGGAGCTCTTTGAAGACATTCTTGCATTCAAGCTTTGAAGACATTGTTGTTGCATTTCATTTAGTTTTCTTTCATAGTTGCATAATCATAGCATTCTTAGTATAGATTTCCTTTATGCAATAGATTAATCTCACATAGCTTAATTAGGAGGGATTGTAAGACTTGTACTTTCTTTTCATAGTCTAGCTTGCACTTTCCTTTCATAGATTAGATTTCCTTTCAAGCATTGCATTGTTATCATTTAGCTTAGCTTGCATCCTCATTCTTAGCTTACTTGCATTGCATTTTCATTTGATTCTTCAAGATATTGGCATTCTTTCCCTTGTCTTCACTTGAATCTCTCATTGTGTGGTTGACTAGCAAGGTCATTAGCTTCATAGCTCTAGCTGAGAGCAATTTTACAGTCTTGCAACTCCATACATAAAGAGCTATGGATCAAATTTTGAGGCCTCATTCTTGAGTGTTCTTGATTGTAAGAATTCATAGAAGTGCACTACTTTTGTGTGTACATTTCAAACCATTTTTCCCTCTCTTTTATGGTTCCATCTCCTCTAACAATACTCGGGAATATCTTAAAATTAATCTACAAGTATCATAATCTTAAAAGAGTAGCTTTTCTCTTTACTTCTTCCCTAGATATTTCAAAAGTCAAGCAGAGATTTGACAATTTTATAAGTAATTACCAATTGGGGGCACACACTACTATGATCTTTAATTGATTTAAGAAATGTCTTCAAAACATTTTCCCTAGGCACCCAGTCATTCAAAATTTTTCCCACAGTGTCTTCTTCTTTTCTAAAAGAAAGCGAAATGTCAGATAACTGCGCTGCATGTTTATAAACTTCTCTAGGCTTTACATTCCTAACAAAGTGTTGAATGGCATCCTTTATTCTCTTTTCAGATTTCTATTGTTCTCTCTATTGTATATCTTCACTGCTTAAGGAAGGGGGAAGAGGAGTCATGGGAAACTCAATAATGGGGCTTGAGGAGGAAGGACCAGCAGTGGAAGAAGGTAGTTGCAACCATTGTGGTGCTTGGATTGAGCTTTCCTCCCTCAACCTCTTCTTCAAATCTACAATTATTTTATCTCTCTCAAACAACCCTTGTTTCAAATCTCCATATGCCCTCAACATTTCTTCAAATTTTCTTGTGAATTCCTCCTTCTCTTTTGCTTCCCTTTCTACCACCTTTTCTGCAAGGTGAGCTATGGCTACCACCATACTTGATGCTTCTATTACTGATGTGTCCAAAACCCTCTTGACTATGAGACCACCAAAGAGACTATCCTTAATTATTTTCTTTCCTTTGTTTTTCTCATCTCTCTTTAATGACCACATGACCAAAGCTTGATGGTCATTACTAAAAGCAACTCCTTTGATAGCTTGTTCTACCTCTTCCTTGGTCTTGCACACAGGTGTAGTTTGTTTTCTAACTGCATCAAGGACTTTTGCATCAGCTATGTCCCATTTAGGGAGGACAAGTACTCTTGCATTGTTTACCAATTCTCTCCCTTGTTCTAGAGTAATCCCTTCAAATCTATCTGTCATCTCTTTCCTAATTTCATCTTCAATAGTTTTAAGATCCTTATCAAGATTCTCCTTGTGCTTCTTCTCATAGGCTTCCTCAAATTTACTCATGTTCATTTTCCATAAAAATTGTTAAAAGGCCCAGGTCTTTACAAATGCATCATCAACCAAAAATTCTTCACATACCCCATTTGACTATAGGTTCCAATTCCATCCCTACAATTTATCCTAATGTTAAGCCTAACTCAGGCTCCTTTGGTTGCTCTGGAATTCCCTCATTTATCTCATCTTGAGTCATGAATATTTGACCCTAAGATCCCATCTATTGAACTTCCTCTATGATCTCCTAATCATCTCTAATATTCAAGGGTGACTGTGAAGGAGAGTATTCTTCCTCTAAATCATGAGGCCTCTCTTCTATCTTTTGTTTCTTGGTGGGAGGTGAAAAATCAAGGATGGCTTCACCTAGCTGGTCCTGTGGTACATCTGTAATTTCTTCAACCTCATTTTGCCTCTCCACCTACTTTGATGTAGAAAGGAGATCTTCTCTTTTCTATTGCTGCTTCTTGAAATCAAATTCCAGGATTATTACACCATAACCAGTCCTCTATTGCAACATATATTTGCCAAGAGGCAACACCTTTGCAAATGCACCTTTTCCCAATAATGCTTTAGCATTCTCTGCATTGTCTTCCATGGCCTTTTTCTTCTTCTCCTCTAGAGTCTTAAAATCTCTTGAAAACAATTCATGAGAGTATCAATCCTTTTTCCCATAGGATTTATATTGCTTATAGGATCATATTTGGGGTCAAATTGTCAAACAAAATCCATGTTTTCTTGTACACTAACCAGTTTTCCTTTTTGATTGCTTGGTATTGTACCACTGTGGTATTTCTAATAATATCTTTAGGAAAATTAAAAATGTGTTTTATTGCTCAGCATCTGACCCTCTTTTTTAACATTTCATTGTAGAAACCCTCTGGGTCTATCATTCGGGCAATTGTGGTTGTCCAATGATATGGATCCAAGATTTTATGCATATGAAGCCACCCGCCCTTTTTGATTATAAACTAGTGAGCAATGGTAATATTTGGGAACAAAGTTTCTCTACCTTTAGCAATACTATTATTCTCAATATCACCTAATTGTCTGAAGAATTTTGCAATGCCAATCTTGATGGGAACTTGGAAAGGCAAAATAAAAGGAGTCCCCCTAAAACCATATAACCTAATAACAGTTGAATAGGGATAGAAAATAAAATCACCCCAATTGTGCACTATGTTGAGGTCCTTTGTAAATTTTTGTGGTCTAACAACTTTGGCCAAGGCGACTGGGACCCTAGGGCTATCATGAACAAAGAATAGTCTCAATCTTGCTGCAAAACATTTGTTAAACTGTATATAACTACTATCCTTTCTATCCCATGTCATGTTTGAATTCCACAGCTGAACATGCATGTCCTCTCCACCTCTCTGTTTGGATAATTCCATTTCTTTTGCAAAATAATCAGCACCTTTGAACAAAAACATGTACATCATAAAAGACTACCAGCAAAAGGGTTTATTAACTTTATTCTTTTGAATCCCCATTAATCCATCATGGATTAAGTCAGCAATGAAGGGGGCATAATCAAAAGTAATTAACAGATGTGAATGTAAGATCTAGATCACCATATACACCAGGTGCTCTAGAATTTTCTCATTTGCATCTTCCCCAAAAACCTGACATAATAACCAATAGGCACCTCTCACTAGTACATCAAAATACTCTATTTTGAATGTCTCCTATGCACCTAGTCCTGTAACAATCATCTTTCCAATTTGAGTGCAAAAATATTTTACAGGACCAATTCGAAGGAGATGTCTTTGTGCATCATACACCTCTCTTAATTCTTTAAAATCAATCGGGTCTAGGTTAGGTGAGGGGTCACTTCATCTGAAAACTATTCTAATTTCCTCAGTAGAGATTGTCAATAGCTTTTTCCCTCTAACACCCCTAATCTCTTTAGTAATAGGGTCATAGTTTTGCGTAGCTTTAATCATTAGGTCTGCATCTAAGAAGACACCAGGTACCACAAGCTTGCCTACATCATTTTCCCATACATTATAAGTGGGAATAGGGGTATTTCTCTAGCTAAATCCTACTATAAATAATGTCAACCCAGTGAAGTCAGAAGTGCCACTTGCATTAAGAAAACCAATCTTAGCATCCCTGATATAATTTCCTGTATCATACAACCCATTCGCCACTTTTACCCTAGGCTCCTTTGGTGTTAGTTGTTTGACCTCTACCAAATTTACTATTGAACTAGGAAAAATTTGTAATAAGTCCTCATGCAGACCCCTCTTAAGATAATCAGTTTCACTAGAAAGCTCTTTCCTAGGCAGCATTTCTAGGGCTTATAGCTTATGCATATTGGGTGCAAAAGAACAAAGTAGCAAAGCAATACTTCTTAATAGAACAAGCAAGTACAGGAAGAACCAACCTTTTCTTCAGAATCCCTAAGAAAACAACAATCAGTTTCTACAATTCTGCTAGCCAAGCGCTCTACAAATTTTTATCTCCTTGTGGCTTTTCGAGGAAGCATAGATTTTGACATACTCACAATCGATCCACAATTATTTTAGTAATTTACTTCACATGATGTCCCCATTAATTTTTTGGGAAATGAACTGTCACTTGTCTGAAACTTTCATCCACTTCTTCAATTTAAATTTTGACCATTGATTTTCACTTGGAAAATAATCCAATGGTTTTTCACATGATCGAATAGCCCGAAAGAAGCTCATGCGACCATATGACAAGCTGTCATGTCAATTCATTCATTGGTGGAAAATCCCTTATAACTTTTACTGTTAAAACAAAACCTTAGTCACATGATCGCATAGCTTGAAAAAAGCTCATGCGACCATGCGACAAACCATTAGCATTCACCCGCCATTATCTATTCCTTAAGTCATTGGTCCCACTTTACCTTTGTTAGTAAAGAAAATCCACGCTTGCAATAGTTGGAAAGTTGTCATGTAATTTATTTCTTTCTGAGCACTGGTGTTCACTGACATCCTCCACATTAGCAAGTACTATCGACCAATCAAGAAAAACCATATGCAAAAATGAACATTGGTCCCACTATTTTTAACCAATGAGAAACCACCAATCATGTACACCTGTCCATGGTCCCACCCAAGAATTACACTGAGCTTGATGGAAGATCGATGGTTAGTCACATGATCACATATGTCTTTAAGACTCTATGCGATTAGACGACAACCATCAGATCTTCCCTTTATAACTTTCATCTTTGAAGCTTCTTCTGACACTGGTCCCACTTTGTTTCTGCATTAAGCTTTACTGTAAGATCAATGGTTAGTCACATGATCAAAGAGGTTTATAAGATTCCTTGAGACTATACAACCACCATTAGATCTTCTTTAAAGATACCAAGTTGAATGAAAGGCAAAACTTTAAAAGATAAGGTATTTAGGACTTAGGATATATTATAGCCACCAGAATTAGGAAAAATTAAAATCACTAGTCGCTGAGAGTTAGGAAAACTTTATGCACATGCACTTTTGAGATTTTAAGTGATTGAAAAAGGTAACGCTCAAATATATTTAAAATAGAATGACCTAGGGCTTTTTTTGAAAATGGCATATACTTAGGGTTTTTCTCAAGTTTAACTCTTAATTAGGGTTCACTGGATACTGAGGAAGAATAGATAATTTTGCAGGGTTTATGGGTTTTTTGTAGCAAAATTATCATACTTTCATGAACATCTATACACACTTCAAATTTATAAAAATTTCACAAGACTCATGTACTAAAAATATGAAGTGCCAATAGTGGCTCTATCTGGGGATGTATGCCTCTTGCAGGCATAACAAGAATTCAGAATCTCTGGGATAAGCAGACCATCTACTGAAACAAAACAACTAACCTACTCACACAACCTAAAAACAAACACACAACTGGAAGGGGAAACTACTACTGCTCATGGATAATGAGAGTACCTTAATAAAATTACAACTTGAGGAATTGTCCATGAACTGGCAATTCCATTTCATTTCCAATCAAGTCCTTCAGAATGTATGAATCAGGTCCCCATGTTTGATTGATCAAATATGTTCCCAACCAAATAGGGTCAAATTTTCTATGTTTACCCTTCTCTTCAAGCTTGGCATTCCACATCAGGACCAAATCATTATCTTGAAAACTTTTGACTGTAGTTTTTCTGTCATATAAATTCTTATACCTGAGTTGAGATCTCAATTTTGTATCATGTGCTTCCCTCCTTGATTCATCTAGTTGTATTAGGTCCTATAATCTGATCTTCATTTCATCAACTTGATCATCATCATACAACTGGATGAACTTGTACATTTGCAAAAAATTATTTTGTGGTAACCTGGCATGGATACCATATACTAAATCAAAAGGAGCACATCCTATAGCCTTCTTGATTGTCACTTTGTTAGCCCACAGAGCTAGCTATAGTTTTGAATCCCATGCCTTCTTGTTTGCATCTAAGACTCTCTTCAAAAAATTTATCAAACTTTTGTTACTTGATTTAGCCTGACCATTTCCTTGAGGATGGTAGGGAGTAGAGTATGAAATCTTTATACCATATTGAAAACAAAGGCTAAAAAATTCTTCAGATCTGAAACATAAAGCATTGTCAACAACTAAAACTTCAGGGCATCGAAACCTTATCAGCAAATTTTGCATCAGGAAATCAATAACCACTTTAGTGGTTGCTTTTTTAGTGGGAATAGCTTCCACCCACTTTGTAAAGTAGTTAGTTGCAACCAATATATAGGAATGTCCTCCACTAGATTTTTTGGGGATCTCTCCTATGAAATCCATACCCCACTTTTAAAAAGGGGTTTCCACAGTCACAAGACTCAGAGGCAAATTTCCATCGAATTTCAATTTTCCAAAAAATCTCTGACAAGCATCACATTTTTTGACAAAATAATGTGCATCCATGAAAATACTAGGCCACCAAAAACTAGACCTTAGTATCTTATGTATAGTGGTTTTAGCCATGTAATGGCCACCACACACACCTTTATGCATTGCTTGCAACAAATCATTATCCTTTTGAGGGTCAACACATTTCAGCAAAACACCCTCATTACTCCTCCACCATAATTCTCCTTTAATGATCACATATTTTAGAGAATGTAATTTGAGAGTCCTCCTTTGGTGGTCTTCCATATTAGAAGGAAGTAAAATCTTTTGCAAGTATCCAATGACATCCTTGTACCATTCACAGCAATCTAAATCATAAATGTATGGCCTTTGTTCTTCTTCAAGAGTGTTGATGTGATTAGCATCCAAATTCCTTTGGGCCATAAGTTTTGCTAACCCCAATCCTCTTACTAGTTTGGTGATTTGGATATCAACATTAAACTCTTGGATTTTTTTTATCCACCTGCACCTTCTCCCTGAAACTTCTTGTTGAACCAAGATGTCTTTTACAGCAGCACTGGGCACATATGCAACTACAGTTGCTCCTACCAAGTAACATCTGAAATTTTTGATAGCTTTAACCAATGCATAGGCTTGTTTCTCATTTATATCATACTTTAACTTAGCTTCCTACAATGATTTACTAAAAAAGGAAATGGGCTATTCAAAACCCTCTAAGTTCTTATGTAACAATACTACAGCTATAGTATGATAAGAAGAATATGAAAAGATTTGGATAGGCTTACTGAAATCTGGTGATCTTAATATAGGGGCACTTTTAATAGCCATCTTGATATTAGAAAAATCTTTCTTGGCCTCATTACTCCATTCCACCTTTGCATTCTTCTTTAGCATTTTAGAGATGGGAACACTAATTTCAGAAAAGTTTGTAACAAACCTTCTGACAAAAATTATCTGTCCAAAGAAAGATTGGATGCCTTTTACATTTTTTGGCAATGGTACCTTGTCTATTGCTGCTACTCTCTTAGGGTCAATCTTGACTCCATCCTTAGATACAATATGTCCCAAAATCATACCTTTTGTTACTCCAAAGGAAAACTTCCTTGGGTTAAGGGAGACCCCATATTCTAGAGCTCTTACGAAGATTTTCTCCAAGTGACCATAATGCTGGTCCTTCTTTTCTGAATAAGCTGTCAAATCATCCTGATAAACAACAAGAATTTTTTTTATGAAATCTACAAAGGCTACATCCATGGCTCTTTGAAAGGTAGCCCTAGCATTAGTTAAACCAAAAGGCATCCTAACATACACATAAGTACCCCATGGAGTAGTGAATGCAGTTTTGAACTATTTTGATTCTTTGACAACTACTTGATCCTAACCTAAAAAACCATCCATCATGGACATTAATTTAGATCCAGTAACCCTTTGTAACATGTCTTCCATGTTTGGTAAACCATAATTGTCCTTCAAAGAATTTATGTTTAGATTTCTAAAGTCTACACACAACTTGATGTCTCCATTCTTTTTTCTTATAGGGACAAGATTAGAAACCCATGTTGAATGCCTAATAGGTTGAATGATGCCTACATCACTCATATTTTTTAACTCATCCTACATTTTTGGTGCCAAAGTAGGATTGACAGGTCTCAACTTTTGTCTAAAAGGTTTAGTATTTTCCTTCAAAGGAATTTCATGTTGGAACAAGTCTTCTCTATATGCCTTTAAATCATCATAAGACCAAGCAAAGACATGCCTATACTTTCTAAGAAGACCTATCATAAACTTTTTTATTTCAAGAGTTAGGCTTCCCCTAATATATACATTTTTTGGGGCTTCCTTTGTTCCTAAATTTATCTCCTCTACACCCTCAGGCTTGCTTAAAAGCTTTATCTAGGAAGAGCTATCATGGCTATCAAATGCTCTTTCCAACACTACCAAACCCTTTGGGACTTTATTTGTTTTCAACTACAAGATCTCCTTGCCAAGAAGAGAGTTCTTATTATCCAATGTTTCTACATACTCACCAAAATTTATCTCTTTATCTCCAAAACTTGCATCATAATGCAGAAATCTTAAAATATCTAGATCATCATCAAAAACCTACCAATTTTCATAATTATCTGGTATGAATGGCCTAGTTTGAATCTCAATCATAGATATCCCTACAAAAGTGATATCCTCTAGTCTTAATGCAATGTTAGCCAATAAATCAGCCATTCTATTATGGCCTCTATCCCTCCAATCAATACAGAAAGCATCAAATTGTTCTATCTCATCCCAAACAACATTCTGATATTGTTTTAACCTTTGGTTTCTTTAAACATATTTGGATCTAATCTGAGATACAACTAATTCTGAATCTCCAATAACTCTAAGATTTTTGATCTTGTGCTTTGAGGCCAATCTTAATCCTATCAGTAAAGCCTCATACTCTGTAGTATTATTTGTACAAGTAAATGATAGGGTGAAGGAAAATTTAAAAGTTTTTTCAGTGGGGGAAATCAACAACACACCTGCACCAGATCCCTCTTTAGAGAAAGCACCATCAAAGTACATTGTCCAAAGATCATTTTGATTTGTTACATTTCTTTCCTCCTGAGCTAATAGAGAAGGTTTGTCTTATTTATCATTACTCTGTACTTGAAAGGAATTTATGTCAGTATCCAGAAAACAATTCATGTTATTATCACTAGCTTCTTCGTCAATCATGTGAGGAGTTCTAACTTCCCTGAGTACCTTAATGCTCTTACCAGTGAGATTAAAAGTAGCATAAGATAAATCACATCAGATGCTACCTCCCATTGCGGCACTCCATTTTCTTGATAACAACATTCCATATTATGGAGGAATATCCACAACTAAAACACTCATAGTCAGCTATTTCTTAGGATAAGCAGCAAGCCTATAAGGTAAGGCTTTTATTGTTCCAATTACTAGTACCTCCCTAGAGTCCATTTCTTGGCATCTCCCATGAGGAGTATCAACCTGCAATCCCATTGGTGTCATAATTTTAGTAGGCATGATAGTATTTGAGGCTCCTGAGTCAATCATGCAATTTTTCAACATTTTATGATTTATGACTAATGTCAGGAAAAAAGGATCAATAGCTCCCATAGAGGTGTTTAAAAGATATGAGGAATTTTTGAAATAATTTCTTCAATGTCCTTTTTAGTTAGACCTTGATCCTTCATTCTAGTATTTACTATTTCCTGGATGTCTGTGGTTTGAACACCATTTATCCATGTGAGGGCTTTCTCTTTGTGTTCATTTATCCTCATCATCTCCAATAAAGGCACTTTTAATATGATCTGAGATAACAACTGATTCATGTCAATAGGTGCATAATTTAAAATAGATTAGTCTATCTTGCCTTTTGGGGTATCCTTGACTTCAGGTTGCGTGGATGTACCCAATTGTTCCTTATTCTTTGATTTATTTTTAGGTTGGGAATTTGGGGTAGTAACCATTGGAGTTTTAGCCTTGATCTTAAAAACATTGATTGGTTCAGCAGGCTTTTGAGTGCCCTTTTGCTTTAATTTCTTGGCATCATCAGTAGCCTTATTTTTTGTGGAAAATTGCTTTGCATCTTCTTTATCCCTTTTAATAAAAACACCTGTTGGTTTACCAAATGTTTTGTCAACAGTCCTATTTCTAAGGACATAATTACTCTTGGCCTATGTCACCATATTAGTAGTGATCTAGGCTATCTCTTCATTAGAGGGTCTTCTTAATATAATAGGTTCTTCAACTTGTTTAGAGTTGTTATTTATATCTTCAATTTCTTCCTCTTCTTCATCGGAAATTTTTTTTGATGGTAAGCCTCTCCTCTCTTCTGAGAATGATTTACGTCCTGATTTTCATTTTCTTCATCAGAGTCAACCTCTTTGACAAATTTAGCAAATGTCATTCCACAACCTCTATCATCATATGATTCATCTTCCTCCTCTTCTTGTTCAATACTTTCAGACATATTCTGAGAAATCACACAATAATCTAAATCATGAGGGGATTGGCACACAGTGCACCATGGAATTTCACCAGTCATATTGACTAAATGCTTTTGCAAAGGGTTAGGGGTTCTATCATTTTGCCTCATATCCTTCTTTTTTGGGATGATAGGCTTTCCATCCTTCCACTATGTATTGTAAGGATAGTTCTGCATCCCAGGCTGCCTATTGAAATTATTTGGAGGAGGTCTATCATTTCCCTGGAACTTATTTTTACTTTCCCCTGGTTTCAAATCCTTTAAGGCATTAAGGATCTTCTTGAGGTTATCATCATCCATAGTTTTTACATTTGTAGGTTTATCAACTTCTTTCTTTCCAAACTTAGAGGTTTTAGGATCCTCTCTTCTTCCTAGTTTTCCAGATACCCTCCTATTGCTCTCAATGTTTACCACAAATCTTTGAGCTTCTCTAATAGTCCTAGGGTTCTTATCCCTAAGAAGATATCCCATCTTGGCATCAAAAGCATTTAGATATGTTGCTAGACATAGCTTTTCATCCAATCTCATGACTTGGAAGAGTTTGTGCATTGCCTTTTGAAACCTCACATTGAATTCTAGGACTTCCTTATTCTAGTTTTTCTTTATATTGTTAAATTCATTTAACATAAAACCCTCATTAGTGATATCACCATAGTGATCTTTAAAACAATTTATAAAATAATCCCAAGAACCAATACAATCATAAGGAAGCCCTCTGAACCAGTCTCTTGCATCTTTAGTTAAAGATTGAACAAATAATTTCATGATGACATCTTCATATTCTATTTCATAGTCATCAATCATATCAATAAAGTTCTTTAGATCCTCTTCACAGGAAAAAGCATTATTTCCAGTAAACTTAGGTAATTTCTCTCTAATCTTTTTAGGAATCAAATTAGGATAACCAACAATATTGTTAAAGAGAAGCTGTCTATACCTTTCAATGTGAACTATTCCTCTTTGTAATGATGTATTTGTTTGAGAGGTGGAAGCTTTTTTATTTTTTGCATTAGCAACATTTCTAGTAGTCACTGGTGTGACAATGGCACCCTGGGTAGTAGAATTTCCAACATTAACATTAGATGTCATCACAGGGTTATTTGGAATTGAAGCAGTAAAAGACTGTCTATGAAAATCAACTTTCTTTTTCATTTCCAAAGTGGTAGCCTCAATTTTTGCCTTCTCTAATTCTTTAGCAATAACCTCTTGTTCTCTTCTATCCCTTTCTAAATCATTTTCCAATTTGGACAAAGGATCTATTGGGATCTTGTCACTTGTGGTGCCATTTATTATGATTCCTATTGAAATCTATTTTCCTTTATCCTTAGGCTTCCCAACTTCAACAATGGGTCGGAGAATAGGCTGTTCACCAACTTCCTTCGGGGCTTCTACAAAGTTTATGGCCTTTAAAGTCATCAACTATCTTTTGAGCTGATTTTCCCTAATTTGGGCCTGTCTTATTTCAGTTTCTTTTTCCATTTCCCTCTCCTTCCTAATTGCAATTTGTTCCTACATATCTTTCTCTAAATTATAGATTTCTTCAAAAATATCCTCTGAATCTGGAAGAGTAGTATCAGAAGGTGAACTTTCAGACTCAACATCTCTTTGCTGATTTCTAGGATTTTTAGGACTCTCACAAGGAGAAGGTCCACAGGTTGGGGGATCATTTCTCCCTTCCAGGCCCCTGCTCTTACTTCTTGACCTCCTAATTTACTTTTGAGGTTCTACATCTAGGTTCATCTTCCTATGATGTATTTCATCATCCTTATGAGAATAAAAATCCTCATGTGCTCCTAAACCCAAATCAATTGCCTCCTCATACTTAGAGGCATTTTCTTCCTAGTCATGAGTGAATTGGTGATTCATTTTCATATTTTTCTTTTGTCTGCATGCCTGAGACATATCACCACTACTTTGATGTCTTCTAGGAAGATAAGTCCTAGAAGTGCTTGGAAGTTCACCTTCTAACCTACTTTTTGGGTGATCCTTCTTGCAAGCCCTAGTGTTTCTCTGACTCATAATTGCAAGTATGTGAAACAATTTCTTATTTTCTTATTATCTTTACCCAGCATTGCTGCAAAGACTTTCAAAGTCACCACCAACAAAAGTTGGGAAATATTTTCACACACTTAGTAGATCAAAGTATTCAAAACTTATTAAGTAATCAAAACAAAGATTACTATAAACAAATGCAAAGCTAAAAGAGATTTTCAGGATCTGACCTAATCCAAAGCTTGCAAATATTCCTTTGTTTTCCAATGGTGCTTTACTGGTTCTAACAAATAAGAAGGCTAGGAGTCTAGCTCAACTTGTACCTATGTTATTTGATATTCAAATTTACAATACCAAAGATCTAAAATTCAAATTATCATAGTATTTCAATCCCTATTCCCCAGTAGAGTCACCATTTTGTTGGTTCCCAAAATGGACTTTATGCTCTAACAGGCAACCAATACATCTACAGATTTTGAGGATTGGTTAGATCCAAATATTTATCTCTAGAGATGATTGGACCAACTGTAGGGACAAGACTACCCTTTGCGCTTCTGGCTCTGCAAAACCAAGGAGGGTGCTCTTAATCCAGTAAAAACAATACTTATCTCAAAAATCACTGACTGGATTTAAATGTAACAGATGAATGATAAGAGAAACCTAAATGATGACCATTCATTCATAGATTTTTCACTATCACTAGGTGGTAATTTATTCTACAAATCAATGTAATTCAAATAATTTTGACAATTTTATGCTTAAAGATGGAAATACCAGTAGAATCCTTCCAAACACTAATCTCTATGAGAAGAACTCCACTGTCGGCTAGTGTCTTATCCATTAGGTAACACTTCCATTGCAAGACTGTTATACATGATCAAATATATTGAACTTTGAAAGATCTTTACCCTTTGAAAATACTAATCACCCTATGGTGGATTTTATCAAAGGTTCCTAATTTCACACTACTTACTAATGCATCCTTAAGAAAAACTTCAAAGAATTTATGTCAAATTCAAAGCTGATTTAATCTGATCCTGGATTAGAGCTGAGAAATATAAACATACACACATAGATCATCTATGCAATGAATTGGAACAATTCATAACTCAAACAAAAATACTCAAGGAGAGATATAAATCCTAGATTTTGTTCAAATGCTATATTAATCACGCTTACAGAATGCTTTACAGTATAACCTTCTGAAAATAACTTTGAACCAAAAATATTGTTCTTCTATAGAAATATGCCTAAAAATGATCTACGATATCCCAGACTCAAGAAACTTATCAGTAAAATTGATCAAGTTCTCGGTCCTTTTACACTGATCCTGGTAATCCTTTTATAGAATAAGGATTGCAAAAAAGCTTTGGATCCTCTTAGAAAAGACAAGAAAGGAGTCCTCAAAAAAGACAAAAAATGAAAATAAAAACTTTCTTGTTACAAAACTTTGAGATGGATTGTAAAGATGAGCACCAAAATCTGGCAATAGCTTCCAAGTTCAGTGCAACATCTGCTAGGTGTTACATCCGTGCTTGCTTCTTTAGGGAGTTGGGGCAACACCATTTGTTGCCTCCTCAAAGGATGTTTCTTCTTCTTTACTATCCTCTGAAAGGGATGTTGCTCCCCAGGCTAAAAAGGTATCCTCAGAAGGCCAATTAAAAGCCAGGATTTCATCCCTCTTCGGTAGAATCTTGTTCCAGTTAATAACCAATTGATGAATTTTAGTTATCACCTTAGTAAAATGCACCCTGGCATCCTATAGCATTTCAATTTCTTGCAAAAAAGGAAGAGTATCTTCAGTGCTAATAGCAGCATCAATCTTGACTGACACTCCATTCTCAATTTGTTCCAACCATTTTTCCCTCTCTTTTATGGTTCCATCTGCTCTAACAATACCTGGGAATATCTAAAAATCATTCTGCAGGTATCTTACTGTTAAAAGAGCTACTTTTCTCTTTACTTCTTCCCTAGATATTTCAAAATCAAGCAGAGATTTGACAATTTTATAAGTAATTGCCAATTGGGGGCACACAGTACTATGATCTTTAATTGATTTAAGAAATGTTTTCAAAATATTTTCCCTAGGCACCCAGTCCTTCAAAATTTTTCCCATAAGGTCTTCTTCTTTTCTAAAAGAAAGAAAAATGTCAGATAACTGCCTTGCATGTTTATAAACTTCTCTAGGCTTTACATTCCTAACAAAGTGTTGAATGGTGTCCTTTATTCTCTTTTCAAATTTCTGTTGTTCTCTCTGTTGTATATCTTCACTGCTTAAAGAAGGGGGAAGAGAAGACATGGGAAACTCAACAATGGGGCTTGAGGAAGATGGACTAGTAGTGGAAGAAGGTAGTTGCAACTATTGTGGTGCTTGGATTGAGCTTTCCTCCCCCAACCTGTTCTTCAAATCTGCAATTATTTTATCTCTCTCAAACAACCCTTGTTTCAAATCTCCATATGCCCTCAACATTTCTTCAAATTTTCTTGTGAATTCCTCCTTCTCTTTTGCTTCTCTTTCTACAACCTTTTCTACAAGGTGAGCTATGGCTACCACCATACTTGATGCTTCTATTGCTGATGTGTCCAAAACCCTCTTGACTATGAGACCACGAGAGAGACTATCCTTAATTATTTTCTTTCCTTTGTTTTTCTCATCTCTCTTTAATGACCACATGACCAAAGCTTGATGGTCATTAATAAAAGAAACTTCTTTGATAGCCTGTTGTTCCTCTTCCTTGGTCTTGTACATAGGTGTAGTTTGTTTTCTAACTGCATCAAGGACTATTGCATCAGCTATGTCCCATTCAGGGAGGATAAGTACTCCTGCATTCTTTACCAATTCTCTCCCCTATTTTGGACTAATCCCTTCAAATCTATCTATCATCTCTTTCCTAATTTCATCTTCAATAGTTTTAAGATCCTTATCAGGATTCTCCTGGTGCTTCTTCTCACAGGCTTCCTCAAATTTACTCATGTTCATTTTCAATAAAAAATGTAAAAAGGTCTAGGTCTTTACAAATGTGTCATCAGCCAGAAATTCTTCAAATGCCTGTTTGACTATAGGGTCCAATTCTATCCCTGCAATTTGTCCTGCTGTTAAGCCTAACTCAGGGTCCTTTGGTTGCTCTAGAATTCCCTCATTTATCTCATCTTGAGTCATGAATATTTGAGCTTGAGATCCCATCTGTTGAACCTACTCTATGATCTCCTAATCATCTCTAATATTCAAGGGTGACTATGAAGGAGAGTATTCTTCCTTTGAATCATGAGGCCTCTCTTCTATCCTTTGTTTCTTGGTGGGAGGTGAAAAATCAAGGATGTCTTCACCTGGCTGGTCCTGTGGTACATCTGTAATTTCTTCAACCTCCTTTTGCCTCTCCACCTGCTTTGATGTAGAAGGGAGATCTTCTCTTTTCTTTTGCTGCTTCTTGAAATCAGATTTTGGGATTATTACACCATAACTAGTCCTCTCTTGCAACATATATTTTCCAGGAGGCAACACCTTTGCAAATGCACCTTTTCCGAACAATGATTTAGCCTTCTCTGGGTTGTCTTCCATGGCCCTTTTCTTCTTCTCCTGTAGAGTCTTAAAAATCTCTTGAAAACAATTCATGAGAGTATCTATCCTTTTTCCCATAGGATTTATACTGCCTATAGGATCATATTTGGGGTCAAATTGTCGAACAAAATCTCATGTTTTCTTGTACACTAACCACTTTTCCTTTCTGACTACTTGGTCTTGCAACCTTGGGGTATTTCTAATAATATCTTTAGGAAATTAAAAATGTGGTTTATTGCTAAGCATCTGACCCTCTTTTTAAACATTTCATTATAGAAACCCTCTAGGTCTATCATCCAGACAATTGTGGTTGTCAAATGATATGGATCCAAGATTTTATGCATATGAAGCCACCCACCCTTTGTGATTATAAACTGGTAAGCAATGGTAATATTTGGGAACAAAGTTCCTCTACCTTTAGCAATACTATTATTCTCAATATCACCTAATTGTCTAAAGAATTCTACAATGCCAATCTTGATGGGAACTTGGAAAGGCAAAATAAAAGGAGTCCCCCTGAAACCATATAACCTAATAACAGTTGAATAGGGATAGAAAATAAAATCAACCCAATTGTGCACTATGTTGAGGTCCTTTGTAAATTTTTGTGGTCTAAAAACTTTGGCCAAGGTGCCCGGGACCCTAGGGCTATCATGAACAAAGAATAGTCTCAATCTTGTTGCAAAACACTTGTTAAACCATATATAACTACTATCCTTTCTATCCCATGTCATATTTGAATTCCAGAGATGAATAGGCATGTCCTCTCCACCTCTTTGTTTGGATAATTCCATTTCTTTTGCAAAATAATTAGCATCTTTGAACAAAAACATGTACATCATAAAAGAGTACCAGCAAAAGGGTTTATCAACTTTATTCTTTTGAATCCCCATTAATCCATCATGGATTAAGTCAGTAATGAAGGGGGCATAATCAAAAGTAATTGATAGATGCGGATGTAAGATCTAGATCACCATATACATTAGGTGCTCTGGCATTTTCTCATTTGCATCTTCCCCAAAAACCTAACATAATGACCCATAGGCACCTCTCGCCAGTACATCAAAATACTCTGTTTTGAATGGCACCTATGCACCTAGTCCTGTAACAATCATCTTTCCAATTTGAGTGGAGAAATATTTTACAGGACCAATTCTAAGGAGATGTCTCTGTGCATCATACACCTCTCTTAATTCTTTAAAATCAATCGATTCCAAGTTAGGTGAGGGGTCACTTAGTCTAAAAACTATTCTGACTTCCTCAACTAAGATTGTCAATAGCTTTTTCCCTCTAACACCCCTAATCTCTTTAGTAATAGGGTCATAGTTTTTTGCAACTTCAATCATCAGGTCTGCATCTAAGAAGACACCAGGTACCACAAGCTTGCTTATATCAGTTTCCCATACATTATAGGTGGGAACAGGGGTATTTCTCTGGCTGAATCCTACTATAAATAATGTCATCCCAGTGAAGTCAGAAGTGCCACTTGCATTAAGAAAACCAATCCTAGCATCCCTAATATAATTTCCTATATCATACAACCCATTCACCACTTTTACCCTAGGCTCCTTTGGTGTTAGTTGTTTGACCTCTACCAAATTTACTATTGAACTAGGAAAAATTTGTAATAAGTCCTCATGCAGACCCCTCTTAAGATAATCGGTTTCACTAGAAAGCTCTTTCCTAGGCAGCATTTCTAGGGCTTATAGCTTATGCATATTGGGTGCAAAAGAATAGAGTAGCAAAGTAATACTTCTTAATAGAACAAGCAAGTGCAGGAAGAACCAACCTTTTCTTCAAAATCCCTAAGAAAACAACAATCAGTTTCTACAATTCTGCTAGCCAAGTGCTCTACAAATTTTTATCTCCTTGTGGCTTTTCGAGGAAGCATAGATTTTGACATACTCACAATCGATCCACAATTATTTTAGTAATTTACTTTGCATGATGTCCCCATTAATTTTCTGAGAAATGAACTGTCACTTGTCTGAACCTTTCATCCACTTCTTCAATTTAAATTTTGACCGTTGATTTTCACTTGGCAAATAATCCAATGGTTTTTTGCATGATCAAATAGCCCGAAAGAAGCTCATGTGACCATATGACAAGCTGTCATGTCAATTCCTTCATTGGTGGAAAATCCCTTATAACTTTTACTATTAAAATAGAACCTTAGTCACATGATCACATAGCCTAAAAAAAGCTCATGCGACCATGCGACAAACTGTTAGCATTCACCTGCCATTATCTATTCCTTAAGTCATTGGTCCCACTTTACCTTTGTTAGTAAAGAAAATCCATGCTTGCAATAGCTGGCAAGTTGTCATGTAATTTATTTCTTTCTGAGCACTGGTGTTCACTAACATCCTCCACATGAGCAAGTACTATCAACCAATCAAGAAAAACCATATGCAAAAACTAACATTGGTCCCACTATTTTTAACTAATGAGAAACCACCA
The DNA here is from genome assembly GCA_027943335.1 of Chamaecyparis obtusa. Lineage (NCBI taxonomy): Eukaryota > Viridiplantae > Streptophyta > Pinopsida > Cupressales > Cupressaceae > Chamaecyparis > Chamaecyparis obtusa. Next base: position 1,254,384 of record BSBK01001523.1, on the reverse strand, counting down.
ATCATGTACACCTGTCCATGGTCCCACCTAAGAATTACACTGAGCTTGATGCAAGATTGATGATTAGTCGCATGATCACATATGTCTCTAAGATTCTATGCGATTATATGACAACCATCGGATCTTCCCTTTATTACTTTCATCTTTGAAGATTTTTCTAACACTGGTCCCACTTTGTTTCTGCATTAAGCTTTACTATAAGATCAACGGTTAGTTGCATGATTGCATAGGTCTATAAGATTCCTTGCGACTATATGATCACTGTTAGATATTCTTTAATGATACCAAGCTGAATGAAAGGTGAAACATTAGAAGATAAGGTATTTAGGACTTAGGATATATTATAGCCACCAGACTTAGGAAAAATTAAAACTGCTAGTTGTTAAGACTTAGGAAAACTTTATGCACGTGCACTTTTGACATTTTAAGTGATTCAAAAAGGTAATGCTCAAATAGATTTAAAACAGAGTGACCTAGGGCATTTTTTTAAAATGGCATATGCTTAGGGTTTTTCTCAGGTTTAACTCTTAATTAGGGTTCACTGGATACTGAGGAAGAATATATAATTTTGTAGGGTTTTTATGGGTTTTTTGGTAGCAAAATTATCATACTTTCATGAACATCTATACACACTTCAAATTTATAAAAATTTCACAAGACTCATGTACTGAAAATTTGAAGTGCCAACAAGTGTATCATACCAAATTTATTTGGTTGATGGTTCTATTGATAAGTATAAGGCTCATCTAGTGGCTAAGGCATTTTCTCAAGTTGAAAGTATTGACTATTCTAAGATATTTTATCTATTTTCCAAGATAGATTCCATTTGTTTTTTTACTTTCTATTGTTGCATCAAAGAGTTGGTTAGTGTATCAAATGGATGTGAAGAATGCTTTCTTGCATGGTGATCTTCAAGAGGAGATCTATATGGACTATCAAATAGGTTTTGTCATGATTATTCACTTATTTTAGGCTTTGATGTTCTTTATATGGTATTAAGAAAAATCCAAGGGATTGGTATGAGAAGATGGATAGTTTTTTTCTTGCTTCTAGATTTACTAGATGTTATTCTGTTCCTACAATTTACATTCAACACCATGGGGGTGATATTATCATTCTTTTTCTTTATGTACATGACTTGATACTCACAAGGAGTTCTCATGACATGATTGAGAAAAATCAAAGAGATTTGATGAAGTGTTTTAATATGAATGACCTTGGTTTGTTGCATTATTTTCTTGGTCTTCAAATTCATCAGTCTTGTGTGGTATTTCCATTTTATAGTAGAATCATACTCTTGATCTACTAAAAATATTTTGAATGGATAATTCCAAGTTAGTCCCTACTCATTTTCAATCACGTGTTGTGTTGTCTACAAAATGCACTACTCCATTAGTGGATTCTACCTTCTATAGGAAATTAGTTGGAATCCTTTCATACTTGACACATACTCATCTTGATATTTCCTTTGCAGTTATTCTTGTCTCTCAGTTCTCTCAATATTCTCATTAGATCCATTTTCAAGTAGCTAAGTGAATTCTACAGTACATTCAGGGCACTATATAGTTTTGAATTCACTACACATCAAGTGCTATTGATATTGTGGACTGCACTAACTCAAATTGGGTTGGTGATGTTGATGATTAAAATTCTAGCTATGGATTTTATTTTTACATTGGTCATTAGTACATTATCATCATCTGAAGTTGAGTATTGAGGAGTTATCATGGATATTCAAGAGATTCATTGGCCTTAATAGTTAATGATTGAGTTTGTCTTTATGATTAATCATCACACTACTCTACGGTATAATAATCATAGTGGTATAGATATCTCTCACAACCATGTGGAACATCAACACACTAGGAATATTGAAATCCACATGCACTTCATTCAGTAGCTGATTTAAGATAGTGTTTTCTTTAGATTATTTACCTAAAAATCAATAGGTTGTAGATATATTCATCAAACATTTGTCATCTCCTCACTATCTTCAATTGGGACCAAAATTAGGGGTAAAGGAAGTAGTCCTTGGGTTTATTGAGTAGTCCTCTTTCCTTCCTTTTCATTCCTTTTTAGCATTTTTTTTGTTCTCTCTTTTGGAGAGGAGTTTTCTCCCACCGGTTTTCTCCTTTTCTCTATTTATGAGAGTTTGCATTGTAGTTTTAGATGGGTAACTAACATGTATTTTTTGTTGGGATCCATATAACTCTCTACTACATTAATGTACTTACTAATTTTCACTTAAGGGGAGGTTCTAGAGTAAATGGTGTTTTACCAATTTACTCTTTACTTAATTTACTTAGGTACACTTATTAATGAGGTAGATAGATATTATTATGTCCTATTAGAACTCTAAATCATCCCAGAGGATATTGTTTAGTTCTATCTAAGTTGAGACACTTGTCTTAACCTTTTACATTCTTCCTAATTTTTCTTTCCTATTAAAGTAGAGCTTTTGTACATGTGTACTCACCTAATTTTCAATACAGTTATTGTGTTGATTACCTTTCTCTTCTAGTGGATGTCTAGAGACTGGGTTCTAGTTATAGGATAACCTATCCCAATAGTTTATCTCAAGTAGTTGAGATATTTAAGGAATCTTATGTATGATTTTAGAATGTAATAAGAAATGAAAGCATATTTTGAAGATACAAATTGGTGTATTCCCTATGATTTTTTGGTAATGTGGCCTGATCAAGTGTATTTAAAAGTTATTAATCTTGTAAGTGCGCTTTGAAATATTTGTATTTTCATATTTTGAAGTGGTTAAGGAAAGTGGATTGTGGAAATTTTTTCTTAAAGTGAAGAATTTAATAAAATCTCTCTTAATCTTTGTAAGTCGTATGTTTTTTTATTTCCTTGTTTATTTAGCTCATAATAAGGTCAACATCAAGGCACAATATTTTTTAGTGGCTAGGTGTTTGCGTGATAGTGTATTTTTGTGTTTGGGAGTTTCAAATTTTGTTTATAATATGTCCTCCTTTGAGAACTCTAATATTGTGGGTAGTAAAAACTTAGATTGTTCTAACTATGCATGATGGAAATGTGAGATGGAATTGATTTTATAAATGAAAGGTTTATGGGAAGTGTTGTGATTTTTCCACACCATCACCCCATTGCAAATGGGGACCCCCTCATTTTCTTCTAGGTTTCAATAGTATCTTTGGAAACAATATTAGTTTTGGAAAGCCTTCTTAGAACATCAACCATGAAAATTGAGAAAAAAACTCGCAAAATTAGGCCAAGTGTGAAGAACTTCAAAGTTTGGAAAATTTTGGAAAGTGTCAAAAAATGGGAAAAAATGGTGAAATTTGGCTAAGTGTAAAAATTGAGATATTAAAATTAAAATTGATCCAACAATACATTCACCTCGCCTAATTCACCCTTGATTTCTATTGCACATTGGTTGCACCTTGCCCAAGTCACCCTTTATTTCCACTATATGTTTATTGTACCTTTCCTAAGTCACCTTTGATTTCCAAAAAATAATTGTATAATTTTTCTTAAGCCATGAGTGGTTTCGACTTCATGCATAGAGGTTTTGCCTAAGTGGGTAGTGGTTTCCACTTGTTGATTAAAATAGTTTTGCCTAACTCTCTAGTGGTTTCCACTTGACATTTGATGGTCTTTCCTAAGTAGGTACTGGTTTCCACTTCAAGATTAATAAGAAATCTCAACCACAAAACCATCTTACCTCTCATTGAGTTTGACAAAATGATTTGAAGTTATGAAATTCATTAGGGGATTTTTAAATATGGTCAAATTTTAATGGTTCAATTTTAATTAGTGCACCCTCATTTTTATGAATTACATGGAGTCAATGGTGGAAAGGTCCCAATGATATGGAGTTTTGATAATAATTTTCAACCACCAATGAGAGGCGAGTCTATTCATATGATGCATGCTTTTGTTGAAACATTGTAGTAAGTTTGAACACATTGGATTCAAGGAGGACAATTTTATTAAATATGAAAACATTAATAAAATGGAGCCACAATTTCAATATAAAAGACCACCGATTTAATCTTGAATGAGTACATCAAATATGACAACATTTAAACATAAAATTAAAATGTAAATCTTACCAAGGGGGACACTTCGTATTTTTTTCAAACTTACTTTATATATTTTACATTTTAGTTTGCTGGATAGCCACTATTCATCAAGCAACATCTAAACAACAAACTAAAATTTAAATCTTACTTTGCAAGCTTAGCATGAGAGATGACCTTATATCAAGAGAGGATTGAGTGTTCGATATTTCACTATGAAACATTGAGTATTTGATTCCACATGTTGTGGTGGAACAAAACTCACATCAACAGGAAGTAGCAACAAAAGAAAATCCTATGAATCAAATTCAATATAAAAAATGGAATAAAATAGATATGAATGCATGTGCTATAATTTTATGGAAAATTAGTCCTTTGGAATCAAGCTTCATATTCAAAATTTGAAAACAAAAAATAAAATATGGGAAACTTTGAAAATAATGTATGAAAGAACTAGCAAGTTAAAAGTGATGGACATTAAGATATAGTTAAATCAATTGAAAATGAAAGGAGGAGATAGCTTGAATGATCATATTGCTAAATTGAAAAATTTATGAAATTAACTTGCAATGATGAAGGTTGAATATAAAGACTCTAAAATTATATATTTTTTAATTGAAAGTCTTCCAAACGAGTACAATAATTTCATTCGTACATTGGAACTAACTAGAAAGTTTGAGAATATGAAACTAGAAGAAGTGTATAATTCTTTTTTAAATAAGAAGAAAGGCTTAAATATTTTACAAGTGAGCCTAGCAAGAGTCAAAAATTTAAATATAGAAGAAAATAAAATAATTATAATACAGGTAGATTGTATCAAAATTAAAGAACAAATAAAGGGAATCAACATAGAAATAATTAAAGACAATGGAAACAAAAAAGGGATACTTGTAAAATGGACAAAGTTATCAAAGGAAACAAAATGAATGGAGAAAAAACAAAAATAACTTTAAAGGAGAAAGTGCTATCATATGTTTGATTATGGACAAGAAGGGCATAAAAGTGCTATCATGTGTTGTAAAGTAACTTTTAAGAAACCACAAAGGAGATTTAATCAAATAAGGAAATCAAGTTTTATTCAAGAAGAGTGTGATCATAATCAAATGATAGCTTCTTTATCTACTCAATGAAATTCAAATAATGTATTATATATTAATTAGGGAGCTAGCCATCATATGACTTACAATATTTTTTTTTTTCTCATTAGAAGAAACAAAAGGTGCACAAATATTACTTTGTTATGATAGGTCACATGAGATTGAAGTAATAGCTACAATTTCAATGAAAGGAAATTATGCTAAATAGTTAGAAATAACTTATGTGAATCTTATTCCTAAGTTAACCAAAAATATTCTTTTAGTGCTCGTTAAATAACTCAATGTGTCTATAAGATGGAGTTATTAATGATGGATACAAAATAGTGGCAACAAGAGTTGAGAATGATGGCATATACAAATGTTTAGCATATGTTGATAAGAAACCTTATATTACTACAAGATCATCCTTGGGTGAGCTATAGCATCAAAGATATGGTCACTTAAACTATCAAATTTTGTCTATGCTTTAAAAGATGAATATGGTTGATGGACTACCTTGGATAAAGGTAAACACACATGTGTGTGAAGGATTCATGGTTGGTAAAAAACATAGAGAATCTTTTGAAAGGTATAAATGAAGAGAAATTAAATGTCTTGAACTTATTCATAGAGATTTGTGTAGCCCTATGAATCCCATGTATCAAAGGGAGGATCTAGGAACATCTTGTCATTCATTGATGGTTTTTCAAGGAAGGTTTGGGTCTACTTCCTCAAGAAAAATGATGAAGTATTTAAAAAGATTTAAATGTTTAATTCTCTTGTAGAAAATGAAAGTGATGATAAGATCAACTGAATAAGGATTGATAATGGTGGAGAATATGTGAACAACATGTTCAAACATTTTTGTGAAAATCATGGGATCAAGAGAGAAATGACTATTAGGTATACTCCTTAACAAGGGTAAGTGCACCAAGATGGTGGATAGTTTAGTGGCCACATCCAAAAAAAATTTAAATTTCTCATAACCTGTGTGAGTTATACAAAATTCAAAATCATGCTAGGCTTGGTTTTACCAAGCCTAGCAAAAAACAATTAAAAAAGTGAAGAGAACCTCAAAACCTGTACGGGTTTTGAGGAACCAAAATGAACCTCAAAACTCGCAGCTTTGGACCATTTTCAATGCCATAAACAAAGGAATGGTCAATTGAGGAAGCCATTTTTTATCATAACTCGAGTGTTTTTTAGTTCCATTTGTATTTTTCATCAATTCGCAACAATGGCACCATGTCGAAAAGGTAAGATTTTAGTATTTAGATTTTGTTTTTTTGTATTTTATTTGAAGTAGGGTTTTTAAATTGATTTATGTTTTTTTAAATTTTGATGTAAGATTCTACAAAGAATTCCCCAGATTGAAAAAGAAAACAAAGACCTCATGCACAAGCAACAAAAGAAAAAAGTGAAAATGAGAAACAGCCACAACCACAAAATCCTCCTCAACCTCAAAATAATTCTCCTTAATGGCCACTAGCACCCGTAAACCCTCCACATCCTCCATTAGATTGTGTAGATACCACATAAGATGATCTCATAAAATGCCTTACACATAATAGTGCCCAATTTTCTATATTGGTCAATATGTTGAGGTCCTCTAGTCTTGACCACCACTCAACCCTTGCCTTGATGCTAGAAAGAATGACTAATAGTGCAAATGAGGTTTCTAGAGAGTTTACCAAATAGGGTTCATGGAGGGATAGGTGTCGAGCATTTTATGCGGATGGGTTGTCATATGATGAAGAAAAAAAGGTCATACTTAAAAGTGACATATGTGCTCTTTTCACTGATCCTATTACTATTAACACCTTAGAAATAAACATGACTTAGTTTCCTATACATTGGTGTGTTCACAATAGGATGAAAACATCTTTTTGGGATAGGTGGTATATGGTCTTTGACCAAGCACCCTGTAATATTGGGATGTGCCTCTATATTTTTTGAGAAAGTTATTATGAGTTTATCCTCGGTGAGAAGTTGAGTTACTTTGACATCCAGTAGTTCTAGGGTAGAGGGAGAGACTCTATGCAGGATAGACCTAGGCCCATAGGGTGGTACAACCACAACATACGATACCTCTAGATAAAAAATCCCATGGTTCATGTTGCGGTCCCAATAGTTGTGAAGGAGTCCATAGATTTACAAACTCTTCATGTAGTCACATCATTGATTAATGTCATTATTGAGCATGACACATAGTTTGTCAGAGTAGAGGGTTGATAAACACCCACGCCACCTCCATCATAATCATCATCATCATCAAATGCACCATTTAGATCAGCACTCATGTCACCTCCATCATCATCATATGCACCATTTGGATCAGCCCAACCCATTAAGCATATGTGCCCCAATTGTTAGGGTATATGTCTTGGGGTAAATACTGATGCAAATGAGGATGGCTTGACATGTCATTCATGTACACATTATGGGGTTAAATTCCATGCATTCACTACTGAGGATGCAACCCTTACAGATGACTTGATGATGATGGTATTTTCTAGAGAGTAGAGACAAGTTTGTTTATTTGTGTTTTGACATGTTATTAATTAATCACCTAAATATTATAAAAGTAAATAATTTTTTATTTAGAGAATAATTTAAATTGATACATGAATAATATGCATTGCAGGGTGTAGTAGGTGATATGAGCACTCAAAGAGTGTTCATTCAAGTAGACATACATTGTACACGTGTAGCTTCAACACTTGAGGTAATTTTTTTTAAATACTGATAAAAATAAAATAATATGTATATTTTATTAATATATGCATATTTATTTGGTGTTTTATAGGGCTTGTCGGCTGCTCAAATTTCTAAACTTGATGATATCAACCTTTTTGTCATTGACTTTGGGTTTGAAAGCTTTGTAGTATAATATTTTGCACATCTCTTGTTTAGATTTTTAATTGAACCCATGCGGTATCATATTCATTTATCTTATGTTAATTTTTTTTGCTAAGGTACCCCACCTGACTTGAGGACACCGAGAAAGAGAAAGAAATCCTCGAGGACACCCAAACAAAAAAAAGGTAATTCAATAGAATTTAAGTTTATTTGTTGAAATGTATTATTCATGATTAAACATGTACTTGTAGTCTATATTGATGAATGCACCTAACTTATTTGTTCTATATATAGAAATAATTGGGTTTTATAGAATTAATAAATGCACTTGATGTCATTGATGTTTAGGAGAGAGAAGAGGTAACATTTTTATATTTACTTTCAATTGCATTCTTGATCATTTTAAATCTCTTAGAAATCCTTCCTTTATGACTATGACATATGTTATGATTGTTCATATAGGAATTGGTCATAGTTTCTGCATCAATGGTGATGCCTCCTAAGAGTACAGGAGAGCCATTTGAGGTTTCAGTATGCATTTTTTCTATATACATGTTAAACATATGCATTTAGATTGTTTTAGTGTTTCGTGACATATATGTTATTAACTTGCATTGATTTTATTTTACCTGTTACATCCCTCTTCACAATCTCCCATGGATCTTCCACCTTTACATTTTGTTAGGAGTTTAGCTCGCACAAGATGGGGACCATCAAATTTAGAGAACAACCCCATTATAGAAGAAATACATGAGGTAACCAACAATTCAAATGCCAACAAATTACAATCTAGTATTTAGTTATTTTGATGTTATTTTCAGAAAAGATATCTAATTTAGCATATGAATTGTTCTTGTGTAGACACCTAGTGAGCCACCTACTACTTTGAAGAGGCTCAATTTTGATGATCTAGTAGAGTCGTAGATATTTATAGAGATATAAAGATCTAGTTGTGGTTATTGAATGACCAAATTTTATATATATTCAGCATTTTTATTGTATATATCGACCTTGACATAGTTGATGCCACATTTTTGTAACTCTATTATTGATTTGACATGTATGTCATTTTTTTTATATGTACACAATTATTGTTGATTTTGATATATATGAGACTTGATATTCGATCCAATTTGTTAATTATGTGTTCATTTTTTCATTGTTCGTATGTAAATATACTTATGTGTATGTACTCATGTGTAGGAATTATGCCTTAAGTATATTCATGTGTATTCAAGTACATTGTTCATAGCCTAAATTCATGTGTATGGGCTATGTGCATGACTTAAGTCAATTCATGTGTATGCTTCATAATCTATGTGCTACATATATGCTTCATGAATTAAGGAAATTTATGTGTACGCTTTATGTGCTATGTGTGTTCACATGTGTAATTCATCATTTAAGTAGACTCATGCTTTATGTTCTACATTGTATTCATGTGTATCCTACATACATTATGAGTATTCTATTTGGCTAAAGAAAAATCATGGTTTATGCATTATTTACATGCATGCCTCATTAGTGTATACAAACAATGTGTATGGATATCTAAATGTGTGATTCATTCCTTGAGCACATGATCACTATGATTTTTTTTTTGTACAATCCATGCCTTACATGTATTTGTGGGTACCCTTCGTGCTTTGAAGGTTATCTTGAAATGTGATCATCATAAGAACTCAAAACATCAATTAGCAGTCTATTATTGACCCTTTGACCAGATTTGAACATGTAGTCTTTATTACAAACCAAAATGGCCCATAGGACCCTAACACATTTAGGACACATAGGGCCTAACCTACCCTACCGATGATGTCCCTTGTAAAACCAACTTGGAGAAGTTACATTTGTTCATTGTGGGCCCAAATCAATGCTTCCATCATGTATGGTTGGGTAGGTTTACCTTAGGAATGATCACACTTTGCCTCTTGACACACCAGAATGCTCGAAAACATACCCAATGGTGCTTAGTGCACCTTGGGGGCACTTTGGTCTGGCATGGTTGTAAACATTCTAGTGACTCCATGAGAGAAATGAGGTTGTCAATAGTGTTTACCTACCAAAAAAGAGCTAATGACATAGACCATTCGGTGCTAGGATGAACAGTTTGGAAGTTACCCAATGGTGCAACTTTCAATTGAGTCTCACTACAAGTTTTGGCATCAAGGGAGACTGGCATGCCAAATTTAAACAAATTTGAACCGCCTAGATTAGAGAGATGTTATTGTAGGCCTTCTAAATGTAGTCCTATAGCATCTTCCAATTTTTTGATACCTCTCACAAGATCTGAGATACGAGCCTTGAAAAATTGATGCCCAATCATGCTTAGTGCACATTGGCAACACTTTGGTTCAGCATGGTCGCAAATATTCTAGTGACTAAGTGGGTGGAGTGGGGTTGTCAATAAAATTTACTTTCCCAATGAGAGCTAATGGCATGGACCATTTTCTACTAGGATGAACGGTTTGGAACAAACCCAGTGGTGCAACTTTCAACTGAGCCTCACTGCAAGTTTTGGCATCAAGCAATATTGACATGTCAAATTCAAATAAATTTGAATCTCCTAGAATATAGAGAGGTTATTGTATGCCTCAGAAACAAAGTCTTATAGCATATGACAATTTTTCTGATACCTCTCATAGGGTCTGAGATATGAGCCTCAAAAGATCATTGCCAAATTATGCTTAGTGCACCTTTGTGACACTTTGGTCTAGCATGGTCATGAATGTTCTAGTGAATTCATGGGAAAAATGGGGTTATCAGTAGTGTTTATCCTCCCAACAAGAGCTAATGGCATAGATCATTTGGTGCGAAGACAAATAGTTTGGAATAAATCTAGTGGTGCAACTTTCAACCGAGCCTCACTACAAGTTTTAACATCAAACGAGATTGGCATGTCAAATTCAAGTTTTTTTTAATCTCCCAAAATAGGGATATTTTATTGTAGGCCTCAAAAACATTTTCTTGTAACATCTAATGGTTTTTTGATACCTCTCAAGGAGTCTGAGATATGAGTCTTGAAAGATCGCTGCCCAATCATACTTAGTGCACCTTGGGGACACTTTGGTTTGGCATGGTCACGAATGTTTTTGTGACTGAGTGGGAGGAATGGGGTTGTCACTAGTGTTTACCCACCCAAAGGGAGATAATGGAATAGACCATTTGGTTCCAAGATGAATGGTTTGAAAGAAACTTAGTGGTGCAACTTTCAACTGAGCTTCACTACAAGTTTTGGTGTCAAGCGAGATTGGCATGACAAATTCAAACAAATTTGAATCTCCTAGAATAAAGAGAATTTATTGTAGGCCTTATAAATATGGTCTTGTAGCATCTGACAGTTTGAAAAAACTACTCATGGGGTCCAAGATAAGAGCCTCGATAGATTGTTATCCATTCATCCTTAGTGCATCTTGGGGATACTTTGGTCCACCATGGTCATGAACATTCTAGTGACCAAGTGGGAAGAATGTGGTTGTCACTAGAGTTTACCCTCCCAATGGGAGTTAATGATGCAGACCATTTGGTACCAAAATGAATGGTTTGGAAGAAACCTAGTAGTGCAACTTTCAATTGAGCCTCACTATAAGTTTTAGCATCAAACGAGATTGGCATGAAAAATTTAAAAACATTTGAATCTCCTAGAATGGGGGTTATTGTAGGTCTCAAAAACACAATCCTGTAGTATCTAACACTTCATCGAGACCTCTCACAAGGACCAAGAATCGAGCCTCAAAAGATCGCTTCACAATTGTGCTTAGTGCACCTTGGGGACACTTTGGTCTAGCATGGTCAAGAATTTTATATTGACTAAATGGGTGGAACAGGGTTGTCACTAGCATTTACCCACTCAACAATAACTAATGGTGTAGATGGTTCGGTGCCAAGATGAACAGTTTGGAAGAAATCCGGTGGTGCAACTTTCGATGGAGCCTCACTGTAGTTTTTGGCATGAAGCGAGATTGGCATGTATAATTCAAACAAATTTGAATCTCCTAGAAGGAAGAGAGGTTATTGTAGGCCTCAAAAACATGGTCATATAGCATCTGATGGTTCACTGATACCTCTCACAAGGTTTGAGATACGAGTCTCAAAAGATCATTGTCCAATCCTACTTAGTGCACCTTAGGGATAGTTTGGCCCGAGATGGTCATGAACATTCTAGTGACTAAGTGGGTTGAATAGGGTTATTAGTAGTGTTTAACTACTCAATAGGAGCTAATGACACAAATCATTGGGTGCCAAGAAGAATAGTTTGGAAGAAACCCAATGGTGCAACTTTCAACTGAGTCTCACTATAAGTTTTGGTGTCAAAAAAGATTGGCATACCAAATTCAAACAAATTTGAAAATCTTATAATAGAGAGTGATTATTATAGGCCTCAAAAACAAAATCCTGTAATATCTGAAAATTCACCGAAACCTCTCATGGGGTCCGAGATAAGAACATCTAAAGATCATTTCCCAATCATGCTTAGTGTACTTTGGGGACACTTTGGTCTGACAAGGGCGCGAACATTCTAATGACTAGGTGGGTGGAATAGGATTATAACTTGCATTTACCTACCTAATAGGAGCTAATGGTGTAGACTGATTATTGTGAGGACAAATGGTTTGGAAGAAACCTAGTGGTGAAACTTTCAACTAAGCCTCATCGCAAGTTTTGACATCAAGCGAGATTGACATTCCAAATTAGAAAAATAGAATCTCCCAGAATGGAGAGGTTATTGAAGGCATAAAAAATATGGTCCTATAGCATTTGATGGTTTTCCCAAACTTCTTACAGAGTCTAAGATACGAGCCTTAAAAGATTGTTGCCCAATTGTGCTTAGTGCACCCTGAGAACACTTTGGTCTAGTATGGTCACAAACATTCTATTTACTAAGTGGGAAAAATAGGGTTGTCACTACCATTTACCTACCCAATGGGAGCTAATGACACAGACTATTTGGTGCTAGGATGAATGGTTTAGAAGAGATCCAGTGGTGCAACTTTCAACTACACCTCACTATAAGATTTGGTGTCAAGCGAGATTGACATTCCAAATTCAAATATATTTGAATCTCCCATAACAGAAAGAGGTTATTGTAGGCTTTAGAAACATGGTCCTATAGCATATGACAGTTCATCAAAACCTCTCACAAGTTCTGAGATACAAGTCTCAAAATATCACTGCTCAATCATGCTTAGTGCACCTTGGAGATACTTCAATTCAACATGGTGCAAACATTTTAGTGACTAAGTGGGTGGAATGGGGTTGTCACTAGTGTTACCTTCCTAATAGGAGCTAATGGCATAGATTGTTCAGTGTCAAGATGAATAGTTTGGAAGAAACCTAGTGGTGCAACTTTCAACTGAGCCTCATTGCAACTTTTGATATTAAGCGGGATAGGCATGCCAAATTTAAACAAATTTGAATCTCCCAGAATAGAGAGAGGTTATTGTAGACCTCAAAAGCATATTCCTATAGAATTTGACAGTTCACCAAAACCTCTCATAGGGTCTGAGTTATGAGCCTCAAAAGATCACTTCCCAATCATGCTTAGTGCACCTTGGGGACACTTCAGTCCAACATGGTTGCGAATACTCTAGTGACTAAATGGGTAGAAAAAAGTTGTTAGTAGCATTTACCCACCCAACGGGAGGTAATGGTGTAGACCATTTGGTGCTAGGATGAACAATTTAAAATAAATTCAATGGTGCAACTTTCAACTAAGTCTCTACAAATTTGGCATCAAATGAGATTGACATGCAAAATTCAAACAAATTTGAATCTCCTAGAACATAGATATATTATTGTAGGCCTCAGAAACACGGTCTTATAACATCTGACATTTTTCTAAAACCTCTCACAGGGTCCAAAATATGAGCCTTGAAAGATCGCTACTCAATCATGCTTACTGTACCTTGGAGACACTTTGGTTTGGCATGGTCATGAACATTTTAGTGACTAAATAAGAAGAACGGGGTTATCACTAGAAATTACTCACCCAACAAGAGCTAATGGCATAGAACGTTCGGTGCCGAGATGAATGGTTTGGAAGAAACCTAGTGGTGCAACTTTCAACTGAGTCTCACTACAAGTTTTGGTGTCAAACAAGATTAGCATGCAAAATTCAAAAATATTTGAATCTCCCAAAAAGGAGAGAAGTTATTGTAGGCCTCAAAATAATGGTACTTTAGCATCTGATGATTTGCTAAAATCTCTCACGGAGTCCAAGATACCAGTCTCAAAAGATCATTGTCCAATTGTACTTAGTGCACCTTGTGGACACTTTGGTCCGGCATGGTTGCAAATGTTATAGTGACTAACTAGGAAAAATGGGGTTGGCACTAGCATTTACCCACCCAAAAGGAGCTAATGGCACAAATAATTTGGTGCCAAGATGAATGGTTTGGAAGAAACCTAGTGGTGCAAATTTCAACTGAGCATCACTGCACATTTTAGCGTCAAGCGAGATTGGCATGTCATATTCAAAAAAATTAAAATCTCCTAGAATGGAGAGAGGTTATTGTAGGAATCATAAACATGGTCTTGTAACATCTAATTTTTCACTAATACCTCTCACGAGGTTTGAAATACAAGTCTCAAAAGATCATTGTACAATCATGCTTAGTGCACCTTGGGGACACTTTGGTCCAGCATGGTCGTGAACATTCTAATGACTCTATGGGAGGAACAGGATTGTCATTAGCAGTTACCCAACCAAAGAGAGTTAATGGCACAAACCGTTCGGTTCCAGAATGCAATCCTTGAACACTATCCCTTCACCCTAGGGAATCACCATTTTACTTTGGACACATTTGACCAATTTTGACTTAATGAATCCAAGTATTATATCATTTGATGATACAAATGTAATGACATTAACAAATTACAAATGTAAGGATACAAAATTAAGATGATACAAATATAAGGATACAAAATTCATTGTAACGAATCATAATTTTTGCACTTTACATAGCATTAAGATGATACAAATGTAAGGATACAAAATTAAATATGTATTTATAGTCAAATGGTACAAATTATAATATAAGTACAAGGCTATAAGTTAATACCAAAATCAACATTTGATCAATTTTGACTCAATGACTCTAAGTATTACATCATTTTATGATACAAATGTACATGGCATTAAGACAATACAAATGTAAGGATACAAAATTAAGATGATACAAATATAAGGATACAAAATTCATGGTAAGAAATCATAATTTTGGCACTTTAAATGGTATTAAGATGATACAAATGTAAGGATACAAAATTAAATATGTACTTATAATCAAATGGTACAAATTAAGATATAAAAAATGTGGATTCTTAATATTTGCAAATCATTCCCATAGGCACTTTTATATTTCAAATTTTTCATCTAATATGCATGATGAAGCTCATTATTGTTTATATATACAAAATTTTGCATCTAAATATGCACATTACAGCTGATTTCTATTTTTATATACAAACTTTGACATCTAAATATGCACATTACAGTTGATTTTTATTTTTATATACAAAATTTGACATCTAAATATGCACATTATAGCTCATATGCACATAGAATCATATACAAATTGTCAAAATCGTTATACCATATTGTAGAATTGTTCATCTTTATGGCCCAAAATCATCAAGTGAACCTTCTAAATCAACTCTAACCCTTATTGTGTCAAGTATTGGCTCATGGTCAGATTCATGAACTTTCCACAAATTCTTGTTAAGTCTGCCATGATATTTAATCAATTGAATATTGGTTGCAACAAAAAGGTTAGAGTAATGAAGAATGTGCCTGTGTCTCAAAGTCCTCAAATAAATAGGTGTTATAATTCTTGATAGGGTACCTACATTTTATTATAAATATATAATGTCAATATCAATACAAAGTGTAATAAATTGAATTTAAGAGGTCTCAATAGAGCTCAATACAACAATGTTACCTTCTAAGCCATGTTCCTATCACAACAAAAAAACCTATTGGGTACTCAATACTCTCTCCATTAGTGACTGTAGTTGTCAATTTCTTTTTGGCCTCAATACAATGACAAAAAAATTAATTTGTTCCTTCTTCATTGTTCTCATCTACAATGACTGCATATACATGACCTACATTTAGTAGAAGGCTATAAGTTAATACTAAAATACACATAAAGAACTAATAAATTGACCTTATAATGTATACATGATAAGAAAAATAATTCGCTAAGTAATAAATTGATAAATTACCTGGCTCAACTAGGTCAAATACATGGTCAAAATCCATGGATGCTTCCATCTGGTTCAGTTGTAGTGCTTGAGAAAGTAGATATGTATCTAGGGTTTGCAAAGGTCTACAAGACCATTGGTTGACCCACTCTTTTGATTCACATTCATCCTAAAAAAAATGCATATATGAAATGAAAAAGCATGTAATCTATCTAGTATAAATAGCTAATGATGTTGCATTTGAACTTCTAAATGATTGCATGTCACTTGATCATGTAAGTGTAAAAAAATCTAAATAGTTTTCAATGTTAGATTCATGTATTAACCAGAAAAAGCTAGAAACCATAGAATTACCAGAATTACCTGGTCCCATAGTAGAATTACACCATTGCACAATTATTTCTCCATCTATTAACATTGCACCACCTTCATACTTCAATTCCTCTTTGGTAAGAGCTCTTTTCACATATTCTCCTGCACCATCATGCTCTCCCTTTCCATGACTTGCCTTAGTGAAATTCCAAAAATGTTGCACACCACTTGTCACATGCATCCTAGTCAACCAGTAGAACATCCTTGCATTCTTGTATTGTGAGGTGCAATTGTCTAACCATATTAAGTCCTGGTTATATCTTATATCTCTTTCCCTTAAACTATCATAGAAAAATTTAAAGTATCCTTGCACAAACTCTAAGGAATGTGTATGATTATCACTGATATAGAAGTGATACTCTGTTATAACCTTTCTATCTTCCTTTGTGCTATCATGTGCATTAATGAATACTATGTGTAAAAAAATTGTAACTTGTGTAGAGTGGTAATACATAGGTTGTACTTCATTTTGAGGTTTTACTGTATAATTCTCTACAAAATCAATGAGAGAGACAATAGTACCGAGGGGAAAAGTGTCCTTACACAACTTGAATTTATCATCTAACCACCTAGCTCTATGTGTGTGACCTATGTAGTCATAAACTAGTTTGTCTTGAAACATCTTCATAAAATTAGCTACGCATATATCCCTTTTCACTAGTGTGCACCTCTTTAATTATTTTCCATCTTTAACACCATATGTGATTGACTTGTATTTTCCAAAAGAAACTAGTTCCTGCCCAATTTTGTGTGTTTTATCGAGATGTAAGAATCTATGTAAATTTTTTAAACCACCATATGTAGGAAAAAATCCTTTCAAACACATCATCTTATAATAAATGCACTCATCATCTCATTTATAGAGTACACTTGAAATGAAGTCTCTCGGTGACTAAGGAGGTACTTGTAGACCACATTCTTGCAAAACATTGTTAGCATGAAAAGTACCACATATATAGTGATAAATATCATAATGCATGGAAAATTTAACACAAACCCTACAACAACATGTAGTATGTGCATGACTAATCTTAACATAAAATGATTTTTTCATCTTAAAAAATCTTTGACTATTTTTAATCTAAGGAAATATTTGAAGAAACCTTTCATAAAATTGTGTTTGTGTCATATCTAAAAAGTTTTTTGGATGTGGCTCATGACATCTAATTCCAATTCTCCTTCTAAAAATATCTCTTTGGTTGGGTGAAACCCTTGTGTTTTCATGCCAGTATTTATCAATTAATATTCTTAGTGCATCAACAACAACCTTGTGCTTGTGTGGGAATCTACCCGAGAATGCCCAAAGAGAATTGTTGTTAGGATCCTCAATTTTCTCTCACCTATCTAAAGCATGGTGTAATTTGGTTCTACTTATCCTGAATGACTTTCTTGTTTTACTTATTAAACAAGATTTTTTCATTTCCTTTCTCATTATGGTTGATGTGAGGACACAACAAGGAACATTATCATCTTTAGAGCATGATTTCGAACCAATGGATTGGTATGCATAAAAAATAGTTCTCACAATGGTTCTTTCACTATTATTTTTAGATTCTCTTAACCCCAAAATTTTCATTGTCTCTCTAAATTTAAAATTTTTAATCATTTCAACAACTAATCGACATCTTCCACTTTGATTTAAGTTTTTGAAATAGTTATTCAAAATTCTTATAACCATTCTTCTAAAAGTTCTTTCATAAATTTTATCATGCATTGGCCTCATAATATTTTCATCAATGTCTATTATAAACTTTGGTTTTCTACAAATTATTCTAGGAGGTGTTAAGATTGGTGCATTATGTGCATTAATCACATCAAATTCAAAGGGTAAATATTCTTCAATTTCATTAACATGTGGATTCATTGCCTCATTTTCAAATGGTCTATGTTCATCACATTCATTAGGTGGATTCATCTCATTTATTTGAATTGGTGTATGTTGATCATTTTGATTTCGTACATTCATCATATCAATTTCAATTGTTGAATGTTCATCATTTTCATTAGGTGCATTAGATGATGTACCTTCATGTAATCTCCTCATACACTCTTTTTTTATTTACTTTGCCACCTCTCGTTGTTCAATCACACCTCTCTTGTTCTTTCCCATTGTTGATATTGATTGTTCTACATGTAACATCATGAGGACAATCCATAATAAAATAGCTTATAAAAAAAAAATGAGCATCATTTTATTATAATATAAAGTAACCATGATCAAATAACTTCAAAAAGAATCTAAAAAATAAGACAAATCAATCATTTCAAAGAAATATTGACAATAAAATAAACAAAACTTGACTGATACTGTCCCAGAAAATCAAGTGCAACAATAATGGGGCCTTCAAACAACTTGTACTCATGGTTTTTAGGCCGTTGGAACTCAAATATAAAGAATTCCTCATAACTCGTATAGTTTATGTAAATTGATGAAAAGGTTCACAATTTCTCATAACCTGAACGAGTTATGTAAACTTATAACAACATTCACAATTTCTCATAACTTGTACGGGTTATATAAAACTAGAGAGAGAGAGAGAGTCATATATATATATATATATATATATATATATATATATATATATATATATATATATATATATATATATATATATATATATATATATATATATATATATATATATATATATATATATATATATATATATATATATATATATATATATATATATATATATATATATATATATATATATCTGTGTGTGTGTGTAGAAACATATTATATATGTAAATCTATACAAATATGTATTATATTACACATTTACAAGTAATTTTTCAATGTCTTCATAACCCGTATGGGTTATGTGAAATTGAAAATGTTTTTTTATGTCTTCATAACCTGTATAGGTTATGTAGAACTTGAAATTGTGATATTTTGTTTTCAAAACCCGAGCAGGTTATTTTGTACATGATGTAGGAGCATATTGGGTCCGTGGAAATCCTATGTCACCAAAAAGATTTTGAAGTTTTCCTGTGTTGCTCGGTTCCTTCTTTGACCGAGTTGGCTCGGTAGTTGGTCAGTTTCCTTGGTTACTGAGTTTGGTCAGTTATCTCCTGGGCAGTCGGTTGTTTCACTAGCACTCGGTGATGCTTGTCTATTGTTCGGTCATCCTTTCTTATCAAGTAGTTTATTTTGAGTTTCTGTTGAGGCTGACTTGTGCATTGATTATGGGTCACAGATTTATTGCTGGTATCCATCATTGGGAAGCATGTGGTCCCAAATTTAACTGTTCCTTCTGTTGATTGTGGATCTGAAGGTCGAATCAGTTTGGTATCCTCTTGTATAAGTATAGTTGTTTGGTTAAAGTTTGGGGAGTCAATTTTGATAGAAGATAGAAGATAGAAGATAATAGAATCAAGATTGTTGGCAGATCCTTGCATGTTTGAGGACTTCTATAATTCATTATAAAATGAGACTGTAACTGGGAAGGCCTTACAACCCGACATGTATGAATCAATTTGAATGATAATATATGAATGATCCTACTTTATCTCTCTCACTGTGTTGTTGTTACTTTCGCATGTTGTTGAGGAAGGTGGATCAGGTAGGGTGTGCCATTCCTTGGCCTCTCCTGTCCCCCTCATTGCATCAGGTGGTATCAGAGCGAGGTGAGATCTGGATATAGGTCTGTGGATCTAGGTTTGTAGGTTCCTTATTATGAAGCCCTGGTTGAATTGGTGTGGGGTGGTAGATTTTGATCTGACCTGCAATTGTAGAGGGTTTTCAAGATGGTTCATGGGAGGTGAGAAGTGGATCTAGGATTGGCAAGTATGTTGAGACAACTTGCTGCTAGATTAGAAGCTAGTTAAACAGCCCAGAGAAGAGGCAGACATCTTGAAGATTTTAGTGATGATGAAATTGAAGTGGAACAAGGTGAAGCAAAACCTGGACATGTGATGGATTAGGGTGAGGAAAGATTCTTGAAGGCTTTGACAAGTTTAAAGTTGACACCACATTTCAATCCTCCTGAGTATAGTGGGAAATTGGACTCTGATGAATTGATAGACTGGATCACTGAAATAGAAAAGTATTTTGAATATGAAAATGTAGCTAAGGAGAAGAAGGTAAAAATTGTAGGCACAAAGTTGAAAGGTCATGCATCCTTGTGGTGGGAACATCTACAATTGGATCGGAAAAAGAAAGGCAAAGATAAAATCAAGGTATGGAATAAGATGGTAAATAAATTGAAGGAAATTTCTTACCTTGTGATTATTAGATTAACCTAGTTAGGTGAATGCAAAGTCTAAGATAGAAAGATAGCTCGGTAAAGGATTATACTGAGGAATTCTATAGATTAGATATCAGATCTAGACATGATGAGGATGATGTGGAAAGAATTGCTAGATACTTGAATGGTTTGAGAGTTTCCATCCAAGAAGAAATCAGTTTGGTCAAATTGGAGAACATTGAAGAGGCTTATCAATTTGCATTGAAAGATGAGGAGAAATTGAACAACAGACATAAGCAGAGACAAAGAGGTCATGATGGTAGATTCCCTAGAGGAAGAGGTAGATCTTATGATGAAAGTGGTAGATTCAAACCAGAAAAGACAACTCTAGATAAAGGCAAGACCGAGTGGAAAGGTGAAAGTTCATCTAGAGGCAGAGGCAGTAACTAACAAGGTGGTTATAGCAGAGGTAATTTCTGAGGAACTTGTTAAAATTGTGTTGAGGAAGGACATAGATCTTTAGAATGTACACATGCTAGTAAGAAGGCTGGTAGTAGTAGAAATGCTTTGGCGCAAGAGGATTCACTGAATGAACCTAAGAAGGAAAATAATTTGATGGTAAGAATAGCATTGTGGAATGAAAGTAAAAAGGAAGATCTGGTAAGGAAAATTTTGTTCAAGACCAAATGTAGAGTTTCTGACAAAGTTTGGAAGGTAATCATTGATAGTGGTAGCTCAAAGAATCTAGCATCTGAGGAATTGGTCACAAAGTTGTAGTTGGAAAGGTTGAAACATCTAAAGCCCTATCAGATTTCATAGATCAAAGATGAGCATACACTCTTGGTAAGTGAACAATGTTATGTGAATTTGAAAATTTGAAAGTACTATGATAAGGTGTTGTGTGATATCATGCCTATGGATTGTTGTCATATTTTGTTGGGTAGACCTTGGCAATATGATAGACATGCTATATATGATGGGATATTTCATAAGTATACTATTGTGGTTGATGGAAGAAAATAAATCTTGTTACCTTTGATGGAAGAACCTATTAGTAATGTTTGCACATTTCTGAAAGTTTGTTTGATGGAAGGAAGAAAATTTTTAAGGATTTGAAGAGGAATGATATATGTTTTTCTATGATTCCTAACAAACCAAGTAAGAAAATAGAGGATAGAGTTCTTGAGGAGATTAATAAGTTACTCACCAAGTATAGTGATATCATTTTTTATAATGTACCTGATGGTTTTCCACCAAAAAGAAGCATTGATCATTGTATGTGCCATGCCTAGAATTTCACTACTGGGTGGAATACAACAAGGTTACTCAGTTAAACAAAATAGATGTCTATTACAAACAAGAATAGGAGATAAATGTCTGTCAAAAATAAATAACTTTATTTTGTTTTGTAAGCTAAATACTAAAATACCCTTCTATTCTAGTTTCATCTTACATTTTTTTAAAAATGTGCATTTATTGAAATCTTTTTAAAATCTTAGAAGCCATGTTTACTTAGATCTCTTTTCTTTTGCAAATGTAAACTAAACTTAAACAATATGATATACATTGGATTGAAGCTAAAATACAGAAATATGATTAGTTCATCCACTAGAAAATAAAGAAAATACTAAATTAGATTTCTTTTCATATTTTCTCAAGTTCATATAATAGCAACATATTTCCTTTATAACTGCAGGAATTTTACATAAAATGGAATATCTATTCTTGATAAGAAATAATTTGAAATGCACCTAATACTGGTTCCTTCATACAAGAGGATCAAATCAACCTTTATTTACAACCTTTTTTCTTCATACATTCACAAGATTATGATAGTATACTTTGAATAGGACAAATTTCTTTAGGCTTGTCACACCTAAATTAGTCCTTTAATTTTTTTTATCTTTCAATTCCAATCAACAACTTCATCCTTTCATACTCAAGCAAAACCTGCAAAAGAAAGCTTTGTAGGATGGCCATGGGAAGCTCACCTCCCAGCCTAGGCCTTTACAAGACCAACCCCGAGCTAGGAGAACCCTTGCTACCCTGGGTATGCATGAAGTCAGATGACACACAAATACAACATAATGTACACATAGAACACCCTCCCATGGCTAACACAAAGATCTTGGAATATAGCTTCCTAAGGGTGAAGGTGGACCAAGTACCCATTGGGAGAGAAGGCTAGAGATGAAAATGTAAGCCTTCAACAAGGCAACAATTCTTAAATACAAAAGAAACATAACTCCTCTTCACACCCCAAATCAAAATAGCCAAACATGGCTAAATCCCTTATGACCCCCAAGAAAAACCCTTATGACCCCCAAGCATATCAATATTGCTAGCCTACCATGGACCCCATAATCCATGGTGCATTCCTCTCTCCCAAGGAGAGAGACTCTACACCAAAAGGGCTGTCAAACTCCCTTCACCCATAAGGCCACTCTTCCCTCCCAAGGGTGAGTGAGGCCTTGAGCAAGAATCCCTTAAAAAACACACAAAAAGATAAGAGAAAATACATGCAAATTTTTACTTCACATATCAACACTTCATACTACAAAATCAGCATACCAGCAAGAACATACACAATGCAGCATAAACAAGAACTATCTTTCTTCAATCTTTCATGGAAACCATAAGAAAGACACCATGAAGGATAAGTGTAAAGCTTGAGAACTACCAACCTTGCATTAGAAGTTATGGAAATGAAAATTGAAGTAGAGCCCTTCCCTTTTATTCTTCCTTCCTTTTCTTCTAAATTCCTTAGTTGTCTCTAGAGTTAGAGAGTGGGTGATTTAGAGAGATTTCTCCAATTTCCCCTCTATAATAAAAAACCTCCCCTTCTTCCAATCCTTGAAAGAAGTGTGAACTCCTATTGGTCACTCTTCCCAACACTTCACACATTTCTAAAATAAGGGTTCTTAAAAGGATAGTGGCTATAGACTAGGATTTGAGCGTGCACCTAAACCTGTTTTGAAGGCTAAAGACAAACAAACGTCATAGCATATAATCAAATCAAATTTAATGGCAAACAAACTAAAATCAAAGCCACCTCAGTTTAAGCCTAAAACGGATGCGCCCATGCACCGTTTGATATGCTTGGATATAAATGGATGTGGGTGTGCAAACTCAAGCACTTGGAGCATGCAAGATAAATGATGATTTGAGGATCAAGAAGACCCAAAATGATACAAAATAGGTATGAGGAACCTATTTTGCCTCAAAGGCCTCAAGAACACACAAATATGCAAAGCTAAAAGATGAACTAAGATTGATAAGAAATGAATCTATGTTAATCCATTTAAGCTAATTTAGATGTGATTTAAGTTTGAAAATGATCTAAAATGATGAGTTCATGCTTATGCTAGAATGAAAATGACATTATAACTTTGCTATTGAATTTGAGAGTTGAAAGATGAGAGAGGATTGTTTGCTCAAAGAAGTGAGGCTATTTATAGGAAAAGGGAAGGTCTTGGGTTAAAAGGATGAGTCAGAGTTAGGGCTAAGGTTAGGGTTGAGTCAAGGACAAGTGTCCTGACAAGTGTCAAGGGAGGATTGAGTTGAAAGTTTGAGGGCATGTGCACAATTTGATAAATGTGCCCAAGGCCAAGAGGTGGCAAGGAAGGGATAAGAAGGTCTTAAATGCATAATGAATGCATGTAAGAAAGATAAGGAAGGCTTAAATGCATCCTTAAATGCATTTGCAAGAGGTGGCCAAGAGGTGGCCATCTTTGTTGACTAAGGAGGAGGTTAGCATAAGTTTTGGTAAACCTTTTGCTAATGGAATGTGACAAGATTAGAAAGGGGATTAGGATTAGGATTAGGAGAAAGGGATGGGCAAGTGGCTTTGGGTGAGATTTAGATATTTATTAAAGGTAAATTTAATAAATATTAAATATCTAGGCTTAGGGTTTGAAGGGACTAGATTAGGGATTTGACCCATTTAGAGGAAGGTTTAGGACTTTCTAGAAGAGTTTAGTGCTCTTTAGAATTTTGGCCAACTTTGGGATTAAAAATAAATTAAAAATAAATTAATTTATTTTTGAAGTTTTTGGTCAATTTATTAATCAAATAATTAATAAATTAGGGATAATGTCGAAATGACATTTTTAGGCTAGATTCCTTAATTAAAGATTTTTAATTAAGAGAGAGGGATTTAATGCCATAAAAATAAATAAATTAATTAAATAAATAATTAATTAATAAATGATGATGTCATCAAGGATTTTCAGAAAACAAAAATAATTTATTTTCTGAAGGATTTTTCGGTGTCTACATTTTGCCCCTCTTTGATGCGATGCCGCAAGTGGCATGGCGTCAAAGACAAGAAAATAAGATGCCAAGGCTAGAATCAGAAGAAGAGGGTATGACGCCTGGGTGGACTAGGAGAAAGAGAGATACATGCCCCGGTGGGACAAAATCATGGAAGATGCACCCAGTGGGACAAGGAGAAAGAGGGATTACTCCCTGGGACAGAGTGTGCCCGGCGGGACGAGGAAGGAAGGGCCTAGGAAGAAAGGGGAGATAAATAACCTCACTTCTAAGAACAAATATGGATGATATGCAAGATGAGATGGAAATGCAAGATGCAAGATGCAGCTATATGCAAAGATGCAAGATTAATCTATATGATAAATGCAAGGGACCAGATAGCTCCAAGTGCAAACAGGAATGCACAACCTAGATTTAATATAGCCATGTTAGAGACCTGCCAAGGATACTGGGATCACAAGGCCTGTCAATAACGTCGCAGAGGACTGACGAGGACTGACGCTAAACAAACACATAGGGTTGCCCCAACATCACACATGAAGTGCAGAGGTGACATGGCGGAACCAATGCTGAAGGAACCACAAACACACAACTGACTCACAGGCAGAAGCGAAAGATCAAAAGACCTTGCCCCAGATTATCTGCACACGTAGCACACCGTGATATAAAGAATCATGGTGACCCTAGTGGGATAAAGAGAAGCCAAAAAGATTAACAAGACCCAAAGGAAAAAAAATCCAAGATCAAAATGATAACTCCAAAAAGACATCCTTTGCCAAGGAGAGAGATTAGGTTTGATTGATGGTGGGAAGATTGGTCGGACAAGAGGAACGATATATCCTCAAGGACCAGGATGGAAGATTAGGTCAGACAGGAGGAACGATATATCCTCAAGGACCCATGGGTTGGTGAGAGAATAAGTGTAGTTGTTCACTGGCAAAAGCTGAAGTTCAAGGAATAATCAGGATGAGCAAGGATAAGTCGACAATTAATGTTGCTGAAGCACAAGGCCCGAGTGGGACTAAAAGTTTTCTGAGGCTAGGGATGGGACAAGATATTTTTAATCAAATGCTGCTATAGGACGGACAAGGACTAAGACAAAGGATGGGTCCTAAAGACAAAAATGTACAAATGAGCTTAGGTGGAGACATGACTGACGCTATGGTACAAGATGCTGGATAGGATGTACAAAGAACCTAGGGGGTGAAGCTGACAACTTCAAAGATATGCAAGATGGTGCCCCAGCTAGGTTGGAAGGCCAAGATGGACTGCAGCGGATGATGCGTCTTGAAATGACACGGATTTGGGAAGAACATATCCCAATGATGATGATTGGATCAAGATCAAGGCTTGCTACAAGATGAAGGATGCAATTTCATCGGTTAGCTTGATCTTGGATGTTGGCTAGCTAGAAGATATGGATAGGTTGGGAAGATTGCTAGCAAGGTGTGGATAGGGATGAATGGCATTGGATTGCAATGAGGTTGGCCTATAGCTAGATACCAATGACAAGAGAAGATACTAGGTGTTGGAAAGATGGAGGAAAATGCTGAGGATGGGGAGGATGGAACTGCTAGAAGATTTTGAAGATGGAAAAGCTGCTTGGAGGATGAAAAGCTGGTGGAAGATGGAAAGCTGGTGGAAGATTACCAAGTGTCAACAAAATGAGTTGCTATTTTCCCAATGGAGGATCAGTGATAGGATTGCGTCAACCTAGGATAGACTGATGATCTTCGGTCAACTGGATTCTTGTCAATACAAGCCAATCTCTTGCTCAAGATGATAAGGCTATGCAAGGACAAGGTTTTGATTTCTTTAAGACAACACGTTGTGCCAAAAAGAGGATGATTTCTGATTTAGGATAAGGGATGGAAACAACTCAAAGGGCTGGAACACGATAATGCTTGTGGATTTGGAGCTCTGGATTTTGGTGCAAAAGATGGTGAATTTGCTTTCTGCTGTGGATGGTGGATGTTGGATTCTGATAAAGGATATGGGACGCTGAGTTGGTTTGCTGGTGGATCAAGATAGAGGGTGCTGGAGGAACTGCTGATGGATTAAGATAGAGGAGTGCTGGAAGGATTGGATGGTGGTTGGTTTGGATTTGGATAGAGAAATTGCTGAGGATTTTGGGAGATGGAAGATTCGGATTTGGATAGCCTCCAAGGAATACGTCACCAAGGAAGAGGATGCCCCCTGTTTAAGATAGTTCATGTGTTTTAAAGGCATGGTGTATGCTTGGACGGAAGATATGTCAACAAGAGGATGAGGAAGGATGGAAGCTAGGATGAAAGGATTGGATAGAGGATATGTAGCTGAAAGGTGCAATGGATGCCAAGGAGGTGCCCAAAAGCATGTACATCTGATAGTCTCTGTTTTTGTCATCAAGATCCAATGGAAAATGAAGGAAGTGAGAGACAAAAGGGGATGGAGGACATGTTGGATAAGAGGTGATAGAAAGGAAGCCCCTAACTGCAGAAAGGAATTAGGGGGGGCGCTTGAATTGCCAAGTTTTCACTAGAGGACGAATGTTTTTCTCTTGATTTTTGCTTTGTTGATAATTTGCTCCTTTGATTTATCCAATTTTTATGGATTTTTGTGTTTTTTCCTTGACTTTGTGCTGATCTTGCTGATTTGTTGCTGAGCTTGTGCTAATATGCATTGATACTTATGATTTTGTTTTGGATGTGTTGCTGATTCGGTGCTGATATGCACTGACATTTTGATTTGTTGCTGAAGCTCTGATTTAATGCTGTCATGCTTGCTGATCAGCTGATGTCACCGTTTTGGTGCTTCCTCTTGATTAGATGGTGACCTTTTGATTTGTCACTGATATTCTGATGGTGTTGCTGATTCTTTGATTGGATGTTCCCTTATGATTTGATGATGGCCCTGCTATTTTTGATTTTGCACAGATATTTTGATGTTGTTGCTAACTCTCTGATGTGGCGCTGAGTTTTGTGCTGATTTTGGTGCTATCATGCGATTTGATGTTGATCTTCTGAGAGATTCTTCACTGATTTTCTGATGTGGATTGCTGATTTTCTGATGTTGCTGGCTTGTCATGGGGATCCATTGCTAGATGATGGACGACAAGCTTAAGATCACACCTAGGCATGTGCATATGACCATGCACAGTTGATAATTGACTCATCAGAGCAAGGCACTTAAGGTCATGATTCACTTTCTGTCAGGTTAACCTCCATGTAGATGAGCCACAAACATCCTTCTGTACCCAAGTTGATTTAGCTTGGTTTTTGCAATGTTGATAGGGAACTATCATGTGTTGTTATCCTAGATAGGAGGAAGAGGCAAAGCTCCATCTTCTAGCACTTGAATTGCCAAGTTTTCACTAGAAGATACGCCCTTTATTGTTACTATTTTGGAATCAGAATGTGCCCCAAGGGGGTTTTCACATAAAGACTCATGATTTTGCCTTTGCTTTTTTAACTTTTGCGACTAAAGCTTGCCTCTTCCCCAAAATATGCTTCTGTTTTAAGCTGATAGGCATATGTTGATGCTAAAGCCTGATTGCCTATTGACTTTGCTGATTTCTCTGATTTGTCATTGATTTCCCTTTGCTGTTTTAGATGTGCTGACTGATCTTTGCTGACTTTCGTCACTGATTTCTTCTGATTGTGTGCCTGGATGTTGGTACAACTATAGCAGGATGGGGGGGATCATGCAAAGTCATGGATTAGATGGGGGAGATGGGAAAGATGGTGGTAGAAAGTGTTTGGATGGAAGGATGGAAAGTGATCAAGATAGGGGGATGTTGTCAGGATCAACATTGGCACATGTTGCGAGGAAGATGGATGATTGGATGTGGAAGATAGAGATAGATGTGATGGAGGATTTATGCTAGAGGACGGAGGAGATGGAGGGGAAGATTGAGGAGCTGGGAGATGGGCAACGTTGGATGCCATTGTGGATGTTTTTGTTAGATGGATTACATCTTTTTGCTTTGGGATCCACATCATTTTTGTTTTAGCTTTAGTGTGCCTTTGCGGCCATTGGTGGGCATCAGATTGTGCTTTTTCTTTGCTAGGCCTTTGTGGCCATGTGATAGATTTTTCTTGGACTTTGCTATGTTTTCAGAGCCATTGGGGTGCTTTAGCATGCCTGATTGGCTCTTTGCTGGGCCTTTGCGGTGCATTTGATTGCCTGATTGGAGCTTGCATTGATTGACCATGTCGATTAGACTGGACATGGTAATCGTCATTGGGCCTTTGCAGCCATTGGGATGCATTAGATTTGGCATTTTGCTTTGATGGGCCTTTGTGGCCAATGGTTTGCTTTGGCTTGCTTGATCAGATTTTGCTTTGATTGTGCATGTCGATTAGATTGGACATAACAATCCTGGGATATTTGTGGATTTTTCCCTTTATTCATGCGCGATATGGCATCCAAGTTGCGAGGAGCATTGGGAGGAATATGAGGAGTTGTCTGGGATGGAGGAAATTTGGATGGAGAGATGGAAGGAGATTGGTAGATAGGATATGTGGACATGTGCCGTTGTTGATCTTGACTAGGGATGCTTGGATGTTGGATGAAAGGCTGAGTAGGATAAGATGGGGGATGATATTTTGGGATATAAGGTCCCAAAATGGATTTGCTGGGTAACGGAGATGCACTGAAAGACTTTGGGACATAGGGACCCAAAATGGATGGGGAGGATGAAGGAGGAATATGATAGGTTTTCCTCGGTTGTAATGATGGAGGGGGAGGAATTGCATTGTGGGCTCTGAAAGATGTTTTGTTGGTTTTAAATGGATGTTTAAACTTTGCCTTAGCTGTACCAACATTTCTGGATGAAGTACCTTTCGCTGATGTGGAGGGAGTGTCCTTTTCTGGTGTGCAACCAATTCCATAGCCTTTTGGATGTTTCTTGCCTTGAATGGGCTGTATATTTCCCTATTCGTGAGTGCCAAGGCATTTTCCTTGATAGTTCCATCTTTTCAACATTTTATCTAGACAAGGATATTTCTGACTTGGGGTGAATGACAAACAGCCATTTTTTGGTTCCCTGATGGAAGATAAGAAGCTGATGTCTTCTTTTTCAAGTGGTTTACCTTTGACAAATGTTAGTGACCCAAGAGGATAGAGTGACGGCAGCTAGACAGTTTGGTTAGGAGGATCCTCAAGAGGAGAGGATAGGATGTTGGGATTTTGACTAGGATTGGGGGATGGTATTGGATCTTCAGTTGGAGAAACTGGGATGATAGGATCTTGGACTGGAGGAATTGGGATTGTAGGATTTTGGATTGAAGGTGATGGAGGCAATAGAACATGCGATGGGGGAAGTAAAGGGGTTGGATCTTGATGTTCTTCTATAGATATTTCAACATGCTTTTGGTCCAGATCTTGACACGATGGGATTTGTTCAGATAGAGGGTTAGGGGATATATGGATGGACTCTTCAAAGGGAGTGGAAAGAAGGATTGGGAACTCTACTGCTGGGGTGTCTGGAAGAAGGAAGAACTCTTCAGATGGTATGGATAAAAGGATGGAAGATCTTTCAGCTGCAACGGTAGGAAGAAGGGTGAACTCATGAGGTTCTTCAGATATGCTTTGGATAATGCTAGGAGGAGATGATTTTGGGGATTGGATAGATACTTCAGACGAAAGGAACTCAATGATGATAGGAGATGGAAGAGGATCAACGGTTGGGATGTATGGAAGATAGATAATAGATGGGAGCGCTGGATGGGCCTCATCAATGATGGCTTCACATGAAGGATTGCTTGGCTTTTCAATTTCAGGCGTGGGTTTTGCTATTGGCTCTTCCTTGGGTTCTATTTTTGGTTTCCCTGGATACTTTTGTGGTGAAGAAGGTTTGGAAGGTGGAGGAGATGGGGAGCTTGGATGGTCTTCGCATGAAAGTGGGGTTTGTGCTTGGGTAGATGCTCGCGAAGGAGGAGAGAAAGAAGGGAACACCCATGAAAAAGATGACTTTGAAAAGGGAGCTTTGGGTTTTGCTTGAGGGGATGATGGTGCCGAAGAGGCAGGGCTAATGGCTTGAGGTACAGGTTTTGGAGTGGGTTGAGGGATGAACTCTGCTGGTGGGGAAAGATTTTTGGTAATGTGGTTTGGAAGAGAGGATGGTGGTTTGGGATAGGATGGAGGATTGGGGAAAAGGAGAGGAAGACTAGAATCTTGGTTTTCAGAATGTTTTGGAGGATGGGTAGATGGAGGCCTTAGATAGGGGAAGTAGCATGAAGCATTTCTAAGGGATGATGGCGATGGAGAAATGACCATAGCAGAAAGTGGAGGCCTGAAAGGAGCATATGGAAGAGGTGTAGGTTGAAGACAAGGATAAGTTGGGGATGGATAAGATACTGGGGTTGCTTTGCCAAGGACATGAAAAGGAGTGCTAGCCTTGCCAAGGACATGAAAGGGAGTGCTAGGAGATAAGCGCGAAGGCATGGTTGGCTGGATTGGAGGAATGATGGAGCGCTGGGGGTTACTTGGAGCAAACTGGCTGAAATAGGCATCATGATCTACAAGGCCTTCATCATCATTAGGATCGATTGGACGGAGAGGAGAGATATCATAACCAAACTCATTATAGATTTGAGACATGCTGACTTGCGAATGAGTTGGATAAGGAGGAAGGACGAAGATGGTTTGGAAGACTAAGACTCAGATTGGGATGACCGATGGAAGAAGACAATTTTCTAGAAGTAGACAGACAAAGGGATGGGAGATGACCAAGTTTTGGGATGGCTGCTCTGATTGTCCTTCGAACCAAGTTATAGATCTGCTTGATGTTTTTCCATTGGCAAAGGATTTGATAAAAGCAATCTTCACAAAGGACAAAGCAACTTTGTGAGATACAAACAAGATAAAAGACTCTGATAAATACTTTCGAAAAAGTGTATGTTTGACAAATGTTTTCACGGGTCTTTGACTATCAAGCACTTCAAACAGATCTACCTAAGGAAGGTGAGTATCAAAATCGCTTGCCCACAGCTTGGTATCCCCTAGAAGGGAATACAAATGGTGAGTAATCTTGAGGCAACCCGGTAAACCCCTTGGAATCGGTCCTTGCACAAGGATTTTGATACTTTCAGATGTAGATAGGGTAGCCTCTAGTTTATCAGGTTTTTAATAGTTCCATGGTGTCTCCATACCCGGTTATGCTGATCATCCGTGACTCACTTAAGAGCCTTGCCAATAATGCTGGGGGAGAGGAATGTTTACCATCCCCAGTCACGTGTTTGGCACGAACGCCCAGCGATTAGGAGATATAAGCGATTCTTTTGGTATTCGCTTATTTGTATACCGGCCGGGGGGGATACCGGTTTGAGGTCGTTCTCTGAGGAGGAAGCGCTTCTCCTTGGATAGGCCTCGCTAAAAGTAGAACAGGTGAACTTGTCCAAGTTCAAATGTTCCACGTTGCTTACTCTAACAAGGATTATGCAAGAATTGAAAAACTCCTACATGCACATCAAGCAGATTTTGTTCATTTTCCCAAATTTGATTAAGTGATGTTTGAACTTTGAAATGAAGACACTCGTGATTAGATTTTGATTTGTTCTTTTCCTCAAAATGTAAATGAATTGAATGTTTTCAAGTTCTTTCCTTTTGTGCATTCAAGATTTGATTAGCGAGTTGATTTAAGAACTTTGAAAAAGCTTTGTTTTATCCCTTAGATCACTCAAGATTGAATTTGTTTGCTTGCTTTGGAATTTGAAATGAGATAGGGAACAGATTTATTCATTCCTTTAGTGCATTCGAGGTTGAGTTAGCTTTTCTAAATGACAATGACATTCTAGGACCTAAGTTCATTTCCTTAATGTCATTCAAGATTTTGTTTTGACCTTTGCTGTAAATAAAAGAAGTAAAAAACCAGTCCCAAGCAAAAACAAAAAGCGACACTGTCCAGCTTATAGGCGACGTTGGAAAGTGCAGAGGCGACACTTCATTTTTACAGGCGACATTCTGTACCTCAAACGGCGACAGATAAAAATGCAGAGGCGTGATTTCTTTCGTCAGAGGCGTGATTTCTTTACATGCAGGCGACAGAAGAAGAATTCTGTGACGGAACAGAAGTTATCAATCACAGGAAAATCTCAGTTATGCAGGCGTGAAAACAGAGCTCATAGGCATCATTTCTTTCCTCAAAGCCGTGATTTCATTGCAAGAAGGCGTGACTGGATTGTTTGTAGGCGACATTTCTTTTCATGCAGGTGACATTTCTTTGGTTGAAGGTGACACTTCTTTGCTATAGGTGAGATTTCTTTGCTTGAAGGCGTGATTTCTTTTATTTCCTGCAAAATACAAGCATATAAAGTATAATCTTATCAAAATGATTGTGGTAAGCGTCCCACCGAGCGTGCCAGAATGTAGACTAGGATTTGAGCGTGCACCTAAACCTGTTTTGAAGGCTAAAGACAAACTAACGTCATAGCATATAATCAAATCAAATCAAATTTAATGGCAAACAAACTAAAATCAAAGCCACCTCAGTTTAAGCCTAAAATGGATGCGCCCATGCACCGTTTGATATGCTTGGATATAAATGGATGTGGGTGTGCAAACTCAAGCACTTGGAGCATGCAAGATAAATGATGATTTGAGGATCAAGAAGACCCAAAATGACACAAAATAGGTATGAGGAACCTATTTTGCCTCAAAGGCTTCAAGAACACACAAATATGCAAAGCTAAAAGATGAACTAAGATTGATAAGAAATGAATCTATGTTAATCCATTTAAGCTAATTTAGATGTGATTTAAGCTTGAAAATGATCTAAAATGATGAGTTCATGCTTATGCTAGAATGAAAATGACATTATAACTTTGCTATTGAATTTGAGAGTTGAAAGATGAGAGAGGATTGTTTGCTCAAAGAAGTGAGGCTATTTATAGGAAAAGGGAAGGTCTTGGGTTAAAAGGATGAGTCAGAGTTAGGGCTAAGGTTAGGGTTGAGTCAAGGACAAGTGTCCTGACAAGTGTCAAGGGAGGATTGAGTTGAAAGTTTGAGGGCATGTGCACAATTTGATAAATGTGCCCAAGGCCAAGAGGTGGCAAGGAAGGGATAAGAAGGTCTTAAATGCATAATGAATGCATGTAAGAAAGATAAGGAAGGCTTAAATGCATCCTTAAATGCATTTGCAAGAGGTGGCCAAGAGGTGGCCATCTTTGTTGACTAAGGAGGAGGTTAGCATAAGTTTTGGTAAACCTTTTGCTAATGGAATGTGACAAGATTAGAAAGGGGATTAGGATTAGGATTAGGAGAAAGGGATGGGCAAGTGGCTTTGGGTGAGATTTAGATATTTATTAAAGGTAAATTTAATAAATATTAAATATCTAGGCTTAGGGTTTGAAGGGACTAGATTAGGGATTTGACCCATTTAGAGGAAGGTTTAGGACTTTCTAGAAGAGTTTAGTGCTCTTTAGAATTTTGGCCAACTTTGGGATAAAAAATAAATTAAAAATAAATTAATTTATTTTTGAAGTTTTTGGTCAATTTATTAATCAAATAATTAATAAATTAAGGATAATGTCGAAATGACATTTTTAGGCTAGATTCCTTAATTAAAGATTTTTAATTAAGAGAGAGGGATTTAATGCCATAAAAATAAATTAATTAATTAAATATTTAATTAATTAATAAATGATGATGCCATCAAAGATTTTCAGAAAACAAAAATAATTTATTTTCTGAAGGATTTTTCGGTGTCTACAGTGGCATGGAAAGTAGACAAGGTTTTTCCTCCCAATGAAAGTAATCTTCCCAAGGGCATGCTTCCGATTATGATTTTCGGCCATCTTGAATAAGTAACTTTTTAGAGGCTTCCCAAGGCCTAAATAAAGTATCCTATGGTCAAAAAATCCCCTAACCCATAGGTATATGAAGTGGGCTAGTCAAAAATAGGTTAAACTCAACCCTAGGTGGCCATATAACCCCTCAAAACCCCTAGTTAAGATTACATACGAATTTCAATGGATATGACTCCACCTTGGGCTCACAAACCAAGTGGTCCTTTGGGGAAAAAGAGCTAGGTGCCTAGTGGGAAAGGCGGGTCCTCAAGCTTTCCAAGTGGACATGCCATGACACATCAATTTTACAACAAGTGTGCCAATTGGCACTGCATAACACATCACAACACACTTGGCAAGTCCACTTGTAAATCTCATAATTTAAATGAATGCAATGCAGATAAAATACACACCATACACTATATGAAGGAAAACACATTACAATGAGGTTTTGTCTCTTCAATAGATGCAACCTTGGCTTTACATTATTCACATAGGGGTTAGTCATGATTCTCCAAAAAATTGCATGGCCATTATTCCTGCACACTCAATTTAAACATCAGTAACCTCAAAAAGTATAGTCATCAAAATTTAAAATGCAGAATCAACATTAACATTAAACTATCTATCACATGAGGTACATTCTTTTAGTCTCTATAATCCTCCATCATAATTTTAATCATCACTTTAATCATTACTTTCAAATGAACAAATGTAAATTGAATTAGGAGAACATAATTTCATTAACTCAAATGTCACACTAATCATTCCAGATCTATATAAATCATGATGTAGTGTTAACCAATTTACATAAGCATTAATTTTGTCAATTCAAAATCATTTATATGGCATAAAATCAAGTAACCAAATCATCAAGCAATTCTCATAATAATGTCTTGAAAATTCATCAATATATTTTATCACCTAACCTTTAACCTTCACAAAATTTCACATCGCAACAATAATTCAAATTGTGATTAATCATTTTTCTAAACAACTCATATTAGCATATATATTTATATTTGAATTGTGACAACTTAGTATTCAGCTAAATCAATCATCAAAATGTTAGTCCTAATGTATCATAGGGTTA
This sequence comes from Chamaecyparis obtusa, assembly GCA_027943335.1. Classification (NCBI taxonomy): domain Eukaryota; kingdom Viridiplantae; phylum Streptophyta; class Pinopsida; order Cupressales; family Cupressaceae; genus Chamaecyparis; species Chamaecyparis obtusa. Next base: position 1,218,495 of record BSBK01001523.1, on the reverse strand, counting down.
ACATTGTGAGTTTAGAAAGCATCATAAAATGTGATGTATTCACATCTATTGTAATTGAACCTTGTCAAGAGGGTAAAAATCTTCTTAATTAATCATAACTTAAGCCAATTACTAGGTCTACCATAATGATATTGGAAAAGCTATGATGGGTCTAGGGTGAGGCCTCACAGTATGGATCTAATCCCTGGAGCTAGTTTACCGAATAAGGCACCTCGTCGGTTGACACCTACTAAGAATTAGGAATTGAACCAATAGATTCAAGAATTGTTGGATAAAAGTTTGATCAGAGAAAGTTTGAGTCCTTATGCAGTACTTGTGGTATTGGCACCTAAGAAGAATGGAGAATGGAAAATGTGTATTGATTCCAGAGTAATCAATAAGATAACATTGAAGTATAGGTTTACTATACCGAGAATAGATGATATAATGGATAGTTTGACTGGAGAAAAGTATTTTACCAAAATTGATTTGAAAAGTGGGTATCATCAGATCAGAATTAGAGAAGGTGATGAATGGAAGAATGCTTTCAAGAAAAAAGAAGGTTTGTATGAGTGGTTGGTTATGCCTTTTGGTTTAACTAATGCACCAAGTACTTTAATGAGTTTGATGAATGAAGTTTTGAAGAAATTATTAGGTAAGTTTGTGATAGTATGTCTTGATGATATTCTAATATTTAGTAAGACCAGAGAAGAATATTTGTTGCATGTTAGACAAGTTTTGCAGAGATTGAAAGAAGAAAAGTTGTTGATAAATCTAAAAAAGTGTTCATTGATGAAAGAAGAGATTATGTATTTGGAATTTGTAATTTCAGCTGATGGTTTGAAGATGGATCTTGAAAAGGTTAAAGCTATTTTGAATTGGCCTACACCAGTGAATGCTAGTGAGGTAAGATCATTTCATGGTTTGACAAGTTTTTACTGAAAGTTCATAAGGAATTTCAGTTCAATTTATAATGCTACGACTGAGACTATGAGAGGAGATAAAAGAGAATTCAAGTGGACACATGGAGTTGATAAAAGTTTTGAGACTCTGAAGCAGAAGGTTGCTAAATTTCTTATTTTGGCATTGCCTGATTTCAATAAGGTATTTCAAGTGGAACATGATGCAAGTGGAAGTGCAATTGGAACTATTTTGAGTCAAGAACGTAAACCTATTGCTTTCTTTAGTGAAAAGTTGAATGATGCTAGAAGGAAATATTCTGTGTATGATCAAGAATTCTATGCTATTGTTCAAGCACTGAAGAAATGAAGACATTATTTGATACCGAGTGAATTTGTGTTGTATACTAATCATAAGGCTTTACAATATTTGGGTAGTCAAAATAAGTTGAATCAGAGACATATGAAATGGGTTGAATATTTGCAAAGTTATACATTTGTGATCAAACATAAAAGTGGAGTCACTAACTGAGTTGCTGATGCATTGAGTAGAAGAAGATCTTTGATCACCGAGATGAAAATTGAAGTTCTTGGTTTTGATGAGATGAGAAATTTGTATGAAACTGATCCTAATTTTTCTGATCCATGGAGAAAGTGCAGAGCACTTATTCAAGATCAACCGAGTACAAAATGGGAAGAATATTTCATTTAAGAAGATATTTTGTTCTAAAGGTATTTAGTTATGTATACCAAGAGGAAAAATGAGAACTAATTTGATAAAGAAGAAACATAGTAGTGCTTTGGTTGGACATTTTGGTATTGATAAAACTTTGAGTTTTCTTAAGGAGAAATAGTTTTGGCCACAATTGTATAAAGATGTTCAGAAATTTGTGAAAAGTTGTGAAATTTATCAAGTTGCAAAAGGAGTAAGTCAGAATACTAGATTGTATACAATAATTGTTTTACCTGAGGAACCTTGGACTAACATCGGTATGGATTTTGTTCTTGGCTTACGGAAGACAGTAAGAGGTAATGATTCTATATTTGTTTTGGTAGATAGATTTTCAAATATGGCACATTTTATACCTTGTAGAAAGACATCAGATGCAGTACATGGTGGTGTTTTTTTTTCCCAAAGGTCAGCTTGGCATTAGGATTGACAGGGTTAGTGTCACATTCACTCAACACTCCAAATCTGATAGGAAAAAGGGCCAACTAACAAGGATCAAAAAGAGATCCTTCTACACTTTGAGCTCCACATCACTCAGGTGGGTGTACCTCATCTGCACACTCATAAAATTTTTGTCACACTACAAGCTTGCAGGTAACTGACTGTGCAATGATTTTCAAACCCTTATGGGTATCCTATACCTCAATTGAAACCAATATCTCATGCAATAGCCCTACTTGCATGGAGTGAGTATGAAAACTAGAGACCTACACTAACAACATGAAAGGGAAAGGGTGGGACTGAATGAAAATGATTTGAATGGATTGAAAGGACCCCTCAAATGCCCTAAGTCTCTCATAGACCAGTGCCTTATCCAATGGGCCACAAAGTCAAATACCCTGTTGCAGATGACAGCTATGAAATAAGAAACAAAATACATTCAATGTGTCGATGCCTGACATCAATCACACACCATGAACAAACCTCAACTTAGTTCCCACCTATGTATTCAAATATGTTATTACCCATCAAAAGATTTTGACCCTCCCCTTAGAAGAGACCTATGAATAGAAAATACATTAACTAGCATCCACTGGAAGACAAGCATGATCTATCCTTGATATTTCAACTCATACATACATGAATAATAACCCTAAACCAGTTATCTCTCCAAAGACAACTCCACACACAAGCTCTTAGGCAATGCAAGGTAGAAAAATTAGACATCCTTGATACATGACTAATGAGTTCAAAATTCAAATGGAGATAGCTTGGTAACAATAATAATATATTAACTTCTCACATATAAGACAAATCACTTACAATATGCATTGTATTCTCAGAACCAGCAAAGAAATAAGAACACTCTATATGCAGAGAGAAGGAGAAATCTGTAGGACAGAACCTTTCATGGAACCAGAAAGGAACCCTCAGTTGCAACCCTTACAAAGTCAAAATTTTGATAGTTTATACCACTAGCTACCTTGGAAACTCAAAACAAGTTGCAACAAGCTACGGACAGCTAGGGCTAAAGTTTCACCCACCTCAACCAACCAGAAACAATCATGAATTTAATTCAGGGGTGGGAAACACATCCAATCCAAGAAAGAGGAAATCTTGAACTGATCCTTAATTATGAAAGTCTTCTCTGCAAGTACAAAGGATCATAAAACTAGGCTCAAAAGGATGCCCTGCAACATGCCTTGAGCCACAACTACAACGTACATGCTCTACAAATGAGCAATAGACATCCTAGACCACACTGCAAATGGTAAACCAATCACTTCTCACCAAACAGGATCGTTTCTGTATTGAATTCCATAAAAATGGTACCCTCTATCACTGGAAACTCTCAGAAATTCAAATTTGAATCTCAACGGTTATTTCTTTGGTGCCTGCAGAGAAACAACGGCCAAAATTTAAACTTTTACCAACTTTAAAAAGCATCCATCTAATCAATCTCCCTTCGCGGGCCTTATGACTTTCCTTAAAAGTGGTCCCAGTCAGATTTAGCGAATTGGTGACAAAGAACCTTTGCCAATTCATGAAAAACTTCACTCCTTCGCTAAATAATTTAGTGACTTCTTGACTACTATTTGCCAAATTGCCAAACAAACTAGCGAATCACCTTTTTTATGTGCAAACGTGTGAACACATTGAATTTTGTTGGCACCGCTAGATCTTTATCCAGTCTGCCAAACCTCAGACCCCACCTGGGCCCGCTCGATGCCACATGTCATCATGCCATTCATGATTTATGCCTAGTCACTAACACAGGAACCACTTTTACAAGCCTTTGAAATCAAATGGCAGGTGCATGATCGCATGGGTCTAACGCCTCCCATGAGATCATGCACCAACCATTAGATCTGCCATGCCATCCTCCCCTTTGAAACTCTTGAGCCTACCGATGAACTGCCACATCACCATCGCTACCTACCCACCGACCAATCAGGAACCACCACACCACATAAAGTTAACACCAAGGGGTTTGTCACATGATCACAAGCCATTGAAATGGCCCCTGCAATCATGTGACAAGGCCATTAGACCGCCACATCTCTACGCCACATCCAATAGAACACTGCCACTTCAGCATCTGGAAGATGCCCCATCACCACCTGTGATCGAGCCCTAGGGACATGTGTCAACCGATCACATGATCGTATGTCAGAAAACTCTAATATGTGATCATACGACAGCCAACCCCAGGCTCCCACATCACTACCAACGGGACCACCAGACTACATCACCAATGGGCCTCAACACAAAAAGGTAACCAGTCACATGGTTGCATGTCAGAAAACTCTGACATGCGATCATGTGATAGCCAATCATTTCAAAGCCCATTGAAGACCCGGGTCCATAGGATAGGTGGCAATTGGTCACAACTTCATGAGAGATAAACTTCATGCAAGTTTTCCATGCGAACAAGCGACAGCTACAAATCTTGTCTGAACTTTAACCTGTTGGGCCCACACAGACAGGTGGCAAGCACTCGCATGATCGCATGTCAAAAAAGTTTGATATGAGAACATGTGACAACCAATCACTTTGAAACCTTTGAAGACCCGGGCCCACCATCCAGTCAGACTTGCGCAGTTAAGGGAACTCCAGCAAATAGGAAACTGTGAGGTCAAAAACACACAAAGTTTTCGACACAGCAAAAGACTGAAAACACATAGAGTTTCTAACACCAAAAGATAAGCGCACAAAAGCTAGAAGGCACAAGGTCGAAAATAATGAAAATTTTCACACAGACCGAAAACATCATAGATTTTCAAAAACACTATGGGTTTTCGACACTGTGGCAGATTTTGAAATTATTTCCTCCAGACCTTAGAACTCAAATAACTTTCTAGGTTTGCGATTCAGCACATGTGTTTTGGACTGGACCTAGGTGACAACATAGACTACCTAGGGATAAGGGTGCATACCATAAAACCTCATGGATTTTCTTCACAAATTAAAACTAGCTTGCAGACATGGCATGACAACATGACAAACATTTGCAGGGAATAGGCCATTTTTAAAAGATTTTTGTTGTGACAAGAAAATGGACTAATAGTGGCTCTAGTTGGGGATGATGGGTAACTTGTGCCCATGTGAGAATTCAAGATTTTTGAGAGAGCAGACCACCCACTGGATAAAAATAGCGAACTCAAAAACTAGCAACCGGACAAGGAAAGGAAACACACAGCAGAGAGGGAAGAAAATTTAAAAAATTTACAAGATTAGAACTTTACAAATTTACTTGATGGCCCCAGGCCACCAAAAGAAAATCAGAGACCCTCCTGCATCAAAAATCTAGTTTTCATCCACATATGTGACCCCAAGTCTAAAAATTTCTTCACCATTCTGCTACAAACATATGTGAATAATCATGGGCTGAAAAATAAAAATGTACTGATCACTACCCATGCTTTTCCAGTCATGACTACCATATTCACACTCATATTCATATTCCAAGAAGTAGGGAACATCATCTACTTCTTTTTGATGGTTGGAAACAAAATTTTGATCTTGTAATGCATAAGAAAATGAAACATATTGACTGTCATGCATTACCATAAAATTACCTGGCTGAGAAGGAATTAGATCCTCTGATTTACCTTCATACATTACTTTAGCCACTAAGCAACTTGGTTCTTCAATGATGTCTTCATGAATTGGATCATGAACAAAGTGAAGGTCTTCTTTAAAGCTTTTGTGATAGGGGAACACTGCATCATCATTTTCACCAACAAAATTTTTGTCCCAACTATTGAAGACTAGATCCTCAACACTGTCACACTCAGTATCATACTTTGCAAGAGAAGGAAAAGGACTTGAACAATAGACTTGTTCATCACTGCAATCTTGATGATAGGAAAACACACTATCATGTCCTACCTTTTCTTCTAAAGGGTCATTACATGAGGGGATCTCTGATGAAAAAGGATCATCACTATTACTTTGAACACTGGCCTCATTATCAGTGTCAAAGGATATATCATAGGGGAGCTACAAATCAAAATCCAAAGCAGGGGCATACAACTAAAATTCTTCAGCAAAGAGTGCTAAAATCCTTTCATTGCTCAATGGACTTTGGGCCTTTATATCATTTTCCTTAGCCTCACCCCTAGTGCTACAAATATCATCCTTGTGAGGAATAAGGATACACATTTCTAGCCCTAGATCATCTTGTGTGAAGAAATCAATGCAAGAATCATCATTTGCATCATAATCATATTCTTGCCTCTCACACAAAATATTATCGAACTGGGATAAGAAGACTGCCATCTCATGTTGACAAGAAGAAAAATCTACAGATAAAAAGCGAATATTGTCATCCTTGGATTCATCTTCAACATCCTCATATGCACTGATCTCAGAATCAGCTTCATAGTCAACACTCTTTGCATAGTGAGAGTCAACATCAAAAACACTGTCCTCATCATGAGCATCATTAGGAGACACCAGTCTTAGCAATCTTATGTCCTCTATTAACTACTAGTTGACCATTTTCAACCTCCCTAATTCCTTCTTGAGAGCAGTAACTTTATCAAAATGCTCAACAAACTTAGCTCTCAACACATCCCAAGAAGGGATTGAACATGAGGGCAAGGACAAGAACCACTTCCTTCCACCATTAGAAAATGTGTGCACAAATAACCTCATGGTAATATCTTCATGTTCAACATCCATATCTCTAAAAATACTCATGACAACATCAACATGTTGGCTTGCAGAAACAGATCCACCAACCATGAATCTTGGCAAGCACTTCCCATCCTCAGTAGAGAACTCATTAGGGGCACCTTCAATGCCATCAAAACAAAAGGGGCTATATTCCTCCATAAGGAACTGCCCACCACTTATCCCTTTACAACAATGCTACACACTTGATAGGGAAACATTTTCAACAAAAGAATACTTGAAAGTTTTGCAGCTTGAAACCTGTTGACTGGAAAGCAAGGTAGATCTAGAACTCACCATGCAGCTCCATCAAGGTCTTTTCTTTTAGAGTCACCACCTGCTTGCAAAGGAAAAATGTTTCACTTGTCTTTGTGTTTCTTCTATTAGTCAACCAAAACTTAACTAGGATTTATACACTATTTATCAGGGAGTGCACTGATCGAACAAAGATTTCAGAGCCGCCACTCACAACTAGGTGAGAAAATTTTGCAAATGCTTGATTTTTATTTCTGACTCTATTCTAGACTCTCCCCAATAGAGTAGCCATCTTGTTGGTGTTTCTTTTCCCCAAAGGTCAGCTTGGCATTAGGATTGATAGGGCTAGTGTCACATTCACTCAACACTCCAAATCTGATAGGAAAAAGGGCCAACTAACAAGGATCAAAAAGAGATCCTTCTACACTTTGAGCTCCACATCACTCAGGCGGGTGTACCTCATCTACACACTCATACAATTTGTGTCACACTACAGGCCTACAAGTAACTAACTGTGGAATGATTTTCAAACCCTTATGGGTATCCTGTACCTCAATTGAAACCAATATCTCATGCAATAGCCCTACTTGCATGGAGTGAGTATGAAAACTAGAGACCTACACTAACAACATGAAAGGAAAAGGATGGGACTGAATGGAAATAATTTGAATGGATTGAAAGGACCCCTCAGATGCCCTAAGTCTCTCATAGACCAGTGCCTTATCCAATGGGCCATAGAGTCAAATACCCTATTGTAGATGATAGCTATGAAATAAGAAACAACATACATTCAATGTGTCAATGCCTGACATCAATCACATACCATGACCAAACCTCAACTTAGTTCCCACCTGTGCATTTAAATATGTTATTACCCATCAAAATATTTTGACCCTCCCCTTAGAAGATACCTATAAATAGACAGTACATTAACCATCATCCACTAGAAGACAAACATGACCTATCTTTGATATTTCAGCTCATACATACATGAATACTAACCCTAAACCAGTTATCTCTGCGAAGACAACTCCACCCACAAGCTCTTAGGAAATGCAAGGTAGAAAAACCAGACATCCTTGATGCATGACTAATGAGTTCAGAATTCAAATGGAGATAGCTTGGTAATAGTAAGAATATATTAACTTCTCACATATAAGACAAATCACTTAGAATATGCATTGTATTCTCAGAACTAACAAAGAAAGAAGAACACTCTATATGTAGAGAGAAAAAGAAATTTACAGGACATAACCTTTCATGGAACCAGAAAGGAACCCTAAGCTGCAACCTTTACAAAGTCAAAATTTTGACAGTTTATACCACTAGCTACCTTGGAAACCCAAAATAGGTTGCAACAAGCTACGAATAGCTAGGGCTAAAGTTTCACCCACCTCAACCAACCAAAAACAATCATGAATTTAATTTAGGGGTGGGAAACACATCCAATCCAAGAAAGAAGAAATCCTGAACTGATCCTTAATTATGAAAGTCTTCTCTACAAGTATAAAGGATCACAAAACCAGGCTCAAAAGGATGCCCTGCAACATGTCTTGAGCCACAACTGCAACGTACATGCTCTACAAATGAGCACTAGACATCCTGGACCACACTGCAAATGGCAAACCAATCGCTTCTCACCAAATAGGGTCATTTCTACATTGAATTCCATAAAAATGGTACCCTCTGTCATTGGAAACTCTCAAAAATTCAAATTTGAATCTCAATGGTTATTTCTTTGGCACCTGTAGAGAAATGATGACCAAAATTTAAACCTTTACCAACTTTAAAATACAGCAGTCTGATCAATCTCCTTTCATAGGCCTTATAACTTTCCTTACAAGTGGTCCCAATCAAATTTAGTGAATTGGCGACAAAGAACCTTTGCCAATTCGTGAAACACTTTGCTCCTTCGCTAAATAATTTAGTGACTTCCCTACTACCATTCAGCAAATCGCCAAACAAACTAGCGAATCACCTTTTTTATGAGCGAACGTGTGAACACATTGAATTTTGTCAGCACCACCAAATCTTTATCTAGTCCACCAAACCTCAGACCCCACCTAGGCCCACCCGATGCCATGTCATTACACCATTTGTGATTTACACCCAGTCACTAACATAGGACCCACTTTTACAAGTCTTCAAAATTAAACAGAAAGCGCATGATCGCATGGGTCTAACACCTCCCATGAGATCATGCACCAACCATTAGATCTACCATGCCATCCTCCCCTCTGAAACTCTTGGGCCTACTGACGAACTACCACATCACCACCACTACCTACCCACCGACCAATTGGGAACTGCCACATCGCATAAAGTTAACACCAAGGGGTTTGTCGCATGATTGCAAGCCGTGGAAATGGCCTCTGTGATCATGTGACAAGGCCATTAGACCGCCACATCTCTATGCCACATCCAATAGAACACTACCACCTCAGCATCTGGAAGATGCCCCATCACCACCTACCACCAAGCCCCAAGGACACATGTCAACCGGTCGCATGATCGCATGTCAGAAAACTTTGACATGTGATCATGCAATAGCCAACCCCAAGCTACCACATCACTACCAATGGGACCACCAGACTGCATCACTGATGGGCCTCAGCACAAAAAGGTAACTGGTCACATGGTCCCATGTCAGAAAAATCTGACATGTGATCATGTGATAGCCAATCGTTTCAAAGCCCATTGAAGACTCGGGTCTAGAGGAAAGGTGGCAATTGGTCGCAACTTCGTGAGAGATAAACTTCATGCAACTTTTCCATGCAAACAAGCGACAGCCAAAGATCTTGTCTGAACTTTAACCATGCTAAGCAATGGAAAGAATTGGAACCCACACAGATAGGTGGCAAGTGGTCGCATGATCGCATGTCAAAAAAGTCTGACATGCAGCCATGCGACAACCAATCACTTTGAAACCTTTGAAGACCTGGGCCCACCATCTAGTTGGACTTGCATAGTTGAGGGAACACCAGCAAATAGGAAACTGTGAGGTCGAAAACACACAAAGTTTTTGACATAGTGAAAGACTAAAAACACATAGAGTTTTTGACACCAAAATATAAGCACACAAAAGTTGAAAGGCACAAGGTCGAAAACAACAAAGGTTTTCACACAGACCAAAAACATCATGGATTTTCAAAAACACTGTGAGTTTTTGACACTGTGGTAGATTTTGAAATTATTTCCTACAGACCTTAGAACTTGAATAACTTTCTGAGTTTTGCAATTCAACACATGTGTTTTGGACTAGAGCTAGGTGACAACATAGACTACCTAGGGCTAAGGGCGCATACCATAAAACCTCATGGATTTTCTTCACAAATTAAAACTAGCTTGCAGACATGGCAGGACAACATGATCGCATGTGAGAAAAGTCTGACATGTGACCATGTGACAACTTATCACTTTGAAACCTTTGAAGACTCAGGCCCACCATCCAATCAGACTTGCATAGTTGAGGGAATGCCAACAAACAGGAAACTATGAGGATGAAAACACACAAAGTTTTTGACATAGTGAAAGATTGAAAACACATAGAGTTTCTGACACCAAAAGATAAGCACACAAAAGCTGAAAGGCACAAGGTCAAAAATAATGAATATTTTCACATAGACTGAAAACATCATGGATTTTCAAAAACACTATGGGTTTTCGACACTGTGGCAGATTTTGAAATTATTTCCTGCAAACTTTAGAACTTGAATAACTTTCTGGGTTTTGTGATTCAGCACGTGTGTTTTAGACTAGAGCTAGGTGACAACATGGACTACCTAGGGCTAAGGGTACATACCATAAAACCTCATGGATTTTCTTCACAAATTAAAACTAGTTTGCAGACATGGCAGGACAACATGACAAACATTTGCAGGGAACGAGCCATTTTCAAAGGATTTTTGCTATGATAAGAAAATGGAGTAACAGTGGCTCTAGTTGGAGATGATGGGTAACTTGTGCCCATGCAAGAATTCAGGATTTCTGGGAGAGCAAACCACTCACTGGACAAAAATAAGGAACTCAAAAACTGTCAACCGAACAAGGAAAGGAAACACACAGCAAAGAGGGAAGAAAATTTACAAAATTTACAAGATCAGAACTTTACAAATTTACTTGATGGCCCCAGGCCACCAAAAAAAAATCAGAGACCCTCCTGCATCAAAAATCTAGTTTTCATCCACATATGTGACCCCAAGTCTAAAAATTTCTTCACCATTCTGCTGCAAACATATGTGAATAATCATGGGCTGAAAAATAAAAATGTACTGATCACTACCCATGCTTTTCTAGTCATGACTACCGTATCCACACTCATATTCATATTCCAAGAAGTAGGGAACATCATCTACTTCTTTTTGATGGCTGGAAACAAAATTTTGATCTTGTAATGCATCAGAAAATGGAACATATTGACTGTCATGCATTACCATAAAATTACCTGGTTGAGAAAGAATTAAATCCTCTAATTTACCTTCATACATTACTTTAGCCACTAAGCAACTTGGTTCTTCAATGATGTCTTCATGAATTGGATCATGAACCAAGTGAAGGTCTTCTTTAAAGCTTCTGTGACAGGGGAACACTACATCATCATTTTCACCAAAAGAATTTATGTCCCAACTATTGAAGACTAGATCCTCAACACTGTCACACTCAGTATCATACTTTGCAAGAGAAGGAAAAGGACTTGAACAATAGACTTGTTCATCACTACAATCTTGATGATAGGAAAACACACTTTCATGTCCTTCTACCTCTTCTTCTATAGGGTCATTACATGAGGTGATCTCTGATGAAAAAGGATCATCACTATCACTTTGAACACTAGCCTCATTATCATTGTCAAAGGATACATCATAGGGGAGCTGCAAATCAAAATCCAAAGCAGGGGCATACCTCTAAAATTCTTCAGCCAAGAGTGCTAAAATCCTTTCACTGCTCAATGGACTTTGGGCCCTGATATCATTTTCCTCAGCCTCACCCCTAGTGCTGCAAATATCATCCTTGTGATGAATAAGGATACACATTTCTAGCCCTAGATCATCTTGTGTGAAGAAATCAATGCAAGAATCATCATCTGCATCATAATCATATTCTTGCCTCTCACATAAAACATCATCAAATCGGGACAAGAAGACTGCCCTCTCATGTTGACAAGAAGAAAAATCTACAAATAAAAAGGGAATATTTCCATCCTCAGATTCATCTTCAACATCCTCATATGCACTGATCTTAGAATCAGCTTCATAGTCAACACTCTCTGCATAGTGAGAGTCAACATTAGAAACAATGGCCTCCTCATGAACATCATTAGGAGCCACCAGTCTTAACAATCTTCTATCCTCTGCTAACTGCCAGTTCACCATTTTCAACCTCGCTAATTCCTTCTTGAGAGTAGGAACTTTATCAAAATGCTCAAAAAACTTAGCTCTCAACACATCCCAAGAAGGGATTGAACATGAGGGCAAGGAAAAGAACCACTTCCTTGCACCATCAGAAAATGTGTGCACAAATAACCTCATGGCAATATATTCATGTTCAACATCCATATCTCCAAAAATACCCATGACAACATCAACATGCTAGCTTGCAGAAATAGATCCACCAGCCATGAATCTTGGCAAGCACTTCTCATCCTCAACAAAGAACTCATTAGGGGCACTTTCAATGCCATGAAAACAAAAGGGGCTATTTTCCTCCATAAGGAACTGCCCACCACTTATCCCTTTACAACAATGCTACACACTTGATAGGGAAACATTTTCAACAAAAGAATACTTGAAAGTTTTGCAGCTTGAAACCTGTTGACTAGAAAGCAAGGTAGATCTAGAACTCACCATGCAGCTCCATCAAGTTCTTTTCTTTTAGAGTCACCACCTCCTTGTAGAGGAAAAATGTTTCACTTGTCTTTGTGTTTCTTCTTTCAGTCAACCAAAACTTAACCAAGATTTATACACTGTTTATCAAGGAGTGCACTGATCGAACAAAGATTTCAGAGCCGCCACTCACAACTAGGTGAGAAAATTTTGAAAATGCTTGATTTTTATTTCTGACTCTATTCTAGACTCTCCCCAGCAGAGTAGCCATCTTGTTGGTGTTTCTTTTCCCAAAGGTCAGCTTGGCATTAGGATTGACAAGGCTAGTGTCACATTCACTCAACACTCTTAAAACTAGCTTGCAAGCATGGTAGGACAACATGACAAACATTTGCAGGGAATAGGCCATTTTCAAAGGATTTTTTTTGTGACAAGAAAATGGACTAATAGTACATGTAGAAGATATTTTCTTTAAGGAAATTTTTAGGTTGCATGGATTATCAAGGAGTATTATCTCTGACTGTGACAATAAATTTGTTGGATACTTTTGGAAGACCCTTTGGAGAAAGTTTGGCACTGAGTTGAAATATAGTTCTACATTTCACCCACAAACTAATGGACAGATAGAAGTCATAAACAAAAGTTTCAGAAATCTTTTGAGATGTTTAGTTGGAGACACACCTAGTAAGTGGGATTTTTTGTTGGCATAAGAAGAGTTTGCATATAATAATTCAGTGAATAGGATTACTAGAAAAACGCCCTTTGGGATTGTGGATGGCATACAACTAAGAGGTATATCTGATTTAAGAGATGTTGCTGATGAAAGTAAGAGAAGTGCTAAAGGAGTGAAGTTTTCTGAGTAAATGAAGACGTTGCATGAAGATGCAAAAATCAAGCCGAAAGAGAGTAATCAGAAATACAAAGATAGAGCTGATAGATCAAGGAGACATAAGGCTTTTGATGTTGGTGATGAAGTGATGGTTCATTTAAAGAAAGGTTGATTTCCTATTAGAACATATGGGAAGCTGAAGATGAAGAAGTTTGGACCTTGCAAGATTTTGAATAAATTTGACAGTGGAAATGCATATGAGATTGAGTTACTCGATGACATGGACATATCACTAATTTTCAACATTGCTGATTTGTATGAGTATCATGAACCTGATGAAGACATGATAGTACTGATGGAGTATCCTAAGAAGTAGAATGAAGAAGTTGAATAGATTTTGGAGCAAAGAGTTAGCAAAAGAACAAGAGGTAAACAATATATGGAATATCTAGTAAAGTGGAAGAATAGATCTATTGAAGATAGTTCATGGATTTCATAGTCTAAGTTGGATGCAACTTGGATCATACCTACTGAATGATTCAGAGAATCATTTCTAAATAACCCCATGTGTTTGATGTAGGAGCATCTCAGGTCCTTGGCAATCTTGTGTCACTAAAAATATTTTGAAGTTTGTATGTGTTTCTCTATTCCTTCTTTGACTGAGTTGGCTCGGTAGTTGGTCATTTTCCTTTGGTTACCAAGTTTGGTTGGTTATCTCCTAGGCGGTCGATTGTTTCACTAGCACTTGGTGATGCTTGTCTATTGTTCGGTCATCCTTTCTTACCGAGTAGTTTATTTTGAGTTTCTGTTGAGGCTAACTTGTGCATTGATTATCGGTCACATATTTATTGCTGGTATCCATCATTGGGAAGTGTGTGGTCCTAGATCTGACCATTCATTTCATTGATTGTGGATCTGAAGGCTGACTCAGTTCGGTAGCCTCTTATATAAGTATAGTTTTTTGGTTAGAGTTTAGGGAGTTAGTTTTGATTGAAGAGAGAAGATAGTAGAATCAATATTATTGGAAGATCATCACATGTTTAAGGACTTCTGTAATTCATTATAAAATTAGGCCATAACTGGGAAGGCCTTATAGCCTGGCATGTATGAATCAATTTGAATGATAATATATGAATGATCCTACTTTCTCTCTCTCATTGTGTTGTTGTTACTTTTGCATGTTGTTGAGTAAGGTGGATCAGGTAGGGTGTGCCATTCCTTGGTCCCTCCTTTCCCCCTCATTGTGTCAATACACCATAACCCATACAGGTTATGGATTGGTAAAAGGTTTGGAATATGAACCTAAGGCTTGCAAGCCCATTTTCCCTCCAATTTTGTCCATTTACGCATTTTTTCTTCTTCCAACATGATTTCTCAACTTCATCATCATCATCTTTACAAATGATCAAGTGGGTATCTCAAAAATTACTACCATCATCTCACACATATCCTATACCTTTTGACCATATTAAGTTTTCTATTTTGGACAACATTAGCGTAGTAAACTTTAATTTTCTTTACCATTGTCTTCATAGTGCTCACAAACATATGTCAACCATTTTTTTGATAAATTTTGATCTACTTGACCAAATTCAAAAAAAATTACGTATTACTATTCTATAATAGATTCTATACACTTTTTAAAAAAAATTTTCAATTTGGATTATTTTGATGCAAGTTATGCCCAGCACACGAACAAGTACCATATTTTTAGGATGTGGTCACTTCAAAAAAAATAAAAATAATAATCAACAAAAAATTACAAAAAAATACACAACTTATAGATCTCACTCTTACCTATCATCCTATCAAAGGGTTTTGCAAAATACTAAATCTAACTATAGAGTTTGTGAAGCACATGTAAACAACTATGTTATGTTTTTTTGAAAAAATCAGGAATAGTTATTCATGCACGAGAGGTTTAACCCTCTTAATCTTATCCATATTTTAAAAACTTTAGTAGTTTAGAAACTAGATTCAGAGTACTACAATTCTTAATATTTATACAACTCCTAGTTTTGAGTGCATGACCCTCAAATCTCTCTGTGAAGTTCAGATTTCCCTGATTTCAAAAAAAAAGTGGCCACTTGTACCCCCCTTTTTGTTCACCATCTTGGTGCACTTACCCAAAAAATGGTATTTTCTAAAGGAAGAGTATGACCTTAGTGGAAATAATACATTGTATGATACAATTCAAGGGTCTTCACTTGTTTCTATACTGAGCCAAGGCTACTAGGTCTACATCTCTTGTATTAAATATATCTCCAAAATGTTTGTAAAACATTACTCCCAAAGAATCATGGAGTGGAAGGAAACTAAATGTTAAGTATTTTAGAGTTTTTAGATGTGAATCATATAGTCACATACCATATGAGATTAGAGAAAACAAATTTGATAAGAAAAGTACTCAAGTGCATCTTTGTTGGCTATGATGATCAAAGGAAAGGTTATAGTTTATATGATCCTAGTGTGAAAGATATGTTGACAAGTAGGGATGTCAACTTTAATAAATAGTTTGATGCTATGAAAAAATCCTCTCCTATTCCACAATTGGCCATAGATAATGATGAATCTTCCAATAATTTTGAAATTGGTAAAATTTTTAAGAAAATATTTGATATAGTTGAGGGATCTAGTCCTCCTCCAAATAACAAGACTATTTAAGATATATATCAAAAGAATCAACAAGTCAATTACACCCTAATGACCACCATAATGAAAACCAATGATCCTTAAACATATGATAAGGATAAAGAAAAATATGCATAGGAACAAGCTTTGCAAAATGAGTATGATTATTTGATAAAGAATAAAACTTGGGAATTGCTAGACTTACCCAAGGGTAAGAATGTGATCAATAATAAGTGGGTTTATAAGAATAAGTTCAAGTTAGATGGGAGTATTGAAAATCACAAGGAAAGACTAGTGGAAAAAGGGTATTCAAAAAAATAGGGAATTGATTACATAGAAATATTTTCTACAGTAGAAAAGATTAGTACCGTTAGTGTTGGATTATTTCATTAGTTAGGTTAGTTTTAGGTTTATTTAGATTAATAAATATATTATATTTAGATAGTTAGTTGGGAATTTTCATTCTAGTAGGTAGCTAATTAGATGAAAATAAGGCTTTAAAAAGCTAGTGATATAGTATTACAAAGCATCTAATACAAATCTAAATGAAAACAGTGAAAATATAAATCAATCTTTATGGACCTTCTCTTTTATTCTAAAATTTGGTATCATCGAAAATACAGTTCTTGTGTCAATGCTATGTAAACTGCATGATGGAAGAGAAAACTATGGGAGAGTTTGAATTTGTTCATTAATTTCTAGTTGATCAGTTTTTATGTAGCCTGTGCAAAGGTTGCACTGAGAAGAAGTTGAAGTTGTATCCACTGGCATCAAGCATATCAAAAGACTCATTTATGAGAAAACTATGCATGTACATTGCAAGATTAAATTGATCATGTGATCAAGGGATGTTCTTAAAATCATTGTGGATAATTCTTAGGATTTCCTCCACTAGAATTGGCCAAGCTTATTTAATTAGTTAAGACTACAAGGGATCTGCACAATACCAATGTAAATGTTGGATTGAATCAATTTTTTATTTACCCTTTCTAGCCTTTTTGTATAGTTGGTGGACATTTTTTTTTCTAGATTGAAGATTTGGCACTAGTATTCACGTGAAAAAGGAATCAAGAGGCATCCACTGCAACTTTGTGTTAATAGGTGACCACTCATAGAGTGAAGAAAGGGATTGAGGACATTGAATATAGTTAACAAAATTGTGTGTACATAATGAAAGGATTATCTATGTATCATCAATACCAAGGTGTGTAGATTTTTTATGTGTAATTATACAAACCAAATCATTAGATGCAAATAGGAAACTAGGATGGTGCTCAATTTTGAACAGAAGCAAAATTCATGAATGATAAAGTCTGATTATTTGCAAGGCATATTTCATTGAAGATTGTTCTATCACTTCAAATTTTCTTTATTAAATATTGGTATGCATGATATATAAAATCTTTTATGCTCAAGGTAATATTTTGGATAATATATGTGTGTATTCAAAAGGTCAAGGAAGAAAGGTATATTATTCTTCTATCAATTTCATTCACTATACACCTAACAAAGTTTTTAGAGATTCAAATGTTGCAACTAGCTAGAAAAGAGTAAGGGTTCAATAGGAGGGTGGAAGAAATAGAGGCGGGAGGTTTTCTATCATCCCAAGCTAGCTTCTTTCTTAAGGATTATTCAATGCATGAGAAGTAATATATTTTTGTCCCTAGAAAGTTAGGGCTTGGCATATTCATCCCTTAAGAGAATAGGGGGGGCTTGAATTATTTGTGTCCTAGATGAGAAGAGGGGGCTTGGTAGCATGATTTTCCCTTCCAGGAGAAAGAGGGGGAAGGATTTGAGTTTGATTTGTCAAGCACTTTAGGAGGTGTTTGAAATAGTAGAGTAGATGTGGAATTTCAGGGGAAAGGTGTATCATGTGTAGACATATCAGTGATTATTATTTCTGCAACACTTGAGGAGGCATTAGATACACTCAAAGGAGATGTGGATTTTTAGAGGAAATATGTCTCATGTGAAGCACAAGAGGTGGCATTAGACATAGTTGGAGGAGATGTGGGATTTTAGAGGAAATGTGTCTCATTGTGTAGGGGAGGTGGGAAAATTCATGTTGTGCAAACAAATTTAGGTTTTGTGGTCAAGAGATCTAGTGATACAATCAGTTTGGTGTTTCTTGATTAGAGCAATTGGAAGGTTCTACAGTCAAGAGATCCACTGTTGTGGTAAGCTCAGTGTTTCTTGAGTGAGCAAGGAGGATTTTTGAAGGTGCTTCATCAAATCTTCCAGAGGGTTGGGTTTAAAAACCTTGCAACTTTAACTCTTGCTAAAATTAATGTAATAAGGGGGGATTGTTGAAGTATTTCATTAATTAGGTTAGTTTTAGCTTTATTTAGATTAATAAATATATCCTATTTAGATAGTTAGTTGGGAATTTACATTCCTGGAGTAAGTTTATCAGAGAAAAATAAGGCTTTAAAAAGCCAGTGATATTATAGTACAAAGTATCTAATGCAAATCTGAATGAAAAAAAATCAATCTTTATAGATCTTCTCTTTTATTCTAAGAGTTATGACTATTATATCATTTACATCTCATTTCAAGTGACCTCTTCACCAAATGGATGTTAAAAATGTGAATGGTGAAATTGATGAAGAAATCTATATGACTCAACCTCAAGGATTCAAAATTCTAGGACAATAACACTTGGTTTTCCAACTAAGGAAGTCTCTATATGGTTTGAAACAAGCTCCAAGGGATTGGTATGCTAAAATTAATGAATATTACCAAACTCAATGTTTCCACAATAGTCCTCATGATCCAAATTTGTTTGTGAAGGAATTTTATGATGGTGGCATAATAATTTATTGTGCTTTATGTTGATGATCTTCTGATTACAAGATAAAACATTAACCAAATCAGTGGCATAAAGTTAAAATTTAAAGATACATTTGAGATGATAAATCTTTTTTTTCTACACTACTTTCTTGGCATACAAGTATGGAAAAAGGATGATGAGATCTAGACTTGTTGAGAAAGTCTAGGATGAGAGATTGTAAGATTGTGTCTACTCCAATTTCTCTTTAATTATGTTGAGAAAGGATATGAAAGTAGAAGATGTTGATCCTACATTATATAGGCAATTGGTTGGTAGTCTTGTGTACTTGACTCACACTTGATCATATATTTATTTTACAGTAAGTATGGTTTCAATATTTTTTGAATTATCCTAAGGTTTCGCATTTGATAGAAACAAAAATAATATTGAGATATGTGCAAGGAACTTTAACAATTGGTATCTATTATTCATATCATGGAGATCTTCCACTTATTGGGTATTCAAATTCAGATTGGTCAGGTTGTGTAGATGATCACAAATTGACTATAGGTTATGTGTTATATCTTGGTTTAGGTCTCATTTTATGTTGTAGTAAAAATAAATTCACTATTTTTTTATCTACTAAAAAGGTTGAGTATACTATAGCAATTGAAGAAACTAAAGAAATAACTTGGCTATATGATATTCTATTAGTACTTAAGAAACATCAGGAAGAACCTTCTTTACTTCATTGTGACAGACAAAGTGCCATCTCCTTGTCCAAGAATCTAGTATTTCATGCTCGCACAAATCATATTGAGGCCTGTCATCATTGTATTAGGCATCTCATCCAACAACATATGATTTTTTTGGAATTGTTTCTTGACATGTGTTGTCATTGATGTCAACATATGTTTCAAAAGATTGATTGTATCTTATGTTGCAATAAAAATAGTTAAGACGAGATCAAAAAGAATCATCATGGTTGTATGGGCTATGTATGACATGTATGACTTTGTGAGCTTGGATATATGCTCCAAAAGGAGTTTAGATCTTATATATAAGATGAAATGTAATAATTTAATAATAGGAATAAGTTACAACAGTTTTTGTATAGACTAGTCACAGGAACAAAAATAGAGGTCTAAGGCAGAGTTAGTCTCTGAATTTCTGTGTTTACTTGGATGTGAGATCAATTCATGTTATGTGTTTCTAGGTTATGATAGAAGACTCATTGAGGAATAATTTCCCTTATTCCTTGATCATTGTGCTCTTGGTGATTTCATTTGTACCGTGTGACCTTGTGAGGTCTTAGTGCCATGTTCTACCTTCTGCAAACATAATTTGTGGACTATGGAGTATGCTAGCCGACTAATGTTTGTTATTTTCTTGTCCAAGATCTAGTGTGTATATTGAAAATTTTTATGTAATCATTTTCATTAGGAAAGTCAAATTTGGTGTTGACCTAATAAAACATTTGTATCTTATATAAAGGAGTGGAACAAGTGATGCAAAAATTGTATGGATAGGAATGTGTGGATGATAAGGTGTGGATGTGAGGATTGTTAGATGTAGAGCAGTCATTGTGATTATTGTACTTCATTGGAACTATTTTAGTAAAGGATTTGATGTTAGTCAGTTCATTATCAATTATCAGTATTTTTATATACTTACATTTGGATAGTGGTTCAAGATGGTGGGTTTAACCTTTAGAAGGTGGATTTAACCTTCACATTGGGAAAGTTTCCCTAAGTGAAGGAAATATCATCTTATCAACTCCTAACAGGGTTGTTGATTTAAAGAAAAGAGTATGTACTTTTGAATTTTTGGATTTGCATTTAATGTTTCGATGTGAAAAAATAAATTTTATATTAAGGACATATAATTGATTCACCTGCCCCCCTGTTAGAAAGTAAAGTCCACCAAGATAACTTAGAGGGGGGGGTGAATTAGTTATCATATAAATACAAATTTTATTACCTTTAATAGATTTCAACCATGCAATTAATGTAATCAACAACCATAGAAAGATATACATACACAACAACTCAATAACACAAGATATGTTGCCTAGGGTGTTAGGAATGGGAACACTGAGAAGGGGGGGGGTGAGTCAGTGTTCACAGTATTTTAACTTTTCACTTTAATTTGAATACTGAATTATAAATGCTTAAGTAGTAAATTAAACATTCACATAAACATGAAACATGAAATCAACTCATGATTCCAATATGGTTATGGGGAAACCCAAACAGGTAAAAACCTCGATGGGACTTGATACCCACTAATAATCTGCACTAGTGTTTTGTGATCCTTGTTAGAAGATCCTTTACCCTATTAGGACTAGCTTTACAATGCTTTTAGTATAGTAGACCTTGTTAAGGTTCAGACCCTATTAGGAGTCTTTTAGAATGATCCCTGTTAGGGGAGTGGACTCACTATCCTAGAGCTCACTACTCAAATGATGAAGGCTACAATCTTCTGAATTAGATACAAACTATATCTACAAGTGAACTGTCACTATGACACTGCTTGTTAGATCAGTTCCTTTGGTGCACTAATGCTTTGACCTCTTGCAAAGATCTAATACATCATATGCTCTCTTCGCACACTTCTTCTCTACTTCTCACAACTCTATTTCTACTTCCATACTAAATACGATGGGAACACCTTATATTTATGCGCTCATATCAAATATACAATTAGGTCTTCCCTATAACTAATTACAAATAATGCTTCCAAATGAATTGGCTTAAGCATGGTTACAATTATACATATACATATGTCAAAAACCTAAATACAATGGGCACATAGCCTCTAAAACATTAATTTACAATCGCAAACCAAAATAGTCACTGTTGGCTCTATGCTATGTTCTCTGCTAGCACACACTGGCTGTGCAACTTTAACTGACTATAACTTTCACATCTTTGCATATCTACTTATGCGCTCTTATACTAAGCATAAGTATATTCTAACAACCTTAAATTCTAGTGTGCATATCATAATTCATCCGTACGCATGGGTGCAGGTGCTCTGAGCTGCAAGAACTCTATATCTATCCAGTCTTCAACACTTAACTAATTTTTTATCTTTACACTTAGTGCGCTGACTCCAAACTACTATATGACTTTGTTTCCATAATGAAAAAAATATATCTAGCCATATACTTTAGTATAGACAACTTTCCAACAATCTCCCCCTTTGTCATTGATGGCAATAAAGGAATATGGCCAAGTCTATAAACTATTCCTTTACACAAATTTTTTTTGTCTTCTATATATTTCATACAAACTCTTATATCTCCCTATACATATATGTACTCCATATTCTATACAAATTCCCCTTTGAAATTAATTACAAAGGTGGATCAAACAACTTTATCTACATACACTCACTGAGGGAAAACATCCCGATATGCAATCTTGAGTTTCTGGATCTCCTTCTTCCAAAAGGTTATCAGAGAATTGACTATCTGTAGATGGGCGCATAATGCATATTGAAGCTTCTCCTTCTTCTCCAATTCTATTCTTAGACCTTGATCATAGGTTATCATGGTCGCATCAATCTCATTTATGTTTTGACTGAGAATGTCTAGTGAGGGTGCAAGAGTGTTCCTCAATTGAGTTTTTCTAGACCTTATCTTCTCCATTTCTTTCTTTGCCTTCTCAATTATGTCCAATTGACCTTGGTAGACATTATTGCACATGTTTACATCAGTGGTTGTATCTAACATTGAAATCTTCACCTTCTCAATGATTGCCTCTACATTTTTTATCTTCTTAAGATGGGCATTAGTGAACTTATCCTGGTCCATGGATTTTGCAATGACTTTCCTTGATCTACAAAATCTTTTAATGATGCCTAACCAGACTTAAGAGAGTTCAAGTCTAGTGAAAAATTACTCATCAATTCATCTAGTCTCTTCTTTAAGTACTTCTCCTCTACCACTATGGCCATAGATTCTTCTAGGCTTGAGAAATTGACTTTGAACTGAGAGATGACTATGCTCACATCATCAAATCAATGTACATTTACCATTTTCTTATCCTCTGGTAGAAACCTATTCAAAATATTTACTAATTCCATTAGGAGAGGATTCCTCATTACTTGCTTCTCCTTTTCCTTCTCCATAGCTAGGACACTGAACTTAATCAGGTCTTCTTCCTTCCAGGAGTCCAAACTACTAGTGTCGAGTGTGAAACTTGACAACAATGATGAGGAGGGAGTGATGGGAGTTCTATCCATCACCTCTTGCTTCACCTTGACCAAATCAATAGAAGATTCATCTTTCTTTTCTACCTCTACTCCTTTCTTTTCTTCATCAGATATATCTTCTATGACTACTTCTTGCTGAGTGGGAGGGGTATTGTTGCATAAGATCTATACTTCCTCAATGCTAATAAATGCTTCCTCAAACTTTTCCAACTCCTTATCAATAGCTACCATGGCTATTTCCACATTATCTATGATAATTGTGTTGTCTTTGGGTGATTATGTCATAGGCACAGACTGATCTACTTCTATTTGAGTTTCTATTATGGGCGCTGAGTCTTGAGCACCTGTCATTGGTACATTAGTTGTTTCAACCACTTTATCTTCCTTGATGGGTGCATGAGTGATGGGTGCATTAGGTGGTTTGATTTTTTGTTCCAGCAACACCTTCTCAAAGGCCTTCTCTATTTCCTTTGTTATCAACTCATAATCTTTGTTCATAATGTGAAGAGTCCTCATTTTAGTTCTTAGGTGTGGCTTCACCAAATTCAATATCAGATCTATTTCTTCTTTAGAACATATAGGAAGAGTATCTTCTAATACTTTTTCTCTTACTCTTTGATCTTCCTCATTAGCTCATCTCTTTAGATGTTCTAAAATGTCCCATACATTATTTGGAATTTTTGTTTTCAACTCAAGAACTATCTTTCTGAACTTTATCATTTGTTTGATAATCATATCATGAATTTCAGACTTATCAATCTCACTGTATGATTCATAGAACTTCCCTATTTGATCAATCCTTCCCTCATCAACAATTCTTGCACATAGAACTTTGAGGCTAGGTATGAATCCTACCTGAGGAGGTGCTTGAGTGTTTTTCTTGCTCCTTAATGCTTGTGAGGATGGATGACTAGTGCTTGCTTCTTTCTTCCTCTTGAATAAAGGCTTATACTCTAGAGGAGTATCTTTGGGCACAAAAGGAGTACTATCTTCCTTACCCTTTTGACTGTCATCTCTCTCAATTTTTATCTTCTTTACCTTAGGATATTATTTTTCTTCTATTGCACTCTTCAATTCTAGAGAAATCTTCTCATCCCTTGCTTTATCAAGGTCTGCTTGTGATACACCATGAATCCTTAGAATCTCTGATGTGACCTTTGCAACCTTTCTTTTTTTTGCAGTACTATTCATCTTATCATCAACTTCTCTAGTCTTTTCTTCATAGGTTCCCCACCTAGGTTCATTGACATCCATAGGGGATGATAGCAATACCTTTGCATAAGCTTCAAGAACTTGTTCTTCAACCTCATACCCAAGTGGATGAATCCACTTAGTTCTAGGTTCCACAACTTGCATACATGTAGTATCAATCTCCACAATGAAGCATATTGTATCCTTATACTTCTCTACAATACTCTCAGGAATCATGTACCTCATCTGCATTCTTTCTCTAAAAGTCTTCAATTACAAAGTAATGTAATCTATAAGTGTGATTTCTATGGATGCCTTGTTAGATATTTGTGGCATGGTAGGAATGGACTTGTCTAGATACAAGCCTAACACTTTACCAACTATATGAAGGTACATATAGATGATTAGGGACCGAAACATGAATACCTTAGTCTTGTCATGTTTTATAGATTTGATATTGTCTATCAACTATGAGTGCAAGATCTCACACAAGTTGAACTCTCCATCTTCTTGCACAAGATGAATGGTTGCTAGAATAGTGCCTGCAGACACACTATTCACCCAGCTGGTATGATGAAATTTGTAACCCAATATCATTGATATTAACTTGATGTCTAGTTTCTCTATAGGCTCAATGGTCATGACGTGCTTATCACTTCTAGATTTACACAGGTGCTCCACCATTTTCCTAACATCCTTACCCATAGGAAGGATGGCGCCTGTCTTAGAAAGGCCTGTCATCTCATGAATTAGGTCTCCTATTATTCTTACTTGT
Source organism: Chamaecyparis obtusa (assembly GCA_027943335.1). Lineage (NCBI taxonomy): Eukaryota > Viridiplantae > Streptophyta > Pinopsida > Cupressales > Cupressaceae > Chamaecyparis > Chamaecyparis obtusa. Next base: position 1,193,278 of record BSBK01001523.1, on the reverse strand, counting down.
ACATCTCCAATCCAAAACAAGTCATCATGGATTCTGCTCAATAATATTTTAATCCATTCGGTTTCATAGAATTCATATGCCATGGCATATTCAAAAATGGCGTGATCATTCCATTTTGTGTATTCATCCATGAAAGTTTTGTCTAGTTTTAACATTGTGTCCATGTGCGCCCTTAACCTATCCAGTCCAACAAGTTCCTTCTTACAATAGATGTAAGCCCTTATGTCTTCTACATGCATGACACCCATTGGTGTATGAGATAATGTTCCATCTAAATCATCTAGGTTTGATTTAAATAGGTGCCTCTTGAAAACATATCACTTCTTCTCAGCAACATCAAAAAAATAGGAGTGGCCATGACTTACTTGATATTCACTTTCCAAAAGATCTCTGAGATGTTCTGACGACTTCCAAACCAGTGCAACAAGCTAGGGTTTCTTGCAACTGATCAAATTCACTACCATTACTGATAGCTTAATCTCCAAATCTTCACAAGAACTTACAAGGATCAATCTGCTCTCTAATTGCTCTAAGTATGAATGCAATGAGTAAACAAACATCTTTTTGTGTACTTAAAGTAAGAAATTCACCATTAATGCAACTCACGTAAACCAGGCTGTCACCTCAAATTTTCAAACTTGAGTTTTGCTAACAATCAGCATGTGCACTCTTGCACAAAGGTTCCAATACACTCCAATAGCTTAAGTCCAAAGGTGCATACTCTGAGGATGAGTATACCAGCCACTCAGGGGTCTAGAGATAAATTAGCTCCCCCTATGACCCTGAGGGCCATTCATGTAGATGTAGAGGGTGCATCCACTAGGGATGCATCCAATACATTACCATCAACATTTTCTTTCTTTCCATCTAACCAAATCATGCTCACATCTTCTGATGGCTTCAAAAAATTGATTTCTACTTCAGGATCCAAAACTAGTTCTTCGGCCTTTTTAGGGCTTTCCTGACCTTACGTCCTTGATCTAAAAAACTTTGGGATATGTCATACCTTGCTACAGGTGTGACAAATCACTAGAGGTCTGTTATTCCTCAGTGCATTGACATGAGTCACCATTCTACATTGTTTCACTGTATGACCATTATAGTTACATATTTTACATGTAACATTCTAAGAATTTCTTGCATTGGTCTGATTCTAATTTCTTTGATCATGTTGAATCATGTTCTTCTTACTAGTCTTGCAATTTAGTGTTGTATGACCAAATCTATTACATGTATAACAATAACCATTAAAAGCCTTTACCTCTGTACAGTTCCTTACAATATGTCCATGCTTTTTATATGCAAAACAAGTGTGTTCAATAGGCTTGTGTTCATTTTTAGGAGGACTACCATTGTCTTTGGTTTGATCTTCAATCTTCTCAGTATTAGTAGATTCCTTTTGTGTCTCCTTTCTTGCTCACATCTTATCAATCTAATTTTGTGCTTCATTGTATCCAATACAACTAGTGTCTCCTTTGACTCTTCTTGCATACAACTGAGATTCTATCAAATTAGAACTGGTGTGCAATTTGTCAATGTGGTTCTTTGCATCTTTCAATTTAGACTCCAATCTTGCTTTGCAATTCTTTAGATCCAAGATTTCCAAATTTGCTTCCCTTAACTCTTCATTGAGTTGAAGGTTCTCCTTTACTTGTTCATTGTAGACATCTTGATTGTTCATTAGTTTGTCATCAAGTTCTTCAAGATGACTCATTAAGGATGCATTTTCTTCATTCAAATTCTTGACTTTTTCTTCAAGATCACTATTGGAGCATCCCTTCAAATTCTTTCTTAGTTTCTTGATAACTAATTGAGCATCACTGACTTTTTCTTTTAGTTTTTCAATTTCCCTTTCTGAGTTGTCCAAGTCTTCAAGAGCTGCTTCAAGATTCTTCTTCAAATATTCTTTGTCCATGATCTCCTCAAGTGGTTAAACTTATTTGTTGAGGACCAGAGCTCTGATACCAATTGTTAGGAATGGGAACACTGAGAGGGGAGGGAGTGAATCAGTGTTCACTGTATTTTAAATTTTCACTTTAATCTGAATACTAAATTATAAATGCTTAAGTACTGAATTAAACATTCATACTAAATTAAACATTCACATAAACATGAAACATGAAATCAACACATGACACCAATATGGTTACGAGGAAACCCAAATAGGTAAAAACCTCAGTGGGACTTGATACCCACTAATAATCTGCACTAGTGTTTTGTGATCCTTGTTAGAAGATCATTTACCCTATTAGGAGTAGCTTTAAAATTCTTTTAATATAGTAGACCTTGTTAAGGGTCAGACCCTATTAGGAGTCTTTTACAATGATCCCTATTAGGGGAGTGGACTTATTGTCCTAGAGCTCACTGCTCAAATGATGAAGGCTACAACCTTTTGAATCAGATACACACTATATCTGTAGGTGAACTATCTCTGTAACACTGCTTGTCAAATCAATTCCTTTGGTGCACTAATGCTTTGACCTCTTGCAAAGATCTAATACATCATATGCTCTCTTTGCATACTTCTTCTCTACTTCTCACAACTCTATTTCTACTTCCATACCGAATACAATGGGCACACCTTATATTTATGTGCTCATATCAAATATACAATTAGGTCGGCCCTATAACTAATTAGAAATAATGCTTCCAAATGATTTGGCTTAAGTGTTCTTACAACTATACATATACATATGTCAAAAACCTAAATAAAATGGGTGCATAGCCTCTACAACATTAATTTACAATCACCAACCAAAATTGTCACTGTTGGCTCTATGCTCTGTTCTTTGCTAGCACACACTGGCTATGCAACTTCAACTGACTATAACTTTCAAATCTTTGCATATCTACTTATGCACTCTTAGACTAAGAATAAGTATATTCTAACAACCTTAACTTCAAGGGTGCATACCATAATTCATCTATAGGCATGGGCGTAGGTGTTTGAGCTGCAGGAATCTGTATGTTGTCTAGTCTTCAACACTTAACTGATTTCTGATCTTTACACTTAGTGCGCTCACTCCAAACTACTATATGACTTTGTTTCCATAATGAAAACACTATATCTAGTCATATACTTTAGTATAGAGACCTTTCCAACATAGGGAACCTCTTGATCAAAGAGTAAACCCTGGGGGGAATGTTGCCCACAAAAGATGCACTAATATGAAAATTCCTTGTGACAGGATGGACTCTATTACGAGCCTTATGAAATACATTCAATACATATGAATATTTTTTAGGAGACTTTGAATCCCAGTTAAAAGATTCTAACCCTATTAGGAGTTATGGAAGATAGAAGGACCCATTGTCCAAACAGCTTCAAGGGAAAGATCACTGAACACACTGTCTAACTAATCTCTATATTTCTCAATAGAATAATACCAAAAGATTACTAATCTTGACAACTTATCACTTCTCCTCTGACTGTGCCAAACTGCACCAACTACTTCATCAAATCTCAATACCAGGTCTCTATACTTCACATATCCTCTTACAACAAGTATTGCTTAATTCCACAATTCTCTTCCACATTATTCTACACATTAAAATAAGGAAAATAATCCTTCCTTTATACCACACTCAAATTATTACAAATGAGTTGACATATAAATTACAAAATAAAATCTTCCACACATTACACAATATTCCATAATTACATAGAATTGTTGACTTCCAATTAAGATAATTCTTCACTCATGCGACCTCTGACTTTCTATCATGTCCATGTCATAATAATCATGTCTTCATCATCTGTACAATTTCACATGCTCAAATTCTATCTTGATTAGGAGATATCATCTGATTTCCACAAACTGCTTTTCAGGAACACTGCCTGAATACTACTTCCACTGATTTACACATAATTATCATGAATAGTTGTATTTTCATATGTTCTCTTAACCATGATCTTAGGAAAAATCATAGATTAATTATTGAATTCCACATATCTTGATCTTCAATATCCCACGTGTGCTAATACAAACATTGTCTACTCCTTTGCTAACCTTTAGTAGATCATTGTGTTGACATCAATGACAATCATAGTCATGAATGCAACAACAACAATTGCTATAGAATAGTTGTGAATAATCCCCCATAGGATATATTTAGCATTCATTCCTAATGGCCCCCCTCTCATTTGTATCTAACAATTGGTATTAGAGCTCTTGGTCCTTAGTGATGCAGGAGCATCTCGGGTCCTTGGCAATCTTGTGTCACCAAAAACAAGTTGGAGTTTTTCTATATTTCTTTGTTCCTACTTTGATTGATTTGGTCAGTAGTTGGTTAGTTTCTTTTGGTTACTAAGTGTGGTCAATTATCTCCTGGGCAATCGGTTGTTTCACTAGTGCTCAACGTTGCTTGTCTGCTGCTCGATTATCCTTGCTCATCGACAGGTTTAGTTTTAGTTTCTGTTGTGGCTGAATTGTACATTTATGTTGGGTCATGGATTTAATGTTGGAATCAATCATTGGGAAGCATGTGGTCCCAAATCTAACCATTCCTTCCATTGGTTATGGATCTAAATTCTGACTGGGTTTGGTAGACTCTTGTATAAATGTAGTTGTTTGGTTGTAGTTTAGGAGGCAGTTTTAGTAGAAGATAGAAGATAATAAGAATAGAGATTATTGGTAGATCCTCGCATGTTTGAGGACCTTTATATTTTATTGTAATATCTAGCCCTAACTAGGAAGGCCTTACAGCCTAGCATGTATCATTCTATTTGATGAAAACATATGAAAACTTCTGCATTCTCTCTCTCACCATTGTGTTTGTTTGCTTCTGAATGTGTTGAGCAAGTTTGGATCACTAGGGTGTGCCATTGTTTGGCCCCTCTTGCTCCCTTCCTTGCATCACTTAGAGAGGAAGCTTGACTACTTGAGATGATCTAAAGATGACTTACTATGGGAAGGAAATTCCTAAATTTGATACTTTTTGATAGTTGGAAGAACAAGATGATGACACATTTGTTATGCCTAGGATTTGATTATTGGATTATTAAAAGGAATATGGAAAATATTATTGCATAAAGTGATTTGTGTAGGGCTACTAATGATGAAAAGAAGATATTTTCTTCTAATATGGTTGCAAGGGAAGCTTTGATAAGAATACTATCTGAAGTAGAATTTACAAAAGTTAAGAACCTTGATTCAACTCATGAAATTTGGGAAAGACTTGAAGCACTTTATGAAGGAAATAAGTACACCAAGAAAGAAAAGTTACAAAAATGGAAGACAAAGATGGAAAATCTAAAAATGTGATAAGATAAAAAATTTAGGAGCTACTTAAACTGAAGAAGAGATCATCACAAAGATTATGAGATCTTTGACACCTCCTTACAAGACCAAAGTATAGGAGATTGAGGAGATCATTGCATTAACTCAAGGATTTAATATAGAGATGATGATACCTAAGTTAAGTACCTTTGAGGCCATAGAATTACATGATTCAATACCTAAGACAAAAACTACATTCAAGGAAACTATTCATAATGACAAAAAGACCTCATCAATCCTTGAAAGCTCTAGTAGAGTCAAAAAATATCCTGAGCTTGGAGATTATGGATATGAACTAATGGAAATAGAGGAAGATAGGAAGATGGATGAACTTTTTTCTCTGATCGCAAGAAAGGAGAAAAGAGGTAAGGGTAAATTTGAAGAAAAATTACCTTTGAAATATTTTTCTTGTAATAAAGTTGGTCACTTTGCATCTAGATGTCCTACAAGGGTCTCTAAATACAAACCTAAGCTCACTAGGCCATATTTCTATAATGAGGAATGCTATTATGCTAGTGAAGGTGTTTTTGATGATGATCCAACAATAGATGAGACTAGGTGTGTAGCTATAAATGATGATGAACCTATTCATAAATAAAAGGCCTTAGGGTCATATGTTGAAAGAAAACCTAAATGGATCATTGATAGTGGATGCTCACATCACATGACTAGTGGTAAAGATAAGTTTGTTCAGTTAAAAATATATGATGGTGGAGATGTCAGATTTGGTGAAAATACTTCTAAATTTATTGTTGGAGTAGGATCTATTTCTCTAGATGGAAAGACTAACACTGATGATGTGTTTCTTATTGATGGGCTTAAGAATAACTTGTTGAGTGTTGGAAAGCTTATGGATAAAGATTATTAGCTACAGTTCAGAAATGGATCATGCACTATTAAAGAAAAAAAGGGAAACTTGATTGCATCAGGAACAAAGACAAGAGGTAATGTATTTCAGATGAATACCACATAAGAAAGATGTTTTTTTTCTCAGGTTGATGAAATTTGGATATGGAATAGTATATTTTGTCATGTGAATTTTGATCACATTGTGAAGGTAAGTAACATCAATGTAGTTAGGGATTTACCAAAAATTGTAAATCCCTCTAAAAATATGTGTAGAAAATGTGTAATGGAAAAGCAACATGTTAGCACTTGTAAAAATAATTTCATGGCTCTAGCACTTTTGTTCTGGTCTTTGCTTTTGTTTTTAGGTCTCTGCCTTTAGCCCTGGTTCAAATATTCAAAAAACTAGCTGTTGGTGCAAAAACCCTTTGAAAAATCCTGGCCCTTTTCTAATTTCATGTTACCTTTTCAGGTCACTTAAAAACTTTTAAATGCACGTTCTTTATATTTTGGTCGGCCCCAGTGTCAACTTTTCCTAAGTTTCTACCCCCGGCGAATTTAATATTTCCTAAAGCCTAAGTCTCAGTGTTTAATTTTTCCTATGTTTTGGCTTAATATCTTTTTGGGCCCATCTCTAACACCATCTCCATCTAACAGTTGTTTCTAAAGCACAAGGGTTTTGTTAGAAGTATGTGAAGCTGCACCTGCCATTGATTCATTTCTATGATGTAGCCTTTCTTTTCGAGTAGGTCCACTGCCAGGTAAGCTAACTTGGTAGTATCTCATTGGTCCACGAGAATATGAGGTGGAGTGTTGTTAGTGTGACCAGTCCTCTCAACATTCAGGTGGATTGAAGTTCATTTTAATCTTGTGGTTGTCGTTATACCATTGATATAACATGCTCAATTTTTAATGTAGCGATATAGCGATAGTCGTTGATTCTCATAAGGAAGGCAGGTGGGTCCGTTGACACATATGTGTATTTGGTGGCTTCTGGTTGGTCCATGTAGTAACATGGTGGAGGTTGTTAGTGGGACCTAGTTTCTAGATGTGTCAATGGGTCCTGATCCTGTCAGTGAATCGGTGGATGGTGTATGATCTTATGGGTTTTTTGGTCTCCAAAATGATGCTTATGCCTTATAGGCTTCCAGTATACCCTTAGATAGATTTTAGGGGTGGTTAGCTCCAAAATGTAATGAGGTCTTAGGATAACTAGACCAACTCTAGGGACAAGACTGCCCTCTTCTGCTTCTAGCTCTGCAAAACCAAGGCAGGTGCACCTAACCTAGTATAAAATAGACTTCATACACCAAGAACTAGGTTTGAATAATAGATAAATGGATAGAAAGAAAGTAATGAATGTTAACCACACACTCATTAACTCTCCATTGCTATGGGGTGGAACCATACACAACCAAATACTGCAAACTTAAAGAATGGTTCTTAATTTTATGTTTTTGAATCATAACAACCTCAATCAGGATATATCAGTAAAGAAATACTTATCTAGGCTAGTGCCTCATCCATTGGGAAAGGTTTCTTAGATAGACTACACACACACACTAGAAATATACCTAAGATTCAAAGCCATAAACACATTTACAATCTCCTCTACTACTTACAAAATATCCCTACATAGACAAGAGATAAATCTAGGTCCCATCTGAAGCATCATTTAATCTAATCCTGGATTAGAACTCAAGAATGAAGACCTATACATAAATTATTATGCAGTGAACTGCAAAGTTCAAAATTTATCTATGTTGACACAAGGGAGAGATGAGAATCAAGTGCTTGCATTAAGTGTGAAGAATCCTCAAGTGCATACAATCCATCCAAAGGAACCTTGCTTGCAAACTGTAGCTTAGACTTACAAATTTCTTTCAATTGCCAATAAATCAAGACCACTCATTACAATTCAGACTGAGAAGAGGACTCACAACCCAAAAGTTTGAATACATAACTCTCAATGCCCTTGAAAATGATCACCAAAATCCCTTTATACCAGGGTTACAAGGCAAGCATAATGATCACTTCCAACTCAAAAATTCAAAAATCACCAAACCCCACCAAGGAATTAACATAGACATGATAGGGGCCAAGCCGCAGCATGCAAGCGCCACCAAACCAGTCAAATCTGGCCAAGACAACATTTAAAACCAGTCCTTCTTGTTGCAATAACTTTCTACAAGTTCAAACAGTCACCATGCACTTCACGAGCTTCAATTTTTAAACCATCCAAACACCTCGGGTTAACTCCGCAATGGTGACGCCAAAAAGTTGTTGCATGATTGCATCGCTCGGAAATGGGCTATGTGAACATGCAACACGCCACTTCCCACTACCTTCTCTTAACTACCGACATTGCTATTTACCACAAAAGAGTTTGTCACATGTTCGCAAGCTAGAAAACTGGTTCACATGAACATGTGACAAGCCACTACCATACACCATCATAGCTGTTATGCCACCACCAAGATACCTTGACCTGGGCCCTCATCCAAAATTGTCATCCTGCTAGATCAGACCAATTGGAGATCACCACAACATCACCTACCAATGTGACCACCAACAAATACAGATGGGCCCCAGTACATATGGCACCCTATCGCATGATTGTATAGCCCGGAGATGGGCTATGTGAACATGTGACAACCCATGAACATTAACCATGCCGAGCAAAACTGCCACCGCATGAAGATAACACCACCACTAACCAGCCAATAGAACACTACCCCTTAGCATCTGGAGGATGCCCCATCACCTGCTACCAGGCCCCAAGGACATGTGGCAAGCGGTCGCATGATCACATAGACAAAAACTAGACTATGCAATCATGCGACAGCCAACCCCAAGCTGCCACACCATCACCTCAGACCAACCAAATAGCAACCACCAACTACAAAGAACCAAGACCCATGCAGATAGATGGCAAGTGGTCGCATGATCACATGTCAGAAAAGTCTAACATGCGGCCATGCAATAGAGAATAAGAACATGCCATCTATCTCCCCACTGACACCGGGCCCACTTCACCAAAGAAACACTTGGAATAAACAAAATCAAAGGCAGGTGCATGATTGCATGGGAAAAAATATTCCATGCGATCACATGCTGACTGTTGATCTCCTCCCTCTACCGCTTTGAAGAAACTGGCCCCACATCGTCGCACTTGCGTAGTTAAGACAGATGAACAAGGAGAGCTGGCAGAAAAGAAGACATGCAAGGTTGAAAACACATAGGGTTTTCAGTGAAAGATTGAAAACACATAGAATTTTCAACATGACACAAAGGTAAAAAAGGAAGCCAAAAACATCAAGGGTTTACATGCAGGCCAAAAAGGTTGAAAACATCATGGATTTTCTAAAACACTGTGGGTTTTCGACACTGTGGTAGATTTTTTGAAATTGTTTCTTGCAACCCTTAAACTAGGATATCTTTCTAGGTTTACGATTCAGCACGTGTAAATTAGACTAGAGCTTGATGACAACATGAAGAACATAGGGGAGGAGCACACACCATGAAACACTAAGGATTCTCATCGCAAAGAAAGACTGAGATTGCAGGCATGGCAGGACAGCAAAACAAATACTATAGAGAATAGGCCATTTTCATAAGATTTTGTGATGACTGGAAAATGGACTAATAGTGGCTCTAGTCTAGGGATGATGGGTAACTTGTGCCCATGCAAGAATTTAGGATTTTTGGGAGAGCAGACCACCCACTGGACAAAAATAGGGAACCCAAAAATTGGCAACCGAACAAGGAAAGGAAACACACAGCAGAAAAGGGAAGGACTATACAAAGATTTACAATATTTACAAAAGGCTCAAGGCCCCAAAACTTTTGATCAACCTTTACCTCTATCAAACAAGTAGTTTTAATCTCCACAAATTAGAGACAAACTGAAAATTCTACTTCCATGTGACAGAACACAATTATATCCAGTTTTCAAAAGCTTAAAACAAAGATTGCTAGCACATCTCCTGAAGGCTGGAAAGGTAATCATACCAATTCTAAAAATGCCATGGCACATGCATGTTATAGTCAAAAAGGAAAATGTTGAAGGAGCCACAACATAAATCACTTTCAAATTTACCACCACATTTGGGAAGCTTACTATCCAACTGAAAAGAAAACCTCTCCAGCTTTATCAAACTGTCAGTGCAATCGCTATTGGATCCATTCATACTAGAAATTTGCACCTCTAAGGAGAAGATACACTGATCTTCATGCAAACACTAAGGGAACTCATTACATGGGACATGATCACTGAACATAGGAGCAACCTACATTTTGTCAACAACTGACAAAACCAAAAATTGTTGATAGGTGGGAAGAGAAACATCAACTTGTCCATGAGATGGTGAAGCTTGAGTAGCTGAAAGGCCTTCCTTCCATGGCTTAGCAAAAGATTCAAAATTAGAAGAGGATTCAAAATCCACACAACTCTTCCAATCAATACTCAAAACAATATCAGGGACCACTGAGTCACTTGAAACCAAGAAAACACCGGCAACCTCATCATCCGACACATCATATATAACAAGGTTGCTACCTGGTGGTGCTGGGGAAAGAAAGGGAGGAGAGGTACACATGTCAAATTCAGATCCCATTGACTCATGTACCATATCAAAATCAATGTGTGCTAGATGTAAGAACTCAAATCCATCTCCCCCTGAATATCTGAGATACTCACAAGACAAGAGGTCTAAAATTTGTTCACTGTGAAGTGAATAGTTGTCCTCAAGAACATCAACTTCTACCATACAATCATGAGTAGTACCTTCATCTATCCAATCCTCTTCTTCATCTGACTGATTGTGAAGACTTTCTACCCCATATTGAGAAAAGGCATCACTCTCATGATTGCAAGAAAGAGTGTCAACACCTGACACATCTCCTTCGTAAATTTCATCATCCTCAATAATAGTACTACTGAACAAAGCCCCAAATGCATCCTCAAGTTCAAGACTACCATCACCAAGTACCCAATCCCTGATACATATATAATGTTCCTCCCACAAAGCACCTGACCAACTGGTTGACTCAGGAAAACAAAGCTCCATGAATAAACCAATGAAGTCAGATTCAGGAAATTCAACATCCTTAGGAAGCTCATCATATACTTCACAAAATCTATCATAGAACAAGGATATGGATAAATCCTTTCTACTTCCCACTTTTAATCTTACTAATCTTATGCAATCCCTAAGGATGCCCTCCTCAAGGAAAGCTAGCTCCTTATTCAACTTATCCATTAAACTTAATACAATATTTCCACATAATTTTGTCAAACTACAACTGAAAACTTGAAGTATGCTAACCTCTGCTTACACCTTATCTTTTTTTTAGTGCTTGACCACTTTATAAGGAACATTTAAAACTTGAAAAATACCTGAGAAAATCTTGTAGCAGAATACCTTTAGCTGGAAGGCAGGGCAGATCTTGGGCTCACCTTGAAACTCCATCAGATAACTTTGTCATGCAGAGCCGCCACCTCCTTGAGAGAGAAATGTTTCACTGTTTCTTCTTCCAACCAACACAAAACTACACCAAGTATACACATTGTTTATTAGAAGAAACATTGTTCAAATAGAGAAAATCAGAGCCGCCACTCACAACTAGGTGAGAAGATATCATCAAATGCTTGTTTTTGTATTCGACTCTTTCTAATGGCTCCCTAGCAGAGTGGCCATCCTGTTGGTGCCCAAAATGATGCTTATGCCTTATAGGTAGCCAGTATACCCTCAGATAGATTTTAGGGATGGTTAGCTCCAAAATGTAATGAGGTCTTAGGATAACTAGACCAACTCTAGGGACAAGATTGCCCTCTTCTGCTTCTGTCTCTGCAAAACTAAGGCCGGTGCACCTAACTTAGTATAAAATAGACTTCATACACCAAGAACTAGGTTTGAATAATAGATAAATGGATAGCAAGAAAGTACTGAATGTTAACCACACACTCATTGACTCCATTGCTATGGGGTCAAACCATACACAACCAAATACTACAAACTTAAAGAATGGTTCTTAATTTTATGTTTTTGAATCATAACAACCTCAATCAGGATATGTTAGCAAAGAAATACTTATCTAGGCCAGTGCCTCATCCATTGGGCAAGGTTTCTTAGATAGACTACACACACACACACACACACCAGAAATATACCTAAGATTCAAAGCCATAAACACATTTACAATCTCCTCTACTACTTACAGAATATCCCTACATAGACAAGAGATAAATCTAGGTCCCATCTGAAGCATCATTTAATCTAATCCTAGATTAGAACTCAAGAATGAAGACCTATACATAAATTATTATGCAATGAACTACAAAGTTCAAAATTTATCTACATTGACACAAGGGAGAGATGAGAATCAAGTGCTTGCATTAAGTGTGAAGAATCCTCAAGTGCATACAATCCATCCAAAGGAACCTTGGTTGCAAACTACAGCTTAGACTTACAACTTTCTTTCAATTGCCAAAAAATCAAGACCACTCATTACAATTCAAACTGAGAAGAGGACTCACAACCCAAAAGTTTGAATACCTAACTCTCAATGCCCTCGAAAATGATCACCAAAATCCCTTTATACCAGGGTTACAAGGAAAGCATAATGATCACTTCCAACTCAAAAATTCAAAAATCACCAAACCCCACCGAGGAATTAACATAGACATGATAGGGGCCAAGCCACAGCATGCAAGCACCACCAAATGAGTCAAATTTGGCCAAGACAACATTTAAAACTAGTCCTTCTTATTGCAATAACTTTTTGCAAGTTCAAACAGTCACCATGCACTTCACGAGCTTCAATTTTTAAACTATCCAAACACCTCATGTTAACTCCGCAATGGCGACGCCAAATAGTTGTTGCATGATTGCATAGCCCAGAAATGGGCTATGTGAACATGTGACACACCACTTCCCACTGCCTTCTCTAAACTACCGACGTTGTTTTTTACCACAAAAGAGTTTTTCGCATGTTCGCAAGCTAAAAAATTGGTTCACATGAACATGTGACAAGCCACTACCATACACTGTGGCGATTGTTATGTCACCACCAAGATACCTTGACCTGGGCCCTCATTCAAAATTATCATCCTGCTAGATCAGACCAAGTGGAGATTTCCATGACATCACCTGCCAATGTGACCACCAACAAATACAAATGGGCCCCAGCACATGTGGCACCTTGTTGCATGATTGTATAGCCCGGAGATGGGCTATGCGAACATGTGACAACCCATGAACGTTAACCATGCCGAGCAAAATTGCCACCGCATGAAGATAACACCACTGCTCACTAGCCAATAGAACACTACCCCTTAGCATCTGGAGGATGCCCCATCACCTACTACCAGGCCCTAGGGACATGTGGCAAGCGGTCGCATGATTGCATAGCCAAAAACTAGACTATGCAATCATGGGACAACCAACCCCAAGCTACCACACCATCGCCTCAGACCAACCAAACAGCAACCACCAACTGCAAAGAACCAAGACCCATGCAGATAGATGGCAAGTGGTCGCATGATCGCATGTCAGAAAAGTCTGACATGTGGCCATGCAATAGACAATAAGAACATGCCATATATCTCCCCACTGACACCGGGCCCACTTCATCGAAGAAACGCTTGGAATAAACAAAATCAAGGGCAGGTGCATGATTGCATGGGAAAAAATATTCCATGCGATCACACGCCAACCGTTGATCTCCTCCCTCTACCACTTTGAAGAAACTGGCCCCACATCGTCGCACTTACGCAGTTAAGACAGATGAACAAGGAGAGTCGGTAGAAAAGAAGACATGCAAGGTTGAAAACACACAGGGTTTTCAGTGAAAGATCAAAAACACACAGAATTTTCAACATGAAACAAAGGTAAACAAGGAAGCCAAAAACATCGAGGGTTTACATGCAGGCCAAAAAGGTTGAAAACATCATGGATTTTCTAAAACACTGTGGGTTTTCGACACTGTGGTAGATTTTTTGAAATTATTTCCTGCAACCCTTAAACTAGGATATCTTTCTGGGTTTACGATTCAGCACATGTAAATTGGACTAGAGCTTGATGACAACATGAAGGATATAGGGGAGGAGCACACACCATGAAACACTAAGGATTCTCATCGCAAAGCAAGACTGAGATTGCAGGCATGGCAGGACAACAAAATAAAGACTGTAGAGAATAGGCCATTTTCATAAGATTTTGCGATTACTGGAAAATGGACTAATACTGGCTCTAGTCTGGGGATGATGGGTAACTTGTGCCCATGCAAGAATTTAGGATTTTTTGGAGAGTAGACCACCCACTGGACAAAAATAGGGAACCCAAAAACTGGCAACCGAATAAGGAAAGGAAACACACAGCAGAAAAGGGAAGGACTATACAAAGATTTACAATATTTACAAAAGGCTCAAGGCCCCAAAACTTTTGATCAGCCTTTACCTCTATCAAACAAGTAGTTTTCATCTCCACAAATTAGAAACAAACTGAAAATTCTACTTCCATGTGACAGAACACAATTATATCCAGTTTTCAAAAGCTTAAAACAAAGATTGCTAGCACATTTCTCCTGAAGGCTGGAAAGGTAATCATACCAATTCTAAAAATACCATGGCACATGCATGTTATAGTCCAAAAAGAAAATGCTAAAGGAGCCACAACATAAATCACTTTCAAATTTACCACCACATTCGGGAAGCTTACTGTCCAACTGAAAATAAAAACTCTCTAGCTTTATCAAACTGTCAGTGCAATCACTATTGGACCCATTCATACTAGAAATTTGAACCTCTAAGGAGAAGATACACTAATCTTCATGCAAATACTGAGGGAACTCATCACATGGGACATGATCACCGAACATAGGAGCAACCTACATTTTGTCAACAACTGACAAAACCAAAAATTGTTGATAGGTGGGAAGAGAAACATCAACCTGTCCATGAGATGGTGAAGCTTGAGTAGCTGAAAGGCCATCCTTCCATGGCTTACGAAAAGATTCAAAATTAGAAGAGGATTCAGAATCCACACAACTCTTCCAATCAGTACTCAAAACAATATCAGGGACCACTGAGTCACTTGAAACCAAGAAAACACTGGCAACCTCATCATCTGACACATCATATATAATAGAGTTGCTACCTCGTGGTGCTGGGGTAAGAAAGGGAGGAGAGGTACACATGTCAAATTTAGATCCCATTGACTCATGTTCCATATCAAAATCAATGTGTGTCAGATGTAAGAACTCAGAGCCATCTCCCCCTGAATATCTGAGATACTCACAAGACAAGAGGTCTAAAATTTGTTCACTGTGAAGTGAATAGTTGTCCTCAAGAACATCATCTTCTGCCATACAATCATGAGTAGTACCTTCATCTATCCAATCCTCTTCTTCATCTGACTGATTGCAAAGACTTTCTACCCCATATTGAGAAAAGGCATCACTCTCATGATTGCAAGAAAGAGTGTCAACACCTGACACATCTCCTTCATAAATTTCATCATTCTCAATAATAGTACTACTGAGAAAAGCCCCAAGTGCATCCTCAAGTTCAAGACTACCATCACCAAGTACCCAATCCCTGATAAATATATAATGTTCCTCCCACAAAGCACTTGACCAACTGGTTGACTCAGGAAAACAAAGCTCCATGAATAAACCAATGAAGTCAGATTCAGGAAACTCAACATCCTTAGGAAGCTCATCATATACTTCACAAAATCTATCATAGAACAAGGATATGGATAAATCCTTTCTACTTCCCACTTTTAATCTTACTAATCTTATGCAATCCCTAAGGATGCCCTCCTCAAGGAAAGCTAGCTCCTTATTCAACTTATCCATTAAACTTAATACAATACTTCCACATAATTTTGTCAAACTGTAACTAAAAACTTGAAGTATGCTAACCTCTGCTTACACCTTATCCTTCTTTTAGTGCTTGACCACTTTATAAGGAACATTTAAAACTTGAAAAATACCTGAGAAAATCTTGTAGCAGAATACCTTTGGCTAGAGGGCAGGGTAGATCTTGGGCTCACCTTGAAACTCCATCAGATAACTTTGTCATGCAAAGCCGCCACCTCCTTGAGAGGAAAATGTTTCACTATTTCTTCTTCCAACCAACACAAAACTACACTAGGTATACACATTGTTTATCAGGAAGAACACTGATCAAATAGAGAAAATCAAAGCCGCCACTCACAACTAGGTGTGAAGATATCAGAAAATGCTTGTTTTTGTATTTGACTCTTTCTAATGGCTCCCTAGTAGAGTGGCCATCTTGTTAGTGTCCAAAATGATGCTTATGCCTTATAGGTAGCTAGTATACCCTCAGATAGATTTTAGGGGTGGTTAGTTCCAAAATGTAATGAGCTCTTAGGATAACTAGACCAACTCTAGGGACAAGACTGCCCTCTTCTACTTCTGTCTCTGCAAAACTAAGGCCGGTGCACCTAACCTAGTATAAAATAGACTTCATACACCAAGAACTAGGTTTGAATAACAGATAAATGGATAGCAAGAAAGTACTAAATGGTAACCACACACTCATTGACTCCATTGCTATGGGGTCGAACCATACACAACCAAATATTGCAAACTTAAAGAATGGTTCTTAATTTTATATTTTTGAATCATAACAACCTCAATCAGGATATGTCAGCAAAGAAATACTTATCTAGGCCAGTGCCTCATCCATTGGGAAAGGTTTCTTAGATAGACTACACACACACACCAGAAATATACTTGAGAGTCAAAGCCATAAACACATTTACAATCTCCTCTACTACTTACAGAATATCCCTACATAGACAAGAGATAAATCTAGGTCCCATCTGAAGCATCATTTAATCTAATCCTAGATTAGAACTCAAGAATGAAGACCTATACATAAATTATTATGCAGTGAATTGGAAAGTTCAAAATTTATCTATGTTGACACAAGGGAGAGATGAGAATCAAGTGTCTGCATTATGTGTGAAGAATCCTCAAGTGCATACAATCCATCCAAAGGAACCCTACTTGCAAACTGTAGCTTAGACTTACAACTTTCTTTCAATTGCCAAAAAATCAAGACCAGTCATTACAATTCAGACTAAGAAGAGGACTCAACCCAAAATTTTGAATACCTAACTCCTAATGCCCTCGAAAATGATCACCAAAATCCCTTTATACCAGGGTTACAAGGCAAGCATAATGATCACTTCCAACTCAAAAATTCAAAAATCACCTAACTCCATCGAGGAATTAACATAGACATGATAGGGGCCAAGCCGCAGCATGCAAGTGCCACCAAACTAGTCAAATCTAGCCAAGACAGCATTTAAAACTAGTCCTTCCTGTTGCAATAACTTTTTGCAAGTTCAAATGGTCACCATGCACTTCACGGGCTTCAGTTTTTAAACCATCCAAACAGCTCGGGTTAACTCCGCAATGGCGACACCAAATAGTTGTCACATGATCGCATAGACCAAAAATGGGCTATGCAAACATGCGACATGCCACTTCCCACTGCCTTCTCTTAACTTCTGATGCTGCCACTTACCACAAAAGAGTTTGTTACATGTTCGCAAGCCAAAAAACTAGCTCATGTGAACATGTGACAAGCCGCTACCATGCACCCTGGCAGCTGTTATGTCACCGCCAAGATACCCTGACCTGGGCCCATGTTCAAAATTATCATCCCACTAGATCAGACCAACCAGAGATCACCACAACATCACCTACCAACATGACCACCAACAAATATAGATGTGCCCTAGCACACATGGCACCCTGTGACATGATCGCATAGCCCAGAGATGGGCTATGCGAACATGCGACAACCCGTGAACATTAACCGTGCCAAGAAAAACCACCACCACATGAAGATAACACCACCGCCTGTCGGCCAATAGAACACTACCCCTTATCATATGGAGGATGCCCCATCACCTGCTACCAGGCCCCACAGACATGTGGCAAGTGGTCACATGATCACATAGCCAAAAGCTAGGCTATGTGATCATGCGACAGCCAACCCTAGGCTGCCACACCATCGCCTCAGACCAACCAAACAGCAACCACCAACTACAAAGAACCAGGACCCACGCAAATAGATGGCAAGTGGTCGCATGATCACATGTCAGAAAAGTCTGACATGTGGCCATGTGACAGCCAATAAGAACATGCCATCTGTGTCCCACCTGACACCGGGCCCACTTCAGTAAAGAAACACTTGGAACAAACAAAATCAATGGCAGGCACATGATCGCATGGGGAAAAAATATTCCATGTGATCACACGTCGACCATTGATCTCCTCCCTCTGCCACTTTGAATAAATTGGCCCCACATCATCACACTTGTGTAGTTAAGATAGATGAACAAGGAGAGCCGGCAGAAAAGAAGACATGCAAGGTTGAAAACACACAGGGTTTTCAGTGAAAGATTGAAAACACATAGAATTTTCAACATCACACAAAGGTAAACAAAGAAGCCAAAAAGATTGAGGGTTTACATGTAGGCCAAAAAGGTTGAAAACATCATGGATTTTCTAAAACACTATGGGTTTTTGACACTGTGGTAGATTTTTTGAAATTGTTTCCTGCAACCCTTAAACTAGGATATCTTTCTGGGTTTGCGATTCAGCATGTGTAAATTGGACTAGAGCTTGATGACAACATGAAGAACATAGGGTAGGAGCACACACCATGAAAAAATAAGGATTCTCATCGCAAAGCAAGACTGAGATTGCAGGCATGGCAAGACAATAAAACAAAGACTGCAGAGAATAGGCCATTTTCATAAGATTTTGCAATGACTGGAAAACAGACTAACAAGGTTTTGTCAGAAGCTTAAGATCTTGCGATGGTCATTGATTTTGTTTTGTGTAAGAGGGTTGTCAGGGCAGGAAGAAGATTCTTCATCCGATGGTAGGCATGAAATCTGATGGAATCTCGGATGCGTATGCAAACTTCAGACGATCGTTGATCTTCCAGGTGAAGCCTTAGTGGTTCTGATAAATGTTTTAGCGGTCGACAAATTTTTGAAGGCTTCACTTGTTCGTGTGAAATAGTGGTGTTTCTCTAAATGTTTTAGCGGTCTAGCAAACATGCATTCATGGAATCGCTAAACTTTCTAGCAAATAGATAAAGTGTTTCCTAAACTAGCAATGTCCTTTGGTCGCTAGTTCACTAAATGCGAGACTGAGGTTAGAATTTTCTTTGGGTCACCAAGTCATGGAGTTAAGTGATGGGTTAAGTTTTCTTTTCACGAATTGGAAATGCATTGTCTCATGGTCACTAGAGGGTAAACCCAGGGTGGCAGTTGAGTTAAGATCATAAAAGACCACGAAAGGGAGAGATCTAATGGTCAGGACATAAAGTTAGCTTAGATTTAAATGTTGACCATTGATTTGCTGTTAAAGCCATAAAATGACCATTGAAGTTCAAATTCAAATTTGCAGAGGGTTTCAAGTGACAAAAGGTACCAAAATTTATGGTTTTAATGGCTATTTTTGATTGATTTGGTGGCACTAGTTGTTGCAGACTGGTCTGAGGGTCCCTGTGGTAGGTGACATGATGTTTTTGTACCAGGAGAAGTATGGTTTTGTGCTTGAGGTATGTTTATAGGTGACTGATTTGACTAGTTTTCATGGCAATTCCTTATTGTTTTGTATTGTCCTCATGGATTTTGATGGTTGTCGATCCGTCTGAGATTCATTTTCTCTGAGTTTCTTATGTTTCTTCCCCTGCAATAAATTTTGATGTAGTTTTTGGTTGGCTGAGTTGTTGAAAACCTAACCCTAGTCACCCAAAGCTTGATGCATCCTTTTTGAGGATTCCAAGGTGACTAGGGGTATAAGAAGTAAAATGTTTTATTTTGAAAGAGTTCTGATCTTGATTAGTTCTAGGGAGTTGTAGCAGGCGATATCATATTGTATTAGATTGAATAGAATTTCCTTGTAGTCTTTTGCAGGTTATTGAAGTGGTTTTCTCTCTTCTCTACTTTGAACATGTACATGATTCATTATACTTAATACAATTATTTCAAGCTTTCAAGTCTGTCCTTGGTGTCAACCTTGTGAATTTTAGATTTCCTGATCCATTGCATAGGGTTACCTTTGTATATGTTCTAGTCTTTAGTTCTTAATCTAGGATCAAGTGAAACGTACTTTGGATAGGACATAGATTCACTTTGATTTGTCTACAAAAGGATATTATAAGTAGTAGATGGGCTGAAATACTTATGTTTATGGCTATGAGTCTTTGAAAATAGTTGGTTCATGTTTCAATGTCTGTATTTGAGATTTTCCCAATGGATAATGGCACTGATCAGAGATTAGTATATTCAGTGGAGTTCAATGCTGGTTTGGCCCTTTATTACTTCTTTCCATCTCTAGATATCAACACTTTTCAAGTTTTAATTGTATTTGGTTGATAGTAGTAATACCCTATAGTAATGGAGAGATAATGAATGTGAGGCTAGCATTTAGCACTTTCTTACTATTCCATCTATTGTTTAGACCCATTCTTTGGTGTGTGAAGTATAGTTTTCATTGGGTTAGGTGCACCCACCTTGGTTTTGCAGAGCCAAAAGTGAAGAGGGCAATCTTGTCCCTATAGTTGGTCTAGTTACCCTAAGATCCTTATACATTTTGGAACTAACCAATCCTAAAATCAACCTGAGGGTATATTAGCAACCTAAGACCATAAGCATCCATTTTGAACACCAACAAGATGGTGACTCTATTGGGGAATTGTTACACAAGTCTATAGTAACTAGTAGGTCATCATTGAAAAATAGGGTTATTCTTGTCCCTTGTCTTGTAGTCTCATTTGGATAGTTTTTAAGTGGTATTGTAGGATTCCCAATATACTTGGGTGGTGACTCAAACATCTCTGTAGCAGTGCTAGTCAGTATATTTTTATCAAATGAGTTATAGAGGTACTAGGTCCCAGAGAAAGGAGCATCCTGAAAGCTTAATGAAAGAAGGTATTCCAAGCACTTCCAGGCCTAGTCAGACAAGGGGAGGAAAGAAGAAAGGAAATCTTTCTCATACTTGGAGAAATAAAAAGGATACAAGACAAAAAAACTCAAACCAAGCATGGTCAAGAAGAAAATATTTCAGAATATGAAGAGGCTGTTGATTTGGGATTGAACCAGTATGCGGATGATTTTCAAGTGGGAGATGATGAGTCTAAGACTACTCTCCCTAAATCAGAAGAGATCTTTGAGGAGGTCTATGAATTGGAAAGAAGAGTCCAAGAATATGTTTTTATCAAGCAACAAAGAGAAAAGGACAAAGAGGATAGAGTAAGACAAGCAATGATAAGGGTTGATCAACTAAAGAGGTAGTTGTTAGATTTGGAGGCAATTAATTTTGTCCCAGAGCCTGAAAGAGCAGAGGAATAGCCTATTGTGTATAAAACACATGAGCTAACTAGGCCTAGAGATAAGGGCAAACAAAAAACTATTGGAGTGCAGATTAGTGAACAGATTCATGTGGAAAACCCATTAGATCAAGGGTTGAGATTAGATGCAGACCTTGAGAGGGCTAGAAAAGAGAAAGAAATGTGGGCTGAAGAAATAGAGAAGGCAGAGTTGGAGGCTACTACTACAGAAATAAGGAAGAAGATTGATTTTCTCAAGCATACCTCAGGACCTTCAAATGTTTCTACTTCTTTCTTGGGGCAAGGTGGAAATCATGGTAACCTTACAGCTCAAACAAATGGCATTTTGGGTGTTGCTAAAATTCCTGATGGTTCAAACACAAGGACATCTACATCTCAAGGAATGGATCTACCACATGGAGTTCCTATTCATGAAAGGTACAAAAAACTTTTTTTTTTTGGTATTCCTAGTTATCCTAATGTTATTCCTGATGAAATTAGAAAGAAACTCCCTAAGTTTACTAGAAACAATGTCATTACATGTGAAGAACATCTAAAAAAAATTATGGATGTAATAGATGACTATAATGTCGAGCCTGATGATGTTGTAATGAAGTTATTTGTACAATCTCTAACCGAGGATGCTAGGGATTGGTTTAGAGGATTTCCCCATGCTAGTATAGTATCTTGGAAGGAATTTAAGAATTGTTTCAAAGAGCATTATGGAGATAAAAAAAATGAGGGTTTTATTTTGAATGAATTCAATAACATAAAAAAAAATCAGAACAAAGAGGTCCTTGAATTTAATATAAGATTCCAAAAGGCTATGCATAAGCTATTGTAAGTTATCAGATTAGATGATAGGGTGTGTCTTGTGACATACTTAAATGCTTTTGATGCAAAGATGGGGTACCTCTTAAGGGATAAGAACCCTAGAAATCTTGGGGAGGCTTACAAGTTGGCTATCAACATAGAAAGTAATAGAAGAATATCAAGAAAATTAGGGAGAAGAGATGATTATAGGCCTCAAGTGCAAAACAAGAAAGAAATGGGAAGGTTTGCTAATTTTAAGCCTAAGGAGGAGGAAAATCTAAAGCAGATTCTAAGTGCTTTAGAGAGTCTAAAGCCTGATGAAAAAAGAAACAATAAGGTTACAATAAATGATAGGCTAGCTTCAAGTAATTTTAGCAGGCAACCAAGAATGCAGAATTACCCATACAATACTCAATGGAAGGATGGCAAGCCCATTTTTCTAGTTAAAAGGGATAGGCCTGATGATAGGATTCCTGATCCTTTGCAAAGAAATTCAATTAACATGAATGATGATATCCCATAGTGTACTATTTGTCAATCTCCTCATGGTCCAGAGCATTATGTTATTGCTTTGAATTTACCTGATAACCAAGAACAAGATGAGAAATATGATAAGAGTGGTTATGGAATGACTTCTTCACATGCATGGGATGAGGTTGACTCTACTGATGATGAGGAGGAAGAATTTGATGATGTTGGATGTGGTGCAGTGAAGTGTGAGGAACATGTTTCCTTAAGGAGACCCTCTAATAAGGAAATTGCACAAATCACTACAAACATGGTCACTCAAGCTAGGAGTAATTACAATTTGAGAAGCAGGATAGTTGGAGGCACAAGTGGTAAACTAGGTAGCATGTTTATCAAGAATTATGAAAGGAACACATGACAACATGAGGAAAAGGAAAAGGGTGCTGGTGTTGTCACTCAGGTTAAAATAAAAAAGAAGAGTGGGCCTACTACAATACCTAAGGGTAAAGTAAAGACATTAGAAGTAGTTGTCCCCATACCTCAAAAGGAAGATGAATTTGTACAAAAGAGTAACTCTGACTTGATTGTCCAAAAAGAGGATAAAGATATCTCTAAGATTAAGGAAGATATGGGCAACCATTATTATGTTCCCATTGATATGACTAAATTGCTTTCACAAATAACTGTCAAGGTTCCATTGTTAGAAATGATGAGAATAGAAGAGCACAAGGTCAAGGCCTTGGATTGGGTAAATGGTGCCTCTTCCATAAAGGTCCAAGAAATGAACAGAGGTGACAAGCATGTGGCTACTTTAGATGACACACCTGACAATAAAAATGAAGAAATTATCTCTGAGATTCCTCAAATATTTTTGAATGCAAACATTATAAATACTGCATCAGGGACAATTGATCCTTTTTTCTTGTCCCTTATGATAAATGGAAAATCATTGAAGAATTAAATGATTGATTCTGGAGCATCAAACGCTATCATGCCTATAGAGATCATGAAGTCACTAGGACTAAAGGTTGATACACCTCATGGGAGATGCCAAGCTATGGACTCAAGAGAAGTGCTAGTTATTGGTACCATTAAAGCTTTGCCTTATAAATTAGCAGCATTTCCTGAGAAAAAATTAACTATGAGTGTTCTTGTAGTCGACATTCCCCCTCAATAGGGAATGTTGTTATCTAGAAAGTGGAGTGCCTCCATGGGAGGAAGTATTCAATGTGACTTGTCCTTTGCCACTTTTAGCATTGAAGGAGAAAATGTGAAAGTCTCAAGGGAAGCTAGAACTCCACATATGATTGAGGAGGATGAAGAGGACAATATAAATTGTTTTGTGGACACTGACATTGGTTCTTTCCAAGTTTAGGAGAGAGAGATGCAAGAAAAGGTCAAGCCTATCTTTTTGGCTAATGATAAAAGTAACATGGCAGAAGGTAATGTATTATGGACCCTGTATTTTGATGGAGCAAGTTCAAAGGAAGGTGTTGGAGTAGGAGTGCTATTGATATCCCCAAGTGGTAAGACTTTTATGTTTTACTTCACTCTCTTATTCCCTTGCACAAATAATGTTGCTGAATATGAGGCCCTACTGATTGGTTTGAGATAAGCATCAAAACATGGGATCAAACATCTTAGGGTGATTGGTGACTCTGAGTTAATAGTTTCTCAGATTAGATCAAAGTATACATCAAAGAATCAAAGGCTGAAACAATATAGAAATGTTGTTTGGGATGAAATTGAAGGTTTCAGTGCCTTTGGTATTGATTGGGTGGATAGAAGCCAAAACAGGATGGCTGACTTACTAGCAAACATAGCATTAAGGCCAGAGGATATTAACTTTGCAGGGATATCCAGGATTGAGTGCAAGTCACATCCTTCTATCCTAGACAATGTTGAGAATTGGTAGGTATTTTTTGATGATCAGTATATAGTAAGGTTTTTGCAATGTGAATCTCATTTTGATGGTCAAGAGATGGATTTCAGCACTTTTGTTGACATCAAAAATGGAAAAGAGAATGTTCTTGGGAAGGAAGTTTTGCAATTAAAATCAAATAGGATCCCAAGGGGACTGGTTGCTCTTGAGAGGGCATTTGATGATAAAGAAAGGACTTGTTTTCCTAAATTTGTTGATAAGATAAATGATTTGGAGGAAATACATTTAGGAACAAGTCAAATACCCAAAAATGTTTACATAGGTAAATGTTTATCCCAAAGAACTAGGAATAATCTGATTGATCTTCTCAAAAGATTCAGACATGTCTTTGCATGGTCTTATGATGATTTGAAAACCTATAGAGAAGATTTATTCCAGCATGAAATACCATTGAAGGAAGGAACCAAACCTTTTAGGAAAAAGCTAAGGCCTTTGAACCCTACTTTGGCACCAAAAATGCAAGATGAACTCAAAAAGATGATGGATGCTGGCATTATCAAGCCTGTCAGACATTCTACTTGGGTGTCAAACTTGGTTCTGGTTAGGAGGAAGAATGGTGACATTAGGTTATGTGTTGATTTTAGGAATTTGAATGTCAATTCTTTGAAGGACAATTATGGTTTGCCTAATATGGAGAATATGCTACAGAAGGTTACTAGATCAAAGTTAATGTCCATGATGGATGGTTTCTCTGGATATAATCAGGTCATGGTCAAGGAATCAGAACAATTTAAGACTGCATTCACTACCCCTTGCGGAACATATGTTTAAGTTAGAATGCCTTTTGGTCTGACAAATGTAGGAGCTACTTTTCAGAGAGCTATGGATGTAGCCTTTGCAAACTTTATAAACAAATTTCTAGTGGTGTATCAGGATGGAGTGAGAATTGACCCTGAAAGGGTTATGGCTATAGATAAACTTTCACCACCTAGAAATGTTAAAGGAATATAGTCTTTCTTTGGGTAGGTAAATTTCCTAAGGAGATTTGTTACAAATTTTGCAAAAATCAGTATCCCTATCTCTAGGATGTTGAAAAAGGAGGCAAAGATTGAGTGGAATGAAGAAGCAGATGAATCTTTCAGAAGTATCAAAAAGGCCATCAAGGATGCTCTAGTTTTAAGGACACCTGATTATGGTAAGCCCATGCAAATATTTTCTTTTGCTTCTTATGATATAGTTGCAGTAGTTTTATTACAAAAGAATTCAGATGGATATGAACAACCCATATCATTTTTTAGTAAATCCTTACAAGCAGTAGAATTGAAATATGATATTACTGAGAAACAAGATTATTCCTTAGTCAAAGTAGTCAAGGCTTTTAGATGTTATCTTGTAGGAGCTAAGGTGGTTGCTTATGTTCCTGGTGCTGCAGTTAAGGATATATTGGTGCAACAAGAAGTTTCAGGAAAAAGATGTAGATGGATCAGTAGGATCCAAGAATTTAATATTGATATCCAGATTACAAAATTGGTAAGAGGCTTAGGTCTTGCAAAGTTAATGGCATAAAGCAATTTAGTTGCAAATCATGTGAATGTGTTAGAAGAAGAACAAAGTCCATACATTTGTGATGTGGATTATTGTGATTGGTACAAAGATGTTATTGGCTAGTTGCAAAAATTGGTCCTTCCCCCTGAGATGGATGAAAATAGAAGGAGAACTATCAAGTTTCAATCTGCAAGGTATGCCATTATACATGGTAAGTTGTGGTGGAGTAGCAATGAAGGAGTATTGCTAAAATGCATAGACCATGAGAGGTTTGAGGCTTTGTTAAAGGAAATGCACCAAGGTGTATGTGGAGGACATTATATGGCAAAGACCACAACCCACAAGATCCTTAGGTCTAGATTTTGGTGGCCTATAGTTTTTAAGGATACCCATCAATTTGTAAGAAAATGTGATGCATGTCAGAGATTTACTGGAAAGTTGAAGTTTAATGGGAATTTAACACTCAGACCTGTTGCAGTTTAGGCTCCATTCCAGAAGTGGGGTATTGACTTCATTGGGGAAATTCCAAATAAGTCTAGTGGTGGACATTCTTACATACTAGTGGCAACAAACTATTTTACTAAGTGGGTTGAAGCTATCCCTAGAAGGGCTACTAGTAGAGTGGTGACAAATTTTATGATGCAAAACATCCTTACCAGGTTTGGTTGCCCAGAGGTAATTATGGTTGATAATGCAATGTGTTTTAGATCATAGGAATTTAGTGATTTTTGTCAGCAATATGGGATACACATTTCATTTTCTTCTCCATATCACCCACAAGGAAATGGCCAAGCTGAGTCCAGTAATAAAATTTTGATTAAGATTCTCAAGAGAGTGTTGGACAAGAATAAGAAAGCCTGGGACTCAAATTTATGGTGGGCACTATGGGCTGATAGGGTAACTATAAATAAGGCCATAGGTTGTGCTCCATTTGATTTGGTATATGGAATAGGTGCTAGATTGCCTCAAAATAATCTATTGCAGATGTACAAGTTTATCCAAGCATATGATGAGGACTTGAATGATGAAATGAGAGTAAGAATGGATGAACTGATCCAATTGGAAGAGGTAAGGAGGGATGCACATGAAAGAAATGAGGCATTGTAGAGACAATGCAAGAATTTGTTTGATAGGAGGGCCACCCAAGGAAGTTTTGAAATTGATGACCTCATCTTGATGTGGAATGAAAGGTTGGAAGATAAGGGGAAGCATGGAAAGTTTGATCCAATTTGGTTGGGCCCTTATCTTATTGAAAGAAAATGGGGGATAGATTCTTATGTTCTGAAACATTTAACTAGTGGTACTTTAGAATTGCATGTTCATGGACAATTCCTAAAGTTTTACTTCTCTTGAAGTATCTTTTCCATGAGCAGTAGTTTAGGTTTTCCCTTGTATAGTCATTTGTTTTTGCTTTTTGTGTGTCAAAATTTTGAGTTGGTCTGCTCTTCCAAGAGATTCTAGCTTGCTCATTGTATCTATAGGAGATACACATCCCTGACTATGAGCCACTGATAGCACTTGTAAAAAAAATTTCATGGCTCTAGCACTTTTTTTTCTGGTCTTTGCTTTTTTTTTTAGGTCTCTGCCTTTAGCCTTGGTTCAAATATTCAAAAAACTAGCCCTTGGTGCAAAAACCCTTTGAAAAATCTTGGCCCTTTTCTAATTTTGTGTTACCTTTTCATGTCACTTAAAAACTTTTAAATGCACGTGCTTTATATTTTGGTCGGCCCCAGTGTTAACTTTTCCTAAGTTTCTAGCCCTAGCAAATTTAATATTTCCTAAAGCCTAAGTCTCAGCATTTAATTTTTCCTATGTTTTAGCTTAATTTCTTTCTGGGCCCATCTCTAACACAATCTCCATCTAACAGTTGTCACTAAAGTGCAAGGGTTTTGTCAGAAGTATGCGAAGCTGTACCCACCATTGATTCATTTCCATGACGTAGCCTTTCTTTTCAAGCGGGTCCACTGCCAGGTAAGCTAACTTGGCAATATCTCATTGGGCCATGGGAATATGAGGTGGAGTGTTGTCAGTGGGACCAGTCCTCTCAGCATTCAGGTGGATTAAAGTTCATTTTAATCTTGTGGCTGTCATTATACCATTGATATAACATGCTCAATTTTTAATGCAGGGGTATAGCGACAGTCGTTGATTCTCATAAGGAAGGCAAGTGAGTCCGTTGACACGTATGCACAGTTGGCAGCTTCTGGTTGGTCCATGTAGTAACATGGTGGA
This sequence comes from Chamaecyparis obtusa, assembly GCA_027943335.1. Taxonomy (NCBI): domain Eukaryota; kingdom Viridiplantae; phylum Streptophyta; class Pinopsida; order Cupressales; family Cupressaceae; genus Chamaecyparis; species Chamaecyparis obtusa. The sequence goes on along the minus strand of BSBK01001523.1, from coordinate 1,164,822 downwards.
GGTTGTCAGTGGGATCTAGTTTTTGGATGTGTTAGTGGGTCCTGATCTTGTCAGTGAATCGGTGGATGACATATGATCTTATGGGTTTTGTCAAAAGCTTAAGATCTTGTGATGGTTGTTGATTTTGTTTTATGTCAGAGGGTTGTCAGGGTGGGAAGAAGATTCTTCATCCGATGGTAGGCATGAACTCTAATAGAATCTCGGATGGGTATGTGAACTTCAGACTATTATTGATCTTCCAAGTGAAGGCTTAGTGGATTTGATAAAAATTTTAGCGGCCAACAAATTTTTGAAGGCTTCGCTTGTTCATGTGAAATAGTGATGGTTCTCTAAATGTTTTAGCAGTTCAGCGAACATGCATTCATGGAATCCCTAAACTTTTTGGTAGATAGATAAAGTGTTTCATGAACTAGCGGTGTCCTTTGGTCGCTAGTTCACTAAATGTGGGACCAAGGTTAGAATTTTCTTTGGATCACCAAGTCATGGAGTTAAGTGATGGGTTAAGTTTCTTTTCACAAATTGGAAATGCATTTTTGCATGGTCGCTAGAGGGTAAACCCAGGGTGGCAGTTGAGTTAAGATCGTAAAAGACCGTGAAAGAGAGAGATCTAATGGTCAGGACTTAAAGTTAGATCAGATTTAAATGTTGACCGCTGATTTCCTATTAAAGCCATAAAATGACCGTTGAAGTTCAAATTCAAATTTGTAGAGGGTTTCAAGTGACAGAAGGTACAAAAATTTATGGTTTTAATGGCCATTTTTTATTGATTTGGTGGCGTTGGTTGTTGTAGACTAGTCTGAGGGTCCCTGTGGTAGGTGGCATGATGTTTTTGTACCAGGAGAAGTATCATTTTGTGCTTGAGGTATGTTTGCAGGTGACCAATTTGACTGGTTTTCATGGCAATTCCTTGTTTTGTACTATCCTCACAGATTTTGATGATTGCTAATCCATCTGAGATTCATTTTCTTTGGGTTGCTTATGTTTCTTCCCCTGTCATAAATTCTAATGTAGTTTTTGGTTGGCTGAGTTGTTGAAAACCTAACCCTAGTCATCCAAAGCTTGATGCATCTTTTTTGAGGATTCCAAGGTGACTAGGGGTATAAGAAGTAAAATATTTTATTTTGAAAGGGTTCTGATCTTGATTAGTTCCAGGGAGTTGTAGCAGGTGGTATCATATTGTATTAGATTGAATAGAATTTCCTTGTAGTCTTTTGTAGGTTATTGAAGTGGTTTTCTCTCTTCTCTGCTTTGAACATGTACATGATTCATTATACTTAATACAATTATTTCAAGCTTTCAAGTCTCTCCTTGGTGTCAATCTTGTGAATTTAAGATTTTCTGATCCATTGCATAGGGTTACCTTTGTATATGTTCTAGTCTTTGTTGGAAACAATTGTCTGAAGGAAATTGCTACTCAATTATGTATTGTCTTTGATGTCACACAATGTCATAGTCCGCAGCAACCAGTTACTACCAAGCTCAGTCGATCTGCCAGACAGGGATATTAGTGCTTACTGAGTCCACTCGGTTATCAAAGAAAATCAGTGTCTACCGAGTTCACTCGGTTATCAAAGGAAATTTTAGTGTTTACCGAGTTCAGTCGGTCATCGAAGAAAAGTTAGTGTTTACCGAGTTCAGTCGGTCATCGAAGAAAAGTTAGTGTTTACCGAGTTCAGTCGGTCATCGAAGAAAAGTTAGTGTTTACCGAGTTCAGTCGGTTATCGAAGGTAAAAGATTGTCGGTGTTTACTGAGTTCCCTCGGTCTCCGAAAGATTATAGAAAGTTATGGTCACCGAGCACTGTCGGCCCTTGAAGGATTTTTGCAAATAGAGTTTGCTTAATTCAGCCGACTGTTATACTAAATAATGTCAATTTGACAAATCTAAAATCATATAAATAAAAGGTCAAATGCGAGAAATAAATAACAAATACAGCAGAAGATTTACAGAAGAAAAGTGTATGCGAATTTGTGAAGGATGTTCAGATATCCTTGAGGTGCAGCAGAGATTTATTCGATCAGAAAGGATCAGACTTATGCAGAACAGAGATCTGTAATTAGCAAGACAGTTGCATTACTATACAGGTCATTTTTCATTTCTACCTTCTTATCATTGTAACAGTGAATTCTAAATCTCTTAACCGAGTTGGTTTAACAACCATATTGTAAATCCTCTAACAAGGTGACAATTCCATTGAATTGTTTTCAAGACCTCTTACCAGGCCACTCCTAGCAGGGTGTTTTAAATCCTCTAAAAAGGTCACACCTAACAGTGTGTTTTGTAACCTTTTACCGGGTTGGCTTCTAACCGGGCATCACTTCAGAAAAGTGAAAATCAGTATCTAGATACATTGGTGGTTTTTCCCATATTGGATTTCCACGTTAAATCTTGTGTCTCTTGTGTTCTTAATTACTTTCTCAATCATATACATGTGCTGATGAATATCTAAAAGATAATTTTGCTAATAATTTCTGCATCTTCAAAGTTACTGCAATCTATTTACCGAGTGCTAAAACAGATAACATTGTTAAGATATCTTAAGGGATCTGCAAAGAATTAATTGTGAAGTGTTTTATGGTTGATTGATTCACCCCCCCCCCCTCTCAGTCACTTCATCCATATTCCATCAATTGGTATCAGAGCTTTTGGTGCTTGCAGGAAGGGTTTCAAGGACCTAAGCTAAAGATCAGGATGTCTTACAAGAGGGAAATTCCAAAGCTCAACAGAGATAACTTTTCAGCATGGCAAGGTCTCATGCGACTTCATTTGGCTTCCATTGGTGATTCAGGATGCAAATACATTGATGAAGAATACACAATTCCTAATGGCGCATTAACTGTTGAAGACATTGCAGATAAAAAGACTCACAACACCATGATGATAGACATTGCATCTGCTCTCAGCTATGAAGAATTTGATGATATTAAAGACTGCACTACTGCATATGAAATGTGGATGGCACTGAAGAAAATATATGGTGGTGATGCAAATGTGAAAAGAGCCAAAGCAGAAAGCCTAAGAGGACAGTTTGACAAGATGAATATGAAGGAAGATGAAAACATTGCAAAATATGTTGAAAGAATCAAAGCAAGTGTAAGAGCAATTAGAGCTTCTGGAGGAACAATCTCAGATGAAACTATTATAAGTAAGGTACTCAGAACATTACTCCCTATCTATGCAATAAGAGTATCAGCTATTCAAGAAAGAAGATGTGAAACAAACCACAATATAACTTTGGATGCTTTAGTTGGAAGATTGACAGCTTTTGAATTAGACAACTATGACAACTATGTTCCTAGTTCCAAAAATATTGAATCAGCATTTGAGGCCAAGGTTTCACTAAAGAAGAAAAAGAAAATTAAAGAAGTTCAGTCAGAAAGTGAAGAAGTATCAGAAGAAAGTTCTGATAGTGATCTTGAAATTGTAGAAGCATTACTTGCAAAGAAGTACTCTAGAGGGAAAGGTAAGTATAAAGGGAAAACTCCTTTAATCTATTTTTCATGTGAATAAATTGGACATATTGCAGCTAGGTGCCCAAACAAGCAAGTCAAAGAAGAGAAGAGAAGTCAAAAGTACTATGGCAAAAAGAATTTCAAATCATACAAGGATAAAGGTAAGAAATCATGTTTTATGGCTAAAGATTCTGATGATAGTGAAGAAGAAATTGTCTTTATTGCTATAAAAGATGAATCTGATGATGATGAAGATAAGATGGCACTTATTTCTCATATAAGCAAAGATGATATATGGATAATAGATAGCGGATGTTCACACCACATGACTGGTGACAAGACAAAATTTGAATATCTAGAAGACTGTGATAGTGGTAATGTAAGATTTGGAAACAATGAACCTTGTTGTATAAAAGGAAAAGGAAGAATCTCACTAACCAAAGAACTCATATGTGATAATGCTTATTGGGTTGAAGGACTAAAACATAATCTTCTAAGTGTAGCACAGCTAATCAACACTGGTTTCAAGGTTGAATTCATGAATGGTCAAGCAAGACTGCTGGATGGAAAAGGAAAACTCATTGGATCAGGCAAACAAACAAAAGGTAACTTATTTTATCTTGATCTCAGTGAATATTCATGCTTTATTGCTCAAATAGAAGAAAGTTGGCTATGGAAAAAAAGGTTATGTCATGTGAATTTTGATAACATGATAAAAATAAGCAAATTCAAGAAGGTTAGAGGCATTCCTACTTTGAAGAAACCTGACACTGGTCTATGTAAGAATTGTCAGATTGGCAAAATGAGTAAAACTAGTTTCAAGAGTAAGAACTATCAGTCTAAAGAAATTTTGGAAATTGTGCATACTGATTTATGTGGACCTATTGGTATACAAAGCTATACTGGAGATAAATTCTTTATTCTTTTCGTTGATGATTATTCTAGAATGATGACTGTTATGTATTTAAGAGAAAAATCAGAAGCATTTGAAAAGTTCAAATGGTACTTAGCAAGAGTAGAAAAGGAAACAGGGAAAAGATTGAAATGCTTAAGATCAGACAGAGGTGGTGAATTCATCTCCCATGATTTTAACAACTTTTGCATTGAAAGAGGAATCAAAAGATAGGTTTCAGCTCCTAGAACTCCTGAGCAGAATGGAATAGCAGAAAGAAGAAATAGATCTATTATGGATTGTGCAAGGACTCTAATGATAGAAAAGAACATCGCTATAAAGTACTGGAAGGAAGCTATCAGCACTGCAGTTCATACCTTGAACCGGGTACAACTGAAGAAAGACACATTCAAAACTCCTTATGAATTATGTTATGGCTATAAACCCAATATATGTTACATGAAAATATTTGGTAGCAAGTGTTATATCTTAAAAGAATCCAGAAGAAATAAATTTGATGTGAAAAGTGATGAAGGAATATTCCTAGGATATTCTAGCAAAAGCAAGGCATACAAATGTCTGAACTTATCTACTCACAAAGTCATAGAAAGTATACATGTAAAATTTGATGAGTTTGCAAAAAAGACTGAGGAAGAAAGCAAAAGGGAACCTGAGAACTACAGAAGATTCATTTACGTTGAACCTGAAACATTGGCAGACACAACTATCAGTAAGGAAACTATATCTACTGAGCTGAGCACAGTTACCGAGTCACAAACCGAGTCACAAGAAGAAGTTCAAACCGAGTCACAGGAAGAAGTTCAAACCAAGTCACAGGAAGAAATTCAAACCGAGTCTCAGCCTGAAGTTACCGAGCAAATATCTACCGAGCCCGAGCAACCTGAACAAGAGATCCTAGAAGACAACAGCATGAATCATTCAAAAGGCAAGGAACCTATACTAGCCAAATATGTCAGAAGACATCATACACCAGATCAAATCATTGGAAACAAATCAGATGGTACTATGACAAGAAGCAAGCTAAAAGGTACATGTCTGCTTACTGATTTTGAACCTAGAAATATCAAAGATGCATTGGAAAATGAAAGTTGGATTGAAGCAATGAATGAAGAATTAGAACAAATACAAAAGAACAAAACTTGGACTCTTGTACCTAGACCTAAAGATAAGAATGTAATTGGAACAAAATGGGTATTCAGGAATAAGCTGAATGAAGATGGTCAAGTATCTAGAAACAAAGCTAGACTGGTATGTAAAGGTTATTCTCAAGAAGAAGGTATAGATTATGGAGAAACTTTCACTCCTGTTGCAAGATTAGAAGGTGTAAGAACTCTACTTGCTTATGCAGCACACAAAGGATTTAAGGTATATCAGATGGATATAAAATCTGCATTTCTCAATGGAATTCTTGATGAAGAAGTCTACATTGAACAACCTGAAGGTTTTGTTGATCCAGATAAAAGGGACATGGTCTGCAGGTTACACAAAGCATTGTATGGTTTAAAACAAGCTCCTAGAGCATGGTATGAAAGACTCCATAACTATTTGATTCAGATTAATTTCAAAAGAGCTAATGATAACAGCAATCTGTATATTAAAGAAGGACCGGATGACAAAATTGTATTGCCAGAAATATTTGTGGATGATACTATATTTACAGGGAATGAGGATCAGTGCAAAGAATTTTCAGAGAAAATGAACAGAGAATTTGAAATGTCTATGTTTGGTTTAATAAAATTCTTTGTTGGTCTTCAAATTCAGCAAAGCAAGAATGGTATATACATTACTCAATCTAAATACATTAAGGAAATACTTAAGAAGTTTGGTATGGAAGATTCAAAACCAGTTGGTACACCCTTGTGTACTGGACTAAAACTTACCAAAAATGATGATTCAAAAGAAGTTGATCAGACCCTATACCGATCTATGATTGGAAAATTGTAGTATGTAGTACATACAAGACCTGATATTGCCTTAGCAGTCAGTATAGTAGCTAGATTCTCAGCAAAACCTCAGGAAAATCACATGATGGCAATCAAAAGAATCTTAAGATACTTAAGAGGAACTAAAGAATATGGTTTGTGGTATAAATTTGGAGGCAATCTAGACTTGAAAGTGTTTACTGATGCTGATTGGGTAGGAAACATTGATGACAGAAAAAGCACAAGTGGTGGAGCATTTTTTCTTGGAAAAAGACTGGTATCCTGGACTAGTAAAAAGCAAAATTGCACATCTCAATCCACAGCTGAAGCAGAATATGTTGCTGCTGCAGTAAACTGTTCAAATATTGTTTGGTTTAAACAGCTATTAGAAGGTATGAAGGTCGAAATCAAAGAACCAGTTGTTATATTTTGTGACAATACCAGTGCAATAAACATCTCTAAGAATCCAGTGATGCATTCCAAAACCAAGCACATTGCTATTAAATATCACTTTGTCAGAGAATTGGTGCAGGACAAGGAAATCAGATTAGAATATATTCATACAAAAGAACAGATTGCAGACATTTTTACCAAACCATTACCTAAGGATGTATTTGTGTATCTAAGAGGTAAGTTAGGGGTCATTCCCCTATTCGAGGCTCACTAAATACAGTTTTAGTGATGCATCAACCAGAACATGATTGAAAATCAACCAGTTGATGCAGCATATTCAAGGAATCATTGCATATGAATCAGTACTTGAGGTACATTAATTTTCACCAGTAATATGTGAATTGTCTTTGGCATGTGTTGTCAAAGAGGGAGTGTTTGCTATGTCTTTGCTATTATTTCAAGAAATTTTAGGAAGAATTTTTAGGATAAAGGAAGTTTGCTGACAGAGGGAGATTTGAATCTGAATCGAGCTAACTCTTTCAAATTTCTTATGATATGACATATTGTGTTGCCATCAATGCCAAAGAGGGAGATTGTTGGAAACAATTGTCTGAAGGAAATTGCTACTCAATTATGTATTATCTTTGATGTCACACAATGTCATAGTCTGCAGCAACCAGTTACTACCGAGCTCAGTCGGTCTGCCAGATAGGAATATTAGTACTTATCGAGTCCACTCGGTTATCAAAGAAAATCAGTGTCTACCGAGTTCACTCGGTTACCAAAGGAAATTTTAGTGTTTACCAAGTTCAGTCGGTCATCGAAGAAAAGTTAGTGTTTACCGAGTTCAGTCGGTCATCGAAGAAAAGTTAGTGTTTACCGAGTTCAGTTGGTCATCGAAGAAAAGTTAGTGTTTACCGAGTTCAGTCGGTTATTGAAGGTAAAAGATTGTTGGTGTTTACCGAGTTCCCTCGGTCTCCGAAAGATTATAGAAAGTTATGGTCACCGAGCACTGTCGGCCCTTGAAGGATTTTTGCAAATAGAGTTTGCTTAATTCAGCCGACTGTTATACTAAATAATGTCGATTTGACAAATCTAAAATCATATAAATAAAAGGTCAAATGCGAGAAATAAATAACAAATACAGCAGAAGATTTACAGAAGAAAAGTGTATGCGAATTTGTGAAGGATGTTCAAATATCCTTGAGGTGCAGCAGAGATTTATTCGATCAGAAAGGATCAGACTTATGCAGAACAGAGATCTGTAATCAGCAAGACAGTTGCATTATTATACAGGTCATTTTTCATTGTTACCTTCTTATCATTGTAACAGTGAATTCTAAATCTCTTAACCGAGTTGGTTTAACAACCATATTGTAAATCCTCTAACAAGGTGACAATTCCATTGAATTTTTTTCAAGACCTCTTACCAGGCCACTCCTAGGAGGGTGTTTTAAATCCTCTAACAAGGTCACACCTAACAGTGTGTTTTGTAACCTTTTACCAGGTTGGCTTCTAACCGGGCATCACTTCAGAAAAGTGAAAATCAGTATCTAGATACATTGGTGGTTTTTCCCATATTGGGTTTCCACATTAAATCTTGTGTCTCTTGTGTTCTTAATTGCTTTCTCAATCATATACATGTGCTGATGAATATCTAAAAGATAATTTTGCTAATACTTTCTACATCTTCAAAGTTACTGCAATCTATTTACCGAGTGCTAAAACAGATAACATTGTTAAGATATCTTAAGGGATCTGCAAAGAATTAATTTTGAAGTGTTTTATGGTTGACTGATTCACCCCCCCCCCCTCTCAGTCACTTCATCCATATTCCATCAGTCTTCAGTTCTTGATCTAGGATCAAGTGAAATATACTTTGGATAGGACATAGATTCACTTTGATTTGTCTACAAAAGGATATTATAAGTAGTAGATGGGCTGAAATACTTATGTTTATGGCTATGAGTCTTTGACAATAGTTGGTTCATGTTTCAATGTCTGTATTTGAGATTTTCCCAATGGATAATGGCACTGATGAGAGATTAGTATATTCAGTCGAGTTCAATGTTGGATTGTCCCTTGCTTACTTCTTTCCATCTCTAGATATCAACACTTTTCAAGTTTTAATTGTATTTGGTTGATAGTAGTAATACCCTATAGGAATGGAGAGTCAATGAATGTGAGGTTAGCATTTAGCACTTTCTTACTATTTGATCTATTGTTTAGACCCAATCTTTGGTGTGTGAAGTATAGTTTTCACTGGGTTAGGTGCACCCACTTTGGTTTTGCAGAGCCAGAAGTGAAGAGGGTAGTCGTGTCCCTATAGTTGGTCCAGCTACCCTAAGATCCTTATACATTTTGGAACTAACCAATCCTAAAATCAACCTGAGGGTATATTGGTAGCCCAAGAGCATAAGCATCCATTTTGAACACCAACACAATGAAAGGGGAGTTTTCAGAGAAAGTTATTTTTTTTCAAAGCAAGGCTACATCTATTGCATACCAATCTCTATGGTCCTACAAGGACTAGATCTTCTTATGGTGAAAGGTACACCATACTATTTGTTGATGATCATTTGAGAATGATGTGGGTTTCTTTTCTTAAATAAAAATCAAAGGAATTTGACAATTTAAAAATCTACAAGGAAAAATTAGAAAATGAATCAGGTCTAAAGATAAAATATTTGAGGTTAGATAGAGGAGGAGAGTTTACATCTTTTGCATTTAATTCATACTATAAATAATATGTGATATATAGGAAGACTTCTTCTCCTAGGAATCCACAATAGAATGAGATTATAAAAAGAAAGAATGGAACTATACTGGATGTTGCTAGAACAATGATGATTGAAGGAAATGTATCTCATGTTCATTGCAGGGAAGCAATCAATATTGTACAGTTTACACATTGAATAGGATTCAGATTAGGGAAGGTAATACTAAAACACCTTATGAACTTTGGTTTGGTTAAATTGCTACTGTGAAATATTTTAGAATCTTTGGTATAAAATGCTTTATCAAAATAGATGATGAGGTAGGTAAGCTTGATTCTAGAAGTGATGAAGGTATCTTTCTTGGTCACTCTATGAAAAGTAAATCTTACAAATTTTTTAACTTGAGATTGAGAAAGATGGTTGAGAGCATTAATATAAGAACTGGTGAGAAGTTTCAAGTTCAAGAAAGAATCTATGACTAAAACTCAGAAAAGACTATTGAAGTAGAAGAGTTATTTGAATTTGACAATGATAGGCATATACATATTTGATTGAACAATTATAAGTTCCTAAAACTCTAAGGTATGTACCAAGAAATCATTCTAAAAATTAAATTATTGGTGATAGGAATAAAGACATGTTAACTAGATCTAAAGCTAGAGAAGAATTATGTTTGATTTCACAAGTGGAACCCAAATCTACTAATGAGGCTTGTAAAGATGAATCATGGGTTAATGCAATGAAATAATAAATGGATTAGATAATAAAGAACAAAACTTGGGAATTGGTTCCTAGACCTGAATGAAAAAATGCTATTGGAACTAAATGGGTATTCAAAAACAATTTATGAATGAAGAGGGAATAGTTATAAGGAACAAAGCAAGATTAGTCTATAAAGGCTACTCAGAGCAAGAAGGAATAGACTTTGAAGAGAATTTTGCACCTATGGTTAGATTGGAGGTAGTAAATATTTTTCTTTCCTTTGCTACCTACAAGGACTTCAAAGTGTATCAAATAGATGTGAAATATAAATTCTTGAATGGTGATCTAGAAAAAAAGGTCCACATTGAGAAAACTGATGGTTTTCCCTTGACAGATGATAAAGATATGGTTTACAGGTTGAGAAAGGCTTTGTATGGACTAAAGAAAGCTCCTAAAGCTTGGTATGCATGACTTGACATGTATTTATTACATCTTGGTTTCAGGAAAGGTAGTGCAAATAGTAATTTATATTTGAGAACTAGCAAGGATGGAATCTTGATCATAGAAGTATTTTTGGATGATATTATATTTAGGGGAAATGATAAATGAGAAATAAATTTTTTGAAGAGATGAAAGATGAATTTGAAATGCCTATGATTAGTGAAATGAAGTTCTTTCTTAGCTTGTAGATTACACAAAGTAAACATGACATTTTGATTTCTCAACCCAAGTATCTCAAGAAGTTACTAAAACTTTGTGGCATGAAAGATTGTAAACCTATTGGAACACCTATGATTATTGGGTGCAAGCTTACAACAAATGATGAAAATAAAAGTGACTATCAAATAAAATATACATTAATGATTGGAGGATTATAGTATTTAATGCATAGAAGACCACATATTGTAAATGTGGTTGGAATTATTGTAAGATTTCAAGTAGATCTAAAAGAGGCTCACTATATTGTAGTTAAAAGAATATTTAGGCATTTGAAAGGTGTTACCCTAATTTCCATGTACATGCAAATTTGGCTAAAACCTATTCCAAAATCTCTATTTTCACCTTACCAAGCATCCCTGAAATTTTCATGATTTTATATTTGGTTTCCTGGCCTCTGAAAATTTTCTATCTCCCTAGCCTGCAAGAAAAAATTCATAAAAGTAGCCGTTATAGGCCAAAACCCTAAAAACCCTAAGCTAGTTTCTATTTTCATGTTACTTTATCTCAGCCACTTAAAATCCTCAAATACCTATGTGCGCTTTAATTCTATTGGCTGGTCGCTAGCTCTCTAAGTCTTTTGATGGTTACCTTTTTCTTTCGGCAAACTGGCGACTGCAGTGACTCTCTTAGTTGCTTAATGTTTGGTGGTTAAGTCTTAGTAGTTAGTGATTCAGTGAATGGTTTGCCTTTCCTTTGGTCATGTGATCACTTAATGTCCAGTGGTCATTTTATGTGAGGGTCCCAATCAAGAAGATCTGATGGTTTTCATGAGTTCGCGAAGGACTCTTCTGACACTTGCAATTTTGTGATAGCCGTCGATCTTCCCTTTTGTGCAGCACTTCATTTGCTAAGTGGGTCCACTGCCACATCATCCTATGTGGAATCTTTTCATTGGTTGGTTCATGATTTTTTGGAAGTTTGTCAGAGTGGGCCTAGAGGACTATGTAGCTTTTAATCCAATGGTTGGCACATGATCTCATAGAGTTTTTCTGACATATGAGATTATGTACTGATCCTCGATCTTGATTTGTTGTTAGAGCTTTGTTTGGTGGGTCCTTGCTTGCTGACATGCTCACATTCTATTGGTCCACATAGCGATGAACTAGAACATGTCAGTGGGGCCATGTCAGAATCTCTGTAGGGATGTCAGAAGGATGAAGATCGACAATTGGCATATCCTCGTGAATAGGTTTTCTAACACATGCGATCTTGCATCGGCCATCAAATTTGCCAAGTGTTCAAGGCCTGTCAATGGGTCCTGATCTTTTTAGGAGGTTGAAGTACAACAAGATCTTGTGATTATCGCTACGCCGCTAGGATAAGATGCATGCTATTTAAGCTGGTGGTATAACGACAATCATATGATGAAGATAAAGAAGGTCATGGGTCTAGGTCTATCAGGTGTGCTGATGTGCTTGAATATAATTGGTTGCCAAGTGCTAACGATGGACTTCCAGGTGGACCAATGTGTTAGTGGGGTCATGGCTTAATGAAGATCTATGATAGGTGTATGATCTAAAGGAATATTCAGTGGTCATAAGATCATGCACCCATCATTAGATTGGAATCTATTTGTAGTGGGTCTGTTGTCAGAAAGGTTGCTAAGGTGGTTGCTAACAAAGCAGCCAAAACAAATAGAAAGGTGACATGTGGCAACCTAGGCCCAGGGTTTGAAAGCATTCTATGAATCAGTGACTAAAGGAGTTTCTTTTGTTCGCTTAATGAAACCAGGGTAAGATAAAAGACTAAACAATTTAGCAAAAAGCCTTGTTCATGGAATCGCTTAACCAGACTAGGGTTAAGAGAAGGATTTCATGAATGAGAAAAGGGTCTTCGGTTGAGTGGTCACTGAATGACTTAAAGGAAGAAGGGCTCGAGGAGGGTCCAAATATGCTGACATAACAATTTGCTCGCTTCTCATTGGTCACTAAATTCCATGGTGGTTTTGACTTGTCAGAAGGGTTTTAAAGTTGTTTTTCATGAGTAATCTAGGTCATTCATCTTCTGGGAAACAAAGGATATCAATGGTCATGTTTTAAAATGATCAGCTAGCCATTAAATTTTCAAATTCAAATAGTTCTAAGAGGGTTTTCTACCAGTATTTCATTTGCAGGCCACGAGCGGCGAGGTAGTTCAGAGAATTTATGTCTCCAGGACATTTGTAGTTAAAGGAAGATGATGAGGAGGTCTAGGTAGCCGTCATGTGTCATTTCTTGTCTTAGAAAGGTACTAGTTATGCATTCATGGAAAGACTTTGTGTAAGAAAGTGGATGAATCCAGGTTGCTTGTCTACAGGTTGATGTAGTATAGGGATGGGCACGCAAACTTGAGGTCTGATCAGCCATAATGTTGTAGAGATATATTCATGATCAAATTTGGTTAAGTTAGGGTTAGTTATTATTGTAGATTTTTGTAAACCCTAGTTAGGTTTTAAATCCTACCTATGTGCAAAAAGAGGAGATGTATATATTGTATTTTTGGAGCTTTTGAGCTCATAGTTGGACAATTGTAGAAGAAATTCATCTTTTCTTGAGGGTCATCTGTGGTATCATTTCTACCCTCTGGCTTATACAGTTGTAAATCTCCCATTAATAATACAAACATTGCAAAGGTATTTTGTGACAGTTCTTCATGTCCCTATGCTTCCTTGTTTGGATCATCTCTTATTGGATTAAAGTATATGATGTTTTCAGTGATATCTTAGCATTCTTGATCCCTCTTACTTTCTATAATTGTGTGTGTTACTATGTTTGATCTGATTTAGATGTTTTTGTGGGAAAACTTCAGCCCCCTAACAGTCTTGTCTCATTCCTACACCAAGTTGTAGAAGTGAATGTCTGTTTGCAGGTCATAGGTTGTGTCTTATGTTCAGACCCTCCTATGAAATACTTATGCAAGCCTATTTAGTGAGTTGTGATCTCCTGGACCTGAGTTGTTCACTATTTTCATCCTCCATACTGAGATCCAAACCCTAATTTTGGTGCATCACCTAGTAGGTAGTTTTCTTTCAAGTCATTTCCCTTTCAAGCATTCCTTCTATCCCTTTCCCTCAAAAGTTTTACTTTTCATGTTAAGAATCAAATTAAGGTGATTATCCAAGAGGAACCAGCCTAGAACCTAGAGGTCTCATCTTAGTTAGCATAGGTCCCACACCTGGAGATGATTCCCATGTTATACTAGGTTATCAAGACTACGAGAGCTTGAAACAAGGGTGCAAACTTAGTGTATAACAATTCTGGCACGCCCGGTGGGACTACACAAGAAGTTCATTGTTTGAAGATTATGTTATCTCTGATATACAGATTGCATAATACAAGCTTTTAGAAGTGTTGTATCAAGTATATCTGGTGACTCCACTAATTTCAAAGATCCAAGCCAACCTTGTTTAAGCTTTATGAGAAAGATTGAGACTAGGAGCTCAAAGCCCACTCAATTTTCAGAGTTGCCCTCAAGAAGAAGTCACAAAGGTAGGTCAACTCAAAGAACATCCCCTACAAGGAGAGTTTAATCAACACCTCCTGATACTTCAGAAAGGAGACCTTTTCCCTAACATTCCAGAAGAAGAGACAAATCTCTAACCAAAGATCTAGAGGAAGATTCAAACCTAGCAGTAAATACAACTCACATAGTTGTCAATCTTTAGATTCCAACTCCTACAATGGCTAGACAATTTGCCTTTGCACCTTTCAACCAAGGGAGTCCATTATCCTTTTCTCAACATCATGATGTGCCCTTGGTGGTACTAAAGAGTATACCTGATTTCACTAGTGAAGGGTAGACCACTACTTTTGAACACATAAGAGATGTGACCACCATCTGCAGCATACACAACATAACTCAAGAGGATGTGGCCACAAAATTATTAGAAGCCTCTTTAAAAGGTAAGGCTCTTGAATGGTTTAGAACTCTAATTGTTGGTTCTATTACTTCATGGGATGAATTAGGAGATGCATTGAGTAAGCATTTTGAGGATAAATCAGATAACTTGTCTCTGGTAGAGCAGTTAACAACCATTAAGAGAGACCCTCAAGAGAAAATGATAGATTACAATAGTAGATTCCTCATGACATGGAATATAATTTGAGTTTTTGTGAGACCATCAGCTGACCATGCTTTTCTATACTACTTACAAAGTCTAAATGGTCAAATTTCGGTCATGATCCAATCTATTGGTGGTACTTCTCTACCCCAAGCTTTTGACATAGCTGTTAGGGCTGAAAATTGTTTAATCCAAGCAGGCATGATTACTAAAATGCCTCCAATGCCCATCTCCCCTAGCCTTCAACCCATTGCACCTACCCAAGTACCCCCATTTACCCCTATTCCCACCATATTAGCACCTCAAGCTAGTACCAGTGGTCAAGAGCTAACAACTAGTTTCTCTCAAGAGTTACAAGAGATAAAGAATAGTGAAGAAAGTAGTAAGCAAGAGATGAAAAATCTACTGTAGACCTTGACTAAAGAGGTTACCAATTTGAAGAAACAAGGTCAAAGAATCAGACCATCCTTTCAATCACAAGGCCAAGGTCCTAATCAACAATATGAGAATCAAGGACAGCCTTATCAACAAAATAGGCCACCATACCAAGGAGGCTATCAAGGACAAAGACAAAGTTTTAATCAGAGATCATTCCAACCATATAACCCCATACCTCTCAATTCTACAAATCTAGTGAGGGATATGATTCCTAGTCAAAATAATATGGCTATAGAGAATGAATGGTGTTTTCCTTGTAATCAGCCTCACAACTAGGCTACATGTTCAAATGGATGGATGAACCAAGTTCTAATGGTTCAAAATGTCTCACAAGCTCAATCAGAGGCTTCATCCAATGGGTCATTTCCTCAACAAGAATCACAAGAGAAAGAGACTACTCTTTTCAATTGTGCACAACTGGACTTCAATTCAGTCAATGATGAAGTTGCTTTTGTTTCCTATACAAGAGCAAAGAGAAGAGCTCAAGACATGGAAAGAGAAGATTCCAATGCCAAAGCCTCTACATTTGTAGAGCCACCATAGCAAGCTAATCCCATCACACCTAAGGAGGTCCCTGTCATTACAAGCAAAGAAGGCCAAATTCCAAAGGAAGTGGAGCCCATCATAGTAAAAGCACAATAGAGAGTACACACTATGACACCTTTTAATATTGTAGACAACATGAAGAAGGTGAATGTCACCATGTCCATGTGGGACTCTTTGGCTCTTCCAGGACAGCCTAAAATTTTGAAGAAGGCCATGATAGGAGTGACAACTACTCAACCTACAAAAGAAGTTACAAAGCCAGTGTTGGTTAACACTAATCAAGAAAAGGAGACTCCAAGTAGAAACTCCAAAGGCAATGCCACACAAGGTAGGAATTCAAGAACACCTCCCTTTTATGTATCTTTAATCATTGGAAAATCTTTAGTGCATAATTTTATGGTAGATAGTGGAGCTACTAGCACTGTGATGCCCAAGAAAGTAGCTGACCAATTAGGACTAAAATATGAACCCTTCCAAAAGAAGGTTACCCAACTTGATGGATCCTCAGTCAATACTATAGGTGTGGCCAAGGATACTAGTTTAATCCTACATGCTAGTCCTAATTTTTCCATCCTCCTTGATATATATATCATAGATCTCCCTGCATTATTTGCTATATGTCTGTCAAGGGAGTTTACAACCAAGATAGGGGGCTATCTATCTTCTGACTGGTCTCACATGCTTTTTCATACAAGGTATGGGACCAAGGTCACCATTAATTTTGAACCATTGGTAGCACACCATATAGAGCCATATGTGTCCAATACCATCAATGTAAACTACCCTATATTTGATAACAATGACTTCCAAACCATTAGTGAAGCAAGCACAAAGATAGAAAGTATCCTTGATATTCTTCTAGATGAAAGAGCTTCAGAGGCCCAAGAAAATCTTGTTTGGGATTTTGTTTTGGGAAGTTATTTGATACAAGAGAGTGGAGCCATAGAACCAAGCCTTCTCAAAGAGGACACTAATTCAGAGGATCAGAGCAATTAGGTTTGGGAACTATTTTTTGATGGAGCTAGAAGTAGACATGGTTCTGGTGGTGGTGCTATGTTAGTGTCCCCAAAAGGAGAAAGTTATTATACTACCTTTAGATTCAATTTTTCTTGCACTAGAAATACTGTAGAATATGAAATTCTAGTTAATGGGCTAGAGTGGGCTAGAAAAAGAGGGCTTAAGGCCTTAAAATTTTATGGTGACAGTGAGTTAGTTGTCAGCCAGGTAAGAGGGATAAGTGCAACCAAGAATGACACTTTGAAGGATACAAACATAGAGTTTGGGATGCAATTGAAGATTTCTGTGCTTTCAATATTGTTGCTATCCCTAGGAAGCTAAATCGGAATGCAAATAGGTTAGCTGCTATTGGATCTCAGTATGATATTCCAAATAGCATTTCAAAAGAAATGGATCAATAGCATATCAAAGTTATTTTTAGACCCTCTATCCTTGATAATGATGTCAATTGGCAAGTGTTTGACAATGATGAACAAATTCTCCAATTCTTGTTTGAAGAAGATGTCTTTTCAGAACACAATCAAGATAGGCTATCACAAAACTATGGTGATCAAGTGATACAACCTAAGTCTAATAAGATGCCTAGAGGTCTTGTTACATTAGAGACTATCTTCAACAAGGATGATGAAGTCAAGAAAAATAAAGTTGGCCTGGTAGTCCAACAAGAACATTGTGTTGAACTAGAGTTGGAACCAGGTAAGATCCTACAATTTGGAAAAGTGAACACTAAATTGGAAAAGAAAGCTTATACACAATTATTCAAAGAATTCATTGATGTTTTTTCATGGAAATATGAGGACCTCAAAGGTTTTAACCCAGCCCTCACTTAGCACACTATTGAATTAGAACCAAATGCCAAACCATAAAGGCAAAAGCAAAGGCCTATTAATCCCAAGCTTGAGCCACTCATGCATAAGGAAGTGCTCAAATTGATAGAAAGTGGTATCATCTACCCCATCAAGCATACCAGTTGGGTTTCCAACCTTGTTCCTTTTAGGAAGAAGAATGGGGAGCTGAGGTTATGTGTTGACTTCAAGGATCTTAACAAAGCCTCATTAAAAGACTGCCATCCACTACCCTCTATGGAACAAATCTTCCAATGTGTCTCTAGATCTGAGAGATTTTCATTATTGGATGGCTATTCAAGATATAATCAAATCCTAGTAAATGAAGAGGATCAATACAAGACTACATTTACAACCAAGTGGGGAACCATGGCATATCAAAAAATGCCCTTTGGTTTGTCAAATGCAGGTGCTACATTTCAAAAGGCAATGGATATGGCCTTTAAAAGCCTCATGTACAAGTTTGTGCTGGTCTATCTGGATGACATAACTATCTATTCTAAGCATGTAGTAGATCACATCAAACATTTGAGGAAGATCTTTGAAAGGTGTAGAGAGTTTGGGATATCTCTTAATCCCAAGAAATGTGTGTTTGCAGTTCATGAAGGATAATTGTTGGGATATGTAGTATCCAAAGAAGGAATTATAGTGGATCCTAAGAGAATTGTAGCTATCCTAGAGCTACCCTTGCCACATCATAAGAAAAGTCTCCAATCTCTCATAGGAAAGATTGACTTTATTAGGAGGTTCTTGCCTAACACTACAGATTTACCGAAGCCTTTGACAACCATGTTAAAGAAGAACTCGGCTTTTAGCTGGACTAAAGAAGGAAGAGCTAATTCCCAAGCTATCAAAGAGGCCTTAACAGAAGCTCCTGCCTTGTTAAACCTAGATTTCAGTAAGGATTTTATCCTTTATGCTTATGGAGGTCATGATGCTATATCTACAATGTTGACTCAAGAAAATTCAGAAGGGTTGGAGCAACCCATTGCTTTCTTTAGCAAAGGTTTAGAAGAGTATGAACAAAGATACTCTTTTGTAGAAAAACATGTACTTGTTGTGGTAAAGAGCCTTACAAAGTTTAGATATTTGTTGACCCATATCAAGGTACACTTGAAAGTTACTCATCCAAGTGTCAAAGAATTTTTTCTTTCCAAGGACCTAAATGAGAAAAGAGCTAGTTGGATCACCAAGTTGATGGAATATGACATAGATATCCAAACTACCAAGCTGGTTAGAGGAAGAGGTCTTTGTGAGCATTTGGTAGGGGATGAAAGTTCAAAGAAATCAGAGAAAATAGATGCATCTCTAGTGGTGCATTCTATAGAAGAACAAGCCAAGGCAACCAGTTGGTTGCGTAATATGATCAATTATTTGAAGACAGGACAATGTCCTGTAGGTTTGGATTCAGCAAAAAGAAGGTATTATAGGTTACAATCTGTCCCTTTTGTGTTGATAAATGAAGTTTTTTTTCAAAAAGGATCATAGTGGTGTCCTTTTATGATGCATAGATTCAGAAAAGGTAGCAGACATCCTATTTGAGTTTCATGATGGACCTTCTGGAGGTCACTTTTCTCCTAGGACTACTACTTTTAAAATCATGAGGGCTGGATACTATTAGCCATCTATCTTTAAGGATAGTCATGAGTATGTGAGGAAATGCATCAAGTGTGCCATGTTTGCAGGAAAAGAAAGGCTTGTAGCCTTGCCCCTATAGCCAGTCAGAATAGAGCAACCTTTCATGAAGTGGGGCATAGATTTCATTGGAATGATCAATCCTCCATCTAGTGTAGGCCATAAATGGATAATGACTGCAACAGATTACTTCACCAGATGGACAGAAGCAATTTCATTAAAAGAAGCCAATGAGAATGTTGTATTAAGTTTTTATGATGACATAATTCACAGATTTGACACCCCAAATTCTATAATTTCAAATAATACATTGGCATTCATAGGCCTCAAAGTCTCAGAATGGGTAGTTAAAAATGGCATCTATCTGAATACCAATTCCAATTATTACCCTCAAGGCAATGGCTTGGCAGAATCCACCAATAAGAACTTGATTAGGATAATCAAGAAGATTCTCCAAGATAATCAGAGAGATTGGCATACTAAATTGAGGTTTACCTTGTGGCTAGACATAATTACTCCAAAGAAGGTTATTGGGAATTCTCCTTATATGCTAGTGTATGGAAAGGGGGCTAAGTTTTCCATTTCAATTGAATTGCTAGCTCTAGACCTGGCTACTCAGTATGCCCTATTTGAAGAAGGGGATCCCTTGCAGATCAGATATGCTTAGCTTATGGAGTGAGAAGAACTCAGAAACAAATCAATGCAGGATGTGGAATTCCATTAGATATAAACAAAGAAAGGTTTTGATAAAAGAGCTAGGATCAGAAATTTCAAAGTTGGGGATGTAGTCCTCAATTGGGATGAGTTCAAATCCAAGCCTGGAAGACATACCAAGTTTGACTCCTTTTGGTGTGGACCATTTATTATAACAGAGTGCAAGGGATCTAATGCTTTCCAGCTATCAACTCTTGAAGGATTTCCCTTGCCTATATCAGTGAATGGTTTCCACTTGAAGCCCTACTTTGAGGTTAATCCCTCTCTGTAAATTCTTGTAAATATGTGTTTTTCTACATTCTTTCCCTATTTTCTAGGTTAGTTTCCTACTTTCCAAGAAGTGCCTGTGCACAAGTTTGTCTCTCTAGCCCTAGTTTTGTCTTTGTCAAAGTTTTGTGTTCTTGTAATGACCCCATGCCCAACAGATTATGTCAAGGCCACTGATCTATGTCTAGTAGGCTGACATCTAGCAGAAATTACCAAAATGTTACCCTAATTTCCATGTACATGCAAATTTGGCTAAAACCTATTCCAAAATATTTGTTTCCACCTTACCAAGCATCCCTGAAATTTTCATGCTTTTATATTTGGTTTCCTGGCCTCTGCAAATTTTCTATCTCCCTAGCCTCCAACAAAAAATTTATAAAAGTAGCCGTTATAGGCTAAAACCCTAAAAACCCTAAGCCAGTTTCTATTTTCATGTTACTTTATCTCAGCCACTTAAAATCCTCAAATACCCATGTGCGCTTTAATTCTATTAGCTGGTCGCTAGTTCTCTAAGACTTCCAGCGGTTACCTTTTTCTTTCAATGAATTGGCAACTACAGTGACTCTCTCAATCACTTAATGTTTGGCAGTTAAGTCTCAGTGGTCAGTGACTTAGTGAACAGTTTGCCTTTCCTTCAGTTACATGATTGCTTAATGTCTGACACTCATTTTATGTGAGGGTCCCAGTCAGGAAGATCTGATGGTTGTCATGAATTCGGGAAGGATTCTTCTGACACTTGCAATTTCGCGATAGCAGTCGATCTTCCCTTTTGTGTAGCACTTCATTTGCTAAGTGGGTCCACTGCCACATCATCCTATGTGGAAGATTTTCATTGGTCAGTTGGTGATGATTTGGAAGTTTGTTAGAGTAGGCCCAGAGGACTATGTAGCTTTTAATCCAATGGTTGGCACATGATCTCATAGAGTTTTTGTGACACATGAGATTATGCACTGATTGTCGATCTTGATCTGTTGTCAAAGCTTCATTCGGTGGGTCCTTTCTTTTTGATGTGCTCACATTCGATTGGTCCACATAGTGATGAACTAGAACATGTCAGTGGGGCCATGTCAAAATCTCTATAGGGTTGTCAGAAGGATGAAGATCAATGGCTGGCGTATCTTCGTGAAGAGGTTTTCTGACACATGCGATCTTGCATCGGCCATCAAATTTGTCAAGTGTTCAAGGCCTGTCAGTGGGTCCTAATATTTTTAGGAGGTTAAAGTACAGCAAGATCTTGTGTTTGTCGCTATGCCGCTAGGATAAGATGCACGCTATTTAAGCTGGCAGTATAACGACAACCGTCTGATGAAGATAAAGAAGGTCGTTGGTCTAGGTCTATCAAGTGTGCTAATGTGCTCAAATATAATTGGTTGCCAAGTGCTAATGATGGACTTCCAGGTGGACCGATGTGTTAGTGGGGTGATGGCTTAATGAAGATCTATGACAGGCATATGATCTGAAGGAATATTTGGTGGTCATGAGATCATGCGCCCGTCGTTAGATTGGAATCTGTTTGCAGTGGGTCTGTTGTCAGAAAGGTTGCTAAGGTGGTTGCTGATAGAGTGGCCAGAACAAATAGAAAGGTGACATGTGGCAGCCTGGGCCCAGGGTTTGAAAGCATTCTATGAATCAGTGACTAAAGGGGTTTCTCTTGTTCACTTAATGAAACTAGGGTAAGATAAAAGACTCGGCAATTTAGTGAAAAGCCTTGTTTACTGAATCGCTTAAGTAGACCAGGGTTAAGAGAAGGATTTCATGAATGAGAAAAGGG
This sequence comes from Chamaecyparis obtusa, assembly GCA_027943335.1. NCBI lineage: Eukaryota > Viridiplantae > Streptophyta > Pinopsida > Cupressales > Cupressaceae > Chamaecyparis > Chamaecyparis obtusa. Next base: position 1,142,732 of record BSBK01001523.1, on the reverse strand, counting down.
TCTTCGGTTGAGTGGTCACTAAATGACTTAAAGGAAGAAGGGCTCAAGGTGGGTCCAAATATGCTGACATAATGATTTTCTCACTTCTCATTGGCTGTTAACTTCCACGGTGGTTTTGACTTGTTAGAAGGGTTTTAAAGTTATTTTTCAAGAGTAATCTGGGTTGTTCATCTATCGGGAAACAAAGGATATCGATGGTCACATTTTAAAATGACTAGCTAGCTGTTAAATTTTCAAATTCAAATATTTCTAAGAGGGTTTTTTGCCAGTATTTGATTTGCAGGTCGCGAGTGGTGAGGTAGTTTAGAGAATTTATATCTCTAGGACATTTGTAGTTAAAGGAAGATGATGAGGAGGTCTAGGCGGCCATCATGGGTCATTTCTTGTCTCAGAAAGGTACCAATTATGCATTCATGGAAAAACTTTATGCAAGAAAGTGGATGAATCCAGGTTTCTTGTCTAAAGGTTGATGTAGTACAGGGATGGGCATGCAAACTTGAGGTCTGATGGGCTATAATGTTGTAGAGATATATTCATGATCAGATTTGGTTAAGTTAGGGTTAGTTATTATTGTAGATTTTTGTAAACCCTAGTTAGGTTTTAACTCCTACCTACATGCAAAAAGAGGAGATGTATATATTGTATTTTTAGAGCTTTTGAGCTCAGAGTTGGACAATTGTTGAAGAAACTCATCTTTTCTTAAGGGTCATCTATGGTATCATTTCTACCCTCTGGCTTATATAGTTGTAAATCTCCCATTGATAATACAAACATTACAGAGGTATTTTGTGACAATTCTTCATGTCCCTATGCTTCCTTGTTTGGATCATCTCTTATTGGATTAAAGTATATGATGTTTTCAGTGATATCTTAGGGTTCCTATTCCCTCTTACTTTCTATAATTGTGTGTGTTACTATGTTTGATCTAATTTAGATGCTTTTGTGGGCATACTTCAGTCCCCTAACAATCTTGTCTCATTCCTACACCGAGTTGCAGAAGTGAATGTCTATTTGCAGGTCATAGGTTGTGTCTTATGTTCAGACCCTCCTATGAAATACTTATGCAAGCCTATTTAGTGAGTTGTGATCTCCTAGACCTGAGCTGTTCACTATTTTTATCCTCCGTACTAAGATCCAAACCCTAATTTTGGTACATCACCTAGTAGGTAGTTTTCTTTCAAGTCATTTCCCTTTCAAGCATTCCTTCTATCCCTTTCCCTCAAAAGTTTTACTTTTCATGTTAAGAAGAAAATTAAGGTGATTATCCAAGAGGAACCAGCCTAGAACCTAGAGGTCTCATCTTAGTTAGCATAGGTCCCACACCTGGAGATGATTCACATGTTATACTAGGTTATCAAGACTACGAGAGCTTGAAACAAGGGTGCAAACTTAGTGTATAACAAAAGGTACATTGGAATTTGGGCTATGGTATGTTAAGTCAAATGAATTTACCCTACATGCATACACTTATGTGGATTGGGAAGGATGTATTGATGATAGTAAGAGAGCCAGTGGTGGTGCATTCTTCCTTGGAAAGAGGTTAGTCTCTTGGTTAAGTAAGAAGTAGGATTCTATTACTTAATCTACTACATAATCAAAGTATGTGGCTACTTCTTTAAACTAATCAGAGTATGTGGTTATTGCTTTAAACTATTCACAAGTAGTTTAGATGAAACAAATGTTGAAGGATATTAGAATAAACTTTGAAGAACCAATTGTCATTCATTGTGACAATACAAGAATAATCAATATGTCAAAAAATCCTTTTATGCACTCCAAAAACAAACATATTTCAATCAAATATCTTTATCTGAGAGAGAAATTTGTAGAAAAAGAAGTCAGAGTTGAGTATGTTAGTAAAAAGGAGAAATGAGTAGATATATTTACTAAACCTTTGCCAAAAGATACCTTTGAGTATCTCATAGGTATGCTTGGGGTGAAAACCCCTCATTATGAGAACTAGGTTATTTAAGAATGCATCAATATAACAACTATCAGAGTTGTCTTATTCATTGGACTTGATGCTTGGATGCACTCCTCAGGGGGAGTGATCACATGACATAACAACACTTATTTGGGTGATTTGGAACCTAGTTCTAGCCATGTATATTTGAAAAAGCTACACCTTGCAGCGGTGGGATATTCAGAAGGAAAATTAACCCTTTATCATTGATGTCAAAGGGGGAGAAATAAAAGAAAAACCCTTACTAGTTCAGATGGAGCTGTGTAGAGGATATTGAAAAGGTTGTATAAAAAAAGAAAAAAAAAAGATGAAGACTACTATTGGGTTGATGTTTTTTCACATATGTTTCCATCAATGCCAAAGGGGGAGATTGTTAGAATTATTTCTTGACATGTGTTGTCATTGATGTCAACATATGTTTTGGAAGATTAACTATATCTAATGTAGTAGTAAAAGTGGTTAAGATAGGAATAAAAAAAATTATCATGGTTGTACGGGATATGTATGGGATGTCTGACTCTGCGAGCTTGGATGTATGTTTTAGAAGGAGTTTAGATCTTATATCTAAGATTGCATGCAATAATTTAATCAGAGGAATAAGTTAAAATAGTTTTGGTATAGACTAGTCATAGGAATAAAAAGAGAGGTCTAAGGTAGAGTTTATCTCTTAATTTCTCTATTTACTTGGATGTGAGATGGATTCATGTTATGCATGTTCAGGTTATGATAGAAGACTCATTAAGGAACAATTTCCCTTCTTCCTTGATTGTCATGCTCTTGGTGATGTCAATTGTAACGTGTGACCTTGCAAGGTCTTATTTGGTGCCAAACTATGGGATGTGGCATGTTCTACCTTGTGTGGACATAATTTTTGGACTATGGAGTATGCTGGCCGCTAATGTCTATTATTTTCTTGTCCAAGATCCCATGAGTATCTTGACAAGAGTTTATGTATTCATTTTTATTAGGAAATTCATATTGGCAAGTGGTCAGCACATGCACACATATGTACATGTAGGAACATGCACATATATGAAATGTTATCATTTATGGAAAAACTTAACATTTTTATGATTGCACATATTGGATATCATGAATATGTTTGAATGCAGTTGATGAAGGAAAAATGCCTAAGTCCACAAACTATTCCTATAACCCATTCTGATAGAAAAGATTAGCAAGCTACACAGAAGCTGTATTAAGGTATGCAATCTTAGTGGCATACTTCTAGTACACCAATGAATACATTTGTGAGATCGCATGCATTAATAATGAAGGATCAAACATATATGTTCTATTGATTCAATGTGAAGATAGTAAATAGAGCATAACATGTTAGTGAGATCATTAAGCCCGACTTTGTGAACAATTGGAAAGTTATTTTTGGATGCTATCTTGGATCTAAGATTGACTAAGGATTTTAATGAAGTGTGCAATTGTGCATTAACTAATATTTTTTTTAGCTAGAGTAATGTCGAATAGATTTTGTAAATATACCTCTAACAAGGTATAAGTATACAGACACTTTTGAATGATTATGTCATGATGATGATAATTATATGGATGTATGTTAGATGTGAATTAATCTGAAGGCATATAAAAGGAAGAGTAGAAGCCAAGAAGAAGGAGAACAAGAGGATTTCTTCAAGAAATACTTTGTTAACTCTTTGTATTCAAGACAATAGATTTGTTGTAAGTTTTGTTGCACCTATTGTACACCCCTAACAGAGTTTGTTTGCCTTTAACAGGGCTAGGACCTTTAACAGGGTCAATTCATAAATGGGGATATCATTGCATACATCCCCTAACAAGGATCTACCTATATTGTAATAATCATCTCCTAAGAGGGCTGGAACTCCTAACAAGGTTTTAAGATTCATAGTGCAAAATTTAGTGGGTACCATCCCCACTGGGTTTTTTTCCTTCATAGTGTTTCCTTGAAAACAAATATGGTGTTATGTGTTATCCCATATTTTTCTTTGTTGCATGGTTATTTATTTTATGTTACATCTTTATATATTTTTTAAAGGAGTTAAATAAGTTTGAGAATTCAATTAAGTATTGTAATACTAATTCACCCCCCCTCTTGAAGCGTTACCAAATCCTAATAATTGGTATCAAAGCATAAGGCCCCTAAAATAAAAGTGTAACAACTTTGGGTACATAAAGATGGATTTGGAAAACTTGAAGAAGAATTATAAAATGGCCTTGGAAGATGTTGACATTGCTAATGCAGATAGAGTGCATCTTAAGTACAAGCTAAGGAAGGCAGGTGACTTTATCAAGAAGTTGAAACAAAAACTTGAAAATGAGATAAAATTGAGAGATCGTAGAAGCACAAACTGAGGAGCTATCAGATCAAGATCATATTGAGCAACTAAGACATGAAAAGAATTCCTTGAAGGATGAATTGGAGGTCAAAAAATTGAACCTGATGAAAGAAATTCATGCTGAAAAAGAAGAAAAAGAAAAGTTGCAAAATGAACTATCAAACACAAAGGATAGATTTCAAACCTTGGAGAATGAACTGAATACATTAAAAAAAAATATGACAAACTAGTGAATAGGTAGGAAAATGGAAGCTTTAGTAATGTACCTAACATTCAACACCTTTTCATTTGTAATAGATTTGAAGTTGAAAAGACATAAGTAAATCTAGAAATACTTGAAAATTAATTAGGTCAAGATGCATACCTCATTGTGAAATTGATTTAGAAATACCTATTTTCTAAAGTCTATGTGAGGTTTTGGAAAATTCTGCAACCAGATCTGTGATCAGAAAGCCGAGACAGAGAAAACCTAGAAAAGTTTCATCTTTCTGGTAGCAGGTTGAGTTTGACCCTCATAAAAGGTCAAATACCATATTTTTATTCTAAAGCTTGATTCTTATTTTGTTCACAGATCCTAGAAGTTTGGTGAAAAGGGTACTCAAATTTGTCCTCTGATTCCTGAAACAGTGAATGTAGATATCTTAAAAAGGGGGGGTTTTGGGGTGGCTATATAGGGTTTTGCCTTAGTCAAATCCCCATTTTGGTGGTCTCCACCTCCATGAATAGCTGACTGAAATAGAATGTGTGCGTGTGTATGTATTGAAAGTGTAATGCCAAGATCTAATCCTCTAGATCAAAACCCTAGCATGAATATGTATGAAACAACAATGCATAGATTTGAAAGAGATAGAAAAGCATACCAAGCCCCCAAAGCTAAAGTACTTCTACCAAACTCACAATCCATAATTATTACTCCATGGTTGAATGCTTGAAATTTGATAATGGTGTCTCAAGGAAGAAAGGATCTCTCTTGCTCCAAATATGAGTTCATAAAGATGCTTGATGTCAACAATGGCTTGATCTTCTATATCATCCTCTTGCTATCTTGCACCTTCACTATTCATTGCTTTCTTGAAATCTTCTTGTTCATGAAATTGACTCCTTGAGAGAACTTGATCATGAGAATGCATGATCATACTTGGTTCTCACAAAACTTGATGAAGAGATGTGAATAATGGATGAGAAAATGAGAGAGGAAGGCCTCCTTTTATAGTGAACTAGGGCACAATCCTCTAGAGGGGCCACCTTGGAGAATTAAATCCTAATTAGGTCCTAACCTTTAGAAAATATACCTGGATTAAATGCAATTAGAGTATTTACCAGCCTGAAACTTGAAATGGCTAACCCAGAGGTGGGAAAACAAATATCCTGAAAGCCCAATACCCGAAAATCAAGGATTTTGAAGATTTGAAGGAAGGGGGCAAAATCGAGGTTGGGACTAACCTAGTCAGGTTCAAGTTTGAATGTAACCTAGTCAGGTTCAAGCTCAATCCTGACCTACTCAGGATCAACCTCAAATTTGAACCTAGGCCCAGATTCAATCAAAACCAGGATAGGAGGTCCCGAGGATGACCAAAGACCTAGAAATGATATCAGAACAGGACAGAATGCCAAGGATAAGCATAAAATCCTATGATGACTTTTATGAAGGCCAGGAGGACTTATTTCTAAGTCCTACCTAGAAAATAGAGCCATGGGAAAAGGGAAAATTTAGGAGAATCCTCGAGATCCTAATGCTAATTTCACCTAGAATGAAGAAGATAAGTGCAATATGCATCCTAAATGAAAGTCTATCATGATAAATGTACTAAAAGAGGGTGCTAAACCTATCAAGATGGAAGTGCTTCCATTCTAAGATGATATAGCTAGAAAGATATTGTATCACCATTACTTTTGAACTTGATCAGACCAAAGGTCACATAGAAAAAATTCATGAGAGAAGAAAGAAATTAGATGAACAAATTGACATGCAGAAGCTTGTTGGAGACATTATAGGAGTAGGATTTAATGACAATCCTAATTAAAGGAAAGATAGATTTGTGGTGAATCTTGATTCACCTAAAAATTTAGATTCTGAGATTGTGGTAGCAGAACCTGAGGTACCTCTTTACAAGGACAATGACAAGGATTGCAATCATAAAGATCAATCAAAGAGACCAACTGAAAAAGGTATTCCTAAGCCCAAGTTTACTAGTTTTTATTTTGATTGCTACTTATATAAACATAAGATAAGAGAATGTAGAAAAATTCATATGAGGTCTAGAAGAACTACATATGATCACTTGAATGATTTTCTCAAGAAGAAAAAAGAGAAAATCTTTAATGAGGCAAATATGGAAAAAGGTGAATGTAGTAAAAATATAGAACATAGACAACCTAAGGACAAGGAAACAAGTAAAGAAAATGATACTATGCAAGATAATATTTTTAATGCTAGTAAATATGAAGCTAACAAGATAGTTGAAGAGGTTAAGAAACCTATTACCAAACGTAGAAAGATTGTATGTTAGAAATGAAATAACTTTTGTCGTATTGCCAAGCATTGTAAGTTGCAGATTGATTACAACCAATTGAAACCTAAGAAGAAAGTGACATATTTCTATTAGGAATGAATGATAAATATATCCTATGGGATTATTGGTAGCCATTCTATATCAGTTGTTGTTGCATTCATGACTATGATTGTCATTGATGTCAACACAGTGATCTACTGGAGATTAGCAGAGGAGTAGACAGTGTTTTGATTAGTGCACGTGGAATATTATAGATCAAGATATGTAATGTTGAGGATTTACTCTTGGATATGCTATATGTTCATGGTTAAGAGCGCAGATAGTAATTCATTTATTCATGGAAGTTATGAGCATTTTGGTGGAAGCAGTATTTAGGCAGTGTTCCTCGGTAGTGATTTATGGAAATCAGATGATATCTCCTAATCAGGATGGAATCTAGGCTTGTATAGTTAAAGGGAAGCTGAAGACATGTTGATAGTGATGTGGAAGATAGCACAAACTTTAAGGTCACACGAGTGAAGAATTATTCTAATTGGAAGCCAACAATTTTGTGTAAATTTGATGTAACTTGTGGAAACCTTTTATTTTGTAATTGGATGCTGACTCATTTGTAATTACTTGAGTGTGGTCTAAAGAAATGAATATTTTTCCTTGTTTTAGTGTCTGGAATATATAATTATGAAATAAAATTTGTGAAGAGGATATGTGAGGTACAAAGATCTAAAATTGAGATCTAGTATAGTAGTGAAGTGCGGTTTGGCACAGTAAGAGATGAGGTAACATTTTGTTGAGATCAGTAATGACTTGATATTATTCTATTGAATAATCTAGAGATTAGTTGGATAGTGTGTTCAGTGATCTTGCCATTGAAGCTGTTTGGGCAGTGGGTCCTTTTGTCTTCCATAACTCCTAACAGAGTTAGAATCTTTTAACAGGGATTCAAAATCTCCTAACTGAGATTCATGTGTACTAAATGTATTTCATAAGGCTCCTAACTGAGTCCATCCTTTCAAAAGGAATATTCATATTAGTGCATCTTTTGTGGGCATCATTCCCACTGGGGTTTACTCTTTGATCAAGAGGTTCCCTAGTCAACATATCTTGTGTCATTGTGTTATTGTGTATGAATATCTTTCTATGGTTAGTAATTATATTTCTTACATGGTTAAACTTTGTTGAAGTTGATAAAAGTTATAATTATTGGATAACTGATTCACCCTCCCCTTCTTAGTTATCTTGGTGGACTTTACTTTCTAACAATTTCAAGTGTAACAATGATGGACATGTTGTAAAGTATTGTATATTTAGAGGACCAGTGAAGAAGTCTTTTAGACCATTGCAAAATAAAAGTAACTGAATGAAGAAGATAGAGAGCTAGCATAACTAAAAGAATAATTTAAGGAGAAATAGGTCAAATACAATGAACCTTTGGAATTTGAAGTTAGGAAAGATGAAGAGAAGAGTGCAAGCATTTACAAGAGTCCTAAGATTCTTGTTGAATCATTACTAGGGTGCATTGATTTACCATCTTTATGATGGGAAATGTATGCCTTAGGAGGAGCATGATAGACTAACACTAGTCAGATACATAGCCCCTATATGGATGAGTTAAGTCATGTAAGCTTGAAGGAAAATTAGTTACTGTGCTATGGCATCTTGGACAAGATCACATCTATTTTGGAGATTTCTCTGAGAAGGTGTACCAGTTTGAGTTAACAGTGGCTTCTTGCAGCTTTTTGGGAAGTTTTGGGACTTGTGCCAAATTGTCTATAAGGGTAATAATGTAATCAAATTAACTACCATTTACACTGAGATCAGAGAGCATTGAAGAGTTTGGAGTAGTAGTTGAAGATTGAAGTATTTATAGTTGTGTTCACAAAACACTCACATGGCCATGTGAGCTAGGTATTTGATTAACTTAAGAAATCTTTGTCAATTATTGACACATGATAGGTAAGGAGGATCCAATTAAGGACAATCCAAACATGCATCCAAACACCAAAAATGTAGAATAACATAATAAGACAATGTTTTCAACTAAATTTTCATCAACATGCCTGACTATAAGGCCTTCCAGGTTAGGGCCAAATACAATCACAAAGTATATCTACAATCTTCCAGCTAGTCCAGCTCTAAAATAAATAAAAAATTGATGGAAACCCTAAGGAAGATCTAAACTTGATCTTGCAAGCCACCGAGCAATCTCCTTGTCTCCAAGCATACAAAGCACTAGCTCTACTATTACAACTATCAGATAACAATCTAATCTTCAAGATCTTGCAGGATCTAGATCTATCCTTCACATTCTACCAATCTACTAACTCCTCCACCCCCAAACAAATACCCAAAAACTCCTTAAATAAATTTCCTCAACCACAAGTCAGCTGGAAGAAATAATTAACTCCTAAGCCAAGTCAGCTTCTATTACAAACAAATATTAAATGCAACAATAGTTACCTCTCAAATAGTCTTACAAACAATAAATTATCCATGTCTACCTCTAGATCTACACAGGAGAATACAACAAAAGCTACCAACAATAAATGCACCAAGTTGGCCAACCAAATCTCCAAGAACTCTAGTCGGTAAACTAAAAAAACTGAGCACCAGTGAAATAGCTAACCATGCCAAGCATCACCAAGAAACACAAGCATCACTGAGAAAGCATGTCAACTAAGCACCATAGGCATTGGCAAGTACAAGTTCCACTGAGCATGAGAGGTTTCATCAAGTTCCTTTAGCGATTGAGCTTCCTTCAATAATGGAGACCATCGGTTAAAGTTGCAACCGAGTAACACAAAACCAAAACAACACACCACCATGCAGATTTGTTGAGTACCCTAGAATGCCCCTGCATCAGACACCCCAAGTTTAGATAGATGTTCTCATAGGCTGGAAGAACATCTTCCAGGATTCAACACATAAACCCCAAATTGGTTCTTCATATACAAACCCTTCAACTCTTCACCTTGCACACTCTTCCACTTCTATTTCCTCTATCTTTTAAAATCTTTCCTTGATAATACATAGGATTTTTCTCCATATTGATCCATCCTTTCAGAATTTTCCAACTCATCTCAGCTATCAAAGCTCAATTTTCTCCTACTCAGTGTTGTATCCAGCAAAGGCATCAAGGAAAGATTCATGTTATTCTTCTCAATAGTAAACATATTCCTGATACAATCATACATAGCTCTACAATCATATTGCCAAGGTCTACTGAGCAATATATGATAACTATTCATCTCCACAATATCACACAACACTAGATCCTTATACTAGCCAATCTAAAAATCAACAAAGCACTCCTCCCTTATGTCTAGAGAATGAACATCTTGTAACTAGCCAATCCTATAAGGACAAGGATGCTTCACTCTCTTAAAACCAAGTTTCTAAGCCATGTCCTTAGCAACAATGTTATCAGTGTTAGGAATAGGAACACTGAGAGGGTGGTTGGGGGGGTGAATCAGTGTTCATTGTATTTTAACTTTTCACTTTAATCTGAAAACTGAATTATAAATGCTTAAGTATTGAATTAAACATTCACATAAACATGAAACATGAAATCAACACATGACACCAATATGGTTACATGGAAACCCAAATAGGTAAAAACCTCGGTGGGACTTGATACCCACTAATAATCTGCACTAGTGTTTTGTGATCCTTGTTAGAAGATCCTTTACCTTGTTAGGAGTAGCTTTACAATGCTTTTAGTATAGTAGACTTGGTTAAGGGTCAGACCCTCTTAGGAGTCTTTTACAATGATCCTTGTTAGGGGAGTGGACTCACTATCCTAGAGCTCACTACTCAAATGATGAAGGCTACAACATTTTGAATCAGATACACACTATATTTGCAAGTGAATTGTCATTGTGACACTACTTGTTAGATCGGTTCCTTTGGTGCACTGATGCTTTGACCTATTGCAAATCTCTAATCCTTCATATTCTCTATTTGAATACCTCTTCTCTACTTCACATGACTTTTATACAACTTCCATACAGAATATAATGGGCACATCTTATATTTATGTATTCATACCAATTATACAATTAGGACGGCCATATAACTAATTACAAATAATGCTTCCAAATGAATTGGCTTAAGCATGCTTAAAATTATACATGTACATATGTTGGAAACCTAAATACAATGGGAACATAGCCTCTACAACATTAATTTACAATCACAAACCAAAATAGTCACTGTCGGCTCTATCCTCTGTTCTCTGCTAGCACACACTGGCTGTGCAACTTCAATTGACTGTAACTTTCACATCTTTTCATATCGACTTATATGATCTTAGACTAAGCATAAGTATAGTCTAAAAATCTTAAGTTCTAGGGCACATACCATAATTCATCCATACGCATGGGCACAAGTGCTCTAAGTTGCAGGAACTCTGTATGTTGTCCATTCTTCAACACTTAACTGATTTTTGATCTTTACACTTAGTGCACTGACTCCAAACTGCTATATGACCTTTTTTCCATAATGAAAACACTATATCTAGTCATATACCTTAGTATAGACAACTTTTGAACAATCTCTCCCTTTTTCATTGATGGCAACAAAGTAATATGGCCAAGTCTCTAACTAATCCTTTACACAAGAAACTTTGTCTTCTATACATTTTATACAAACTCTTATATCTCCCTATACATATATGTACTCTATATTCTATACAACTCACCCTTTGAAATTAATGACAAAGGTATATCAAAATATTTATCTACATACACTTACTGAGGGAAAACATCTGGATATGCAATCTTGAGTTTTTGGATCTCATTCTTCCAATAGGTTATCAGAGAATTGACTATCTGTAGATGTGCACATAATGCATATTGAAGCTTCTACATCTTCTCCAATTCTATTCTCAAACCTTGATCATAGGTTATCATGGTCACATCAATCTCCTTTATGTTTTGACTGAGAATGTCTAGTGAGGGCGCAAGAGGATTCCTCAACTGAGTCTTTCTAGACCTTATCTTCTCCATTTCTTTCTCTGCCTTCTCAATTATGTCTAACTGACCTTGATAGACATTGTTACACATATTTACATTAGTGGAAGTATCTAACACTTAAATCTTCACCTTCTTAATCATTTCCTCTACATCTTTGTTCTTAAGATGGGCATCAGTGAACTTATCCTGATCCATGGATTCTGCAATGACTTTCCTTCCTTGATCTGCAAACTCTTTTAATGATGCCTAACTAGACTTAAGAGAGTTCAAGTCTAGTGCAAAATTACTCATTAGTTCATTGAGTCTCTTCTTTAAGTATTTCTCCTCTGCCACTATGGCTGTAGATTCTTCTAGGCTTGAGAAATTGACTTTAAACTATGATACGATTGTGCTCACATCATCCACCGAATGAAATTTTACTATCTTCTTATCCTCTGGTAGAAAAATATTCAAGATATTTACTGATTCCACTAGGAGAGTATTTATCATTACTTGCTTCTACTTGGCCTTCTCCATAGCTAGGACACTAAACTTAATCAGGTCTTCTTCCTTCCAAGATTCCAAACTGCTAGTGTCAAGTGTGAAACTTGACAACAATGCTAAGGCAGGAGTGATGGGAGTGCCATCCATCACCTCTTGCTTCACCTTGAGAAAATCAATAGAAGATTCATCTTTCTTTTCTACCTCTACTCCTTTCTTTTCTTCTTCTTTCTCATTAGATATATTTTCTATGATTACTTCTTCTTGATGAGTGGGAGGGGTATTGTTGCATAAAATATTTTCTTCCTTAGTGCTGACAAATGCTTCCTCAAACTTGTCCAACTCCTTATCAGTAGCTGCCATGGCTATTTCCACATTATCTATGATAATTGGGCTATCTTTGGGTGATTTTTTCATAGGCATAGATTGATCTACTTCTGTTCAAGTTTTTTTTATGGGCACTGAGTCTTGAGGACCTATCATTGGTACATTAGTGGGCTCTACCACTTTATATTCCTTAATGGGTGCATGAGTGATGGGAGTAGTAGGTGGTTTGATCTGTTGTTCTAACAACACCTTCTCAAAGGCTTTCTCTATTTCCTTTGTTATCAACTCATAATATTTGTTCATAATGTGAAGAATTCTCATCTTTGTTCTAAGGTGTGGCTTTACCAAATTCAATATGAGATCTATTTATTCTTTAGAACATATAGGCAGAGTGTCTTCTAGCACTTTTTCCCTGATCTTTAGGTCTTCTTCATTTGCTTGTCTTTAAGGTTTTCTATAATGTCCCATACATTATCTAGTATTTCTATTTTCAATTCAAGAACTATCTTCTTAAACTTTATCAAATGTTTGATAATCATACCATGAATTTTAGACTTATCAATCTCACTATATGATTCATAAAACTTCCCTATTTGATCAATTCTTCCCTCATCAACAATTCTTGCATATAGAACTTTGAGGCTAGGTATGAATCCTACTTGAGGAGGTGCTTGAGTGTTTTTCTTGCTCCTTAATGCTCATGAGGATGGATGAGTAGTACTTTCTTCTTTCTTCCTCTTAAATAGAGGCTTATACTCCTGAGGAGTATCTTTGGGCACAGAAGGAGTACTATCTTCCTTATCCTTCTGACTATCATCTTTCTCAATTTTTATCTTCTTTACCTTAGGATCTTCCTGTTCTTCCTCTACTACTATGCTCTTCAATTCTAGGGAAATCTTCTCTTCCCTAGCCTTCTCAAGATCTACTTCAGATACACCATGTATCCTCAATATCTCCAATGTAACTTTTGTAACCTTTCTTTTAGTTGCAGCACTGTTCAGCTTAGCATCAACTTCTCTAGTCTTATCTTCATAGGTTCCCCACCTAGGCTCATTGACATCCTTAGGGCCTGATAGCAATACCTATGCATAAGCTTCAAGAACTTTTTCTTTAACCTCATAGCCAAGTGGATGAATCCACTTAGTTCTAGGCTCAATAGCTTCCATACAAGTAGTATCAATCTCCACCATGAAGCATATTCAATCTTTATACTTCTCCACAATACTCTCAGGAATCTTGTACCTTATCTGCATTCTTTCTCTAAAAGCCTTCAATTCTAGGGTAATGTAATCTCTAAGTGTGATTTCTTTGGATGCTTTGTTTGATATTTGTGGCATGGTAGGAATGGACTTGTCTATATACAAGTTTGACACTTTACCAACTATATAAGGGACCCAAACCTAAATACCTTAGTCTTGTCATGTTTGATAGCCCTGATGTTGTCTATCAACTATGTGCGCAAGATCTCACACAAGTTGAACTCTCCATCTTCTTGCACAAGATGGATGGCTGCTAGAATAGTGCTCGTAGACACACTATTCACCCTGCTAGTATGATGAAATCTGTAAACAAGTATCATTGACATTAACTTAATGTCTAGTTGCTCTATTGGCTCAATGGTCATGCCACACTTATCACTTTTGGATTTACACACTTGCTCCACCATTTTCCTAACATCCTTACCCACTGGAAGGATGACACCTGTATTAGATAGGCCTATTATCTCATGAATTAGGTCTCCTATGATTCTTACTGGTACATCTCCAATCCAAAACAAGTCATCATGGATTCTGCTCAACAATATTTTAATCCATTCTTCCTCATAGAACTCATATGTCATGGCATATTCAACAATGGGGTGATCATTCCATTTTGTTTATTCATCCATGAAGGTTTTGTCTAGTTTTAACATTGTGTCCATGTGCACCCTTAACCTATCTAGTCCAATAGGTTCCTTCTTACAATAGATGTAAGCCCTTATGTCTTCTATATGTATGATACCCATCGGTGTGCAGGAGAATGCTCCCTCTATATCATCTAGGGTTGATTTAGATGGGTTCCTTTTGAAAACATACCACTTCTTCTTAGCAACATCAAAAACAATAGGAGTGGCCATGACTTACTTGATATTTTCTTTCCAAATGATCTCTGAGATGTTCTGATGGTTTTCAAATTGGTGCACAGAGCTAGGGTTTTTGCAACCAATCAAATGCACTACAATCACTAATAACTTAATCTCCAACTCTTCACAACAACTTCCAAGGCTTAATATTCTCTCCAATTGCTCTGAGTATGAATGCAATGAGTAAACAAACATTTTTTTGTGTACTTAAAGTAAGAAATTCACCGTTAATGCAACTCATGTAAACCAAGTTGTTACTTCAAATTTTCAAACTCAAGTTCTGCTAACAATCAACATATGCACTCTTGCACAAAGGTTCCAATACACTCTAATAGCTTAAGTCCAAATGCACATACTCTTAGGATGAGTATACCAGTCATGCAGAGGTCTAGAGCTAAATTATCTCCCCCATGACCCTGAGGGCCATTTATGCAGATGTAGAGGGTGCATCCACTGTGGATGCATCTAATACATTACCATCAACATTTTCTTTCTTTCCATCTGACCAAATCATGCTTGCATCTTCTCATGCCTTCACAAACTTGACTTTTGCTTCAGGATCCAAAAATGGTTCTTCGGCCTTTTTAGGGCTTTCCTGACCTTGCGTCCTTGATCTACAAAACTTTGAGATATGTCCAGCCTTGTTATAGGTGTGACAAATCACTGGAGGTCTATTATTCCTCGGTGCATTGACATGAGTCACCATTCTACATTGTTTTGTTGTATGACCATTATAGTTACATATTTGACATGTAACATTCTAAGAACTTCTTGGATTGGTCTGATTCTGATTTCTTTGATCACATTGAATCATGTTCTTCTTACTAGTCTTGCAATTTATTTCTCTATAACCAAATCTATTACATGTATAACAATAACCATTAAAAGGTTTTACCTTTGTACAGTTCCTTGCAATGTGTACATGCTTGTTACATGCAAAACAAGTGCATTCAACAGGCTTGTGCTCATTTTTAGGAGGACTACCATTGTCTTTGGTTTGATCTTTAGTCTTCTCAGTATCATTAGATTCTTTTTGTGTCTCCTTTCTTGCTCGCATCTTATCAATCTGATTTTATGCTTCATTATATCTAATACAGCTAGTGTCCCTTTGATTCTTCTTGCATACAATTGTGATTCTACCAATTCAACACTAGTGTGTAATTTGTGTATGTGGTTCTTTGCATCTTTCAATTCAGACTCCAATCTTGCTTTGCAATGCTTCAGATCCAAGATTTCCAAATTTTCTTCCCTTAACTCTTCATTGAGTTGAAGGTTCTCTTTTACTTATTCATTGTAGACATCTTGATTGTTCATCAATTTGTCATCAAGTTCTTAAGCTGACTCAGTAAGGATGTATTTTCTTCATTCAACTTCTTGACTTTTTCTTCAAGATCATTATTAGAGTGTCCCTTCAAATCTTTTCTTAGTCTCATGATAACTAATTGAGCATCACTGACTTTTTCTTTTAGTTTTTCAATTTCTCTTTCTGAGTTATCCAGGTCTTCAAGAGTTGCTTCAAGATTATTCTTCAAATATTCTTTGTCCATGATCTCCTCAAGTGGTTAAACTTCTCTACTGAGGACCAGAGCTTTGATACCAATTGTTAGGAATGGGAACACTGAGAGGGGGGGGTGAATCAATGTTCACTATATTTTAACTTTTCACTTTATTCTGAATACTAAATTATAAATGCTTAAGTACTGAATTAAACATTCACATAAACATGAAACATGAAATCAAAACATGACACCAATATGGTTATGAGGTAATGCAAATATGTAAAAACCCTGGTGGGACTTGATACCCACTAATAATCTTCACTAGTGTTTTGTGATCCTTGTTAGAAGATCCTTTACCCTGTTAGGAGTAGCTTTACAATTCTTTTAGTACAGTAGACCTGGTTAAGGGTCAGACCCTATTAGGAGTCTTTTACAATGATCCCTATTATGGGATTGGACTCACTATCCTAGAGCTCACTGCTCAAATGATGAAGGCTACAACCTTCTAAATCAGATACACACTATATCTACAGGTGAACTGTCACTGTGACACTGCTTGTCAGATCAGTTCCTTTGGTGCACTGATGCTTTAAACTCTTCTAAATCTCTAATGCATCATATGATCTCTTTGCATACCTCTTCTCTACTTCACATGAATTTTATACAACTTCCATACTGAATACAATGGGCACACCTTATATTTATGCACTCATACCAATTATACAATTAGGTCGGCCCTATAACTAATTACAAATAATGCTTCCAAATGAATTGGCTTAAGCATGCTTACAATTATACATGTACATATGTTGGAAACCTAAATACAATGGGTACATAGCCTCTACAACATTAATTTACAATCACAAACCAAAATAGTCACTGTCATCTCTATGCTCTATTCTTTGATGGCACACACTAGCTATGCAACTTCAACTGATTGTAACTTTCACATCTTTGTATATCTACTTATACACTCTTAGACTAAGCATAAGTATAGTCTAACAACCATAATTTCTAGGGTGCATACCATAATTCATCTGTACACATGGGTGCAGGTGCTCTGAGTTGCAGGAACTATGTATGTTGTCCAGTCTTCAACACTTAACTGATTTTTGATCTTTACACTTAGTGTGTTGACTCCAAACTACTATATGACTTTGTTTCCATAATGACAACACTATATCTAGTCATATACTTTAGTATAGAGAACTTTCCAAAAATCAGTAGTACCACTATCAACAACTACATCACAAAGTTTACCTCCAAACATGCACCAAGTTCTTAACAAATTACTCCTCTAACAAGGTTCCTCCTTTGCACCGAGCAATGTTCTCCAAACTAGAAAGTTCTCATATTCAGGTTCATTTTGAATGTTCTCATTTACCACAGTAGTCCTTCTGTCACCAAAATTATTATGTGTTCACTCAAAAGATTAGTGTCCTTCTTCACCACAATTATAACAAGTACCCTTAAAGATAACCCTACCTATCTTCTTTTTCAATTTCATAGGTTTTGGTTCATCTTCAACCATTGGTTTATCCTTGACTGAGTGATCAATCTTGTCCTTCCCTCAAGATTTACTATGTTGTCTCCTTTACAACTTATCTTCTACCTCAAAGCATACTAATAAGCATCTTCAACCGAATCATTCTTTCACATACCGAACTCATCCTTAATATTGAATCTCAAACCATTCACATATCGGGCTACTTTTTCTTTACCAAGTTCTATGTGTCCAGACCAAATAGTCAACTTATAGAACTCCTCGGTATAGTACTCCAAAGTCAAATATTTTTGCTTCATATTTTGCGACTTCTTAAACAAGTTAAGCTCATAGTTGGGAGGTATGAACTTAGCTTTCAATTTAGTCACCATCAACCTCCACTGATTGATCTTCATTTCACCTTCATCTTCTCTATCTCTTTGTAATTTTTTCCACCAAAGAGTAGCATGTCCTTTTAACTTACTGTGCCAATCTTACTCTAAGAGGATCTTCAATTTCTTCAAGCTCAAAGAAATCTTCTAATTCACCAATCCAATCAATCAAGTCTTTGGGTCTAAAAGTACCAGAGAAAGTAGAAACTTCCATTCAGTAACTAGTACTTAATTGAGCTCCAGATCTATGTAACTGACTAGTTCTATCTTCACTAGATCTATCTCTTTGGTCATCTGCACTAGATCCAGCAAGTTCAAAGTCTTCAACAACTTCCTCAAAACCATCATCAGTACAAAGATTCCTCTGCATACCAACAATAGCTCTCATGAACTTAGCAATCATGTCATTCTTCACCAATTCCATCTTAGATCTAAAATCAACTTTAACCTTCTTTGTAATCTTTGATTCCACAGCATCACAAAGATCTGCAATCACTCTAGGGTCTAATATTCTCAGAGGCATCCTTCAAGATTTTCAAATGCCCAAAGCAATAAGTCCCAAACCAAGGTCCTGGTGCAAACAGCCTCAACTCAGAGATTGGTTTACATACTCAAGAACTTCAAGCTCTAATACCACTTGACATAGGACATGTAAGGAGGATCCAATTAAGGACAGTTCAAACATGCTGCCAAACACCAACAATGTAGAATAACACAACAAGACAATGTTTTCAACTAAATTTTCATCAACATGACTGGTTGTAAGGTCTTTCAGGTTAGGGCCAAGTACAATCACAAAGTTCCTGAGTAGCAGTAAGGTCAACTAAATTTTACAAACTCAGCTCTAAATTTATGTACTTCTGATACCAATTGTTAGAAAGTAAATTCCACCAAGATAACTGAGAGGGGGGGGTGAATCAGTTATCTGATAATTATAACTTTTATCAATTTCAATATAATTTAACCATGTAAGCAATATAATTACCAACCATAGCAAGATATTCATACACAATAACACAATGACACAAGATATGTTGACTAGGGAACCTTTTGCTCAATTATTTATAAATTGTTAAAAATAGGGAATACTGAGAGGGGAGGTGAATCAGTATTCTACAAACTTTAACTTTTTCCCAATTATGCATATAACAGATTATCTTAACACATGCATAACATAAGAAGCTAAACAACATGCATAGAAATAAAACTAAAGAACTCATAACACATTATTTATTCTCGAGGAAACCCTGGCCAAGGGAAAACCCCAATGGGGGTGGTACCCATAAAGATCCACTAATCAAAAGTATCATGTTAAGGATGTTGACCCTGTTAGGAGTCTATTACATGCATATAGTGTCTCAGTCCTGATTAAGGGACTATAGGCCTTGTTAGAAGCCTCAACCCTGTTAGGAGTTGGCAGTACAAAATGTGATTACCAGATGAGCCCACTACCCAAACAAGTAATATGCAATATTTAATGATTACAAAATTAGGTCAAGGCACATAACCTTATACTTCTTGCATCAATATCTCTTCGTTTCTCTTTCACTATCGCTATTACATACATTTGTTACATCACTTTTTACAATTACATCTTTACATATCTTTATACAAGTTATTAAGATTAATAACTTTCTAGTCGGCTATCACATTACAAAATATATTTATCCAAGGGTTAACATCTAGGATGTCATCCCTTTATATTTTTAAGTCATTTTGATAAACAAAATAATCCCTTAACTCTTTATCAGTTCTATCTTCATATTCTGTCT
The DNA here is from genome assembly GCA_027943335.1 of Chamaecyparis obtusa. Lineage (NCBI taxonomy): Eukaryota > Viridiplantae > Streptophyta > Pinopsida > Cupressales > Cupressaceae > Chamaecyparis > Chamaecyparis obtusa. Next base: position 1,122,881 of record BSBK01001523.1, on the reverse strand, counting down.
TGTCGGCTCAACACTGTCTTTAGTAAAACTGTCATAAATTCTTCTGTACATGCCATACTAACTTGTTCTCTGAGGTGAGTCATCAATAGTCACCATAGAGTCTATGTTCAATTTCCCAAGCATTGAAATTACTCCAATCAACATCGCAAACCAAAACTATCATCAGGTTCACTGGTAAAAACACACTGTCTCATACTTAGACAATTTGTATTGCGCTCTGACATGCTAGCTCTCTGACTTGTGTGATCTTCATGTATATCATATGTTTCCATAATGAAAACATCTATGTAACCAACTCAGCCAAATTTCCAACAATCTCCCCCTTTGTCATTAGTGGCAATATATGAGAAAATTGGCTAAGTCTTACAACTTCAAAATCTCAAAATTGTGGCCTTAAGAGTATGTATCCTCTCTATATACTATACTCCCCCTAAGAGAATGTATCCTTAACAATTTTATGCTATATATCTCTCCCCCTTTGACAACAATGACAAAAAAGGTAAGGAGGGTAACAAAACTATGTTCACAAAAATTTATACCTTAATTCAATATTGCAAAGTTGGTAGGCTTGCAACACAATCTACAAAATTGATCTTCATAGCCTCTAACTCTTTCTCCCATGATTTCTTAATTGAATCTGCAACACTGAGTAGTGCGCATAATCCATAAGATGCAATCTCCCATGCTTGGAGATTTTCATAACTAAACTTCTAAAAAGATGTCTTGGCTGAAAGACATTCTTCTAGTTGCCCTTCAATAGTGCTCAAGTTTATAGAAATGTTGTCTCTTAAAAGAGTGAATCTCTCCAGCTTCCTTTTCTTGTCATCTTGCAAAACTCTCATTTCATCATAAATCTTTTGAATTTTCTACTCAATATCAAATACCTTCACATTGGGGCTCGAAAGAAGGTTTGTCTCATTCTGAATTTCCGCTTCCTTCATCTTCATCTTCTAAACTTCCTCTCCTACCAAGTTCTCTGATTTTGTACATTGAATGTACAAGGATTTTCCTCTTTCCAAATTATTTCTCAATTCCTTTATACAGATATCAAGGTTATTGATATCATTCCTTATATTTTGACTGATGTTCAAAAGTGTTTTGGCCTCATAAGCTACTTGAGCTTTCACCTTTGCTGTATCAGATAGATTTGTAAACTCATCATCAAAATTATTCATTACTTTCTTTTCTCTTACCAAAGGGTCATCTTTTGCAATCTGTGTAGTAATAATACCTTGTAATTTCTTAGTAAGCTCCTTCAGGCATCCTTCAAGACTCTTTACTTTCTTGTTCTTTCTGATGATCTTGTTCAAAGATGTGATGAATTCCATTTGATCATCATCATCTACTTCCTTTCCCAAATTCTCAATCATAGAACCAATCTAAGTTTTCTTTCCAGTCTCAGGTGTAAGACTTATTTGTTCTTGAGTGGGAACAGGTTCTAGTTTCTTTGTCACTTTAGGTTCTACAACTATGGTTTTTGTTTTCTTCTCTTCTCCTTTGATACTATCCTGATCTTGAAAAGCTGAATTGTCAACAATGTTTTCAAGATTCTTGAATAAGTTATCATCACTATCCAAGGTGATCTTAGTTCCTTCTACATTCATTACTTCATCCTAAATATTTATGGCTGGTGGAGAGGGAATGTCCTCTTGTTCTAGTTCTACTACTTGATCTTTGAATTCTACTGCAACTGATGATTCTCTAGCATTCTCTGACATTACCTTAATGATTGCTTGCTTTGTTTCTATATTAACTTCTTCATATATGCCTCCCATAATCTAAATAGTTCTCTTCTTGGTTCTCAAATGGGTTCTTAGATCCTTGATAATCTAATTGAAGTGTACTTCATCTCTTACAACACAAAGTTTTCTTACAATCTTTTCTCTAATAGCTATATCTTCTTTTGATGCTCTCTTCTTTCTATTTACAAGTTTCTTGTACAAGTCATTAGGTATCTTACCCTGAATTGTATCAAAATTTCTTATCAGATAAAATCATATGCACTGCATTTTCTAGATTTAATCTCTCCGCATAATCATAGAGATCATAATATTTGTTCATCTTTGTAAAGTCTCCATCTTGAATGATCTATTCATTAACCTTCTCAACTCTAGGTTTCCAAGTTTTCTTCTTAACAGGAGTGCTTTCATCATCTTTGATATCTACAATTTTCCTTTGAACTGGTGGCACCAATGTCTTCTGTCTCTTACCCAGTCCAATAGCAATCTCTTTTACTCTTTTTCTAGGTGTGGAGGAGGTTGATCTAGTGGATATTATTGCTTCTTGATCCTCCTTTGTTTCTTCCACTTTCACCTTAACTAATGTTTCCCTTTGTTGTGCTGCAATTGATGATAGAGGTGGAATAGACAAAACTTCATTTTGTCCAATATCTCTAATTGTTGTTGTTGTTTGGTTGGCTAACAAGAATTCATGCTCAATCATCCTTGTATATTTTAGAATTTTCTTGATAGTACTCTCAACTTTTTTTTTAGACTATTTCTCTTTAAGGATGGTCTTTGCGGAGTTGAAGTTCTCAAAGGTTCAAAACCTGTTACAATGAGTATCCAACTTGCACTTAAGTAATCTGCTTACATATTCTTCTATCTCAATCTTAGATATCTCATAGCCAAGAGGGTCTATGAACTCTATTCTAGGTTCTACTACTTCAATGTAAGTAAAGTCAGTATCAACCATGACACATATCTCATTTTTATACTTCTCCACAAGAGACTGTGGGATCCTTGATCTGCTAGACATCAAATTCTGAAATGATTTAATTAACAACATTGTACTTTCATTCACTTTATCAATAACATGCCTCCTATAAACTTGGTTAATCCTTTCCATTGTAGTTTGGCCATCATTCGAGTCATTTCCAATGGTGAATGGAAATCTTCTCAATAAATGAAAGAACATATAAGTGATTAAAGATGAGAATCTAAACTATGAATACTTAGTCTTTATCTTTTCCAAATTCTCAAACAACTGTATCCTCAAAATATCACACATATCAACTTGTACTTTATCCACACACATCAAATAAGCTGCATGTATTATTCCATTTTCCATGTCATCCTCTCTCAAGTTAGCACAAAACTTAGTTGTTAGGATCTTACATAAGTATCTGACATCATCTTGCTAATTACAATTCCTCTGCCATTGTAGGATGAATTTGTGTTGTCTATGACTATTTTCCTCATGTTTTTCTCATTCAAAGGAATGGCTCTAGTTTTAGATAGTCTAGTTACTTCATGAATTAAGTCAGCTATGATATCTATCACTCTATCATCTAACCAAAACTTTCCATTGTGAATTCTGCTTAGGATTATCTTGGTACATTCTTCATTATCAAATTCATATTACAAAGCATACTTAATGATCTCATTATCTTTCAAATGCTCAAACCCTACTTTCAATGACATGTCTTGATTATATATTTTCCGATATTCCTCTGTGAAGTCACTATCACTAATAGTCTCTAGTTTGCATCCCAAATAACTTCTAACATTCTCTAGATGTAAAACTCTGTTTGGTACGGATGATAAAGCTAACCTAGGATCATCTTCCAAGGGTTCTACTAGTTCCCTTTTCATCTTAGGTCTATTATTATCTCTAACATTATGACTCAAAGAAATATCCATGACTTCCTCTAATTCCTTAACTGATTTATAGATCTGCCAAGTAAAATACCTCGATTTCACGATTTAGGGCTTGCGTAGATTTAGCACAAAATTCTTCACCAAATCCTTGCAAAATGCTTCCAATCATTTCTCTTTGATCTCCTTAACACTTGTATTCACTTTGATGATCAAATAACACCATTTGTGACCTTTTATCAATTCAATCTCACTTAGATCTGACATCGCATTCAATTCTTTTGCCACTTCTTTCCAAAAAGCTAGTTTTGTTAACCTGCAAAAGTTAAAACTTCTTGCGATCTCACAAAACATAATATTTTTCTTTTCACTCTTAATTATAGCATTAGAACATCTTATAATATCTTTCATTAACTACGCAAGACTCAATTCATCATATATCAAATTCTACACTAATCTAAGTTCCTATTCTACTGTAATTTACATGAATTAAGTACTTTGAGATAGGTCAGATAAAGATTCATTCTTACCATTTAATACTTCACCTTTCTAATTGCCTTCCATGCTGAATATGTCTCCTTAATCTATGCTTTTAACAAACTTCACTTCATCTGAATTACTACAGCATCCTTTCTGACTGTTGCTTGCATCTTCATTTCTTCTTGCCTGACTTCTAGGGTTAGGATTGGTATGAAAAACTCTATTGTTCATTATGCAAAACCTTGTTGTATGTCTAATCTTGTTACATATTTGACAAAATATTCCATTGTTTCCATATCTTGGTCCAGGCTGATTGATCTATAATCTGCAATTTCTAGCAATGTGTCCAACCTTGTTGCATCTATAACATACTACTCCATTTCTTCTATTCATATCTTTAGTAGGTTTCTTATCTGCATGGTTAGTATTTCTAAACATTCTACTACTATTGTTATTCTCAACAAATTTAGGTTTTCTGCATTCAATAGCTCTATGTCCAAAACCATGACAATTATAACAATAACCATTAAGAGGTTTAAATTGCTTTCCTATGCAATCTCTCTTCATATGACCAACAATATTACAAGAAAAACATCTACCTTTGAATTCTCTTTGCATACCTTTAGGTGATTCCTCTTTCTTAGGTGATTCTTCTTCCTTAGGTGTATCTTCAGAATTGTTAATCTTATCAGACTTCTTCTCATCTATGCTTTTAGATATTTTCAAATCTGGTTCCTTGCTTTCTTCATTTGCTTTAAAAGTGTTGAATCCAAGACCAGTCTTATCATAGAATGGTTTTTGATAAGATATTTGTTCATCAATCTTCTCACTAGTTGAATATAGTCTTTCAAGTTGCTACTTAGATTGAGTCAGTTCTCCTTTCACAATTGTATTGTATTTCTCAAGTTCAGCATACTGCAAATTGACTTTCTCAAGTTCAGATGTTACTTTACCAAGTTTAGATTTTAACCCTTCATTTTCATGCTTAAGATTTTCATTCTCAGATTTCAGATTTGCTTCATTCTTGCCATTTCCATCTTTCAGACTTAGCTTCAGATTTTCTATCTTCAGTTCATGTTTAAGGATCTCATTTTCTTTTTGTAAATTGTCATTACAATCTTCAATGTGAATTTTAGATTCCTTTTTAGATTTCAGATCTTCCAATTTGTTTTTCAGTTTCTCAATGAGGTTCTTTGCATCATCATATTTTCCTTTCAGAGTATCTCTTTCATCAGTAAGCATATCAATCTGTTCAAGAGCTTCTTCAAAATTCTTCTGTAGCTGATCCATATCCATAGAGATCTTACTCAAGCTGCTAGGCTTTCCTTGAATGATTATTTCCCGAGTAACTAACCTCTGATACAAATTGTTAGAAATAGGGAATACTGAGAGGGGGGGTTGAATCAGTATTCTAGAAACTTTAACTTTTTCCCAATTATGGATATAACAGATTATCTTAACACATGCATAACATAAGAAGCTAAACAACATGCATAGCAATAAAACTAAAGAACTCATAACACATTATTTGTTCTCGAGGAAACCCTGGCCAAGGGAAAACCCCGGTGGGGATGGTACCCACAAAGATCCACTAATTAGAAGTATCTTGTTAAGGATATTGACCTTGTTAGGATTCTATTACATGCATATAGTGTCTCAGTCTTGATTAAGGGACTATAGGCCTTGCTAGAAGCCTCAACTCTGTTAGGAGATGGTAGTACAAAATGTGATTACTAGATGAGCCCACTGCCCAAAAAAATAATATAAAATATTTATTGATTACAAAAGTAGGTCAAGGTACATAAACTTATACTGGTTGCATCAATATCTCTTCACTGCTCTTTTACTATCATTATTACATACATTCGTTACATCACTTTTTACAATTACATCTTTACATATCTTTATACAAGTTATTAAGATTAATAACTTTCCAGTCAGCTATCATATTACAAAATATCTTTATCCAAGGGTTAACATCTAGGATGTCATCCCTTTATATTGTTAAGTCATTATTTTGATAAACAAAATAATCCCTTAACTCTTTATCAGCTCTATCTTCATATTCTGTCCTTTTGGCTCAACACTATCTTTAGTAAAACTATCATAACTTTTTCTGTACATGTCATACTAACTTGTTCTCTAAGGTGAGTTGTCAATAGTCATCATAGAGTCTATGTTCAAGTTTGCAAGCACTAAACTTACTCCAATCAACATCACAAACTAAAACTATCATCAGGTTCACTGGTAAAAACACATTGTCTCATACTTAGACAATTTGTATTGCGCTCTGACATACTAGCTCTCTGACCTATGCGATCTTCATGTAGATCATATGTTTCCATAATGAAAACATGTATGTAACCAACTCAACCAAATTTCCAACAATTTAAGGAGGATCCAATTAAGGACAGTTCAAACATGCAGCCAAATACCAACAATGCATAATAACACAACAAGATAATGTTTTTAATTAAATTTTCATCAACATGACCAGTTGTAAGGTCTTTTGGGTTAGGGCCAAGTACAATCACAAATTATTTATGCAATCTTCTAACTAGTCCAACTCTGAAATAGATCAAAAATCGATGGAAACCCTAAGGAAGATCTAAACTTGACCTTGCAAGACACCAAGCAATCTCCTTGTCTCCAAGCATGCAAACCACTAGCTCTACTATTACAACTATTAGATAACAATTTGATCTTCAAGATCTCACAGGATCTAGATCTATCCTTCACATTCTACCAATCTACTAACTCATCCACCCCCACACAACTACCCAAACACTCCTTAAATACATTTCCTCAACCACAAGTCGACTGGAAGAAATAATTAACTCCTAAGCCAAGTTGACTTCTATTACAAACAAATATTTAATGTAACAACAGTCGGTTCTCAAATAGCCTGACAAATAATTAATTCTCCTTGGCAGCCTATAGATCTACATAGTAGAATACAACAAAAGCTACCAACAATAAATGCACCAATTCGGCCAACCAAATCTCTAGGAACAACCAAGCACTAGATAAAAAACTGAGCTCTAGTGAAACAACTAACCATGCCAAGCATCACTGAGAAACACAGGCATCACTAAGAAAGAATGTCGACCAAGCACCATAGGCATCATCAAGTATAAGTTCCACCAAGTGCAAGAGGTTTCACTAAGTTCCTTCAACAACTGAGCTTCCTTCAATAACTAAGACCATTGGTTAAAGCTCCAACCGAGTAACACAAAACCAAAATAACACACCACCATGCAAATTTATCGAGTACCCTAGAATGCCCCTGCATCAATTATAGTAACAAAGCAATCAATATGGATACACCTAAGGTTTTTAATGTTCTTGAAAGGAATAGATACAAATTTAAGATCCATTCTTTCAAATCTACTAAAGAGGATCAAGAGGGTGTGTTTTTGCACACTCCAGTTGGTTTTCTTCATGTCAAAGACATCAGGGCATACATACATAACAAAATTGACTTCATAGGCACTGCATAGATTTTTTATGAAATGCTAGGGTTATACAATGTAGACAAAACCCTAAGAGAAGAATGTAGGAAATTTCACAGGTTACCAATAGTCAAATACATGGAGAGATTTGAATTTGATGAATTGGACTTGACCAAGATTGTGTTGAGTAGGATTCATGATAAATTCATATGGATTGGTGGAACCCCAAACAAGATCACTAAAGAAATATTTCATGAGATCAATGTTTTACCTATGATAGGTAAAGTACCTACTGTAGAAAATAACATTAGGTTTGAAGTAGAAAAGCTAACAAAAAGAAAGTGGAACAAGAGAGCCATGACTATAAATGACATCACACAAGAAGATGTCAAACTTGTAGAAATGATATTGGGATAAAAATTCCAATATAGAAGTAGAATAAATAGTGTCTCAACCAGTTTGGTTCACATGTCTTATAAGATGGCAATTGAAGATGAAGAGTATGACCTATGCAAGGTCCTAAGGCAACAACTAATGGAAAATTTGGCAGGAATAAAAAGAAATAGGACAACACATTTTAGATTTAGATCACTGATAATGTACATATTCTTTCATGTTATGAGAAGGTTCCCTAACATGTATCTATAGAGATCTGATAGATGTTTCATGTAGATGATTAGTGACTGCTACAAAAGAAGTGATGAGAAAAATAGATATATTGAGGTTGTAGGAATGATGAAACTCTTCCAAAAAAAATGCATGAAATGGAAAGGATCCCTTAGAGACTAATTGACAAGTATAAAAATGACATTTATTTCATGGTGGAGACTAAAATCTCATGCTTTGAGGTAGTGGAGCCTATATGACGTAGACTAGGGTACAAAGGATCCAATTAAGGATAGTCCAGCCTTGCAGCTTCAGAACAACACAGTGGATAACTCAATACAAAAAATGTCTTAACTCAACTTTTCATTAACATGCATGGTTGTAAGGCCTTCTGGGTTAGGGCCAATTACAATCAGAAGTAATTTTGTAAGATCAACAAGATCCAATACAACTCTAGCTACTTTAGCTTTGAAAACTATCAGCAACTGATGAAAATCCTAAGGCAGATCTAAACTTGAGCTCACAAGCCTTCAAGAAATATCCTTGTTTCCAAACCTCAGCCACTAGCTCTACTAAAATAGACTATCAAAAATTAATTTGATCTGCAAGATCTCACGGGATCTTTTCCACAACTTTACTTCTCAAATATGCTATCAGACTCTCCTATCTAATCATCCAAATCTTCTACCTAAACAACTACCCCAACATCCTATAAATACTAATCATCAGCCACAAGTCAGTTGGATGAAACCATTAAATACTCCTAACAAATATTAAATGCAATATAAGTTGGCTCTCAAATAGCCTTACAAAAATTAAATACAACATGTCAGCTTGTAACAATAGCTACCAACAATAAATGCACCAATTCGGCCTAACAAATCACATAGAACTCCAGTCGGTAAACTGGAACAACTGAGCACCAGTGAAATAACTGAGCATACCAAGCATTGTCAAACACTAGTATCAAGCAAGAACCCCAAGCATCGCTGAGTAAAAATTTCACCAAGCACTAGAGATTACTAAGTTCCTTCAGTGACTGAGCTATTAGGAATGGGAATACTAAGAGGAGGGGTGAATCAATGTTCACTATATTTAATAATTTTACTTTAATCTTTAAACTTATCTTGAATGCTTAAGTACTGAAATGAACATTAACATAAACAAGAAATATGATCTTAACACATAACACCAATGTGGTTACAAAGAAACCAAAATAGGTAAAAACCTTGGTGGGAATTGACACCCACTAATAATCTATACTAGTGTCTTATGATCCTTGTTAGAAGATCCTTAACCCTGTTAGGAGTTGTCTTTACAATACTTTTAGTACAATGACCTTGTCAAGGGTTGGACCCTCTTAGGATTCTTTTAAAATAACCCTATTAGGGGTGTGGACACATTGTTCTAGAGCTTACTTCTCAAGTGGTGAAGGCTACAACCTTCTGATCTCAGCTACACACTATATCTGCTGGATGAACTGGCGCTGTGACACTGCTTGTCAGATCATTTCATTTGATGCATTGATGCTTTGACCTCTTACAAAGCTCTAATACATCTTATCAACTCTTTACACACTTCTTCTCTACTTATCTCAACTCTATAACAACTTCAATACTAATTACAAAAGGGCACATCTTATATTTATATGCGCTTATCAAAATAATTAACTAGGTCAGCCTATAACTGATTACATACAAAACTTCCAATTGAATTGGCTCAAGCATGTTTACATAAAAACATAATTACATGTCTATAACCTAAATAAAATAGGTGCATAGCCTTTACAAAATAATATTATCATCGCTAATCAAATTACCAACAGTCGGTTGCATACTCTATTCTATTCTGGCATTCACTATCTATGTAACTTCAACTATTTGTATCTTTGTCATACTGAATCTTCTGATCATGCACTCTTATACTAAGCATGAATATAGTCTTACCATATTATCTTCTAGGGTGCATACCATAACTCAGTCATATGCACGTGTGTTGATGCTCTAATCTACTGGTGCTCTGTTAACTGTCCAGTCTTATGTACTTAGCCAAATACTGATCTTCTGATGATGTGTGCTAACTCCAAAACACTATATGAATTTTTTGTCATAATGATAACACTATATCTAGTCATATATGATAGTATAGTCAACTTTCCAACAATCTCCCCCTTTTTCATTGATGGCAACAAAGGAATATGGCATAGTTACTAATTGTACACAAAACTCTTTATCATACTCTAACTTATATCTCCCTTATACTTTCTACTATATATCTTCTTTACATATATGACTCCATATTCTATACATTACTCCCCCTTTAACATTAATGAAAAATGTGTTCCAAAAACTATATCTACAAGTACTTATAATGTTAAGACATCCAGATATGTTGTCTGCAACTTTTGGATCTCTTGTTTCCAGAATGTAATTATTGCATTAATAGTTTGGAGATGGGCACATAAGGCATATGTCAGCTTCTCCATCTTCTCCAAATCTGAGCTAGGACCTTGATCATATGTCACCATGGTGGCATCGATCTCCTTGATGTTCTAATTTAGTACATCTAAAGAGGGTGCAAGAGCATTCCTTAACTATGTTTACCTTGTCCTTATCTTCAACATCTTCTTTTTTTCTCTTTCAATCTTGTCAATCTGCCCTTGATATACATTATTACACATATTTAAATTAGTGGAGGGATCTTCCATAAATTTCTTCACATTCTCTATCATAGCCTCTACCTCTTGGATCTTCTAATATAGATCAGTTGTTAACCTGTCCTGATTCATGTAATCAACAATAATCTTCCTGCCCTTTTTTGCAAACTCTTTTAAGGATGCTTGATCAATCTTGAGTGAACTTAGGTCAAGTGAAAATTTATTAACCAATTCAATGAGCCTCTTCTTCATATACTTCTCTTTTGCAACTAGGGATGTAGATTGTTCCAAGCTAGAAAATTTTGTCTTAAAATTTGAAAGAATTGTGCTCACATCATCTACTGAATGAACCTTAGACACTTTCATGTCTGAAGGTAGCAGGTTGTTCAAGATGTTCACTGACTCAAAAAATAAGGAATTCATCATCACTTGTTTCTCTTTGTCCTTCTTCATAGCTAAGACACTGATCTTGATCAGGTCTTCTTCTCCCCAAGATTCCAAACTGGTGGTGTCCGGTGTCAAACTTGACAATAATGATGTTGAATGTAATGGAGTGATAGGAGTGCTATCCATCACTTCATGCTTAACATTGACTAGCATCTCAATAGATTGCTCATCTGTTTTCTCACTATCTTTCATCTCTACTTCTCCTTTCTCTTTTTCTACTTCCTTTTCTTTTTCTTCTTCTTTCTTTTCTTCTTCTTTTTCTATCTCTTTTTCTATTTCTTTTTCTCCTTCAACTTCTATCATATCCTTAATTAGTACTTCTTGTTGATTAGGAGGAGTGTTACCATAGATTATCAGCCTCTTGAGTGCTTACAAAAGCTTCTTCAAACTTATCCAAATCAATATCTGATGTTGCCATTGCAATCTCAACATTGTCAATAAAAATTTTATCATCCTTATGTGCTTCTTCCATAGGCGCATGTTTCTCTACCTTTTTGGGTGCTACAATTGTAGGCACTGAATCCTGAGGGCCTATATTTTGTACATTAATGGTCTCTAACTCCTTTTCTACCTTTGTGGGCACTTGAGTAGTGGGTGCATTAGGTGGGAACATGTGCCTATTCAGGAAAACTATCTCAAAGGCTTTTTTTGTTTCCTTTGCAACTAGTTCATAATTCTTGTCCATTATATGCAAAGTTCTTGACTTGGTTCTAAGATGTGGCTTCAAAGGATCTAAAAATAAGGTCTTATCCTCTAGAGAACATATTGGTAGACTCTCATCTAAGATCTTCTCTCTTATTCTCAGATCTTACTCCATTTCTTGTCTCTTCAAGAAATCTAATATGTTCCAAACATTTTTTGCAATCATAGTCTTCAATTCTAGCACTGTCTTCTTAAACTTAAGCATATTCTTGATAACCATGCTATGAATCTCCAACTTATCTATTCCACTATACTTATCATAAAATTTTCCTATTTGATCAATCATTCCTTCCTCAATTATCCTTGAACTTAGCACTTTTAGACTAGAGCTAAAACTTACTTGTGGAGGTGCTTGAGTACTCTTTCTTTGGCTCCTTGTAGTGCATGGGGATGGATGACTAGCTCATGTCTCTTTCTTCCTCTTTTCCATTTTCTTATACTTTGAAGGAGTAGTAAGATCAATTGTTTCCTTGGGCGCAGGAGGGGTATCATCTATTTTACCCTTCGGATCATCAGAATTCTCTACTTTTACCTTCTTCAATTTTGGGTCATTAGACTCTACCTCTACTGTAGATGCACTCTCAATTCCCAAAGAAATCTTTCCTTGTCTTGCTTTGTCCAGGTCTTCTTGAGTTACTCCATGAATTTTCAATATCACAGAAGTAACTTTGGTTACTTTTCTTTTAGTTGTTGTGCTATTTAAAACTACATCAACTTCTCTTATTTTTTCTTCATAAGTCCCTCATCTTGGCTCATTAGGGTCCTTAGGTGCTGATAATAGTACTTGAGCATATGCCTCTATGATTGGCTCCTCAACCTTATATCCAAGTGGATGAATCCACTTTGTCCTTGGTTCAACTGCTTCCATACATGTTGTATCAGTCTCCACCATAAAGAAAATGATATCTTTGTATTTCTCAACAATACTCTTTGGTATTCTATACCTCATTTGCATTTTAGCCCTAAATGTCTTCAATTATAGTGTCATTTAGTCCTTTAGTGTACTCTCAATAGTTTCCTTGAAGGATATCTATGGCATTGTAGGCATACTCTTGTCCAAATAAAAATCTGACACCTTTCCAAGAATGTTGAAGTACATGTATATGATCAAAGACCCAAACTTGAATATTTTGGCCTTGTCATGTTTAATGGATTTAATGTTGTCTATCAGTTGTGAACATAGGATCTCACATAGATTAAACTCTCCATTTTCTCTCACAAGTCTTATTGCTACAAGAATTTTGGCTACTGACACACTATTCACTCTCTTGGTGTGTTGAAACCTATACCCTAGTATCATAGACATCAATTTGATGTCTTTTTCCTCTATAGGCTCTATAGTCATTCCATGCCTATCACTTCTTGATTTGCATGTTTTCTCAACAATTTTTCTCACATCCTTTTCTACTGGAAGAATGAAACCTTTCTTAGAGAGACCTATCATCTCATGAATTAGGTCTCCAATTATTCTGACCGACACTTCACCTATCTAGAATAGGTCATCATGAATTTTGCTAAGCAAGATCGTTATCCACTCAGACTTATAAAACTCATATGCCATACCATATTCAACTATGGGATGTTTCTCTAACTGTGCAAACTCATCAAGGAAGGTTTTGTCCAGTTTCATCATGGTCTCAATGTATACTCTAATTCTATCAAGACCTACTAGCTACTTGTTATAGTATATGTATGCACAGATGTCTTTGACATGCATAACACCTATAGGAGTGTGGGAGAATGCCCCTTCTAGGTCATCCAACGTAGATTTGAATGGGTGCCTCTTAAATACATATATTTTATTCTCCACAACATCAAATAAAATAGGAATAGCCATCACTTACTTGTATATCACTTTCCTAATGGTTTCCAAGAACTTCTAAATCAGCACGACAAATTAGGGCTTTTGCAACCGATCAAACACACTACTTTACTGGTGAATCAATTTGTAATCCTTCGAAATCAACTAATAGGGATTTTTCATTTTTCAATCACTCTAAACTTGAATGAAATGAGTGATCTAAAAGCTTCTATGTACTTTAAAGTAAAAATTCTACCACTAATGCTTGCCGCGTAAACTAGACTTTCATTGAAAATATCCAACTTTCATTCTGCTATCAATCAGGAAGTGTGCTCTTGCACACAACCTCTATTAGTCTCCAAAAGGTTAAATCTAAAGGTGCATACTCTAAGCATGAGTATACCAGCTGCGTAGGGGTCTAGAGCTAAATTATCTCCCCTTATGACCTTGAGGGATATTTATCTAGATGTAGAGGGTGCGTCCACTGTAGATGCATCCAATACATACTCATCAACCTTATCCTTCTTTGCCTCTAACCAAATCATGCTCACTTCTTTTGAAGCTTTCACAAACTTGACTTCTCCTTCGGTATCCAGTATTGATTCTTCTAGCTTTTTAGGTCTTTCCAGACTTTGCATTCTTGATCTACAGAACTTTGAGATGTGTCTAGCCTTGTTACAAGAGTAACAAATAACTAGAGGCCTTAAATTCCTTAGCGCATTGACATGGGTTACCATTTTACACTGTTTAGCTGAGTGATCATTATAGTTACAAATCTGACATTTAATACTCTGAGAACTTCTTGCATTTGGTTGATTCTTATTTCTCTGATTATGCTGAGTCTTGTTCTTCTAACTTGTTTTACAATTCATAGCTCTATGACCAAATTTATTGCATGAATAATAGTAACCATTGAAAGGTCTTACCTCTTTACAGTTCCTTGCTATATGTCCATACTTGTTACATGCATAACAAGTTCAATCTACTCACTTGGGCTCATCTTTGGATGGTTCAATACTATCTTTAGTCTAATTTTTTTTCTTCTTAGCATCAGTGGTGTCTTCTGGTGCTTTAATCCTTGCTTGCATGTCATCAATCTGATTTTGTGCTTCATTGACTCCAATGTTGTTGGTATCTCCTTTAAGCTTCTAAGCATATAACTAAGATTCTATCAGACCCTTTCTTGTGTGTAATTTATCAATGTGAATCTTTTCTTATTTTAACTCAAATTCAAAGTTTTCTTTGTTGTTTCTTAGCTCCAAGATTTCCATGTTTTCTTGCCTCAATTCTTCATTTAGTTGAAGGTTCTCTTTGATATGTTCATCATAGAATTCCTTATTGTTATTTATCTTTTCATCCAAATCTTCAATATGATCTTTCAAAGATGTGTTCTCTTCATTTATCTTTTTTATCATTATCCCTAAATCACTGGTAGAACATTCTTTTAAATATTTTCTTAGTCTTTTGATGACTACTTGAGCATCACTGAATTTTTCTTTTTGTTCTTCAATTTCCTTTTCAAATCTGTCCAAGTATTCAAGAGCAGCTTCAAGATTTCTTTTCAGATGTTTCATTTTTGTCTTGTCCATGATCTCCTCAAGTGGTTAAACTTCTTTGCTGAGGGCCAGAGCTCTGATACCAATTTTTAGGAATGGGAACACAAAGAGGGGAGGGTGAATTAGTCTTCACTATATTTAATCTTTTTACTTTACTCTTTAAACTTATCTTGAATTCTTAAGTACTGAAATGAACATTAACATAAAAAAGAAATATGATCTCAACATATAACACCAATGTAGTTATGGGGAAACCCAAATAGGTAAAAACCCCAGTGGGAATTGACACCCACTAATAATATGTACTAGTGTCTTATGATCCTTGTTAGATGATCCTTAACCCTATTAGGAGTTGTCTTTACAATACTTTTAGTATAGTGACCTTGTCAAGGATCGGACCCTATTAGGAGTCTTTTACAATAACCCTATTAGGGGTGTGGACACACTGTCCTAGAGCTTGCTACTCAAGTGGTGAAGGTTACAACCTTCTGATCTTAGATACAGACTATATCTGCTAGATGAACTAGCACTGTGACACTGCTTGTCAGATTAGTTCTTTTGATGAGCTGATGCTTTGACCTCTTGAAAATATCTAATCCATCTTATCAAATCTTTTCACACTTATTCTCTTCTTATCTCAACTATATAACAACTTCCATACTAATTACAAAAGGGCGCATCTCATATTTATATGTGCTTATCAAAATAATTAACTAGGTTGGCCTATAACTGATTACATACAACACTTCCAATTGAATTGGCTCAAGTGTGTTTACATACAAACATAATTACATGTCTATAACCTAAATAAAATAGGCTCATAGCCTTTACAAAACAATATTATCATCGCTAATCAAATTACCAACAATTGGCTACATACTTTGTTCTATTTTGGCAATCACTGTCTATGTAACTTCAACTGTCTGTATCTTTGTCATATTGAATCTTATAATCATGTGCACTTAGAATAAGCATGAATATACTCTTACAATCTTATCTTCTAGGGCACATACCATAACTTAGTCATACGCACATGCGCCGATGCTCTGATCTACTGGTGCTCTATTGACTATCTAGTCTTTTGTACTTAGCCAAATATTGATCTTCTGATGATGTGCATTGACTCCAAAACACTATATGACTTTGTTTCCATAATGAAAACACTATATCTAGTCATATATGACAATATAGTCAACTTGCCAACATGAGTTTCCTTTAATGACCGAGACTGTCAGTCAAGGCTACAACCAAGTAACATTGGCCAAACACACACCACCCATGTAGATTCACCGAGGACCAAGAATGCCCCTCCATCACTATAACTTCATGGTCTACCCCTATGGTATATGAAGTTGACTACACCATTCTATAACTTCACATCCAACATGTTTTACACTCCTCTAAAGACCCTAATTTTCCTAGGTAGGGAACATATGAAGAAAAATACACATCAATTAAGGAAGAACTAGTAAAAGGGAGAAGGGAGAAGAAAGCTTAATCCCTTGTTGACAAAATAGCAAGGCATCATGGAATATCAAAAGAAGAAATGAAAACTATTAGGGAAAAACTAGCAGAGATTGGGGAGAAATATAATATTCCCCCTTCTCAACCTAACATTGAAGCACCTCAAGTGGTAGAGGTTGAAGAAGAAGAAGAAGAGAAAGAAAAATATGACAGTCCTACATCTACTAGGAGAACATCACAGAGGTAGGCTGCAAAAGCAACTACACAAGGTCAAACCCCTCCTAAAGCTAGAGCTAAGGCCATGGCTAGTGGACCAAGAAAGAAAAGGAGAACAGTTGACACTCGGAATCCATCTTCGCATGGGAAGGATAAGCATCAAAATACTACAAAAGAACAACAATGAAATAAGGAAGATCAAATGATGGATACAAAGAAAATTGAGGAACAAAAGAAGAAGGAATAAGAAGATGAAAAGGACAAGAAACTTCAAGAGGCAAATCTAAGGGCACTTGAAGAAAATAAAAGGAAAGCAAAAGAAGTTGATAAATAGAAAGACCATGAAGCGCAAAGGAATCTATTTAAGCCCTACTTAAAATTTCTACAAAAGAGAGCAGTGAACGATGACAAGATTACTTCTATCAAAAAGTACTTTCATAGATATGATGAAGAAGAGAAAAATAAGATAGAAGATATAGTTTTTGAGCACATGCTCACATTTAAAAATAATTTGATTGAAATATAAGGTCCAGTCAGTAAGGACCTATTTGAGAGACTAGAAGGAAGAAAGAAGAGAGCCCTGGATGAGGACATCAACATGAGATAGGATATTCTTCTACAAAATATTCCTACTGTGACAAGGAATGAGATGGGAGATTGGCTTGAGAAGCTAAGGCCAAAGGTAAGAACCAAAACTAGAATCATAAATTTTATGGCCTAAAAGTATGAAGAGGTTGAGTAGGAAACACATGAGGAGGTTGGACAACTACTCTTGGAGGAGCAACCTGATCTTGGAAAGTCTACAAGGACCCCAACCCTAGTGATCACCTTATAGAGCCTAAAACTTAAAAAAATGCTGAAGAGGTTGATGTTCCAAAGAAAATAGAGGTATTTGATACTACATTACCTAACTTCTACATTGACAATGGTGGAGTATCACTAGACATAGAGCAGGATACATCTGATCTATTTCAGATAACTGAAACCTTGGAAAATATTGATGAAATAGTAAAGAACATTGAGCCCCCCAAGATCACTCAAGAAGAATTAGCTTAGAAGGAGAAACAAAAGGAGAAAACACCTAAAAAAGAACAAGTACCAGAAGAAAAAGATGAAGAAAAGGAAATAGAAAAAGAGAAGGAACAGGAAAAGGAAGAGGAACAGCCAAAAGGATTTCCTATCACCCCTTTTTCTACACCTAGTTTGTTGGAAAGTGGATCCCAATCACTTCCAACTAACTTATAAGACATGGATGTCACAAATTTGATGCAATGGTCAATCCTTTATTTTTCTAAAGAAAAGGAAAAATCATAGAAGAAGACTGACAAAACTACAAAGACAATCCAGTGAGAAACACAAGTATTGAGTAAGCTTTTGACTACACCTCTTGTACATATTAAAGATCCTATAAATAGTCTAGACAATGTTCTAAGTATAGTAGAATAAAATTTTGATACATTAGAAGAAGAAGCAAGAATAAAATTAGTGGAGGACTTCAAAATTCTAAGGATGAAAGATACTCTTGATGGGCTCGAGAGTGTTCTTAATACATTAATTTCCACTGAAAAGGAAATCAAACCTTGTCTTAAGGATGGACAAGATCTATACAAACTTTGCATGACTTTGCACAAGCATGTAAAGAGTATATCAAATATTATAGCTCAAGTTGAAGAGGTTTTGGTAAAACTCTCTAAGGATTTTGAAAATAAGAAAATATTGGACATAAATAAGCAAACAAATTTGGGATTGTGGATAAAATCCATACCCTACAGTTGGAAAAGGACAAAGTTCATAAAAGATTCTTTGAGTTAAGAATATTTTTTACTCCAAAAATTAATGTCTTGGAGAGTACTCATGAGGACCTTTATCTTGGCCTCAAAACATTTTAGGGACTAGTACCTATTGATGTAGAGGAAGTAGACAAGGCCGCATTTGGTCTCTATGGACTAATTCAGACATGCAGATTATGAAGACCAACTACAGAGACATACTACAAACAGTTCAACTATGATTCTATACATTTTCAATTTTGTTATTTTGGTGGCTTCTTTAGACATTTTTGGCACCCTTTCCATTGATGTCAAAGGGGGAGAGAGAAGAAAAAAATGTAATGAGAAAAAGAGAACAAGTATGTAAAATGAAAATATAGAAAACATAAATAAAGGAAAGTTTCTTCTAAAGGCTATGTGTCAAATTTCTATGTGTTGCATTTCTATCAGTATATTCCCTTTTACATTTTTTCCTTGTTGTTGCACTTAGTCATTTTTTTTTCACTAAGTGTTTCCATAAATGCCAGAGGGGGAGATTTTTGAAAGGTGATCAACACATGCACACATATGCACATGTAGGCACTGTGTACAAGGAAATGTACCTTCATAGAATTAGTATCATACAATAAATCAAATAGAGACTAAATAAATCACAATTAATACTCTATTTAGCAAATAAATCATAATTAAGCATCCTATGGCTCTCTATCTAAGATTGTTAATGTGAAGCTCTCAACAAGCTACCATTAATGAAAGTCCTAGAATGAGAAATGATTATGATAAAGAAAATGTTAATAATTAATTCAAATTGAAATGATAAATTGCTCCCAAAATGCCTTTCTAGATATAAAATGCAAGAGGTTCTATGCAATTCTCAGGTGTGTGGTTATGAATTATGATTGATTTTGGTCTTCCTTTTATAGATTTATGCAAGGGTAGGGGGTGTAGTTGTGTTGATCATGATTAAGCTTGAGTTGAGTCTTTGGCTCCACCCTTTGAAGACAATTTAAATATTGTGTCCTCAAAGCTTGGGACAAGTAGACAAGATGAGTGGACAAGATGCTCTTTCACTTTGAGTGATTGAGATTGAATTTGGCTTGATCCATGTGAATGCCTTTCTCAAATCCTATTGGTTGATTGATTTTCCTCCCCTTTTGGTTGTTGAGAGAAATTAGGATTTATTAAATGATTTTAATTGATTTATTTAGCCATGTACCCCTTGAATGGGTTGAATTTTATTTAATTCAAAACTATACAATTAATAGAATTAGTTGCACTTTGATTTGATTTCACTTGATTAAAATGCTCTTGATTTTGATTTATCTTGAATTAAAGTTTGATTTTAATTTTGATTGGCTAAATTTTTTATTTGATTCAATTGCTTTGATCTTGTCCTCGATTCGCTTTGATTTGTTATGATTTTATTTGATTTTCCTTGATTTATCTTGATTTATTACTTAATTGTCTTTGTCCATTTTCAAGTGATTACAAATGCCCCTCTTTGAGTTGATGTGCGAAGCATGTCAATTCAAAGAATACTCTAATCTAGCTGATAATAGGTCCTAGTTCTATCGATGGTCAATCTTTGATGTTCATTTGATATTACTCGATGATCGATTCTTGATATCTGATATGAAATTGATGTGGTTCTGATGATGTTTGTTCAATTGTTGTTTCTCTTTGATGTTTGTTCTAATGATTGATCCTTGATATGATGGTTGATCTGATGAAAGATTCTAATGTGATACCTGATTGTATAATATATCTTGATGTGATGCCCCATTTGATTGACTAACAAAAAAATTTTAGATAAAATTTTGCGCTCTGATTTGATGGTTGATCTCCTGGTTCGATGATGATGTTGTTGATGTTGATTATCCGATGGTATGCCCCCTTAGAAATGAAATAAAATTTGATTGATGTTTGAAAATTTTGACTATTTAGGTCAATTTACATTTATTTAGTTCCATTTATAATGAATTTTGATTTCATTTCCAATATTTTTTTTACATCTGTTTGATGACAAATGCCCCAGCTTTGGCTGATTTGATAAAAAAATTCAAGTTCTTAAGTCAATTGTGGTAAAAGATTCCTCTTTTACGTCAAAGATACCCTTTTTAGGTCAAAAGGGTCTATATAAAGGGGTAAAAGGTCAATTTACTATTCATTTTCACCTTTACTTTTCACTTTTTGAGCTCTGACCTCTATTGAATTTTGATGATGTCAATCCCGATTCATGAGCATAGATTCAAGTGAGGTCATTGATATTAGTGTCCACCTAGCTTCGGACCTCTGGTGAGTGCCTAAACTTCTTCATTTTGTCGATTTTAGCATTTAATTTCAAGAAATCTGAATTTTTCATGTAAAAACCCTCTTTTTTCCTTTTTTACTTTCAAATAGCACTTTTACCCAATTAAACTACACTTTTTCCCTCCAAGTTGTGCTTCTGTGACTTTAAACAACACTTCTGCATTTTGAAACTATGCTTATACATGCCAATTTTAGGCCCTAAACTACTTTTGCTATGTTAAACAACACTTTTGCTCTTGTTTTCACTTTTTCCAATTTAAACAGTGCTTCTGATCCTTTGAATAGCGCTTTCAAATGCTTTTAGCACTTTTGCCCCAATTTGTGCTTTTAATCCATTAAGTAGCACATTTACACATTTAAATAGTGCTTTTGTGTTTTAGCACTTTTAAAGCCTGAAATAGCACTTTCACCTTGCCAGAAAAATACTTGGAATTGTTGAAGTCCACTTTGCAATTTTCTCAATGTCGTCGATCAGATGATAGGTTAAGGTAATGAACTTTACGTTTATAGGGAGTTATAAGATGTCAATATGAGTCAGTCATAGTATGAATATTTATTTATCAATCTAGATTTAGATGATGGGTAATGATAAATTTTTTGTTCTATCTGAGTAAAAACATGAAAATTGATTATGGTTTGATATTTTGAACATTTTTTATTAACTTAGAATGATACAAATAATAATTGATTTCAATACTGATTTGATTGAACTTTCTTTTTGCAGGAGATCCTGAAGTCTTTAGGTATTCATGGGTCCTACCCATTATCATGGAGTATGATTCCTGATTTGAGTGCAGTGGATCTTCACCATATTAGTCTTTGTGGCTTATCGTTCCTTTTACATCTTCCTCAATTTTGAGTGAATCAGGGTCTCATCACTGCTATGGCTTAGCGTTGGCACTCAGACCATAATACTTTCCACTTGCCACTAGGGGAGATGACCATTACCCCTAAGGATGTATATCATATCCTCTGTTTACCTACTCGTGGTGAGCAAGTGTATTATGATTCTCTCTATGATGGATCTGCATGTTGGTGGGTTTTTGGTGATCCTACCATTGGTGACGCTCACATCTAGTAGGTGTAGTTTCTTTCATTTCCTATATTGCCAACTATTTTGGGTACCTTGATTGGTGAATTCTTGCTTCCTGATATATGAGGGCATGGGTTTGTTGTTGGTTGGGGTCCTATCCTTGAGGATCTGATGGCACATCCTCATCGCTTTGATTGGGGTTCATGTGTCTTGGCTCAGTTATACTATGAGTTACACATAGTGGTTTATAGGCATTCCACTACACTTACTGCATGAGCAATCCTTTTAAAGCTTTGGACCTAGGAGCATATCCCAGTGACACATCCTATTACAGCATGAGATCATGAGCTAGGTTGGCCATTTTCTTGGATGTACAAGGGTATTATCATCCAGACCCATATGGGTAAGCTAGATTACTGGTAGCATGTCATTGATGACATGGATACTGTTGTGTGGAGGCCCTATATTGGTTGCAAGGCTTTGCCTAAGGATGATGTTGAGATACCTTACATGTTCTTCCCCTAATGGATGATCAGGTGTTCCACATATATCATTGAGAGGTTCTACTTCTAGTGAGTTCTGCTTTAGTATGGTCACATATAGGATATGCCACAAGGAGTACATATGTATGCTCAAGTGCAGGCTGAGAGATCATTATAGGGTCCATGTGTGGATTATGGGATGGTTATGTGAGAGATCTGATATCTTGGGTATCATCCTTGGTCTACTAGATCATAGATCATGGATGCTAGTATCACTGACGAGTATGCTTCTTGGATACATCAATATCCTTTTCCTAGATTCACTGATCCTATGGAGAGAGTTCCTGCCATTGATGAGCTATCAGATGGAGATGATGGGGATGTAGGGGATGGTGGTGATGATGATGGTGGAGATGAAAATGGAGATGGTGGTGGTAGGATTAGGGGACAACATGGAGGACATGGTCATCAAGGAGCTAGAGTAGGTAGGGTTCATATTCTAGTGATTATTGTTGCTCCTATTCCTCCTAGGGGTGATGATTAGGTGAGGGTTTTTCGTGTGGATAGAGTACTCCATCATGTTGCCGGAGATCTAATAGATAGACCTAGATTCAGGCATCAGTTGGAGGTTGATGCACATATTGCATAATTTTTACTCAATCAGACACATGGTGCTCCTACTCAGCAGGTTATTCCTCCATTTGTTCTATAGGCAACCTCATCTCAGGTACATGCTTCTACTTTGATGCCTTCATCTTCTTCCATTCCTCCTCCTCAATCTTCTGCAGTGTAGGCTCCTAGTGTGGTTGCACCAAAGGTTCAAGCTTTACAGTCTGATGTCTCTAAGATTAGATAGGAGATCAGACACTTGAGCTCTATGATGTAGAGTTTCATGGCTGCTATGAGTCAATAGGGTTTACAGGCTAGTTCGAGTCAGCCTCTAGATAGTACTCCTAGTCCTGATGGTACTGATGGTGCTGGTGGTTCAGCTCTTTGAGATATTTCTGATTATTCCATTTGATATACATGATCTCATTTATTCATTTTTATCAAGACATTGGACTCTTTATTGTATCATTTTTTATTCATTGATGTTGTTTATGTTGATACTTTGGTAGACATTGATGTTCAGATATTGCATTTATGATCATTTGATGGACTTTGATATTCTACTCCTTTTATGATGATGGTACCATAGACTCTAATTCCTACTTTGATAGATTTACTATATATGATTTCATGATGTGTTGGATCTCCTTTTTAGGTTTTTGCATGATATGCAGATCTAGATGATTCTATCTCCTATATGCTTTGTTTTATGCTTTTCAAAATGCAATTTTTGAAATGAATACATATGTTTTATTGATGCTTAAATTATTGTCTTATGTATGACTTAGAATAGATGAATGCAATGTTGATTTAATGATTAATGATATTGGGTATGAATGCAATGGATACAGGTAGGATGTTAAATGGATAATGAATAATGGATCTAATGGATGTATTTCTTTTGATATGCAATTGTGATGGATCTATGTAATGATGAAATGACTATGAGCTTTTAATGATTAATGATTCTAAATGTTATAGGTGATAAGGATGGATGATGCTATCATGAATGTCCTCTAATGAACCTTAATGAATTATGCCATGTTTCACTAAATGATATGCCTTTAATGATGAATGATCTTAATGGATGTAGTGAATGATTAACTAACTAATGCAATGCACTTAATGGATTGATATAAGAGAATGCACCTTAAATGAGATGAATGCAATCTAATGATAATTAATGAACTTAATGAAATTTAAATGGATGCAATCTAATGATAATACAACTTAATGTAATGTAAATAAATTTTAATGATATATGACATATGCAACCTAATGAACTTAATGATTAAAATGTTGGACACATTTAAATGAATGCAAGGTTTTAATGAAGGTGGCTTAATGCAACTTAACCAATGCAAGTGAACTAATGAAATGCACTTTATTTTTTATTCATTTTTTATTTCCAACACACTCAATCATATATAGTTGTTTCTTATGATCCTTTGATTTTTTATTTGACTACACCCCCTTTCTCTTTTCCTTTTGCAAATTAAGCTAAGAAAGGTGAAATATATTAAATGCATTTAATCTAAGATGTATGCAACTAACTATCATTATTCAAAAAATTGGAGCTTATAATCATCATTGAGCAATTTTGGAATCCTGTTTAGTACAACCATCACTAGTTCAACTATGATGATATGAATACTTTTTGCACCTCTTTCTTTTCTTTCCCATCTCTTTTGGGTATGACTATCACTGATTAAAGCCAATCATGACAGTGAAAATACCAATTTTGTCAGATTCTATGTTGCAAGTGGATTTTGGTATTATGATATTGAAGATCAAAATAGCCAAGGTATCCTATTGCGTAAACAAGTAGAAATCTTAGTTTTATCCTATGTACAAGTCCTCGATGATTCTTTGATGATCACATGCTTAAACAAATAATACATGATTTAAAACTTTGATTTTAAGACACTCATTCAGAAATCAATAAAAATATCATCCTTTCATCATAGCTTGTCTAGTTTTAAAAATTTCATCGATTCGCTAGAAAGACATGATTTCATTAATCAAGTGAACACTTCGAAAAAAATTTGCAATATTTTTCAAATCCATATTTCAAGTGTAGTTCCATCCATTTCATACTTTTAATCATGATAAAGATAAGTTCATGTAAGATCTTGGATCAAATTTTGTGTTTGGTTCAAATTGGATTAGAATGTAGATTTGATTACGTGTTCCACTTTCATTTTTGATGAATTGATTTCATGATTGAATAAAGTTTACTTTGATGAATCCTTCCTCCTTTTGAGTAGATTCCCCCTAGTTTGATATTTTTTCATTTGTGGGACTTAGGAAAATTTGTAGATTAGGTGACCAAAATCTTTAGGTACTTGCAAATGCTACTGTGGGGTTTTATTATGCAATATATACAAATGTTGGCGAATGCAATATTTACAAGGTGACCTTCTAGGTATGCGACTAACTTGGACTTTCAATGGCACTTGTTTACTAGTTTTTCACCGATTGAATGGATCTTGCTCTTTTTTTTCTTTTTTTAAATCTTTTCTCTTTTTTTGCTACCAAGGTGCCTATTTGCTAGGTTTTCACCAAGGCTCTTTTTCTCTCTTTTGAATTTTTTGTATTTTTCTTTTTTTCAAATTTTTTTTTTCCATATCATGAAGGTGCCTATTTGCTAGGTTTTCACCAAGACAACATCTTTTTGAAGATCATATTTGAATATTTTTGGTATTTCTTCATGCTCAATTTTCCACTATTTTTTATCTTTTCTACTTTTCAATTGTTTTTGGTATTTTCAAGATCTCTTTTGACTATACACAATAAATATGATGTTTTCCATCTGATTTCTGATACTCTTTATACTCTTTCATCTACCTCATGTACAGAACCTCTTTAGATGTATGCTATTGATAGGTTCTTGTATTTCTTCTCCATCACAATCTGCTAATTTGTAGGTGCCAGTCCCAAAAGAAGAAGTAATCACAAATGGTCCTAACCAGTTTGCTTCCCATTTTCCCTTCTTCTCCATTTCTACTTGGGGTATATGCACAAAGATGGGGGACCAAAAAGATGCCACTTTTCTTTTTTGCCCCAAATCACGTATAGTGTGTATGCAGTAAAGGGTGTGCGCCCTATAGAGTGCACACCCTATGGCTTGGGTTGCCCAAGCCTTAGGCTTGGGCAATCCAAAACAAAGTGTGTGCGCCAAATAGGGCACACACAAAATAGTGTGTGCACCAAATAGGGTGCACACGCTTTGTAAAACCCAAACATTTCCACCCTCATGCGCCCTATGCAAAGCCACAAAAGTGGAATCCATATTCTTACATAGTGCGTGCACACTATGAAAAACAAGAAATAGAGAGAGATAAGGGATAGAGAGGGGGTGATAAGGGGGGGTAGAGAGAGAGAGAGGGTAATTTATACAAATATAACATTTAAGTATAAGTTTGATTTATTTAATTTCTTATACTTTAAGTTATATTTGTATAAAGTATAAAATATAATACTTCTAGGATGTTTGCGATAGGTTCTAGCTTCATAGGAGTTAAGATGCAGATTCTAGATTCAAAAAATTTCAGATAGCCAAATTTTAGGATTCAGCAAGCCTTCAATAGGGTTACCTCCCACAATCCATCATGGATTTCTAAGGTCAAACTGAAGATAGAAAAAGGATTCCCAAAGGTTTTTAACTCATTTTATCACAAATCACTTGGTTTCGACCCCATCTCTATGATAGACTTAGCTTAGCTCTCACCCAAATCTCTCTCTCTCTCTCTCTCTCTCTCTCTCTCTCTAATGTAGAGTACTATAGAAAACCACCCAATTAAGGTCTTTTAACACCTTTAGCATTCAACAATAGATTTTACGATCAATTTGAGATCCTTTACCCACACCCGGGTACACTTAATTAATGAGCCAAATAAGGAATCCTTCCTTATAACTCCAACCCACCAATTCTAATGAGTGGAGACAACCTTTGACACCCAACCAAGTTAGGATCCATAATCAATCAAAATCCCACAAACCTACAACACCAATTTGAGTCTCTAGGCCTACAATCCTTGTAGCATTTTGGACCCTATTTTTGGTCTTTTTCTCACAAAATCCCCTAACACCCTAGGGAATTAATCTATGATCCAAAAACCCTTTTGGAATCCCAATAGCTTTCAGGCTAGCCTTGGTCCTGCACCTACAAACCCTTACTTAGCACCTAGGCCTAATTGATCAGGTTAGACTAGGGCTTTAAAGAAGGATGAGTAGAATGGGTTCCCAAGACCCCCAAACCTATTGGAAAACCTTAGCACACCACATATGACCAAAATCAAGAATTTATGGGGTTCTATAAGTCTTTTGCATTGACTATCTCCACTTGGATACCACAAACCTAGTTAAGCACATAGGGACGCTTGACCTAGGGCCTTCTTGAAAAGGTATCAACCCTGCACACCATGCCTCTAGCCTCTATAATCATAGATACCAACCTCCTAACTTGCATTCCCATTATTTTCATGAGGATCCACTAGTGGAATTGCAAGTTAGGCCAACATCTCTCCAAGTCCCTAGAAATCAGAGCTGTTCAAGGTCACCTACACTAAAATTGAGATAACTTTTGATATACAAATGCAAAAAAATTCAAACCAATGCAATTCACTCCTTATTACACATTAATTAACAACACAACAACTTTGCAACCATTTCCAGACTGCACAAAGTGGTACAATCCTCTGGTATCACTCAGAATTCCATAAATTCAAGGGTTTTCATATAAATTCTTGAAGCCTTTGATTACACAGTGATTTAACCTCTTGGTTGATCATATTCCATGGATTTTAAATCCATTCCAATAGTTAGAACCACTTGATTAGGTTTTCTTAACTGATTTCCCATTTTTGAGCAACTTGTTATCACTTTTTTAAATATTTTTGGCTCCGCATTTTTGGCTTGGGTTTCCTCCCTCATTTCCAAACACTAGGTTGGTTTGTTCCTTTTTGTATTTCTGAGTTACCTTTTGATTCACTAAAGATGCTAATTCACATGTGCCTTTAACCTTTTTTAAGTCATGCGTTTATGGTTAGAAAGTTGTTGGCCCCCATCCCCCTTTTCTCCTTTTTATTTCTCCAGGCCAAGGTTTTCGGTATATTTTCCTAAAGTTCTCACTAAAGCAAAATGAGTGGCATTCGTTACACCGCAAGACCCCGGTTGTCAATTTTCTCTGACATGCGATATAGTGACGAGTTGCCACCTATCTCAAAGGTGGGCCCTACTGGAGGAAGAGTTTGCGGACTTTAAAGGGCAGAGAAGATCTATGGTGGTCGTTATACTATTGATCCGAGATGCTTGCACGTTAAGTTTGCGGTATAGTGACAGCCGTCTGATTTTCTATGTTTGAAAAGGATTTCGTGGGTCCTAACAGTGCCAGGTCATTATAATTCTTGTGGTTCTTATTGGTTCTCGAAAAGCTAGGTGGCGGCTGATGCATTTTCAAAAGACGGTAAAGGATAGTCAGAAGGGACCCGCCCGTATGAAAACATGGCGCAATGTGATTTGATTAATAGAAGATGATGTGTTTATTTGTGGGGTCGTGTTTTCCAAAGGGGTAATCTTCACTTTGATTAGATGGTTCTCGTTATACCATTGATCAAAGATGTGCAGATTTTCAGTTCACGGTATAGCGATGACCATCCGATTTTCTTAGAGACTTAAATGCTCAGTGGACCCCTTGTTGCGCCAGTTCATTTTGACGTGTTTATTTCTTATTGGTTGGATGACAGTTGTGATCTGACTATTTTTGAAGTGCTCTAAGTTAGAAAGGGAAAGGGACTGGGCCCACTTGTCAATTTTTTGCTGCGTGGCATGTTTTGATTTGATATGTGCCCGCTTATGTGTCACAGCGGGACCTTAGTTTCTCGGATTATTAAAATGCTGCAAGATCCCACGGTTTTTGTTAAACCGTTGGGATGAGATGCTCGGGTTTTAAGTTTGCGGTTTAGTGACAACCATTGATTTGAATAAAGAGATGGAAGCCTTTTGGTGGGTCCTCTGTGTTAGATTTATTAATGAGGTGGTCATTTTGATTGGCCACGGATGATGTTGACGTGTAAAGATCACTGCTCGGACTAGGATGAACTTAAAGAATTTATTTTTGCACATGTTAATTTTGAAATGTTCTCATTGGTCGAGAACTAACTTGCTAAAGGTACTATAGGATTTTGCTGATAAGATTTTCTACCGCCTGATGCGCCGAAAATTGAAATATATCAATGGCTTGAATTTGAATTTTTCTCTTGAATGACATTTTCACGTCCAGTGAGTGATAGGGCTGACAACCTCAGTAATGGTGGAATAAATTTGTTACGTGTAGGAGAATTGTGAGTTGTTAGCAGATGTTATATACCAGAATCTAATTAATCTTTTTCTTCACTGTTCTCGTGTGTTCTCCGGTGATATTTTTTCCATGCAGTGCTTTCAAGCGGAAGATTTTTTAGGTGCCTGGTAGGTTTATTCTTGTGTCCAAGTCATTTGAAATTTGTAAAGCTTTGTGGGGTTTTCTTTCATATGGTCAGTGATATTGTTTGAAGTTTTATTGGGAATTCATATCTTGGTAAGAAGCCCTATTTTCAAAATGCCACCCAAGAGAAGTTTGTCTGGTCAAACAGAATATGGTAAGAGAGGAATTTTTGAGGATCTGATGTAGTTGCTCCCATTTTCTGATAATGGGGCACAAAGAGTAAAAGATCTCACTTCGAGACATCCTAGAGATTTAGTTGTAGAGGGTCTCTATGACAGAGGGAATTGGATGAGAGATGCTAAAGTGGGCGATAAGCACAATGGTCTTATTCTTTTTAAATCAGCATATTCACAAAGGAACGCTTGTGCGCCCCTCAGTAATGTATGGCAGTTTGACATTGGGAGGTTGGTATGCCCTGGGGTTTTCATGGATGATGAGTTGTTAATAAAGATTGCTAAATGTTAGGATCCTGTGATAAGATGTGTCAAGGATGTAAGCGGAAGAGACTTGATAAGCATTACTGAGGATGAGATTAGACAGGTTTTCTCATTAAATGAACCATTTGTGGGGTTGGAAAAAATAGATTTCACGGAGTTCACTAAGATTTATGAGGCATAGAAGGACTATCTAAGGGTAGGACCTCTAAGGCAATATTTTGATCAGATAGGATCAATGTGTGCTGTCAGTTCAAGTACACTAGAGCCCATCAGGCTAGATTTATTTAGTAAAAAGGCATAGGAAGTTTATAAGTCTTTATCTTTGATCCTAGGGCATGATGAGAAGACTCATATGCCAGTACCTTTTATGTTCATGATGGTGCAGTCACTCCACCCCCAGCTCTCCCTCATTTTTTACTTTGCTTCTCATTTGGCTGAAATAATTCATGAAGGATTAATAGGAATTAAGAATATGAAGGTCTCTAGACCATTCGGGTGGTACTCGATGCTTATGCACATGTTTTTGTAGAAGGGTGAGATGTTTTTTAGTACAACGATGAATATTGAGAAGGAAAGATATGGAGAGACTCTCCCAGTGAAATTGTGGACCACGGCCTTGTCCTGGGACAGAACTGATGCTAGTTATATTGCCTTTGATAGGGATTTTGCATCGAGGCTTAGGTCTCTTTTATTTATTGATAATCCAAGAATCCCAAAAGAATTATTAAGATTGATTAGGCCGATGGATTACTGCAAGGACATTACCATTGTCCATAATTTTGGAGACATCATTTTGTATCCAGTCTCCACAGTGTTTAGGGTGTATGGCAGTAAGGTGGCACCTTGTATTTTTCCATATTAGGTCCCATTAAAGCTAGGATATGCTGAGATCTTAAGACAAATTGGAAATTTGCAAGAAACCACACTCACTGGTAAAGGTAGAGGAACTTTCTTTCCTGATGTAACTCTGGCACATCAGTATGTAATTATGAAAGGAGGATGGGTGCACCTGCATAAGGTTTTGCGACCCTATAGAATGACAAAGGCAATGGTGAGGTGTGCAGATACAGAGGGTTTCCTTTCAGGCATGTTCAAAGATAAGGTGAGGTGTGCTCTTATTGAGCATCAATTTAATTTTCCAGAAGACATAATAAGAAATGAGTTTGACCTTCAAACTCAGGAAATTAAGAAAGGAAAATGGGTGATTTATAACAAGTCTATAGGTTTTATTCAGAACTTTGATAAAACTTATGATCCATTGATTAGTTTTGCACCATGGGCTAGAAAGGTTAGTGTCCTTATGGAGAATTTTGAGGGACTCATGAGTGCTATAAATGAGAAAAGGGTATCTGTGACTAAGACAGATCCAGAAAAGGCTAGGCAGATCTTAAACCAGCCCAAATATATGAAGTTGATCCCTAAGGGGGTGTACACAGTACAAAATAGGAGTGTACATACTATCCTTCTAACCTCACAACAAGGAAGTGAAGATGTTCCTTCCACTTCAAGAGGGAAGAGACCACTTAGTGATCCAGCAGTGCAGGCACCTTCCCCAAAAAGGCAAAAACAAGAGGAAAAAGGATCAGCAGAGGAGATTTACTCTCCTTCTCAATCCCCTATTCAGTTGGATGAGCATGGGGTGGTAGAGCAGCTGGTGCAGTTAAGGGATGAAGGGAATCTTTTTGTTTTTAATGAATATTTGCATGAGGGAATGCCGGAGGCACCTAAGGAGGTGGCCATGGATCTCATAGTAGAGGAATTTGAGGGTAAACAAATAGACCCTATTCTAAAATAGGCAAGTGACTCTTTCCTTGCTGATGATAATTTTGTTAAAACCAGGGCCTTCTCATAGTTCTTATGGAGAATGAAAATCAATCAGTTTAAGGAGATTTGTGAGAAGAAGAAGGAAGAATCCCCTGATAAAGATGTGAAAGAAATAGAGGAGGAGACCAAGGCACAAATGGCTAAACAATTTGAGAAGATCACTCTAGAAGAAGGGAGAGCCATGATTCATACAGCAGGGATTCTAATCCTACCAGAATGGGACATTGATGATGCCATTGTTTTTGACCAAGTAAGGAAGAGCAAGGTAAAGACCCTAACTACACTAGAACAAGCTAAGCAGGTAGCTAGGGGAATTACTTTTTCTGAAGATCATGCTGCTCTGGTCATGTGGTCTTTAGATAAAGACAAAAATAAAGGGAAGAAGAGTGATTTCTCCACAGGCTATACAGGGAGCCTAATGGTTCAGAGAGTGGGAGAAACATCTGGTGTGGAGGCCTCTAATTTGATTCTTGAAACTACCAAGTTCAATGTAAGTGTGGCAGAGAAGGATGCCAGAGAAAAAGAAGAGCTTAGGCTCAAATTTTAAATGGTCCTTAAATCTTATAATGAGCTCAAAGTTGAGCTAATTCAAAAGGACAAACTGATTGTCCAGTTATCAGGACCACAGGACCAAAGATCTCCTCAATTGACAATTTCTGATAAGCCTGCGGTGGCTTCATCTTCAAGCCCAATAATTGAATTTCCACCCTCACCACTCCCAGAAATAGATATGGATGCAAGGGTTTCCTGGGAGAAGCTGAAGCTGACAGAGGAAACAAATAAATTGAGGGAAATCAGGGAACAATTGGAAAAGGAAAGGAGTGAGAATGCAAAGGCCACAGCTTTAATAAATCAGAAATATGAAGAAAAAATAGTAGGGGTGATTATGGAATTTGCAGTAGATTTAAAGCCTTCTATTATACATGGCCATATGGATAAGTTTATTTCTTTGCTTAAGGTTATTAAAAAAGAGAAGGATGAAATGGCTCCAATTTTGAAGAGATGGAATGAAAGGTCTCCCAATGTAAAATTATTTTGTATGTTATCAAAGGGTAGGAGGACCCAGATCCTTTAATAAAGCCATTGCATCAAATTGTGAAGAAGTTGGTGCATTTCAACATTTCCATGGATATTTTTATCAGGAGGACAAGTATGTTGAAATCTGAACTAATGCTTTCAAGTTATGAACTGGTGCCTCCTATTTTTACAGACAAAGGAGAATTTAAGGAAGCTTATCAGTGGAGGGAGGAGTTAGATGGACTCCTCACAGAATGAATCAATAATGTTTTAAGTGATAAGTCTTCTTTCAGTGGCACAATTAAAATGTTGATAAATGCCAAGTTAATGTTTGACACCGTTCAACAGAAAATCATACAGATCATTAGTGAATGGGAGCAGTTGTCTACCGAGAAGAATGAATTTGTTAAGTTTGGGTTCCCAAATGAAGAGGTGTATAATAAATGGAGATCTCAGTACATGCCAGCTATGGAAAGTGAAGATACACCGCCAGCTTCATAAAGTAGATCAAAATAGTAAATTTTGAGTCATAAGGGTGGTTGAGATATGAGGAAATATTCATTACAGAATGGATAGCAAATATCATAGATCAGATTTGTTAACAGCTACCCAAAGATTGCATTAAAAGATGTGAAGAAGGTCGGCTCAACTGTATTTTCCTCACCATTGTGACTGAGTGTATTTATTGTAAATTTTGTAGTTGTTGAAAAGTTTTAGGGTTGATATTTTGTAAACCCTAGAATGACCGGAAGCTTATTGCATTTCCTTGTCTATAAAAGGATTTCCCATGGTCATTCTAGGTATTGAGTAAGTTAGGTGTAAGAAGAAAAAAGATAATTCTAGAGCCCTGCTACTCAGTCGAGGATTGTAAATTTGCATGATTTTGTTAGGATAATAGAGAAGTGATACAAGTTGGCAGCATTATCCAGTAAGTTTGTTATTCAGAATATGATGTATGTAAATGATCATGGTTATACTTAATACAAATATCAAATCTTTACCTCTCCATTGTGTTTGTTCTATGAATCTTTAAGCCTATCTTAGGGTTTATGTGTATGTATCTCGCTTTGAGTCCTGACCTAGGGTTGGATTAAATATTACTCAAAGTAAAGTATGTGTTCATTGAATTTGCATAAGGATTATCTGTAAGTAGGGAAGAGTTGGGGTATTTGTATTTACGATTCAAAAACCAGTTGTTCTCAAAGTTGTTTTGGGATCCTTTCTATTTTTTGATTCTATTGCCCAATGGATAAGACACTAGCCTGTATTCTCGTATCTTTGTTCTGAGAAGGTGATTCAGATTTCAAAGTCCCAAAATCTTAAAATCACTACCAATATTTACTTTTATTTACTTTTATGTGTTGTCCTACCCAGTGATGGAGGATCAATGAACAATAGGTTGTTGTTTAGTATTCTCTCACTGTTTTTATCTGTTAAAAGATCCAATAAAGAAATAGGGGGTAGAGTTAAGACTATCAGTTAAGAGTTAAATACTATTGGATCAGGCGTATCCGCCTTGGTTTGACAGAGCCAGAAGTAGAAGAGGGATTATCCATCCCTATAGTTGGTCCAGTTGCCTATAGATTTCTCACATTTGGAACTAACCAGTCCTTAATATCCATCATAGGCATATTGGTGTCTCTTTGACTATAAACTCCTTTTCGGGAAACAACAAAATGGTGACTCTACTAGCGAATAGAGATTGTAATCAGAAGAAAATAGTGTAGGTTCCAAGTTGAGCTGGACTCCTGACCTGGCTATTTAAATTAGTTGATATCTCTGGTGTTATAAATTAGCATAAACAACATAGGTACGAGTAGAGCTTTGACTCCTAGCTGGCTTGTTTATCATATCCAGTGGTTTCCATTAAAAGTACAAAGAGTCAGTTTTAAAGGTTTTGATATTATCTCACACTCTGTGAGTGGTGACTCTAAACTTTTTTATGATTAGTGCTTTATAAAATATAGCAATATGAGTTTCAGAAATACAAGGTCATATAGTAGGGAACACCCTGAGAAAAGTCTACAGGGTGGGCTTCCTATTACATCTAGAAGAAACCAAGGTAAGAAGGACAAAGATACCAGCGATATGTCTTTGACTTGGAGACAGAGGGGAAACCCTAGACAACATAATATTTCTCCTCCTAGTCAAGAAGGAAATGCCTCAGAATATGAGGAGGCAGTTGATTTGGGACTTAATCAATATGAAGATTATTACTCACCCACAGAGAGGGAGGGTGAAGGAATATCCCATAATAGGAGAAAGAATTCACAAAGGCAAGGAAGGTCAAGAAGTAAGAGTAGAGGGGGTCAGGATTTTCTTCCTCCTTTCACCCTTGGTTCCTCAATACCACAAGGCCTTCAGGACTCTCAGGGTCAGCAAGAAAATCCTCAAACACAATAGAATGAATCTAAAACAACTTTGCCTGACTCTGAGGATATATTTGAGGAAGTTCATCAACTGGAAAGAAGGATTTAGGAATAGGCTGCTATCAGAGGAAAAAGGGAAAGGGATAAGGAAGAAAGAATTAGACAAGCTATGATAAGGGCTGAACAGTTAAAAAGACAACTGTTAAACTTAGAGGCTATAAACTATATTCCCATCCCTAAACCAACAAATGAGCTACCTATTGTTCCAAAGGATAAGGGAAAACAAAAAGACAAAGGTATTTCAATCAATGAACCTGTCAACCCTAAGCAAAATCCTGACCAGTCTTTGAGACTGGAGGTAGATTTGGAAAAAGCCAAGAAGGAGCAAGAGTTGCTAGCTAAACACCTGGAAAAGGTAGAATTAGAAGCAGCAACATTAGAAATGAAAAAGAAAATTGATTTTCTTAAGAGGTCTTCAGGACCTACGAATTCTGGTTTTTTGAATATGATACAAGGAGTTGGTGTTGCACACCCAACTAATCAGATAGATGGCTTTCCCCCACTAGGAGGATTTAATGGTCCTGCTACTACAAATACAAATGCATCCACATCCCAGGGTGCTGGTTTTCTGAATTTAGGTGTTATACATGAAAGGTGCAAGCAGTTGGTTTTCAATGGCATTCCTAGTTATCCCAACCCCATCCCTGAAGAAATTAGAAAAAAGCTCCCTAAATTTATAGGAAGCAATGTTGTAACTTGTGAAGAACATTTAAAAAAATTCATTGATGTAATTGATGATTACAATATTGTACCAGATGATGTTATTATGAAATTATTTGTGCAATCTCTAACAGAAGATTCAAGAGACTGGTTTAGAGCTGGTAGCATAGGTTCATGGAATCAGCTTAGGCATTGTTTTAAAGAAAAGTATGGTGATAAGACACATGAGGGCTTTATGCTGAATGAATTTAATAACATAAAAAAGGATTTCAATGAAGATGTTGTTGAATTTAATGTCAGGTTTCAGAAGGCCATGCATAAACTATTGCAAGTCATTAGATTGGATGACAGGGTATGCCTTGTTACATATTTAAATGCCTTCAACTCAAAAATGGGTTACTTATTGAGAGACAAAAACCCAAGGAGCCTTGTTGAAGCCTACAAGCTAGCTGTGAATATAGAAAGTAATCAGAGAATCTCAGGGAAGTTGGGAAGGAGAGAAGATAACAGATCACCTTTGTTAAATAGAAAGGATCAAGGAAAGCCCCAAAGTGTTAAACCAAAGGATGAGGAAAGCCTAAAACAAATTCTTAAGGCAATCAAGGATCTGAAACCTGGTGAAAATAGAAATAATAAAGCTGCAGGAGGAGACAAGCCTCCCTTCAACAATTTTAATAAATTGCCAAGGATGCAGAACTTTCCTTACAATACTCAATGGAAGGATGGAAAACCTTTTAGCCCAGACAAGGGGGATAGACCAAATAATAGAACCCCTGACCATTAAAAAGAAATTCAATGAATGTAGTGGAAGATATCCCATGGTGCATGGTATGTCAGTCACCCCATGACCCTGATTATTGTGTCATATCCCAAAACATGCCTCCTCAGGAAGAACAAGGGTGCACGGAAGAGAAGCCTTATGATGATCAGGGGTGTGGGATGATTTCTTCTCATATTTTGAGTGAAATAGATTCTGCTAAGGAAGATGAAAATTAGGATGCCTCATTTTCCCAAGCCAGAAATGAATTGTACCATCAGTAGGTCTTTTCAGATAATGAAGATAGTGAACCAGACAACATTCAATGTAATGTTCAAAAAAATGATTCAGCTACTACCTTGAGAAGGCCCTCTGATGAAGAGATCGCTTTGATAACAGCAAATTTGGTTACTCAAGCAAAGGCAAATTATAATTTGAGGAATAGAGTGGTGGGTGATTCAGATCCCAAGCCTGCTGGCATTTTTATAAAGAAAACATCACAAGAAAAGATTAAGGATTCCCCTCATACTGATAAGGTTAAGATAAAGAGGAATGTCAAACCCAATGTTGTGTATAAAGCAAAGCCAAGGCCAGTAGCTGAGGTATCACCTGCTATACAAAATAAGGACAAAGCTCAAGTTGATATGCCTGTAGAGGTTCCCATCCAGGAGGTTGATAAAATAGCTGAGGATCTAAAATCAAAGGTAGTTGATTCAAAATATATTCCAGTTGATATGAATAAATTACTGTCTCAAATCACTGTCAAAGTTCCATTATTAGAAATGATGAGAATAGATGAACATAAGAAGAATGCTTTAAAATGGGTACAGAGCACAATACATACCGATCCTCAAAATTTAGGAGGAACTGAAAAGCAAATAGCAGTGGTAAATAATAAAGATGAAAACTATAGTGAGGAGATTGTTTCTGAAATTCCTCAGATTTACTTGGATACAAATGTTGTCAATACCATAGCAAGAGCAGTTGACCCTTTCTTCTTGACTTTACAAATAAATGGAAAGTTACTAAAAAATTGCATGATTGATTCTGGAGCATCGAATATTGTTATGCCAACTGAGATCATGAAGTCTTTAGGATTGAAAGTAGATTCACCCCATGGTAGGTGCCAGGCAATGGATTCAAGAGAAGTACTAGTTGTTGGTACCATTAAAGCCTTGCCTTATAGGTTGGATGCTTATCCTAATAAATTATTGACTATGATTGTTTTAGTAGTGGATATTCCTCCCCAGTATGGGATGCTGCTATCAAGAAAATGGAGTGCATCTATGGGAGGAAGCATACAATGTGACTTATCATTTGCCACTTTCAATTTTGAGGGAGAAAGTATCAGGGTTACTAGAGAATCTAGAACTCCACACATGATAGAAGAAGAGGAGCCGGATAATATGAATTGTTTCCTTGATACTGACATCAATGCCTTCAAGGTCCAAGACAAGGAGGAAGATGAAGGTGTTGACCCTACTTATAGATCAGAAAATCAAGAAGGATGGATTGACCTAAATGATCTTTGGACTATGTATTTTGATGGTGCAAATAGCAGGGAAGGATCTGGAGCTGGAATATTGCTCATATCTCCTAATGGTAAAACTTTCAAGTACTCATTTTCCTTGTTATTTACTTGCACAAATAATGTTGTAGAGTATGAGGCTTTGTTAATTGGTCTGAGACTGGCATCAAGACATGGCATAAGATGTTTAAAAGTAGTTGGTGACTCTGAATTGGTTGTATCCCAAATAAGGTCAAAGTATGCTTCTAAGAATCAAAAGTTGAAACAATATAGGAATGCTGTGTGGGATGAGATTGAAAGCTTTAGTGCTTTTAATATTTGTTGGATGGAGAGAAGTTCTAATAGAATGGCTGACCTATTAGCAAATATTGCCCTTAGACCAGAGGATGTTACTTTTGCAGATGTCTCAAATGTGGAGATACAGACCAGGCCTTCCATCCCTGACAATCTAGATAACTGGCAAGTTTTTTCTGATGATCAGGACATATTAAGATTTCTCCATTGTGAGTCTCACTTTGGTAACAAAGAAATGGATTTTAGCTCTTATGTTAATACAGTGAATGGCAAGGATGTTATTTTTTGGGAAGAAGTGTTGCAATTGAAATCAAACAGAGTTCCTAAAGGATTGGTTGCTCTTGAAAGAGCATTTGACAACAAGGATAAAATTTTCCATGCTAATTTTGCTAAAACTGATGAGCTGGAGGAAATAAATTTGGGCACAAAAATAGCCCCTAGGAAGGTCTATATAGGTAGGTCTTTATCCCCAAGAATTAGAAAAAATTTGATTGATCTCCTCAGGAGATTTAGGCATTTTTTTGCCTGGTCTTATGACGATCTTAAGGCTTATAGGGAAGATCTTTTTCAGCATGAGATTCCCCTCGAGGAAGGCACAAAGCCTTTTAGACAGAAGTTGAGACCTGTTAACCCTACTTTGGCACCTAAAATGCAGAGTGAACTCAAGAAGATGATAGATGCTAGAATAATTGAACCTATTAGGCATTCCACTTGGGTTTCAAATCTGGTAACAGTTAGAAAGAAAAATGGTGATATCAGGCTATGCGTGGATTTTAGGAATCTCAATATAAATTCTCTGAAAGATAATTATGGGTTACCAAACATGGAGAATATGTTGCAAAGGGTCACTAGGTCAGAGTTGATGTCCATGATGGATGGCTTTTCTGGTTACAATCAAGTCATGGTCAAAGACATAGAACAATTCAAGACCGCATTTACAACTCCTTGGGGAACGTATGTC
This sequence comes from Chamaecyparis obtusa, assembly GCA_027943335.1. Taxonomy (NCBI): domain Eukaryota; kingdom Viridiplantae; phylum Streptophyta; class Pinopsida; order Cupressales; family Cupressaceae; genus Chamaecyparis; species Chamaecyparis obtusa. Next base: position 1,083,311 of record BSBK01001523.1, on the reverse strand, counting down.
TATATAAGAATTCCTTTTGGGTTGACAAATGCTGGTGCCACTTTTCAAAGAGCCATGGATGTAGCCTTTGTAGATTTTATTGATAGATTCATGGTGGTTTATCAAGATGATTTGACAGCCTTCTCAGCAAAGGAAGAACAACATTGTCAACATCTTGAAAAGATTTTTACCAGAGCATTAGAGTATGGGGTATCTCTAAATCTGAAGAAGTGTGCTTTTTGTGTAACAGAAGGAAAGCTACTTGGGCACATTGTTTCAAAAGATGGTGTGAGGATAGATCTAGAAAGAGTTGAAGCTATTGACAAGTTAACTTTACCAAAAAATGTTAAAGGAATTCAGTCTTTTTTAGGATAGGTCAACTTCTTAAGAAGGTTTATAACAAATTTTGCAAAGATTAGCATTCCCATATCCAAAATGTTGAAGAAAGGAGTGAAGGTTGAGTGGAACACTGAAGCTATTCAAGCTTTCAATGACATTAAAAGGGCCATAAAGCATGCCCCAGTCTTAAAGGCACTAGATTATAGTAAGCCAATGCAAGTTTTTTCTTTTGCATTAGCCCACACTATTGCTACAGTATTATTACAAAAAAATGCTGAGGGTTTTGAGCAACCCATTTCCTTTTTCAGCAAAACCTTGCAGGCGGCAGAATTGAATTATGATATTATTGACAAATAAGCTTATGCTCTATTCAAGGCTATCAAGACATTTAGGTGTTATTTGGTAGGGGCTACTATGATTGCTTATGTACCAAGTGTTGCTGTCAAGGATATCCTGGTCCAATAGGAGGTCTCAGGAAGGAGATGTAGGTGGATAAATAGGATTCAAGAGTTTAACATTGATATCCACATAACAAAGCTGGTAAGAGGATTAGGCCTAGCAAAGTTGATGGCCCAGAGTAATCTAAATGCAAACCAAGTAAACATGTTGGAAGAGGATCAGAGACCTTATATTTGCAATATGGACTGTTGTGAATGGTACAAAGATGTTGTCCCATATTTGCAAAAGATGATCCTACCCCCTGAGATGGATAATAATAAGAAAAGAACTATCAGACTCCAATCAATGAAATATGCAATTGTAAAAGGTGAGCTCTGGTGGAGGAGCAATGAAGGTGTTTTACTCAGATGTGTAGATCAGGAAAAGGCTGAACTTCTGATAAAAGATATGCACAGTGGAGTCTGTGGAGGGCATTATATGGCTAAAACTACAGCTCACAAGATCATTAGAGTAGGTTTTTGGTGGCCTACACTTTTTAAAGATGCCCATCAGTTTGTTAAGAGATGTGATCCCTACCAAAGGTTTTCAGGAAAGTTGAAATTCAGTGGGAATGTTCCACTCAGGTCTGTTTCTGTTCAAGCCCCTTTTCAGAAGTGGGGTATGGATTTCATTAGGGAGATCCCTAATAGGTCTAGTGGTGGGAATTCTTATATCTTGGTAGCAACTGATTATTTTACTAAATGGGTTGAAGCAATCCCTACAAGAAGGGCAACTAGCAAAGTAGTGATAGACTTTATGATGCAAAATATTTTGACAAGATTTGGTTGCCCAGAAACTGTGGTGGTTGATAATGCATTATGTTTTAGATCAAAAGAGTTTGTTGATTTTTGTGGGCATAATGGTATTAGAATTTCATACTCATCTGCTTACCACCCACAAGGCAATGGCCAGGCAGAATCCAGTAATAAAAGCTTGATCAAGATTCTGAAGAGAGTTCTTGATAAAAACAAGAAAGCCTGGGATTCAAAATTATTACAAGCTTTATGGGCTGATAGGGTTACAGTGAAAAAAGCAATAGGATGTGCCCCTTTTGATTTAGTATATGGGATTAATGTTAGACTACCTCAAAATAATTTGCTACAGATGTACCAGTTCATTCAAGCTTATGATGATGATATAGAAGAAGACATGGTAGTCAGGATGAACAATTTGATTCAACTCAATGAATTAAGGGTTAGTGCACATGACAAGAATGAAAGGGTGCAAGCCCAATGTAAAGTCTTGTATGATAAGAGGACTACCCAAAAATCTTTCACAAAGGGAGATATGGTTTTAATGTGGAATGCAAGGCTTGAAGACAAAGGCAGGCATGGAAAGTTTGACCCTGTTTGGTTAGGGCCTTTTATTATTGAAGAAAGGTGGGGAGCGAATTCTTATTGTTTGACAAATTTGGTGGGTGAACCCCTGGAATTGCCTGTTCATGGGCAGTTCTTAAAGTTTTATTTTTCCTAAAGGTTGGTGATCCCTGTACAACTCTGGTTGTAAATTTTTGTATATAGTTCCTTGCTTTAGGCTTAAGTTTTGCTCTGGTCTGCTGCACCAGGAGATTCTGGTTTCTCAATGTATCTATAGGAGATACATGTCCCCAAGCAAGAGCCACTGTTATCACTTTTTTAAATATTTTTGGCTCCACGTTTTTGGCTTGGGTTTCCTCCCTCATTTCCAAACCCTAGGTTGGTTTGTTCCTTTTTGTATTTCTGAGTTACCTTTTGATTCACTAAAGATGCTAATTCACATGTGCCTTTAATATTTTTTAAGTCATGCGTTTGTGGTTAGAAAGTTGTTGGCCCCCGTCCCCCTCTTCTCCTTTTTATTTCTCCAGGCCAAGGTTTTCGGTATATTTTCCTAAAGTTCTCACTAAAGCAAAATGAGTGGCTGTCGTTACACCGCAAGACCTCAGTTGTCAGTTTTCTCTGACATGTGATATAGTGACGAGTTGCCACCTATCTCAAAGGTGGGCCCTACTGGAGGAAGAGTTTACGGACTTTAAAGGGCGGAGAAGATCTACGGTGGTCATTATACCGTTGATCCGAGATGCTTGCACATTAAGTTTGCGGTATAGCGATGGCCATCCAATTTTCTATGTTTGAAAAGGATTTAGTGGGTCCTAATAGTGCCAGGTCATCATAATTCTTGTGGTTCTTATTGGTTCTTGGAAAGCTAGGTGGCGGCTGACACATTTTCAAAAGATGGTAAAGGATAGTCAGAAGGGACCCACCCGTATGAAAACGTGGCACAATGTGATTTGATGAACAGAAGATGATGTGTTTATTTGTGGGGTCATGTTTTCCAAAGGGGTAATCTTCAGTTTGATCAGACGGTTCTCATTATACCATTGATCAAAGATGTGGAGATTTTAAGTTCACGGTATAGCGATGACCGTCCGATTTTCTTAGAGACTTAAATGCTCAGTGGACCCCTTGTTGCGCCAGTTCATTTTGACGTGTTTATTTCTTATTGGTTGGATGACAGCTGTGATCTAACTATTTTTGAAGTACTCTGAGTTAGAAAGGGAAAGGGACTGGGCCCACTTGTTAGTTTTTTGCTGCGTGGCATGTTTTGATTTGATATGTGCCTGCTTATGTGTCACAGCAAGACCTTACTTTCTCGGATGATTAAAATGCTGAAAGATCCCACGGTTGTCGTTAAACCATTGGGATGAGATGCTTGGGTTTTAAGTTTGCGGTTTAGCGACAACCGTTGATTTCAATAAAGAGATGGAAGCCTTTTGGTGGGTCCTCTGTGTTAGATTTATTAATGAGGTGGTCATTTTGATTGGCCACGGATGATGTTGACGTGTAAAGATCATTGCTCAGACCAGGATGAACTTAAAGAATTTATTTTTGCACATGTTAATTTTGAAATGTTCTCGTTGGTCGAGAAATAACTTGCTAAAGGTACTATAGGATTTTGCTGATAAGATTTTCTACCGCCCGATGCGCCGAAAATTGAAATATATCAACGGCTTGAATTTGAATTTTTCTCTTGAATGACGTTTACACATCCAGTGAGTGATAGGGCCGCCAACCTCAGTAATGGTGAAATAAATTTGTTACGTGTAGGAGCATTGTGAGCTATTAGTAGATGTTATATACCAAAATCTGATTAATCTTTTTCTTCACTATTCTCGTGTGTTCTCCGGCGATATTTTTTCCATGTAGTGCTTTCAAGTGGAAGATTTTTCAGGTGCCTGGTAGGTTTATTCTTGTGTCCAAGTCATTTGAAATTTGTAAAGCTTTGTGGGGTTTTCTTTCATATGGTCAGTGATATTGTTTGAAGTTTTATTGGGAATTCATATCTTCATAAGAAGCCCTATTTTCAAAATGCCGACCAAGAGAAGTTTGTCTAGTCAAACAGAATATGGTAAGAGAGGAATTTTCAAGGATCTGATGCAGTTGCTCCCATTTTCTGATAATGGGGCACAAAGAGTAAAAGAGCTCACTCCAAGACATCCTAGAGATTCAGTTGCAGAGGGTCTCTATGACAGAGGGCATTGGATGAGAGATGCTAAAGTGGGCGATAAGTACAATGGTCTTATTCTTTTTAAATCAGCATATTCACAAAGGAACGCTTGTGCACCCCTAAGTAATGTATGGCAGTTTGACATTGGGAGGTTGGTATGCCCTGGGGTTTTCATGGATGATGAGTTGTTAATACAGATTGCTAAATGTTATGATCCTGTGACAAGATGTGTCAAGGATGTAAGTGGAAGAGACCTGATAAGCATTACCGAGGATGAGATTAGAAAGGTTTTCTCATTAGATGAACCATCTGTGGGGTTGGAAAAAATAGATTTCATGGAGTTCACTGAGATTTATGAGGCACAGAAGGACTATCTAAGGGTAGGACCTCTAAGGCAATATTTTGATCAGATAAGATCAATGTGTGTTGTCAGTTCAAGTACACCAGAGCCCATCAGGCTAGATTTATTCATTAAAAAGGCACAGGAAGTTTATAAGTCTTTATCTTTGATCCTAGGGCATGATGAGAAGACTCATATGCCAGTACCTTTTATGTTCATGATGGTGCAGTCACTCCACCCCCAGCTTGCCCTCATTTTTTACTTTGCTTCTCATTTGGCTGAAATAATTCATGAAGGATTAATAGGAATTAAGAATATGAAGGTCTCTAGACCATTCGGGTGGTACTCGATGCTTATGCACATGTTTTTGTATAAGGGTGAGAAGTGTTTTAATCCAATGATGAATATTGAGAAGGAAAGATATGGAGAGACTCTCCCAGTGCAATTGTGGACCATGGCCTTGTCCTAGGATAGAACTGATGCTAGTTATATTGCCTTTGATAGGGATTTTGCATCGAGGCTTAGGTCTCTTTTATTTATTGATAATCCAAGAATCCCAAAAGAATTATTAAGATTGATTAGGCCGATGGATTACTGCAAGGACATTACCATTGTCCATAATTTTGGAGACATCATTTTGTATCCAGTCTCCACAGTGTTTAGGGTGTATGGCAGTAAGGTGGCACCTTGTATTTTGCCATATAAGGTCCCATTAAAGCTAGGATATGCTGAGATCTTAAGACAAATTGGAAATTTGCAAGAAACCACACTCACTGGTAAAGGTAGAGGAACTTTCTTTCCTGATGTAACTCTGGCACATCAGTATGTAATTACGAAAGGAGGATGGGTGCACCTGCATAAGGTTTTGCAACCCTACAGAATGACAAAGGCAGTGGTGAGGTGTGCAGATACAGAGGGTTTCCTTTTAGGCATGTTCAAAGATAAGGTGAGGTGTGCTCTTATTGAGCATCAATTTAATTTTCCAGAAGACATAATAAGAAATGAGTTTGACCTTCAAACTCAGGAAATTAAGAAAGAAAAATGGGTGATTTATAACAAGTCTATAGGTTTTATTCAGAAATTTGACAAAACTTATGATCCATTGATTACTTTTGCACCATGGGCTAGAAAGCTTAATGTCCTTATGGAGAATTTTGAGGGACTCATGAGTGCTGTAAATGAGAAAAGGGTATCTGTGACTAAGACAGATCCAGAAAAGGCTAGGCAGATCTTAAAATAGCCCAAATATATGAAGTTGATCCCTAAGGAGGTGTACACAGTATAGAAGAGGAGTGGACATACTGTCCTTTTGACCTCACAACAAGGAAGTGAAGATGTTCCTTCCACTTCAAGAGGGAAGAGACCACTTGGTGATCCAGCAGTGCAGGCACCTTCCCCAAAAAGGCAAAAATAAGAGGAAAAAGGACCGACAGAGGAGATTTACTCTCCTTCTCAATCCCCTATTCAGTTGGATGAGCATGGGGTGGCAGATCAGCTGGTGCAGTTAAGGGATGAAGGGAATCTTTTTGTTTTTAATGAAGATTTGCATGAGGGAATGCCGGAGGCACCTAAGGAGGTGGCCATGGATCTCATAGTAGAGGAATTTGAGGGTAAACAAATAGACCCTATTCTAAAATAGGCAAGTGACTCTTTCCTTGCCAATGATGATTTTGTTAAAACCAGGGCCTTCTCACAGTTCTTATGGAGAATGAAAATCAATCAGTTTAAGGAGATTTGTGAGAAGAAGAAGGAAGAATCCCCTGATAAAGATGTGAAAGAAATAGAGGAGGAGACCAAGGAACAAATGGCTAAACAATTTGAGAAGATCACTCCAGAAGAAGGGAGAGCCATGATTCATACAGTAGGGATTCTAATCCTACCAGAATGGGACATTGCTGATGCCAATGTTTTTGACCAAGTAAGGAAGAGCGAGGTAAAGACCCTAATTACACTAGAACAGGCTAAGCAGGCAGCTAGGGGAATTACTTTTTCTAAAGATCATGCTGCTCTGGTCATGTGGTCTTTAGATAAAGACAAAAATAAAGGGAAGAAGAGTCATTTCTCCACAGGGTATACAAGGAGCCTAATGGTTCAGAGAGTGCGAGAAACATCTAGTGTGGAGGCCTCTAATTTGATTCTTGAAACTACCAAGTTCAATGTTAGTGTGGCAGAGAAGGATGCCAGAGAAAAAGAAGAGCTTAGGCTCAAATTTTAAATGGTCCTTAAATCTTATAATGAGCTCAAAGTTGAGCTAATTCAAAAGGACAAACTGATTGTCCAGTTATCAGGACCATAGGACCAAAGATCTCCTCAATTGACAATTTCTGATAAGCCTGCGGTGGCTTCATCTTCAAGCCCAATAATTGAATTTCCACCCTCACCACTCCTAGAAACAGATATGGATGCAAGGGTTGCCTGGGAGAAGCTGAAGCTGACAGAGGAAACAAATAAATTGAGGAAAATCAGGGAACAATTGGAAAAGGAAAGGAGTGAGAACGCAAAGGCCACAGCTTTAATAAATCAGAAATATGAAGAAAAAATAGTAGGGGTGATTATGGAATTTGTAGTAGATTTAAAGCCTTCTATTATACATGGCCATATGGATAAGTTTATTTCTTTGCTTAAGGTTATTAAAAAAGAGAAGCATGAAATGGCTCCAGTTTTGATGAGATGGATTGAAAGGTCTCCCAATGTAAAATTATTTCATATTTTATCAAAGGGACAGGAGGACCCAGATCCTTTAACAAAGCCATTGCATCAAATTGTGAAGAAGTTGGTGCATTTCAACATTTCCATGGATATTTTTATCAGGAGGACAAGTATGTTGAAATCTGAACTAATGCTTTCAAGTTATGAACTGGTGCCTCCTATTTTTACAGACAAAGGAGAATTTAAGGAAGCTTATCAGTGGAGGGAGGAGTTAGATGGACTCCTCACAGAATGAATCAATAATGTTTTAAGTGATAAGTCTTCTTTCAGTGGCACAATTAAAATGTTGATAAATGCCAAGTTAATGTTTGACATCGTTCAACAGAAAATCATACAGATCATTAGTGAATGGGAGCAGTTGTCTACCGAGAAGAATGAATTTGTTAAGTTTGGGTTCCCAAGTGAAGAGGTGTATAATAAATGGAGATCTCAGTACATGCTAGCTGTGGAAAGTGAAGATACACCGCCAGCTTCATAAAGTAGATCAAAATAGTAAATTTTGAGTCATAAGGGTGGTTGAGATATGAGGAAATATTCATTAGAGAATGGACAGCAAATATCACAGATCAGATTTGTTAACAGCTGCCCAAAGATTGCATTAAAAGACGTGAAGAAGGTCGGCTCAACTGCATTTTCCTCACCATTGTGACTGAGTGTATTTATTGTAAATTTTGTAGTTGTTGAAAAGTTTTAGGGTTGATATTTTGTAAACCCTAGAATGACCAGAACCTTATTGCATTTCCTTGCATATAAAAGGATTTCCCATGGTCATTCTAGGTATTGAGTAAGTTAGGTGTAAGAAGAAAAAAGAGAATTCTGGAGCCTTGCTACTCAGTCGAGGATTGTAAATTTGCATGATTTTGTTAGGATAATAGAGAAGTGATACAAGTTGGCAGCATTATCCAGTAAGTTTGTTATTCAGAATATGATGTATGTAAATGATCATGGTTATACTTAATACAAATATCAAATCTTTACCTCTCCATTGTGTTTGTTCTATGAATCTTTAAGCCTATCTTAGGGTTTATGTGTATGTATCTCGCTTTGAGTTCTGACCTAGGGTTGGATTAAATATTACTCAAAGTAAAGTATGTGTTCATTGAATTCGCATAAGGATTATCTGTAAGTAGGGAAGAGTTGGGGTATTTATATTTACGATTCAAAAACCAGTTGTTCTCAAAGTTGTTTTGGGATCCTTTCTATTTTCTGATTCTATTGCCCAATGGATAAGACACTGGCCTATATTCTCCTATCTTTGTTCTGAGAAGGTGATTCAGATTTCAAAGTCCCAAAATCTTAAAATCACTACCAGTATTTACTTTTATTTACTTTTATGTGTTGTCCTACCCAGTGATGGAGAATCAATGAACAATAGGTTGTTGTTTAGTATTCTCTCACTATTTTTATCTGTTAAAAGATCCAATAAAGAAATAGGGGGCAAAGTTAAGACTATCAGTTAAGAGTTAAATACTATCGGATCAGGTGTACCCGCCTTGGTTTGACAAAGCCAGAAGCAGAAGAGGGATTATCCATCCCTATAGTTGGTCCAGTTGCCTATAGATTGCTCACATTTGGAACTAACCAGTCCTTAATATCCATCATAGGCATATTGGTGTCTCTTTGACTGTAAACTCCTTTTCAGGAAACAACACAACTTTTCAAAGTTGTCGAGCAACTTTTGAAAGTTGCATTACAACTTTTACAAAATGTGCTATAAGGCTCTAAATAGACCTCACTAAGGCATAAGCTACCTAATCCCATCAAAAAACATGAAATATACATATTTTAGACCATTTGGTCCAATTGAGCCACTTGGTTTATAAGATGACCATAGTGCCAATTGACCTCATATTTGGTTTTTATTACATCTTAGGACCTCACTGAGATCCAAACTTCTAGACTACCCTTCCTATCACCCATGCCTATGGTGAAATGTGTTGGAGTGCCTTGGTTCCCTACAGCATACTCCCCAAGCCAATAAAACTCAATTCTCTTGAGTTGGCAGAGTGGACACCTGGTAACCCATCTTCTTGATTGTTGCTTCAGTCATCCAACTAGCATCCTCCATTAGTTTGTTTCTCCATTTTATGAGCTAATCTAGGTATACATGCCTCCTAGTCTTATTTCCTTCCCTCTTGTCCAAAACAAATTTAATCTCAGGTGCTTGGGTCTTAGGGAGAGTCTTCATGGTTTCAAGATCATCCTTGGGCATTGTGTCATCAGTAGCATCCAGTATCTTAGATCCCTTGTAGACATACAAATCAGAAATGTTAAAGGTGTTTGAGAGCCCAATGTCTACAGGCAACTCAACCTTGTAAGCATTCTGACCACACTTTTGAAAAATTCTAAAAGGACCTATCTTTTTCATCATTAACTTTATATACTTGCCCTTGGGAAGCCTTTCCTTCTTCAGATGGAACATCACTAAGTCTCCCACTGAGAATTGAAGATCTCTTCTCTTATTGTTTGCAACTTTTTTGTACTTCCCTATTGTATGCACCCTAAAATGGTCACCTAGACTTTGGGCCCCATTTATTTGATTTATCAATCCTGAATCATTTTTATCAATAATCAATATTTTCAACATTATCAATCTCTTGATCAAGTCTTAATTTTGATCATATATTAGATTTTTATCCTTGGGCTAATCATTTATCCTAAGTCTTTATTTCATTAAAAGGAATATTTCCTCCCCTTTTGATTAAATAAAAAGCCCACATTTCCCTCTTATCCTAAGTTGCACAAATAAAGCATTATTCCTATTTTACAAAAAAGAAAAAAGCACTTTTTGTCTCACATGAGGCTCAAAAGTCAACACTTCATTCTCATTGGAGGATACTTGTGCACATGGATTGCTCCTCTTTCAAGCTCCACCACTGATTAAGACTTTTTGCCTCTTAATCTCAATGGTCCATTTCACCTCATTTCTTATAAAAGGAGAGCTCTCTCCTCCATTTGCATATATCATATTTTTATGCTAATGTTATGCTGCAGGTTTTAGGTGCATTTGAAGTTTTTGAAGACATTGAAGACTTGCTTCATTTCATCATTTAGTTGCATATTTTCTTTCTTAGTTGCATGATAATGGAATTCTTAGTATAGATTTCCTTTTATGCAATAGAATAAGCTCACATAGCTTAATAAGAGGGATTTGTAACACTTCTTCTTTCCTTTCATAGCATAGTTTGTACTTTCATTTCCATAGCTTAGATTGCATTCTCATTGTAGTTGCATTGCATTACATCTTCATAGTGATTCTTGGAGATATTGGCATTGTTTCCCTTATCTTCATTATGAATCTCTCATTGTATGGTTGACTAGCAAGGTCACAAGTTTGTAGCTCTAGCTGAGAGCAAATTTATCATAGTTCCTTGCAACTCCATGCATAGAGAGCTATGAGCCGCTTTGTGAGGCCTCATTCTTGAGCAACCTTGCATGTAATGGTTCATAGAAGTGCACCATTTTAGTGTGTACATTTCTGGTGCCCACCGTGGGGCAGAGTAGATAGACTTTGTCCTTTAAATTCTGCATTTTCATCAATTTCCATCAATTTTTCGGTAAGTTTTTAGCATATTTTTTGTTCTCTGGTTTTTTGTCTCAGAATATCATGTGATACTTCTGAGTATATCACATGATATACCTTTGTATGTGCATGCGATACTTCACCTATCGGAAGTATCACTCGACTATAGTAGAGAATATCACCTGGTCTCAGGTGGAGTATCGCCTGGCAAAGGGTGAAGTATCGCATTAACTGAAGAGTATCACCTGGTATAGTGCGAAGTATCACGTGATACTGGTGTTTGGACTGTGTTTGTACCCGACAGTGAGCTATTTTTGAGCTATTTTATCTATCTTACAAGTTTTGGGTTCTTAGCTATCTTTTTGAAATTTTTTGAAAATTCTAGCATTTTCAAATCCGTGCCACTTTGGAAAATGGGTGCCCATTTTTTTTTTGAAATTTTGCAAATGGTATCAAAAGTTTAAGTGTGATATATCGTTGGAAAGGCCTTTTCGAGCCTAATCCAACCATGATGGTTTCATTTCCAGATTTTATCATTTGATCAGTTATTTTTGCAGATTATCTAATTTTTCATGTACTAATCATTGGTAGATTTTGGATTTTCATTCTCCTAACTCTTGTGGGTCTAACAAGTTGTGTTTGTAGGTTCTCTCATTGCTTGGAAATTGCTAAAAATGCATGTCAAAGAGGGCTACTAACAGTTTTTGCAGGGCTGCCTAAGCATAAAAACAAAAAAAGAAATTTGCTTGTTTATTTGCTTTCCTTTCAAGTGTGGCATTCACTAATTGTATTAGGGATCTTAATACCTTGTGAAAGGGATCTTGAGGTGGTAGGAGAAGTATGCTCTTCACCTTTAGGTGAACCAGAAAATCTTGACCCATCTTAAGGTTTTGGAAGCAAGGGAGTAATTGAATCTCTTTTCTTGGTGTGTTTGGGAGAAGTTTTTGAGATAGGGGAGTATGCTCTTCACCCTTGAGGTGAACCAAAAACCTTGAACCTCATAAATTATCCATTTTTGTTTAGTTTAGGAATCCTTTAGCGGGCCTGCTCTTGAGCAATCAAGAGGAACAACTCAAGTGGGGACAACCTTGTCATCATTTTCTTTGGTGGCAAGTGATTCCAACTCACTATAATCTCAAGGCTATCAAGGACACCAAAAACCTTGGTAGACATAACACTTATCTTCATTTGATGTGAGTAGCTCATGGGATTGCGACCATGGGGAAAACATTGAACAAGAATGCTTAAGGTACTCTTGAGGCCGCGAGGTCCTAGTCCTTTATGAGGAGCAAGAGGGGTGTTGTGAATGGAAATCTTTATTAAGAACCATTAGATAGAAGCCACCTTGTTTAGGTGCTTATCTTCTTAGTGCAAGGATTGATCCAAGTGGACTAACCTGGATCACCCCAAGATACTCACCATATGTGTCCCTTTGGTTGTGTTGTTTGACACTTCCATGACAAAGCCAATATCTCTTGTGGGCAACCACTTGGTGTGAGGCAAGGGGGCATCAAGTTGTGGCCTAAGTTGGTAAGTAATGAGCCTTGTCCTTCTAGGTATTAATTTCTTGAATTGTCTTCGATTGTGCTATACCAATGTAAACGTTCTCACATACAAACAATCGGTAGCTTCCATAGGGTGCAATTTTATTTTTGATATCACAAGTGCTTGTCTTGGCAAGGTTGCTTTTGCCCTTGTTTCAAGTGTTTGAAGACATGTTTGATCCCCTACTGTTTGCAAACCTATCCAATTGCTGTTGAATTTGTGATTGAAATCAGACATTTTCACCCTCAGATTCAGAAACTTGAAATTAGACCTTAAAAAAAAACTCAAAATTTTGCACAAATTGGTCAAGATCAACATTAGTATCACATTAGCCAAAGAGAAATATCACATTAGAAGGTATTTCTTGGTAAGAAAGTTTATCTCTAGAATTGTGAGCTACATTCTTGGAAAATTCTCATACTCTTATTGTCCAAATAATTTTCATTTAATCTCAATTTCAATGATATTTTGGCCTAGTCCAACCTCCTGATTCAAAAGTGAAAGGATATTCATCCTTTGATTTGAAGCACCTCTTTGACAATGTTGGTAAAGCCCCTTCTTCTATCTTTTCATTTCTCTTTGGACAATAGAGAACTTTGATTATCCTAGTTTGGTGTTGACATTTTGTGAGGTCATCCTATTACCAAGGGTCTTCTATTTTTAGTCTTCCTTGGTTAGTCCAGATCTTAGATCCTAGGTGTTGTCATGTTGCTCAACATCTCAATGAATGTTATGGTATCAATTGCACAAGATGGCTCTTAGTCTTCTTCTTTCTTCTCCATTTCCCATGTTCTTCTAAAGTCTTCTACTCCCATGGGAAATTCTTCTTCTTCTTCTTCTTCTTGATTCTTTTCCTCTTATTATCTAGTCTACCTTCTTCTATTCATTTCTTCCATGCTTGATTCTTCCTCTTCTATAACCATGAATCTTGACTATCTGGTTTTGTAACCTTTATTAAGAATAGATGATCTTGAGCTCATTGACATATTTGAAAAGTTTTGTTCCTCCAAAATTCTCATGAGTGATGAATTTATAGCAAAAATAAAAGAAAAGATGATTAAATCAAATGCCTTTGCTAGAATCATAAAAATGATCATATCATGATCTTCTTCTTCCAAACGTTCTTCATCATCTAAATCTTCTCATTCTTCTTCACCTTCCAAGTCTTATCATTACTCTTCCAGACATCATTCTCATTCTTCATCTTCTAAGTCTTATCATGATTCTTCTAAACACTATTCACATTCTTCATCTTCCAAATCTTATCATGACTCTTCTAAACATCATTCAAATTCTTCATTATCTAAGTATTCTTCTTCCACTAGGTCTTCACCTTCCTCTTCTTCTACTTCTTCAAAGAGTCTTACTTCTCTTCAGAAGACATACCATAATGAGCAACATGATAGTCCTTATGATACCTCTTCCATGAAGAGTGACACACCCACCTATGATGACTATGATGACTATGATGATGGACAATGTAGTGATACCTATGACATCTCTATTCTTAAGAGTCCTCCTAATCGTGTCCTTGTGCTTACTGGAAATGGGTCCTCATATTGGAAAGATCGTGATGGTGATCCGTATGATTCATATTTTGAAAGAAACTTTGATGAGTTTTGTGAACAATACCTTGATTATAATCTAGCTACTACTGTTGAGGAATATAAAATGCACCATGCTGATTTGAAACGTAAATATTATAAGAATCCTTCCTCTAAGAAAATTCATGCTAAAAATAAAGATGACACTCTCAAGAAAGATCATGTTAATGTTGAACCTTTGTCTTGTGATGGTTCCCTTCCATCCCCTACTTCCTCCAATACTCATACATTTCCTAAAGCTTCCGAGTCTTCCAAATCTTTCATAAATCCTTCATCCAACAAAGATCCTAAGGCTTTCCATGCGGTTCCTTATAGTTATCCTCAAGAGCCACCTTTTAAAGATACTCAAGCTAACCTTCACTTGGATGTGAATACTTCCAATAATACTAAACCTAAAGAGCCTAAGCCTCTATGTGCTATAATGCCTACTTCAACTAGTCCTTCACTATCTCCTCCAAAATCTTCCATGCAATTCCAACATGCTTCCTTGTCCTTAGAAGTGGCTCCATGTCAAGAGGACTCTAACAATGATAAAGAAAAGAATATAAATAAAGATCAAGATCAGGAATCCTCCATATCATCCAATTCTCTTCATGATGTATCTCCTCCACTTTATGGTTCTTTTGATCCTTTGCGCTCTTCCACATTCATTCCACCATCTCCTAAGCAAGATCAAGCTACTACTTACACCATTGAGCTTATTGATAATCAAAATAACCTTACCACACTTGCGCTTTCCAAAGATGATACTTCCATTAAGGTTATTAAAAATGATGTTGTTACTTCTGATGTAAAGCCTATTGAAAATCAAAATAAAGTTGATACGCTTATGCTACCCAACGATCCTTGTCAAGATCAAAGTATTCCATCTTCTTTTTCTGCCACTCCATGTTCACTTCCACTTTCTTCTCTTCCTAAATCTTTGCAAGCTTTGAATGATCCTATCAAATAAGATGCACCTATTCAAGATGTCCAAGATCCTATTGAAAATCCTAATGCTCACTCTAAAGATGTTGATATCCTTGGTTGTGATATAGATGCTGATGAACTTATTGATTATCCTTTTGCATCTTCCACCTCCATCCTTGGACCTCCTCCACCAATACTAAGGGCTTCACATCTTCCTTCTATATTTGGTCCTTATATCCCTTCACTTTCCCCTCCTAACTCTCCTAATTCATCATCCATCTTGGGTCCTTACGTCCCTCCATCTCCTATCTTTCCTCAAGATAAACATAGATGCATACCCTTGAATCCTTTTCATCCATCCACCCATCTAAACCAGTCATATCCTCCTTCTTCCACAAGTCCCAAGTCTTTTGGAAGTAACTTGAATGTTCAATACAAGAAAAAGAAGCAATACAAGAATCCATCAAAAAAAGAAGATCACCATGTCTCCTCTAATCGACATAGGGGCATCAAGTCAAAAGAGATATCTAAGAAGAAAACTACAAGATAAGTATGGGTTCCAAAATCCATCATTGAAGATATTCTCTCTAACACATCAAAAGAAAATAAAATGCTTAAAGCTATATAGATTCCAAAGTCTCTCTTGAAAAAGTCTCATGCTGAGCAAAAAGTGAAGTTGACATTCAAGCTTCCAAAGGCTTCCACTTCATCTTTTTCCAAAAATATTCTTCCATTCCATGCGCCTGAACCACAACGTCTGCTAAACATTTTCCATATTCCTTCTCGTATTCCTCCATTCACATTTGAGAATTATAACAAGCACACCAATCCTCTCTTTGAGGAGTCACATAGCAATAATGAACCAGAATATGGTTCACATTTGGACTAGAATATAGTTCACGTTTCCTCCTTTTTTCCCATCACCCTTCAAGGTGTGTATTGACATTGATCTTACCTTGCTTTCCATCTACCTTTTCACATTCCTTCCATTCATTATCCTTCTACCTTCTATCATTTTTTCTTCATTTGCCTATTCCTCATGCGTCTTCCTTTCCCCTTTAGCATCTTTGAGCATATCATTTTGAATCCTTGGCATATCATGGTTTATCCTTTCAAGGAGCATTATCTAAAAAGCTTGCCTTCTTCCAAAAATTATAAAATTCAAAAAATAAAAAAATTTAAAAAGAAAGAAAAAAAATGAAAAAAATTGAAAATGTGCCATGGTGAAAACCTGGAAACAGGCACCTTGGTAGAAAAAGTAAAGAGAAATAAATTCATCCTATGGTGAAAACCACTCCCTTGTGGCACCTTGGATAAGTACCATGATGAAAATCTGGCAATCAGGTGTCATGCGTAGTTCTTCTACATATTTCATCCATGTCATCTTCTTTCTTTGATCTTGACAATGTTGATCTATACATGAACATTTGGCTATTTTGTGAGCTATCTTATGATGATCTTACTTTCATTCCATTCATGTTTAACCTTCATATTCATTTTCCTTCATTCATTCTAGCCTTTCGCTATCCTTTCCCCTCTGGTTCTGATCTAATAAAAAAAAAAAAAAAGAAGTAAAATACGATGTTATGAAGTCTCTTGACATGTCTACTCCTTTGGACTGCATCCTCCCTTCTTTTGCAGTGCACTTTTGAGGCTTATCCTATGCTGCCCTTTGATTGCTTGTCCAAATGCGCTTTACATGACAATTTTTCCCTAGCTTGGGTACTCTTGAGGAGTTTGACTTTGAGGATTTCTTCCCTTCACTCTCCTTCATTCTCATGTCTTCCATCTCATTCACCAGCTTTCTTATCCATCTTGTCCCTCACCTTCCTAGACATTGGGAATACATGATGTGATCTTGCTTGGGAATTTGATGCCCATTCTGTTTGGGGGCATTCTTTGTACATATTTTATTGATCTTGAAAAAATACCAAAAAAATTGATATATGATGCTGAAAAAAGTATAAAAAGTATAAAAAGTCCTGAAAAAATACAAAAAAATCAAAAAATGCAAAAAATTCAAAAAAAATAAAAAATGTGCCATAGTGAAAACCTAGAAATAGGCGCCTTGGTAGCAAAAATACAAAAAAAAGAAAAAAATGAAAAAATGAAAAAAAGAATCCAAATGGTGAAAACCTAGAAACAGGCGCTACTTGAGACCTTTGCACCCCTATTTCTTAGCATGCGTCCTCGACACTGAGCCTTTCCATCATGCCTTGACCTTATTTGGCTTAGTCTGGAATTGGTCTTTCTCTTTGTCTAGGGGGCATAACTGTTAGCATTGGTCTTTTAGGTGTGTTTGTCTCTTGGGGCATTTCACAATAGGTGTTTTTCAAAACCATCCCAAACAGTGTTTTTTTAACACAACCCTTGCGTCGAGTGTTTCTTAACACTTATTAGATGTCTTGCCTATAGTCTAAGTATGATGTGATAGTGCTCATTTGCAGATGTGATACTCAGAGTTTGACTCTATGACCAACACACACACACTTAAACAATCAACTCGCTGATGATATGATGACTTTATTTTTCTTTGTGTGCTGTCTATGAGGATTTCTTTGATGAGTGGTCTCTCCCTGAGAAGTTTTCGATGATGCATAGCTAGAAGACTAAGGGAATGAGAACATGTTTTCTTTCTTTATCTACTTGTGGGTATATTTTGTTGATCCTAACTATCATGAGCATTTATGCTGGTCCTACTTGACACTATGGATAGACAAGGTATTATCCTTGACTGTTATGCGAGTGCATGCTTCTAGTTATCCTGACTTTCATGTGTCTTGATACAAGCATAATCTCACCATATCAAAATTAGGTGATCTCACTACATTAGTCATTTTGACCTACATGTCTTTGATGCCTAGGTGAGATTTTCACATTTCTATCTGATAAAGATCATATTCATATCCACATAGTTATGCTAGTGTGCATTGTATGATCTTACGACGCTACCAATAATGCTCGATGATGATAATTAGATGTCTATAGGTGTTGTGACCTTGCAAGTCAACCACTTTCATAGTAGCTTGCATTTTTAGGTTCATGTTAGATTAGTTTTTGCATCTTGCATATGGAGAGAGCTCTCCTTTTTATCATCTATAGACTAGTTGGTCAGCTGTGCTCATTTTCTGATTCTTCTTGATCATATTTTTCATTTCTGATCTTTCATATCACATCATTTTCTATCCATTTTTGGACTTGAAATTAAAATCTGAGTCGCGTTTCCAAATTTTCTCATTCTTCTACGTAGTTGACTGACCTTTTGAGGCATAATTCTTAGATCTTTGATGGAATTTCTTCCTTCCATGTCTCTCAAATTTTCTAGTCTTTCATTCACTCTATTTCTAGTCTTCTATTTCTATTCTTCTACTTCCTCACTGGGGCATGTTTCATTGCCTAATGGTTAACCTATTGACCCTTACCTTTGATTGTGATTTTATTATGATTTGATCAACCTTATCGATTTTCTATCTCTCCTCTACTTGATTTCGATTTCAATTCTGAGGGGGCAGTATTTATGGGATTCTCATCCCCGATTCCTTGATTTTCCTGATTCAGACATCTTTTGTGAGCTTTTGCTCAAATTTGAGATTCTTATCTGTTACTTTGAATGTGATCCCGAATCAACCTCATGTTCAAAGGCCTTTGTTTATGCTTTGTCTGGATATGATCCCGAATCGACCTCACATCTGAGTTGTTTTGTGATCCCAGATCGATCTCAGATTGCAACTTCATTCTTTGACTACATGTGTTCCCAAATCAATCACACATTAGTCAAAGAGGGGCAAATGTATGCACCCTAAAATGGTCGCCTAGACTTTGGGCCCCATTTATTTGATTTATCAATCCTGAATCATTTTTATCAATAATCAATATTTTCAACATTATCAATCTCTTGATCAAGTCTTAATTTCGATCATATATTGGATTTTTATCCTTGGGCTAACCATTTATCCTAAGTCTTTATTTCATTAAAAGGAATATTTCCTCCCCTTTTGATTAAATAAAAAGCCCACATTTCCCTCTTATCCTAAGTTGCACAAATAAAGCATTATTCCTATTTTACAAAAAGGAAAAAAGCACTTTTTGTCTCACATGAGGCTCAGGCTCAAAAGTCAACACTTCATTCTCATTGGAGGATACTTGTGCACATGGGTTGCTCCTCTTTCAAGCTCCACCGCTGATTAAGAACTTTTTCCTCTTAATCTCAATGGTCCATTTCACCTCATTTCTTATAAAAGGAGAGCTCTCTCCTCCATTTGCATATATCATGTTTTTATGCTAATGTTATGCTACAGGTTTTAGGTGCATTTGGAGTTTTTGAAGACATTGAAGACTTGCTTCATTTCATCATTTAGTTGCATATTTGCTTTCTTAGTTGCATGATAATGGCATTCTTAGTATAGATTTCCTTTTATGCAATAGAATAAGCTCACATAGCTTAATAGGAGGGATTTGTAACACTTCTTCTTTCCTTTCATAGCATAGTTTGTACTTTCATTTCCATAGCTTAGATTGCATTCTCATTGTAGTTGCATTGCATTACATCTTCATAGTGATTCTTGGAGATATTGGCATTGTTTCCCTTGTCTTCATTGTGAATCTCTCATTGTATGGTTGACTAGCAAGGTCACAAGTTTGTAGCTCTAGCTGAGAGCAAATTTATCATAGTTCCTTGCAACTCCATGCATAGAGAGCTATGAGCCACTTTGTGAGGCCTCATTCTTGAGCAACCTTGCATGTAATGGTTCATAGAAGTGCACCATTTTAGTGTGTACACCTATCACCTTCTCTACTCTATCCCTGACTTCCTTATGAACATCCTTCATGACCTCTACAAAGTCATTAGCTTGAGCGATGTTCCTCTCCAAAGAATTAATGTCCCTTAACTCCATCAATCCTCTTGGATGAGTGTCATAGACAATTTGAAATGGACTTTGACCTGTGCTCCTGTTCATAGAGTCATTATAAGAAAACTTTGCTTGAGCAATGACTGGATCCCAAGTTGAGCCATGCTCCTTGGTTAGGCACCTAAAAAGGTTGTCAAGAGAACTATTAACCACTTCACTCTGACCATCTGATTGGGGATGGTATGCAAATGAAAATTCCAAGTTTGTCCCAAGCTTCTTCCATAATGTCCTCCAAAAATGACCAAGGAACTTGGGGTCCCTATCTAAGACTATGGATAGAGGTAATCCATGTAGTCTTATGATGATCCCTACAATATTTGAGGCATCATGACTTGTCTTACATGGAAAAAAGTTTGTCATCTTAGAGAACCTATCCAGTACCACACAAACACTATCATATCCCTGCTTTGTCTTAGGTAGTCCAAGCACAAAGTCTAGGCTAACTGCATCCCAAGGTCTATTGGGAATAGGTAATGGAGTGTAGAGTCCTAAATTTGAAGACCTTCCCTTTTCTCTTTGACACACCATACAAGCCTCCACAAACTTCTTGATATTTGTTGGCATTCTTGGCCAATAATAGAATCTCTTGACCAACTCTAGGGTCTTGTCTAACCCAAAATGACTTGCCAGACCTCCACAATGCTTCTCCTTCACAATATTCTCTCTAAGTGATCCCCTAGGGATGCACAATTGACTCCCCTTAAAGAGTAGTCCCTCCTACAACATATAGTCAGAGAAGGTACTATGATACTTCCCTATCATCTCTTTGTAGACCTGGTATGATTCTTTGAAGTCTTCATCTTCACTATACATATCCTTCATGGAGTGAAATCCTACATTCTCCAACATTACTTCTTGGATAGTTAAATTTCTCTTGCTAAGGCCATCAGAAACCTTGTTTGCTACCCCTTTCTTATGTTTGATTGTGAATGTGTAGGATTGGAGATACTCCATCCACTTCACATGTCTATGATTCAGCTTCTCCTACCTATTCAAGAAACTCAAGGCATGGTTATCAGTGTAAATAAAAAACTCCTTTGGTAACAAGTAGTGCCTCCACTTCCTTAAAGACTGAACCATTGCATACATTTCCAAGTCATATGTTGAGTACCTCTGCTTGGCCTCATTCAACTTCTCACTAAAGAAGGCTACTGGTTTTCCCTCTTGACTTAGGACTCCTCCTATGGCCCTATTACTGGCATCACACTCAATGGTGAAGATCTTGCTAAAATCTGGTAACACTAGGATAGGTTGTTCTACCACCTTCCACTTCAAAAACTCAAAAGCTCTATCAGCTTCTTGGTTCCACACAAACTGACATTTCCTACCTCCCTTAATGGTGTCTATGATGGGAGCACTCACATTACTAAAACCTCTGATAAACTTCCTATAGAAGCTTGCTAGGCCATGAAAAATTTTGACCTCACTTGATGTTCTTGGAGTGTACCAATCCAATATGGCATCCACCTTGGATGGATCCATTTTAAGGTTCCCCTTGGAGATAACAAAACCTAGGAAGATCAACTCCTCTTGCAAGAAGACACACTTATCTTGATTGATTCTCAACTTTACTTCCAACAACTTCTTCAAAACTTGTTCCAAATGATCTAGGTGCTCTCCTTTACTCTTGCTATAGATGAGAATGTCATCTAAGTAAACTACAAAAAAGTGGTTAATGAATGGTTTGAGCACCTCATTCATGAGTCTCATGAAGGTGCTTGGTGCATTTAAGAGACCAAAGGGAATCACCATCCACTCAAAGAGTCCCTCATTGGTCTTAAATGTGGTCTTCCACTCATCTCCTTCCCTCACCCTGATATGGTGGTAACTATGTGTGTAAATTTTGTACCTAGCTATAGACACAACACTTCAGTAAAACATTAGAGGTTAGTAAAAACTAAAATCTGCAAGTAATTGAAACTATTCTAACCAGGCAATTTACTACCTTCTAGTAGGTGCGAGTATGATGTTCTCAGATTGAAATCGAGATTAGTGACAATGCAACACCTAAAAAAATGATTGAAGATGATGAAAGAAATGAAATATGAATGCAAATTAATCTATATTTTTGTATTTTCTATGCAATAAGAATGAGAAACTGTATGAATCTAAGCTATAATGTATGAAATTGAGTTTGAATGCAGATTTAATCTAAGAAATGCTATGAATGTATATAAAAATCTATGATATGAAAATATGAATGCTCAAAACAATAAATGAAAATCTCACAATAGCCTTGATTCACAAAAGATTGATTCTTCAATCATGAATTCGCTAGAGTGAGGATACAATATTGAGGTGTTGATTGTGAATAGCTGAGCCTTGATTTTATAGAAATCCAGGGCTTGAGGATGCATTGAGAAAAGACATAAATCACTCTTGATAAACTCAGGTAGATTTTTGAGTTAACAAGAAATTAAGAATATTTAATTCATAAAATCATGCAAAAGCAATTTTTATCTCAAAATAGAGCTTTAGTTCTCTTTTTCAACTCATCATCAGATGTTGAGTTTAGAAAGTTAACAAATTGAAATTGAAAGTTGATTTAAATTTGTTTTAAAGTTGACTATTTTTTTTTATTGTGCATGTTTTAATATGAATTAATTTAATAAATAAAGTGATTTATTCTCAACTTAACTGATTTTTGAAATTAAAACAATTAATTTATAGGTTAATCAATTATTAAATCAAACTTTTATTCAAAAACTATATTATTAAATATTAACAAATGACTTTAATTAATTAAATAGGAATTTAATCAATTAGTTGTAAGATTTTTGATTTATTATCAAAATTAAATAATACAATTTAGGAATAAATATAATTAAATGTAATTAAATAATTAAGTGGTAGTATTAAATCTATTTAATTAAATATTCAGAATATTCAATTAATCAAACTTTAGGATAAATAACATTTATCGCCAAATAATTATTAAATTAAGAATAATTATGATAAATTAGGAATATTTCTAGGAATATTCCACGATGCAGAATTTAGGATAATCAATTAAATTTGATAATGTGCAGATGCGCCTTAGGTTAGGACTTTTTTATCGATTTCATTCGATTTGAAGATGTAGGAGGTTAATGAACCTATAGCCCATTTTTGGGGTATTACATTTTGCCCCTCTTTGAATCACTGTGCAAAGCGCAGTGGTTCAAAGATAGTTTGTGTATGATAAAGATGTTTGAGATTTGAAACTAATTTGAAAGATGAACTGATTCCAAGATAGAAAATCGGTTGAAAGATTTGAAAAAAAAGATACCGACCCAGGCCCAGAATGACCAGGAATCGAGATGATGCTAGCTATATCAACAATGACCCGGTGATTATGAAAAAGTGCCAAAATGCCTGATTCTGAACCTTATGATTGTGAAGAAGTGAGTGACCTATTCCAGACCTCAATGTCCTTGTATGAATCATATTGGTATCACATCATGAACCCATCAGTTACGAAGAACCAAGGAAATGATGCTAATGAACTGATAGTTATGAAAAGCTGATACAGTTTACAAAATAGATTTAGGATACCAGATTGCAATAGATTTTCCCCAAGCAATGAGGACTTTAGATGAATTAGCAACTAAACATGGTTGTTGTCTTGATTACTAAGAGAAATATTTGATTTACAGACTTTGAATGATGTGTAATACCATGCCCCCTTCAGGATTAAAATTGAAATCTGACAAGAAAAGTCAACGTTGAATAGTTTAGAAGCATGTTAATTGATTTAAGAAGTAGTTATAGATGTTTGAGAATGCATTCTGCATCGTTTAGAGGTCCAGAAGAGCAAGTTTGACTAGGTTTGACCATGAGTTGACCATGGTTGACCAAATTGAAATTTCAAGAGTTTGATGTAAGATAATCAGTTGAATTCTAGATTTCTATGATGATTGAAGGTTGATTATGCAAGTAGTTAATAATATGAATGATCTCAGATTTTGATTTTGATCCTGAAAAAGGATTCTACTTGATGTTTTGTTGGAAGAACCCTCATGTGAGATTCAACTCTTGTGTCATTTTTTTTTTTTTTGAAGAATCATTTAAGTGTTCAAGCAATTTGTGAGATCATGCACAATGTAAAATGTAAAATGACATGAAGAATGAAATGCAAACCTAGGACCTAGGACCTAGTCACTGATCATGTGTTAATTTGTTGTCATCATTGAACTTTTTAGGTAACTAGATAAATCAATACAATGACCACTAGTTATGAAACCATATACATATGAATATCGATTTGTATGCGCAAGAATCAATACAACACCCACTGGTGAGACAACCATGGACATGAATATTGATTTTGTTTTCGGAATGTCAGATTAGATATAAGCACCAAGGCACAAATGCCAGGATGACCTAAATATCATGTCCATTTTGATATAGAAATTTGTATAAGCATCAGAACATAAACATCATGATGACCTGAATATGCCTTGCATGCAAACACATCAAATAGTCAAGAGATCATTCTAAATCTAGTGTCAATTACCCGTAGTGACCCTTTATCGTTCACATCCTTAGGCAAGATCGCATTTCACAGTAGGAGAAAGAACTCACTCAAAAAGAAAATAGTTAAATCAAACTTCCTTGAATTTTCTAGGTATCAATGGTCAAGGTCCTCATGGCCATCTTATTCGAGATAGAGGCTCTTATAGACGGACACCATTTCAATCCAGAATTTCCAAAGTTGTTAGATTTTCACATACAAGAAGAAAACAAAGAAAAGATTATGCCCCTAGTCATCACTCTCTAAATCCTATAAAGGACATCATCGAAGAGCTCAAAGGACACAATATGAAAAAATCTCAATGTGAATCAGTAAGCATACAAGGAGATAAAATCATGAAGCATAGATTGTTTTTATTTTGTGTTGATGTTTGATTGTGTTGTTGTAGATGCAAAATCCTTTCTGGAGAGGAGACTGACTGATTGACTCAAATGAAGCTTCAAAGGACTCTAACTAGATATGACATGTCTAAGATACACTTGAGGCCATAGGATATGACATTTATTGCCCCCACATTTGAACATTGATAGGATATAGACGCTTTTACCAATTGGTGTATAGACTGACTTTATTGAAACAAAGATATATACAGACTAAAGCAGACTAAAATTTGGGAAAGACCAAGATTACGCTAATAGATGGACTATTTTGAAACAAGTGGCACCCTTTTGCTAGGTTTTCACCATCTTGGTAGAGATTCTATTTTTGCTACCAAGGTGCTTGTTTCCAAGTTTTCACCAAGGCACTTTTTCTTTTTCTCATTTTTTTGTATTTTTCATTTTTCTAATTTTTTTGTTGTTTTTGCTATTTTTTTATTTTTTTGTGAATCATCAAGGTGCCCATTGCTAGGTTTTCACCAAGATGTTCATTTTTTTAGGACATTTTCAAATTTTTAAAAAAATTTCAGGACATTTTTTAATACTAAATGCCTTAGGCATAGAATTTCTTCAAATGGAGAATGTTGATTGGTTCTTAGAGTTGTTCTCCTTCAATCATTGAGAGTTGATAGGCACCAGAGCCAAAAGTAGTAGTGATAACAAAGGGACCCAGCCAGTTGGGTTCAAACTTCCCCTTGCGCTCTCTATGTGATTGATTTTTAGGATTCTCTCTCAAGACTAGATCGCCAACCTGAAATTCTCTATGTCAGACTTTCTTGTTGTATCCTCTAGACACTCTTTTTTGATACACTCTGAGATGATCATATGCTACTTGTCTGCACTCATCTAGTAGTTCAAGTTCTTGCAACCTAGACACTCTGTAGTCATCATCAGTTACTAGACCATGCATTCTGATTCTTAGTGATGGGATTTCAACCTCAATAGGCAGTACCGCTTCAGACCCATAAACTAAAGCAAAAGGTGTAGCCCCAGTGGGCATTCTAATACTTGTTCTATAGGCCCAGAGAGTTGGATTGATCAGGAGATTCCAGTCTCTTCCTATTTTATTAACTGTACGGTGCAAGATTTTCAATAGATTCTTATTAGAAGCCTTTGCTTGTCCATTCCCTTGAGGATAGTAGATAGATGACCAATGTTGTGTAATCTTGAATTTGGCACATAGATCATCTAAGTCTTTGTTCTTGAATTGTCCACCATTATCTGTGATTATAGAATGTTGAATACAATACCGGCATATGATGTAGTTCAAGATGAACATAGATATTTGTTTTCCAGTTGCTTGTGTCAAAGGGACTGCTTCTACTCATTTCATGAAATAATCTGTAGTTGTGATTATATGGGTATTTCCATTAGAATAATGAGGATGTATGGATCCTATAAGATCAAATGCCCATTGGTGAAAAGGTCATTGTGTAGTAAAGGGAATTAGATCTCTCCCTGGAGAATGAATTAAGTTACCATGTACTTGGCACTTTTGATAGTTCTTAGCAAACTTGATAAACTCTTTCTCCATTTCTGGCCAATAGTACCCAACCCTAATAATTTTTTAAGCTAATGTTAAACCATTCTAGTGTGACCCACAAATACCATCATGGAATTCCTCTAACACACATTGAGACTCTTCTCATTCTAAACATCTAAGTAGTGTACCATCTAGACCTTGTTTGTACAAATCATGACCAATGATAACATATCAGGAGGAATTGTAGATAAGGTATCTCTTCTCATGGCGGTTAAAGGTATCGGGAATGATTTGGTCTTTGAGATAGGAGAATATGTTTTTATATCTGGATGAATCATGACCTACAATAGTGCAAATCATGTAGGTTTTAGGGGAATCATATGCAGGATAAGATAATGCTTCCACCAGGAACTTGTAGCATAGCTCATGTTCAGGCTACTACAATAAAGTAGATAGTGTTGCCATTGCATTAGTGGCCTTATTCTCTGATCTAGGGATTTTCTCAAATGTGATAGATATGAAATATTTCTTTAGATCATCTACCATTCTCTTGTATGGAATGAGATTTTCATCCTTCATTTGGTATACATCATTGACTTGATGGATTACAAGTTGTGAGTCTCCATGAATGTGTAGTTCTGTTACTCTCCACTCAATTGCTATTTTCATACCATTCAAAAGGGCTTCATATTCAGCAATATTATTTGTACAAGGAAATATAATTTTGAATGCCTTAGGAATGGAGTATCCTTGAGGAGTGATAAACAAGATACCTACTCCAGATCCATTTTGTGTATAGGAGCCATCAAAGAACAATTTTAATTCTCTAGAAGAAAGATTCATGATAGAGGAATCTAGAAATTCCATTTGCATTGGTGTGTCATCAAACAATGGTGCATCTGCTAATTGATCAGCAATAACTTGGCCTTTAATAGCTTTTGTTTCAACATATTCAATGTCAAATTCACTTAAGAGCATGACCCATTTGGTTAATCTACCCATGAGGGTAGCTTTGCTTAGTAGGTACTTTAGTGGATCAATCTTAGCTACTAAATGTGTGGTATGAGCCAACATATAATGTCTCAATTTTTGTGATGCAAAGATCACAGCTAGACAAACCTTTTCAATCATAGAATAGTTCTTTTCATATGCCACCAATGTTTTACAGATATAGTGTTGACCTGGTGGTCAGCACCTCCTTGGGGACTTGTGACATGGCTTAACCACCTCCTATGGATCAAGTTAAATCTAGCATTTGTATCGGGCATTGACAGTTTGAGCTTTTGGTGCAATGGCAAATGATTCCAACAATTGGTATCAGAGCCTTGGGTCACGGGTTTGAGTCTCCATTCAGTGGGTGTTGAAGGCTTAGTTGGTGCTGAGGGGGAGATTGTTGACTTGGTGGTTAGCACCTCCTTGGGAACTTGTGACATGGCTTAATTGCCTCCTGTGGATCGGGTTAAATCTATCATTTTTATCGGGCATTGACAGTTCAAGCTTTTGGTGCAATGACAAATGATTCAAACATATAGTATATAGCTCTTTCCTTCTTGTTCTCATCATGTTGTGCAAGCAATGCCCCTAGTGATGTATATGTAGTGGAGACATATAAGATCAAAGGCTTCCCTTGAATGGGAGGCATTAAGATAGGAGGATTTGATAGATATTTCTTGATAGTAAAATTCTTCTCACATTCCTTTCTCCATGCAAAGGTCACACCTTTATGTAATGTCTTTGTAAAAGGTTGTGATATGTCTACTAGCTAAGATATGAAGTGTCTGATAGATTGTACTCTCCCTTGTAATGTTCTCATTTGACTGATATTCTTAGGAGGTTGCATCTCCATTATAGCCTTTACTTTAGCTAGATCAACTTCAATGCCTTTCTTTGAAACTATGTATTCTAAGAGCTTTCCAGAAGTGACACCAAAAGCACACTTCTTAGGATTTAGTCTAAGACTAAATTTTTCCATTCTGTCTAGTAGCTTGCTCAAGTCATTTAGATGTTCAGTTCTAATCATAGATTTTCCTAAAGTATCATCAACATAATCCTCCATAGTTCGGTGCATCATGTCATGAAAAATAGATGTCATAGCTCTTTGATATGTAGCACCGGCATTATTAAGCCCAAATGGCATGACATTCCAATAGAAGGTACCCCATGCACATGTGAAAGTAGTTTTCTCTTGATCTTCTGGAGCAATTTTTATTTGATTATACCCAGAAAAACCATCCATTCAAGAATACATCTGAAAGCCCACAGTCATGTCCACTATCATATCAATGTTGGGTAATGGAAAATCATCTTTAGGGCATGCTTTGTTTACATCTCTGAAATCTGTGCATACTCTTATTGATTTGTTTGGTTTTGAAATAGGTACAATATTAGAGATCCATTCTACATAATCAATAACATGGATGAATTTGGCTTTTAGTAGTTTCTCTAATTCAGCTATTACCAAGAGTGCCACATGTGGATGCATCTTTCTCAATTTTTTCTTAATAGGTTTGTTGTTTGGAGCTATAGATAAATGGTGCATTATAAGATTAGGATCCAAACCTGGCATATCTGAATACTTCCATGTAAAGTTGATCTTCTTTTTTGTTAGGAATGTAGTAAATTTTTGCTTCTCTTCTTTTGATAAAGATTGTGCTACATGAATCAACTGTGGTTCCTCTATTTTTTCCAAGTTGATAGATTGAGTGGGCTAAATTAGAACTAGAGATCTATCCTATAAATGACTCAGAAGGACATCAACTATCTCATCCTTAGGCACCTCAGAGAGGTTTTCACCTTCGGATATGTCTTTTATGTTTACTTTTATAGGTTTTGAGACTACCACAAAGTGGTTTTCACCATCAGAACTCTTTTTATTTTTACTCTTATTCTTATTTTCTGACTAAGATACTTCATGTCTGACTCCGTCATGCTAACAGTCAGTTCATTGATGGAAGTCCTCATGGGCTCAACTGCATTGAGGTAGAAAGCAAGGGCATAGTCATTGGGAAAGATATAAATACC
Organism: Chamaecyparis obtusa; assembly: GCA_027943335.1. Lineage (NCBI taxonomy): Eukaryota > Viridiplantae > Streptophyta > Pinopsida > Cupressales > Cupressaceae > Chamaecyparis > Chamaecyparis obtusa. The sequence goes on along the minus strand of BSBK01001523.1, from coordinate 1,054,138 downwards.
TTCATTCATATTCCTAGAGGTGTGGTCTGTAACACCCCACCCTGGAACCCATTGGATATTTATGATATGTTGATGTAATATTTTTTTTTTACATTTAATACATATTACAAATTAAAAATGTAGAATCGGTATAACTATAAGTATAAATATCAATGTTAGCACTTGATACGATATGATACCAATTAACACAGCTCAGTTAACTATACCAAGGGTTCCAAGACATAGTTACCTTCTACCCTAACTAGACTACTAAGGACCACCACCACATAATCACATGATATATTCTAGGTTCATTTCAAAACCCAAATGAAATATTCCTAGTCCTTTAATTAGCCATAATGAAATGAACACATATTAAGAAGTAGGCTACAACATCTACATGGCCTAGAAGGAATCAAATTATATTTATCATATTCATACTAGCAAGGTACAATCCATAAGATATAATGATACATCCTTGAATAAACAATATGTAATACCTCGTCAAGGACCCCTTAGCATGAGGACATTATTAAACAAATAAAAACATGTGGAATGATGATTTATTTTGTTTTGTTTTTATTTTGTAACAATAAAGAATCAAACATAATCTCATTTGATTCATATAATGTAAATAGAAGTCATGGAAATAAAGAGAATATACTACTTATCATTCTCAATTAACAATGATTATCATTACAAACCTAATTATCACTCCCTTTCTTTTTAATTACAACCACCATGTCCAACACTTGTACCTACACACATGTGATGCAGGAGCATCCTGGGTGTAAGGGTAATCTTGCATCACCCAAAAAAAATATTTCTATTTTGGTATTCAATAATGGCTATCTTGTGCAGAGCTGCTATTTATGGAAACTTGCTATTTTTAGTAAGTTAGTCTTACGATCTCGGAATGTTTGATTTTACATATGGAGGTTCATCTCAGTCATATTAGCCTACCAGCAAAGTTTCATGGCTAGATCAGGTGTAGTTTTGAAGATATTGAAGATTTTCGGTATTGGTAGTAGGGTACAAAAACTTCAAACTCAGTTTTGAAGGCTTTAGAGGCCCCGGATGAGGTTGAAAATCTGGGTTATAATAGCTAGAATGGGGTTATAATAGCCAATCAGGTCAACGGGCGATGACTTATGGTCTTCAAAAGTTGGGTCACCTGAAATGGCAGAAAATAATTTTTCTTCAAAATTTTTGTTTGGGTTTCAAAACTCATTTTGAGCTGAATTTGATGTAATAAATTGTAAAATAAAATAATTCTAAGTTTGGTCGGCCCTAAGGGCTAAATTTCTAGAACCTTCTTGAGTGGTGGAAATTGCCTATATAAAGAAGGCCTGTAGTGTTGTCTAGGGCAGTTCTGAGTAGTAGATCTGGGTATTGATTCGAGGCTTTGTCCTACAGAATATTGTAAGGGAATGCCCATGTGGCTTTTCATATTGTAATTCTGAAAGTTTGTAATTCCACATTTGTGGAGATAATAAGAAGCCAATTTTTTGTTCTTGCATATTATTGTTGTTGTTTCTCTATTTCTGTTATGTGTTTGTGGTACTAAGGGGAGCACCCTTCATCAAGTGGTATCAGAGCAGGAGTTCTTGAGTGTGTAAATAGATCGTCGACTGTGAGGCAGTTTGCACCAGAACCATGGTTAGGGTTTCAGCGCGCATCATGAAAATGCCTCCATGAAGAGAACGTGGTGGAAGAGCTGGTGCTGTGACACCTAAGGTTAGAGAGCTGTAGACACAAGTGCGAGTATTGCAAGAAGAGATTCATAGAGGAATGAATCTTAATGTCAGAGATGAAAGCGAGGATAAAGCTGAAGAAGAATATCAAGAGGGAGAGGCTAAAGTTGTGAATCAGGAGGAAGAAAGACTTTTTTGGGTGATTTCCAAGATTGAGAAAAGACCTAAGATTGAGGTTCCTACATTTTCTAGGAATCTTAACCCAGAGGAATTGATCAACTGGATCAATGAATGTGAGGAATATTTTGAGTATGAAGATGTTGAGGATCCTGATAGGGTCAAATTTGTGAAGGCCAGACTGAAAGGTCATGCGAAGATCTGGTGGCAAGAGATTCAATTGGAGTGAAATAGAAGAGGGAAAGATAAAATCACAAGATGGGATCAGATGGTGGATAAATTGAAGTGATAGTTCATTCCTGTTGATTATGAGCTTGACCTACTAAAGAAAATGCAAAGTTTGAAGCAAGCAGGAAGATCTGTTTAGGAGTATACATAGGAGTTCTATCAACTCCTCATCAGAACAGGCCATGCGGAAGCTGATAAGGAGAAAGTTGCCTGATACCTTAATGGGTTAAGGCAAACTATTCAGGAGGAGTTGAATCTGGTTTGAATGAACAGTATTGAGGAGGCATACCAGTTTGCCCTAAAAGTAGAGGAAAATCTGAACAAGAAGTTTGAGAGCAGATAAAATGGAAGAGGTCATGGTGGAAGACCTAGTGGACGGTCATATGGTGGCCGAAATGAAGATCCAAAAAAGAAAGATGAGGCCAGTAGTAGCCAGAATTAGAGAGGAAATAATTCCAATCATTTCCAAGATCAGAATAATAGAGATCAGAGAGGAAGAGGAAGAGGACAAGGATCTGGAAGAGGAGGCTTCCGTGGAACATGTTTTCATTGTGGAGAAGAAGGTCATAGGGCATTTGAATGTCCTCAGTGCCAAGGTAGAATAGATAGGAGAAATGAAGGCCAGGCCAGAGTTGCACATGTAGACGAAGATGTCAGATCATCAAATTTTGAAGATATTGAAAGAAGAGAAACACTAATTAATAGAAGAGTCCTGCTGAGTGGTGAGAATGAACCTGAACAAAGGAAGAGCTTGTTTCGCACTAGATGCAAGTGTGAAGGTAAATGCTATGATGTGATTATCGATAGTGGAAGCACTGACAATTTGGTGTCAGAAGAGGTGGTGACAAAGTTGAAGCTCAGGAGACAGAAACACCCACATCCATATTAGATTGCCTAGGTGCAGGATGACCACAAGGTCATGGTCAGTGAACAGTGCCTGGTAAAGTTCAAGATCGGCGGGTACCAAGATGAGGTACTATGTGATATAATATCTATGGATGCATGTCATATGTTGTTGGGTAGACCATGGCAGTTTGATAGATGTGCTGTACACAACGGTCGTGCGAACACCTATTCCCTGACAAAGGATGGAGTGCGACATAAGCTAAAGCCATTGAAGGAGACCGAAGAAAAGGTATGTGGTAATGCAAGAATAAATTTTGTTGATGGAAGAAAATTCTTAGATGGTATGAGGCATGAGCATGTGTTTTTTTCTTTAATTCCAAAAGCTGGTAAAGAAGAAGTAGAGGATGTACCTGTAGAGGTTGCAGATTTGTTGAATGAGTTTCAGGATATTGTATCTGATAATGTACCTGATGGATTACCACCAGTAAGGAAGATCAGTCATCAGATGGATTTGATTCCAAGAGCCAGTTTGCCAAACAAGGCAGCACACAGAATGACACCAACAGAAAGTGAAGAGTTGAACAAACAAGTACATGAGTTATTGCAGAAGAGGTTGATTCAAGAGATTATGAGTCCCTATGCTGTACCAGCGGTATTATCGCCAAAGAAGAATGGAGAATGAAGGATGTGTACAAATTCTAGAGCAATAAACAAGATCACAATCAAGTATAGGTTTCCATTGCCACGAATGGATGATATTATGGACTGTTTGACTGGAGCTATGTATTTCTCAAAGATAGATCTGAAGAGTGGATATCACCAGATTCGGATCAAAGAAGAAGATGAATGGAAGACTACCTTCAAGACAAAGGAAGGACTGTATGAGTGGTTAGTCATGCCTTTTGGGCTAACCAATGCACTGAGCACTTTCATGTGGCTCATGAACGAGGTTCTGAAAGAATTTTTGGGTAAGTTTGTCATTGTTTACCTAGATGATATTTTGATCTTTAGCAAGACATTGGAGGAACATATGCTGCATATTCATATGGTGTTTGAGAAGCTAAGAGATGAGAAATTGTTGATTAATTTGAAGAAGTGCAGTTTTGTGAAGAAAGAGTTAGTATATTTGGGATTTGTAGTTTCAGCAAAAGGTCTAAAAATGGACCCAGAGAAGGTACAGGCTATCCTTGAATGGCCTACTCCAAGGAGTGCTATTGAGGTAAGATCTTTTCATGGTTTGGCTAGCTTTTACAGAAATTTTATCAGAAATTTTAGCAGTATTTGTGGTCCCTTGACTGAAATAATGAGAGGAGATAGAAAAAAAGTTTAAGTGGACTAATGGGGCAGAAAAGAGTTTTCAATTATTGAAACAAAAAGTTACAAAACAACCTATTTTAGCACTTCTAGATTTTAATAAGGTGTTTCAAGTAGATTGTGATGCTAGTGGTACCGCAATAGGAGCTGTTATGAGCCAAGAAGGTAAACCGGTTGCTTATTTAAGTGAGAAGTTAAATGATGCCAAGAGGAAGTATTATGTTTATGATCAGAAATTTTATGCTATAGTTCAGGCATTGAAGAAGTAGAGACACTATCTAATTTCTAAGGAGTTTGTTTTGTATACTGATCATCAAACTTTGCAATATTTGAATAGTCAAGGAAAGATGAATCAGAGGCATTTGAAATGGGTTGAGTTTTTGCAGAGTTATACATTTGTTTTGAAACACAGAAGTGGAAAGTCTAATAGGGTTGCAGATGCTCTTAACAGAAGGCAACTATTGCTGACAGAGATGCAGATTGAGGTGGTGGGGTTCAAGGAACTCAATAATTTGTATCTAGAGGATCCTGATTTTGGTGAAGCTTGGAAAGCTTGTACAGAACCTGTTACTCTAGATAGGACAAAATGGCTAGATTTTATCATCCAAGATGATATGTTATTCAAAGGGATTCAGTTGTGCATTCCACGAAGTTCTATGAGGGAGAATCTCATCAAGGAGAAGCATAGTGGAGGATTGGCTGGATATTTTGGTCGTGATAAAACCCTTGCTTTGGTTGGTGAGAATTATTATTGGCCACAATTGCAGCAAGATGTGAAGAAGTTTGTACAGAGTTGCAGAGTATGTCAGATGGCAAAAGGAGTGAAGTAGAATACAGGGTTGTATCATCCATTACCTATACCAGAGAAGCCTTGGGAGGATATCAGTATGGACTTTATTCTTGGTTTACCGAGGACTCAGTGGGGACACGATTCAATTTTTTGAGTAGTTGATAGATTTTTGAAGATAGCACATTTCATTCCCTGCAAGAAGACTAATGATGTTGTTCATGTAGGAGAATTATTTTTCAAAGAAGTAGTGAGACTACATGGTTTGCCAAAGACCATAGTTTCAGATAGAGACACTAAGTTTGTTGGATATTTCTGGCGTACATTGTGGAAGAAGTTGAAGATAGATTTGAAGTTCAGTTCATCACATCATCCACAAACTGATGGACAGACAGAGGTGGTGAATAGAAGTTTGGAAAATTTGCTGAGATGTTTGGTTGGAGATAAGCCAACAGGATGGGATTTGATTTTACCACAGGCAGAATTTGCATACAATAATTCTGTCAACAGGAGCACTAGTAAATCACCATTCCAGATTGTATATGGAAGTAGTCCAAGAAATGCATCTGAGTTGAGAAAGATAGATAAAGGAGAAATAAGTAGTGCTGAAGCTGAGGATTTTGTAGAACACTTGAAGAACATCCATGAGGAGGTGAGGAAGCATATTACCAAGATGAATGCACAGTATAAGGCTAAGGCAGATGAGAAAAGGAGACATAAGGAATTTCTGATTGGAGATGAAGTCATGGTTCATTTGTGGAAGGAATGATTTCTGGTTGGTACATATAACAAGTTGAAAATGAAGAAGTTTGGACCATGTACGATATTGAAGAAGCATTATTCAGGAAATGCATATGAGGTAGAATTTCCTACTGAGCTAAATATTTCACCAGTGTTTAACATTTCAGATTTGACAAAGTATCATGAAGGAGGTGTTGAAGATGAGGTTGCAGCAGCACAGTGGAGTATTCCAGCAACCAGTTCAGATATCAAGGAGATTGAAGACATACTGGATAGTCGTGTTGGCAGAAGCACAAGGAATAGGACATATGAAGAGTATTTGGTCAAATGGAAAGGATGACCTGTAGAAGATTCATCATGGCTAACAAAGGATGAGGTTAACCGTCTTGGTTTTCCTCTACACACCTGAGTCGTGACAGGGTCACTTCTCAAATTACCCTGGGTGTCTGATGCAGGAGCATCTTGGGTGTAAGGGCAATCTTGCATCACCCAAAAAAAATATTTCTATTTTTGTATTCAATAAGGGCTATCTTGTGCAGAGCTGCTATTTATGGAAACTTGCTATTTTTAGTAAGTTGGTCTTACGATCTCAGAATGTCTGATTTTACATATGGAGGTTCATCTCAGTCATATTAGCCTGCCAGCAAAGTTTCATGGCTAGATCAGGTGTAGTTTTGAAGATATTGAAGATTTTCGGTATTGGTAGCAGGGTACAGAAACTTTGAACTCAGTTTTGAAGGCTTTAGAGGCCCCAGATGAGGTTGAAAACCTAGGTGACAGGCACTTTGTGTTGGTCAAGCCTGTAGAGCACTTCATGGCATTTCCAGAATAGGGTTATAATAGCCAATTGGGTCAACGGGCGATGACTTATGGTCTTCGGAAGTTGGGTCACCTGAAATGGCGAAAAATAATTTTTCTTCAAAATTTTTGTTTGGGTTTCAAAACTTATTTTGAGCCAACTTTGATGTAATAAATTGTAAAATAAAATAATTCTAAGTTTGGTCGGCCCTAAGGGCTAAATTTCTAGAACCTTCTCGGGCGGTGGAAATTGCCTATATAAAGAAGGCCCATAGTGTTGTCTAGGGAAGTTCTGAGTAGTAGATCTGGGTATTGATTCGAGGCTTTGTCCTACAGAATATTGTAAGGGAATGCCCATGTGGCTTTGCATATTGTAATTCTGAAAGTTTGTAATTCCACATTTGTGGAGATAATAAGAAGCCAATTTTCTATTCTTGCATATTATTGTTGTTGTTTCTCTATTTCTGTTATGTGTTTATGGTACTAAGGTGAGCACCCTTCATCAACATGTCTAATCAACTAGGTACAAACATTAAATTACTGATCACGAATATCTTAGCTATGTAGATCGTTAATAAGAAATAAAATAATTACATTAAAACTTAAAGACAAACCCTAAGGGATTGGACCTAAGCCTCAAGGGCTCATCATTGATGGCCTTGCCTACGTTCATGCTCAGAGACTTCGTAGTTCAACTCTTTAATCTTGAACCAAATCACAATGGGTTCACCTAAGCAAGACTATAAAATACATGACATGGTTGTTATAATATGCTTTACAAAAATACATTTAAGCGGGTATGCAACCCTTACTAGAAAGGAATCCCTAGATAGTTTCACCATCGATTTTCATCCACTTGCAGAAACAAAACTGAGGTTCAGGGAATAATATGTTTGATCTACTAATGATGGAAGAAGGCCACAATGACAAATTCTTCAATTCTTTTTTTATAGAAAAATTATAACATTCCAAATGTAATGGAGACCCAGGATGTATAATAGATAGTGGACAACATTAAAATATGAGCCAAAAGAGGACTTATGACCTTGAGGAAAGAAAATGATTGCCGCAAACCCTCAAAGAAATATTAAGTAACTACTACTACCAATAATGAAATAAAAACCCTTATTTAAGATTTCACATAAAATACTATATTTTAATACATATTTCTCAACTTTATTTTCTAAATTTAAATTGACTAATTATTATTATTAATTCAAACTAAATTAGAATTAAATAATAACTAATTCCAACAAATAAAATTTTTAATCACAAAAGAAAAAGTTCTAACATTCTTAATTAAAACAACCTAAAACGACCATCATAAATTCTAAATTAATATTAGAAATAAATAAATAAATAAAATAAGTTGAATAATTATAAGCAACCATAACTAATATTCACATAACATTCTTAAATAATTAATAAAAATCAGCCTTGCATTAATTTAAGTGATAATCATTAATAAGTTGAGAATCCTAAAAAAGGAGAGAATAGATTCTCTAACTTAAAATTCTAAGAACTGATTCAATGAAAATGGAATTCATAAACTAAATTACTTTGAACAAAACTAAATGTTTGCAAATCTTGGTATATGCAGCAAACATAGGTTTATACATAGATGGTTACACATAATGAAGTGGAAAATAAAAAAATAAGAAGTTTAAACCCAACTTAGCACCAAGATGAGGTAACGTATATATAACAGAACAATCATACCAATGTGATAAAGGCTGATGGAAATATGTGAATGTTAAACTGCAATAAAGAATTTTGTACAAACTCTAAAATGAAAGCGTCACTATAAAATGTATTGCGATCACTCACAAAATGATGGAGCAATAATGAATAGAAAATTATAGTGAAAGAATAGAAGAGAACATAAATTTGGATACATAATGATCATAATGATCAGCACTGTTTAGCACTACATAATGATCATCTATTTATTATTTTTATAAGTAGTTGAATGATGATCGTAAAGATCACTTGAAGACTCTCAGATTAGCTACAAGGAAAAGGGAAAGATGCTATTGACAATTGAAATATTCAAGCCTCGTAAACTTACCGAATCATGCCAAGGTCTGTAGAGAAGCACATTACCACTGGTAGATCAATGTTATTCTAAACACATTGTTGTCTCTCTAATGCACCAGGTAATAAATAAGACTGTTACTAAACCAGTGAAAAAACTTATTTAATAAGAGATCATGCATACAATTAAAATGAATTTAATCATGACAGTTGAGGAAATGTAGATGTACAAGACAAAAAAGGGCATCTGAGTACTCCATTTTGAGAAGGATATTGCAAGGACCAATGAAACAAAGCCTTAGATTGAAACCTTTACCCATTAAGAAATGGAGATATTTAAATAAGGGAAAATAAAGCACTCACCTCTAAAGCTCCATTGTTATATGCCCAGACAGAGATAGTGTCTTTGGAATTTTAGAGATCAGAGATAGGGGAGAGAGAATGTACTTACATCGAACGATCTAGTTTCATAGCACAAAAGGGTAGGCTACAAAATGTTGAACTATCAAGGTGTCAATGAAAGTGTATGTAAGAGTTTCCATCTCCCTTCAGGACATCCATGATAGTTACCAGGGTTCTTAAATATCTTTCCTGGTATGATAGCCTCCATGTATGATCTTGCTATTTCATAATCATAAACTCCTTTTTCGTATATCCCCCTTTTCAATACAGATCAAACAAGTCCTTTATCAATGCATGATGGAACGGTTGCCTCCAAAAAGATGCACCCCTTCATAAAATTGCATCTATTTATAACTAACACATAACTCTCACAAACCACTCTTATTCCTCTATCCTTAATCTTTCCCATATTGATTGTTTTTTTTTTAAATTAAAAGATTACCTTTTTAATATAATTAAAATATTTAAAAACATTTACTTTATACTTAATTATATTTTAAACATTTACTTTATACTTTAAATATTTATAATATTTTATTATTTTCTAATTACAATATGTAATTTTAATAAAGAATAAAATAATAATTTAATGAATATTAATATCATGAGATATCTTGATATTAATTTATTTATTTAATATTATAGATGAATTGCTAATGTTGTCAAATAAATAAATCACAGTAGATATTTATCTTATTATTATGGTTTCTGAAATAATACATTTATTTATCAACCTTCAAAATAGGAATGGCACATACAAAATTAAACAATATATTCTACAAAGATGTGCATCATAATTATTAGAAAATATGGAGGATTGGCTTACCTACATGGCTCCCATCATGTTACTTACCAATGCCATTCTTCAACAAGTCAAAGTTGGAGAGGCACTACATCCTCCCCCCCTTAAGATTAGACTTACTCCTGGAAATCACATAGACTAAAATGGAAACAAATCATACATTAGTGGAGTAGCATCCTTAAATCAACATCAAAGATGTACCTATTCCCAAGATCCAAGTACAAGATAGAATAATTGTCATGATAATGGTAAGACATGATACATACACATCCACGACAATTCATATTCTTAAAACTAATTTCATGCTATATTCATTCAAAAAATAAACAAACATGAAAACTATAGAAATGGATTAATGCACAAAAATTCAAATTTCTTCTGTAAAGTTATCATCAACAACATATCATAAACCTCATATAATTTGTAAAGCAACCACACTAGTATGTCATCAATTTCAAAAAAGATAATTAGATTGGATTTCTTAATTTCCTTAGAAATGCATCAAAATTTTCTTCTTTTTTTTTTAATCAATATCTAGAAGCATTCATTCATACTATAATTTCCTTTTCTTTTCAAAATTCCATGACACAATCATCAATTAGATTTTGTAAATCATAACAATATCAATATTTAAGAAAATAGTGATACATTCTCATTTCAAAATTAAAAAAATAACCATACTCTACACAAACATACCAGTCCACATCACTGAGAATACACATCACAAGGCTTAGGAGTGGTTGTCTCTCTAGACAAGCTCTCACTCCAGGATACAATACCAGTCTCATCTATATACAAAATCCATAATCAATACCTCACATAGTCACTTGATGGTATCTCAGACATTTGTCATGAAGACCCTCCATACAAGTCCATGTGTCATATCCCTTGTTTGTGTAAGGTGGTTAGCCTCCAAGGAATAGACACCACACATAGGAAGGCAGTGAATACTAGCTGCATAACAGCCTCACATACCCCCATCCTCAAGGGTTCACTACATCTACTTCCTCGTATACACTTACCAAGTCCACCTAATGCGTCCTTAGTGAGGAATCACAACACAACACAAGACCAACATTATGAAAGAAGATAGTTTAGCCATCAAAGCTCAATAATAATAATATAATAAAATAGAATTATCAATCTCAACAATAGGATAAGAAGAATCCAAGATAAATTTCATAAGTCTTGGCTAAACTATCATAGAAAAAGATAAGAAAATTGTTGGTCTACACAACTGAAGATAAAGAAATTCACCATAAATTGCACATCACATCACTGTGTGACTATATCTAGTCACCTCATGAGGAAGGAGGAAACAACATCCAGCTATCGCAATAGCCCTTCATGTGGTTGGTCCCGGGCAACACTACCCACATGGCATAGGGGGTTCACCTCGGCAACACCCCTACATTGGATGGTGTAGAATAAGCATGCCAACCCACCCAGCATGACCATACACCAAGTGGAGTAAGCACACTCTAGTCGTATGTTGCATGGAAGTGTTCCTTGTGGAGTAGGCACACATAGGACACACCCCGCATAACGATGTCTCTCATAGATCATCATCATAGCCAGAGGTATACATGGCTTGGGCCCACCCATATGCCTACCACGTCTACAAACTGAGCATTCATGGGTGCCCCTCTACAAGCATGCAAGCATCACCAATATACTCTGCATCAAGTAGGACACAAAATACAAACATATGCTATGCCTTCATGTAATCATGTATGTGGCATCGTGTTCTTGAGCTCAGCTTGCTACCATCAACAACACGACATCATCACCTCACACTATGTCAAAACAGTGTGGCATCATATTCATTGCATCATGTCAAAACATGTGCGAATATGGTATCCATCACAACATGGGCTAATAGAATCTCCCTCTACATGCTGGACCACATAGAAATGTACATATCCATAAATTATATATCTCGTCATAGAGGCTCATATCAAGTACTGGTATTGTGCTCAAGAACTATGAGAATTAGGATATACACTTATGAACCAAATGTATAGGTTCATCATAAGGGGAAGTATTGATTACTCTTTTCCCTCAAGTAGTGGAAGCTAAGGTCACTTTGCACCGCCATTATACGTACGCCACACACTACCCAAGGAAATGGTGACACTACTACCTCTCCACGTACTAATCTTACCAACACTCATGGGTTGGCACTTGGTAGGGTGACAAACAAGAAAGAAACACATGAGTGGTATAGTTCTCCCATACCCTTATCTAAAAAATAACTTCAGTGGATGGTACTTGTATTGCACCACTCCATGGCACTCAAATAATTACTGGTTATACACAACACCCAACACAAGCACTAGCACTGGTTTTATCACATTTACAAGGGAGTACACAATAACATCATATATTATCCATTTATTCTAATTTTACCTTTTTCACAATACATATCATTTTCTACATGGTACAAAAATCCAATGACATACTTAATCACATACCACTTCTTCTTAGGCATATGCTAATATCCAATGTACACATATCAATCTCAACCTTTCACATAATATAACATCTATCTGTAAGATGACTTAAACTTATATAAAGTAAGGCACAAAGAGAAATGATACATTACATCACCCTTTTATTTCTTCAAGAATCATTGAATCAACCCACATATGTTGTAATTAAAGAAAGGAAACAATAAACTTGTATTACACACAATTATTAGTCACATATAAGACATTCACAACTAATCATCATAAACCATTATGGACATGTACTTTTCACCCAATCAAGGACACCAAGAGTGGACCAAGTGTCATCTTTTAGAATAAATGAATTAGCTAGGTACTTCCATTACAAATGATAAATCCTTCCAAGAAAGACACATCAAACTATATAGACATTTTTCAAGACACTAGTATTTACTAACATAATAATTGCAATACCCATAAGGAAATACATTGAAGTAAATTAATAAGAGTTACAATAATATTTCTCAACTAAAGTCTCAAATTTCTATTATTTCAATTTGGGAAGGATAATGACATCATTACTTAACTTCCCATAATATGCATATTTCATTTCAACTCTATAAGAATGAGTACTACTATGGTAATATCTTACTTTTTATCGAAAATGCAAGCAATTCAATTCCAACTTATAAAAGCTCATTAACTAGAATTATTAATGAAACATAGCAATTATGATTTAAATTTAGCATTTATAGGAAAATAGAGTGTTAAGCCTTTTCAAATCAATTAGGTAATCCTAAAATAACTATAACAAGCACTCATGATGACAATTGTTAGAGGTAGGATTAAGAGGTAAGGTTAACTACTACCAACACTTAAGGTACATAACAAATTATTGTAATATTTTTAGTATTTCTAGGAGTATAGCAAGAAGGTGACATGAAAGTATGAGGAATTCATTAACACTTCCTTACTAGAAAGACATCCAGTATCTATGGAAGTACTCAAGAGACTCATTCATTAATTATAGAACATAAAACATAAGTAATTAATGAGATACAACTTAGTCATAACATAAAGGGTATATTTTGTAAACCGATGTAGCTTGAATACCAAGAATATAGTTCTTATATCTAGGATCCTATCTTACTAATATAATAATCAAATCAAAAGAAAAATATGCAAAACACTTGAGTGATAAGTGAGCTACGAGTCCCAAAGTTCCCAGTGTGGAAACCTAGGGGGCTCTGATACCAGTTGTAACACCCCACCCTAGAACCCATGGGATATTTATGATATGTTGATGTAATATTTTTTTTTTTTACATTTAACACATATTACACATTAAAAATGTAGAATCGGTATAACTATAAGTATAAATATCAATGTTAGCACTTGATACGATATGATACCAATTAACACAGCTTAGTTAACTATCCCAAGGGTTCCAAGACATAGTTACTTTCTACCCTAACTAGACTACTAAGGACCACCACCACATAATCACACGATATATTCTAGGTTCATTTCAAAACCCAAATGAAATATTCCTAGTCCTTTAATTAGCCATAATGAAATGAACACATATTAAGAAGTAGGCTACAACATCTACATGGCCTAGAAGGAATCAAATTATATTTATCATATCCATACAAGCAAGGTACAATCCATAAGATATAATGATACATCCTTGAATAAACAATATGTAATACCTCGTCGAGGACCCCTTAGCTTGAGGACATTATTAAACAAATAAAAACATGTGGAATGATGATTTATTTTGTTTTGTTTTTGTTTTGTAACAATAAAGAATTAAACATAATCTCATTTGGTTCATATAATGTAAATAGAAGTCATGGTAATAAAGAGAATATACTACTTATCATTCTCAATTAACAATGATTATCATTACAAACCTGAATATCACTCCCTTTCTTTTCAATTACAACCACCATGTCCAACACTTGTACCTACACAAATGTCTAATCAACTAGGTACAAACATTAAATTACTGATCACAAATATCTTAGCTATGTAGAGCGTATTTGCAAGATCATGAGGGGCCAAACTATGCCCTTAAGTGGCAATGAAAAATCAGCAAATCAGGGTTAGTCAACTTGTCGTGAAAATTTCAACTAGCTATGAATCTAATATCAAAAAGTTCTAAGAATAGAATCTATAGAAAATTGAATGTAGTTTCTAAAATACTAGGCCATTTTTGAGAAAAAGTTAGTATGATTGGTGAAAAGTATAGACTTCAATGCAGTAGTGCAAAAATTTTAGGAAAAAAATAAGAAGTAGGTGTATGTCTGACCACCTTAATCATAATCAAATGATAATATTTTATTATAATATTTTATATATAAGTAGTAGACTCATGCCCGGATGTGACACCTATTTTTTTGTAATTTTATTCAAAAAAGAAATTTAATTATGAATTTTTTGCGACAACATTTTCAGAATAAAAAAACTCTCGTGTCTGACCACCTTAACTCATTCAAAACTTTACAAAATTCAATTTTTATTTTTTTTCCATATAATAGGTGAAGCATAGAATGTGACACATTTTTTAGATTTCAAAAATGTTATACCATCTGAAAGTTATAGTCATTTTTCAATCAGTATATAAATCAGCACTTTAGAGGTAGCTCAATTAGAAAATAGCTAATAATTACTTATTGAATTCAAAATTTGACAGCAATTATATCGATAGAAAGCTAATAATCTACTTAAGATACCCTTTTCATTTTATCGAATTCGGGTGAAAAAAAAGTCGTCAGCTACATTGTCAAAGTTTTGAACTAACATCGCCACATTTTGGCCCCTCATGATCTTGCACATACCCTAAATCATTAATAAGAAATAAAATAATTACATCAAAACTTAAAGACAAACACTAAGGGATTGGACCTAAGCCTCAGGGGCTCATCATTGATGGCCTTGCCTACGTTCATGCTCAGAGACTTCATAGTTTGACTCTTTAATCTTGAACCAAATCGCAATGGGTTCACCTAAGCAAGACTATAAAATACATGACATGGTTGTTATAATACGCTTTACAAAAATAAATTTAAGCGGGTATGCAACCCTTACTAGAAAGGAATCCCTAGACAGTTTCACCATCGGTTGCTATCCACTTGGAGAAACAAAACCGAGGTTCAGGGAATAATATGTTTTATCTACTAATGATGGAAGAAGGCCACAATGACAAATTCTTCAATTCTTTTTTTATAGAAAAATTATAACATTCCAAATGTAATGGAGACCCAGGATGTATAATAGATAGTTGACAACATTAAAATATGAGCCAAAAGAGGACTTATGACCTTGAGGAAAGAAAATGATTGCCCCAAACCCTCAAAGAAATATTAAGTAACTAATGCTACCAATAATGAAATAAAAACCCTTATTTAAGATTTAACATAAAATACTATATTTTAATACATATTTCTCAACTTTATTTTCTAAATTTAAATTGACTAATTATTATTATTAATTCAAACTAAATTAGAATTAAATAATAACTAATTCCAACAAATAAAATTTTTAATCACAAAAAAAAAGTTCTAACATTCTTAATTAAAATAACCTAAAACTATCATCATAAATTCTAAATTGATATTAGAAATAAATAAATAAATAAAATAAGTTGAATAATTATAAGCAACCATAACTAATATTCACATAAAATTCTTAAATAATTAATAAAAATTAGCCTTGCATTAATTTAAGTGATAATCATTAATAAGTTGAGAATCCTAAAAAAGGAGAGAATAGATTCTCTAACTTAAAATTCTAAGAACTGATTCAATGAAAATGGAATTCATAAACTAAATTACTTTGAACAAAACTAAATGTATGCAAATCTTGGTATATGCAGCAAACATAGGTTTATACATAGATGGTTACGCATAATGAAGTGGAAAATAAAAAAATAAGAAGTTTAAACGCAACTTAGCACCAAGATGAGGTAACGTATATACAGTAGAACTAATCATACCAATGTGATAAAGGCTGATGGAAATATGTGAATGTTAAGCTGCATTAAAGAATTTTGTACAAACTCTAAAATGAAGGCGTCACTATAAAATGTATTGCAATCACTCACAAAATGATGGAGCAATAACGAATATAAAATTATAGTGAAAGAATAGAAGAGAACGTAAATTTGGATACATAATGATCATAATGATCAGCACTGTTTAGCACTACATAATGATCATCTATTTATTATTTTTATAAGTAGTTGAATGATGATCGTAAAGATCACTTGAAGACTCTCAGATTAGCTACAAGGAAAAGGGAAAGATGCTATTGACAATTGAAATACTCAAGCCTCGTAAACTTACCGAATCATGCCAAGGTCTGTAGAGAAGCACATTACCACTGGTAGATCAATGTTATTTTAAATACATGGAGTAGATCCTCCTTATGGTATTTATTGTCGATCCAATCCCTCATCTCCGAGAGAACTCCAACAAAGTATCAAAGCATGGAAATTAAATTATGATACTAAAGATAGAATGATTGCATAAAGGAAAATGTTTATTCTAAACACATTGTTGTCTCTCCGATGCACCAGGTAATAAGTAAGACTGTTACTAAACCAGTGCAAAAACTTATTAAATAAGAGATCATGCATACAATTAAAATGAATTTAATCATGGCAGCTGAGGAAATGTAGATGTACAAGATAGAAAAGGGCATCCAAGTACTCCATTTTGAGAAGGATATTGCAAGGATTAATGAAACAAAGCCTTAGATCAAAACCTTCACCCATTAAGAAATGGAGATATTTAAATAAGGGAAAATAAAGCACTCGCCTCTAAAGCTCCATTGTTATATGCCCAGATAGAGATAGTGTCTTTGGAATTTTAGAGATCGAAGATAGGGGAGAGAGAACATACTTACATCGAATGATCAAGTTGCGTAGCACAAAAGGGTAGGCTACAGAATGTTGAACTATCAAGCTGTCAATGAAAGTGTATGTAAGAGTTTCCATCTCCCATCACGACATCCATGATAGTTACCAGGGTTCTTAAATATCTTTCCTGGTATGATAGCCTCCATGTATGATCTTGCTATTTTGTAATCATAAACTCCTTTTCCATATATCCCCCTTTTCGATATAGATCAAACTCCTGCTTTATCAATGCATGATGGAACGGTTGCCTCCAAAAAGATGCACCCCTTCATAAAATTGCATCTATTTATAACTAACACATAACTGTCACAAACCACTCTTATTCCTCTATCCTTAATCATTCCCATACTGATTGTTTTTTTTTTAAATTAAAAGATTACCTTTTTAATATAATTAAAATATTTAAAAACATTTACTTTATACTTAATTATATTTTAAACATTTACTTTATACTTTAAATATTTATAATATTTTATTATTTTCTAATTACAATATGTAATTTTAATAAAGAATAAAATAATAATTTAATGAATATTAATATCATGAGATATCTTGATATTTATTTATTTATTTAATATTATTGATGAATTACTAATTTTGTCAAATAAATAAATCACAATAGATATTTATCTTATTATTATGGTTTCTGAAATAATACATTTATTTATCAACCTTCAAAATAGGAATGACACATACAAAATTAAACAATATATTCTACAAAGATGTGCATCACAACTATTAGAAAATATGGAGGATTGGCTTACCCACATGGCTCCCATTGTGTTACTTACCAATGCCATTCTTCAACAAGTCAAAGTTGGAGAGGCACTACATGGTCAAGAAGTTTAGGATTGTGAATAGTCAAAGTGGTGAAAGATTGGGAAATAGTGTTTGCGGATATGGATCTTTCATCATTGGTCCTAACCCAACACTCGAGTTCAAAGGTGATATTACAACTTAAGATGTTCAATTCGTGAATAGGCTGAATGTCATTGTGGGAGTCTACTTCAACCATCAGTGGATCAGACTCATCAAGCTCATCATTTCGCTATAGACTTACATTGGGTTTAGATGCATATTAGTGAATAACATCAACATGTTTCTCTGTAATAAGCTCATCTTCTTCCAGAATGGCTCCCCATACATAGTCATTAGATTCTTCATCTATGCCTCTAGGAAATCTTAGAACATGAGTAAAGTCAGGATGAATACCCTAAGAAGGGTTACCCTCAGATTCTGATTTGAATTCATACTCATGGGAATCTATCTCAAAATAGCTACCACCTTCCTCCTTATCTATGTGATTGTTTTCGAGATTAGTTGGTTCTTGTGTTGGATCTATCTCTTGGTCTATAGTAGGTTCTTGTGTTTCTACTACATTAATTCTTTTTACTGGATCATCTTCAACTTCAAGGAGGTCTTTTATTTCTTTAGGAAAATACTCATAGGGAATGAGATCTTCAGTGATGTTTGAATCATCACTATCAAATTGTTCTATTGTTTCTCCCTTTAGGGTATGTGTAAGATCATGAGGGGCCAAACTATGCCCTTAAGTGGCAGTGAAAAATTAGCAAATCAGGGTTAGTTAACTTGACGTGAAAATTTAAACTAGCTATGAACCTAATATCAAAAAGTTGCAAGAATAAAATCTGTAGAAAAATGAATGTAGTTTCTAAACTACTAGGCCTTTTCTGATAAAAAATTAGTATGATTGGTGAAAAGTATAGATTTCAATGCAGTAGTACAAAAATTTCAGGAAAAAAATAAGAAGTAGGTGTATGTCTGACCACCTTAATCATAATCAAATGATAATATTTTATTATAAGATTTTATATATAAGTAGTAGACTCATGCTCGGATGTGACACATATTTTTTTATAATTTTATTCCAAAAAAATAATTAATTATGAATTTTTTGCTACAACATTTTCAGAATAAAAAAACTCCCATGTCTGACCACCTTAACTCATTCAAAACTTTACAAAATTCAATTTTTTTTTTCTTTCCTTATAGTAGGCAAAGCATAAAATGTGACGCATTTTTTAGATTTCAAAAATGTTATACCGTCTGAAAGTTATAGTCATTTTTCAATCAGTATATAAATCAGCACTTTAGAGGTAGCTCAATTAGAAAATAACTAATAATTACTTACTAAATTCAAAATTTGACAGCAATTATATCGATAGAAAGCTGATAATCTCCTTAAGATACCCTTTTCATTTTATCAAATTTAGGTGAAAAAAAAGTCGTCAGCTATATTGTCAAAGTTTTGAATTGACATCGCCACTTTTTGGCCCCTCATGATCTTGCACATACCCTTTAGTTGATTTTTTGTGGAAGGCTCAACCTATTCTAAGACATGTGGGGAGTTCTTGCTAAGACAGAAAGGCTTCTTCTTATATCCTAGACCTGTTGTATTCTTGTTTTCTCAGCCACGATGATCAAGAGGTGATGTAAGACCTTTACCCTATAGTCCTAGAGGTCCTTTTCCAATATATCCCATTTTTGTGATCAATTTGTCTCCTGGCCCATATGACTTAGAAGGGATACTCGGTATTTTAGCATCACATTTTTAAACAACTTGAGATTTAGGTTCATCTTTGTATAGCCATGCAAGCACAGCTTCATCTTCTTCAAACTCTTGTTTAGATACTTGTTCTGCAACAAAATTTCCTTTATATGCCTCAAGAGGTTCTTCAGACTCTATTTTAGACTATTTTAGAGTTTTCCCATAGGACTTAGGTGAAATAGGGAGAGATGTCAAAGATAAGACTGGCTCTATAGTATATTCTCCCATTCCATTTTCTTTGATCTTAACCTCTTTAGCAATGTCTTCCATTTTGGATGTTGAAGCAATGTCTAGATGCTTAGTGGAAGATTCTTTGTTATTAGGAACAAGTTTATCAGCACTCTCTTTCAATGCATTGCAAGTTGTATATAGATCAGTTGGAATCATCACTTCTACTCCTTCATAAGGAAATTTCAAACACTAATGATATGTAGAAGGAATAGCTTTCATTTCATGTATCCAGGGTCTCCCTAGAAGGATATTGTAAGCCAAAGGTAGTTCAAGAACTTGACATATAGTATCTCTAATGATATGACCTGTTATGATAGGTAAGACAATTGTTCTTTTGGAAGATCTTTCTTTCTCATCATATGCTTTGATAGTTATCTTCTTTCTAGGATCAATGGCCATTTCTCAAAATCCCAATTGTGTAATCAAGCTGAAAGAACAAATGTTTAGACTAGCGCCCCCATCTATCAACACATGTTTGACATGATGGTTTTGGATCAAGACTTCAATATGCAAGGGTTGGTTAGGAAGATGACTCAAGGAGTTATCATCATCCTTTGAAAAGGAAATATACTATGGAGACGTAAGATGACCAACCATAGTCTAGAATCTATCTAAATCAAGGTTATCAAGAACATTGGATCTGAGCAAAGCTTTGTCTAGAATGGCTCTATGAGCCGGAGATATCCGAAGCAACTCAAACATGAAGATTTTTGCATTTGTATGCTGGAGTTGTTGGATAATACTGTATGAAGTAGGCCTCGTGTCTTTAGGATTTGAAGATTTAGATGTAGCCTTTTGTTTAGAAGTAGATGAAAGATTGAAAGGCACCTTAGGAACATTTGATGAATTTGGTATTTGTCCTTGTAGCTGTGCCTGAGCTTGTGATCGAGTAACAACATTAGCTAATTGATTTTCTCTATCTTTTCTCACAATTGTGATGACATTGCAACATTTAGATAGACATGGTTCAACCAGATTGATAACAACATTGTTTCCAGAGTAGGCATAATTGACTTTAGCACCCATATTAGGCTAAGAAGAATAATCTTCTTTACCATGTTTAGGAAATGGTTCCATGAATGTTGTATGATCATTATTGCTCTTATGATTATCAATCGTAATTTCTCCATTATCAATTTTATCTTGTATGATGTGCTTCAAGCGAATGTAGTTATTAGTCTTATGACCCTTATTGGGAAGGAATTCACAGAAATTGTTCTCTCTCCACCATTTCAGTTTAGGTTCAGGATCAAAGACTTTTATCTCAGGCAAGTAGATGATTTTGTTTTCCAATAGGGTTTTCATGGAAAATTCCAAAGATTCTCCAAGAGGAGTGAATTTGCAATTAGGATATGTTGCCCAAGGTTTATAATCAGATGACTTTTTGTTGGGCTCTGTTGCTTTAGCTTTGGAGGCTTTCATGGATTGGGTGCTAATAGTGAGATTGAAAGCGGGTGCCTTAGAAGGGGCACAGATATTATCAACAATGCCATCTATGACAATGCCTTTATTCTTGTTCAAGTTTTTGCCTTTATCTTTAGAACTAGATCTAGATTCATACTTGTCCTTTTGAAGTGATATGTCTCTTTTTTGCACAAGTACTTTCTCAATTTTGATTGCATTTTCTACCATCTTATCAAAGGATGTATTGATTTTTTATTTGAAAGTGGTAGTTGAGTTCTTGATGAAGGATGATCTCCTTAATACCACAAACACATAACAAAAACAAAGAAACAACAACAATATGCAAGAACAGAAAATGGGCTTCTTATTATCTCCACAAATGTGAAATTACAAACTTTCAGAATTACAATATGCAAAGCCACATGGGCATTCCCTTACAATATTATGTAGGACAAAGCCTTGAATCAATACCCAGATCTACTACCTAGAACTATCCCGAACTACCTAAGATAACACTACAACCTTCCTTATATAGGCAATTTTTCACCGCCTAAGAAGGTTCCAAAATTTTAGCCAACAAGGCCGACCAAACTTAGAATTATTTTATTTTACAATTTATTACATCAAAGTTGGCTCAAAATAACTTTTGAAACCCAAACAAAAATTTTGAAAGAAAATCATTTTTCGCCATTTTAGGTGACCCAACTTTCGAAGACCATAAGTCATCACTAGCTAACTCGATTGACTATTATAACCCCATTTTGGAAAGGCCACAAAGCCCTCTACGGGCTTGAATCATGCAAGCGCTTGTCATCCAATTTTTGACCTCATCCAAGGCCTCTAAAGCCTTCAAAAGTGAGTTCAAAGTTTTTGTACCCTGGTGCCAATACTGAAAACCTTCAATATCTACAAAGCTAGACTTGATCTGTCAATGAAACCTTACTAGTAGGCTGATATGACCAAAATGAACCTCCAGGGAAGAAATCAAAACATTCCAAGATTGGATGACCAACTTACTAAAAATAGCAAGTTTCCATAAATAGCAGCTCTACACAAGATAGCCCTTATTGAATACAAAAATAGAAATATTTTTGGGTAATGCAAGATTTCTCTTACACCCAGGATGCTCCTGCATTAGACACTCGGGGTAATTTGGGAAGTGACCCTGTCACGAATCAGGTGTGCAGAGGAAAACCAAGATGGTTAACCTCCTCCTTTTTTAGCCATGATGAATCTTCAAAAAGTCATCCTTTCCACTTGACCAGATATTCTTCATATGTCCTATTCCTTGTGCTTCTACCAACATGACTATCCAGTATGTCTTCAATCTCCTTGTTATCTGAACTGGTTGATGTAATACTCCACTGTGCTACTATAACCTCATCTTCAACACCTCCTTCATGATACTCTATCAGATCTAAAACATTAAATATTGGTGAAATATTTAGTTGAATAGGCAACTCGACCTCATATGCATTTCTTGAATCATGCTTCTTCATTATCCTACATGGCCCAAACTTTTTCATTTTTAGCTTGTTATATGTACCAACTGGAAATCACTCTTTCCGCAAATGAACCATGACTTCATCTCCAACCTAAAACTCCTTATGCATCCTTTTCTCATCTGCCTTAGCCTTATACTACGCATTCATCTTGGTAATATGCTTCCTCACCTCCTCATGGATGTTCTTCAAATGTTTTGCAAAATCCTCAGCTTCAGCACTACTTATTTCTCCTTTATCTATCTTTCACAAATTAGATGCATTTCTGGGAATACTCCCATATACAATCTGGAATGGTGATTTACCAGTGCTCTTGTTGACAGAATTATTGTATGCAAATTTTATCTGTGGTAAAATCAAATCCCATCATGTTGGCTTATCTCCAACCAAACATCTCAGTAAATTTCCCAAACTCCTATTCACCACCTCTATCTATCCATCAGTATGTGGATGATATATGCCAAAAATATCCAATGAACTTAGTGTCCCTATCTGAAACTATACTCTTTGGGAAACCATGTAGTCTCACTACTTCTCCGAAAAAAAATTATGCTACATGAACAACATCATTAGTCTTCTTACAGGGAATAAAATGTGTCATCTTTGAAAATCTATCAACTACCACAAAAATTGAATCATGTCCCCGTTGTGTCTTTGGTAAACCAAGAACAAAGTCCATATTGATATCCTCCCAAGGCTTCTCTGGTACAAGTAATGGCTGATACAACCTAGTATTATACTTCACTCCTTTCACCATCCAACATACTTTGCAACTCTGTACAAACTTCTTGACATCTTGTTGCAATTGTGGCCAGAGTAATTCTCACTAACCAAAGCAAGGGTTTTATCATGACCAAAATATCTAGCCAATCCTCCACTATGCTTCTCCTTGATGAGATTCTCCCTCATAGAACTTCTTGGAATGCACAATTGACTCCCTCTGGATAGCATATCATCTTGAATGATGAAATCCAGCCACTTCATCCTGTCTAGAGTAACAGGTTCTATACAAGCTTTTCAAGCTTCACCAAAATCAAGATCCTCTAGATACAAATTCTTGAGTTCCTTGAACCCAACCACCTCAATCTGCATCTCTGTCAGCAATAGTTGCCTTCTGATAAGTGCATCTGCAACCTTGTTAGACTTTCCACTTCTTTGTTTGAAAATAAATGTATAACTCTACAAAAACTCAACCCATTTCAAATGTCTTTGATTCAACTTTCCTTGACTATTCAAATATTGTAAAGCTTGATGATCAGTATACAAAAAAAACTCGTTAGGAAGCAGATAGTGTCTCCACTTCTTCAATGCCTGAACTATAGCATAAAATTCTTGATCATAAACATAATATTTTCTCTTGGCATCATTTAACTTCTCACTAAAATAAATAATAGGTTTACCTTCTTAGCTCATAACAACTTCTATTGTAGTACCACTAGCATCATAGTCTACCTAAAACACCTTATTAAAATCTGGAAGCACTAAAATAGGTTGTTCTGTAACTTTCTATTTCAACAGTTTAAAACTCTTATCTACCCCATTAGTCCACTTGAACTTTTTTCTATCCCCTCTCATTGTTTCAGTCAATGGTCCACAAATACTGCTAAAATTTTTTATAAACTTTTTATAAAAACTAGCCAAACCATGAAAAGATCTTACCTCAGTAGCACTCCTTGGAGTAGGCCATTCAAGGATAGCCTGTACTTTCTCTGGATCCATTTTTAGACCTTCTGCTGAAACTACAAATCCCAAATACACTAATTCCTTCTTCACAAAATTGCACTTCTTCAAATTAATCAATAATTTCTCATCTCTCAGCTTCTCAAACACCATATGAATATGCATCATATGTTCCTCTAATATCTTGCTAAAGATCAAAATATCATCTAGGTAAACAATGACAAACTTACCTAGAAATTCTTTCAGAACCTCATTCATGAGCCGCATGAAAGTGCTCGGTGCATTGGTTAGCCCAAAAGACATGACTAACCACTCATACAATTCTTCCTTTGTCTTGAAGGCAGTCTTCCATTCATCTCCTTCTCTGATCTGAATCTGGTGATATCCACTCTTCAGATCTATCTTTCACAAATACACAGCCCCACTCAAACAGTCCATAATATCATCCATTCATGGCAATGGAAACTGGTACTTGATTATGATCTTGTTTATTGCTCTAGAATCTATACACATCCTCCATTCTCTATTATTCTTTGGTGCTAATACCACTAGTACAACATAGGGACTGAGACTCTCTCGAATCAACCCCTTATGCAATAACTCATGTACTTGTCTATTCAACTTTTCACTTTCTGCTGGTGTCATTCTATGTGCTGCCTTGTTTGGAAAACTGGCTCCTGGAATCAAATCTATCTAATGACTGATCTTCCTTACCAGTGGTAATCCATCAGGTACATTATCAAATACAATATCCTAAAACTCATTCAACAAATCTACAACCTCTATAGGTACATCCTCTATTTCCTCTTTACCAGCTTTTGGAATTAAATAAAAACACATATGCTCATGCCTCATACCATCTAGGAATTTTCTTCCATCAAAAAAAGTTATTCTTTCATTACCACATACCTTTTCTTTGGTCTCCTTCAATGGCTTTAGCTTATATCGCACTCCATCTTTTGTCAGGGAATAGGTATTTGCATGACCATCATGCACAGCACATCTATCAAACTATCATGGCCTACCCAACAACATGTGACATGCATCCATAGGTATGATATCACATAGTACCTCATCATAGTACCCACCAGTCTTGAAAATTTTACTAGGCACTATTCACTGACCATGACCTTGTGGTCATCCTACACCTAGGCAGTCTAATATGGATGTGGGTGTTTCTGTCTCTTGAGCTTCAATTTTGTCACCATCTCTTCTAACACCAAATTGTCAGTGCTTCTACTATCAATAATCACATCACAGCATTTACCCTCACACTTGCATCTAGTGCAAAATAGGCTCCTCCTTTGTTCAGGTTCATTCTCACCGCTCAGTAGGACTCTTCTATTAATCATCGTTTCTCCTCTTTCAGCATCTTCAAAATTTGAAGATCTGGCATCTTCATCTACATGTGCCACTTTGGCCTAGCCTTCATTCCTACTATCTATCCTTCCTTGGTGTTGAGGATATTCAAATACCCTATGACCTTCTTCTCCATAGTGAAAACATGTTTCACAGAAGCCTCCTCTTCTTTAACCTTGTCGTCTTCCTCTTCCTCTCTAATCTCTATTGTTCTAATCTTGGAAATGATTAGAGTTGTTTCCTCTTTGATTTTGGCTGCTATTGGCCTCATCCTTCTTTTTTGGATCTTCATTTCATCCTCCATATGACCGTCCACCAAATCATCCATCGCGACCTCTTCCATTTTGTCTGCTCTCGAACTTCTTGTTTAGCTTTTCCACTACTTTTAGAGAAAATTGGTATGCCTCTTCAATAGTGTTTATTCGAACCAGATTCAGCTCCTCCTGAATGCTTGGCCTCAACCCATTAAAGTAACGAGTAACTTTCTCCTTATCAGCTTTTGCATGGCCTATTCTGATGAGGATTCGATAGAACTCCTCTGTATACTCCTGAATAGATCATCCCACTTGCTTCAAACTTTGCATTTTCTTTAGTAGGTCAAGCTCATAATCAATAGGGATGAATTGTCACTTCAATTTATCCACCATCTGATCCCATCTTGTGATTTTATCTTTCCCTCTTCTATTTCACTCCAATTGAATCTCTTGCCACTAGATCTTCGCATGACCTTTTAGTCTGGCCTTCATGAATTTGACCCTATCTAGATCCTCAATATCTTCATACTCAAAATACTCTTCACATTCATTGATCCAGTTGATCAACTCCTCTAGGTTAAGATTTCCTAAAAATCCAGGAACCTCAATCTTAGGTCTTTTTTCGATCTTGGAAATGGCCCAAAAAGGTCTTTCTTCCTCCTGATTCAGAACTTCAACTTCTCCTTCTTGATCTTCTTCTTTTGCTTCATCCTTGCTTTCATCTCTGATATTAAGATTCATTCCTCTATGAATCTCTTCTTGCAATGCTTGCACTTGTCTCTAGAGCGCTCTAACCTTAGGTGTTACAACACCAGCTCTTCCACCACATTCCCTTCATGGAGGTATTTTTTCAATGCACGCTGAAACCCTAACCACGGTCCTGGTGCAAACTACCTCACAATTGGTGATCTGTTTACACACTCAAGAACTCCTACTCTAATACCACTTGATGAAGGGTGCTCCCCTTAATACCACAAACACAACAAAAATAGAGAAACAACAACAATATGTAAGAACTAAAAATGGGCTTCTTATTATCTCCACAAATATAGAATTAAAAACTTTTAGAATTACAATATGCAAAGCCACATGGGCAGTCCCTTACAATATTATGTAGGACAAAGCTTTGAATCAATACTCAGAACTATCCCGAACTGCCGAAGACAATACTACAGCCTTCCTTATATAGGCAATTTTCCACCACCTGGGAAGGTTCCATAATTTTAGCCAACAAGGCCGACCAAACTTAGAATTATTTTATTTTACAATTTATTACATCAAAGTCGGCTCAAAATAACTTTTGAAACCCAAACAAAAATTTTGAAGGAAAATCATTTTCCTCCATTTTAGGTGACCCAACTTTTGAAGACCATAAGTCATCTCCAGTTGACCCGATTGACTATTAGAACCCCATTCTGGAAAGGCCACAAAGCACTCTACAAGCTTGAATCATGCAAGCACTTGTCACCCAAATTTTTGACCTCATTCGGGGCCTCTAAAGGCTTCAAAACTAAGTTCAAAGTTTATGTATCTTGGTGCCAATATCAAAAATCTTCAATATCTACAAAGCTAGACTTGATCTATCAATGAAACTTTACAGGCAGGCTAATATGACCAAAATGAACCTCCAGGGAAGAAATCATAACATTCCAAGATCAGATGACCAACTTACTAAAAATAGAAAGTTTCCATAAATAATAGCTCTGCACAAAATAGCCCTTATTGAATACAAAAATAGAAATATTTTTGGGTGATGCAAGATTGCTCTTACACCCAGGATGCTCCTGCATCAGTTTTAGAACAAGATTGTTGATGAAGATTTCCAACTTCTCAGTTTCTGGAATGGGTCTATCATATAGGGAAAATTTCTTCCTCCATCTCTTGAGAAATGTCAGGAATGGTTCACCTGGATATTGTTTTAGATTGTAGATGTTGATCATCATGATCGAATGTTGAATATTGTAGGAGTATTATTGATAGAATAGTTTGATTAACTCCTCAAAAGTTTGGATAGTTGGAGGCATTCTAGAGAACTAATGAATGGCTGCTCCTCTCAGAGATCAAGGGAAGAGATGCATTAAGTAGGTTGGTTCATGCATGAACTCCATGGATTGAGTACAAAATTCTCTAACATGATCTTGAGGATCAGAGTTTCCATCATACTTATCATATTTAGGTATTTCCACTTTTTTAGGGAATGGTGGCATGTTCAAGTCTTTATCGAATGGAAAAGGGCATAGAGCTTCCATGGAGAACTCTTTAGGTTTTTTTTCTTTTTCAAGTTTGTTAAGTTTGACTTGCATAACATGCATTTGTTTCATCATAGAGGTGATTAGAGTTTCTTCATCATGCGTAATGATATCTTCAACATTAAATTTGGGAGGAAGTTTAGCTCCTTGATGAGCTAACTCTAGAAAGTATGCCTCTCTATCTTCTTTCAAGAAATGCCTCATCATTTTCTTGAAGTCATCATCATTTTGATATCAAGCAATTTCAGAAGGTGTAGGTTCTGGATCCACACCATGTTGAGAGTGATGTCCTTGGGACTCGTGATGTATCCCTCTATGAGACATGTTAGGATTTTTAGGGCTCCCTTGATTAGATCGAGGTGGGGTTTGTTGATTACCTCTGTGAGTTGATGGACGAGGTATGTAACCAATTTTCAATCAAAATTTGCGAAGACCGTCATCTTCGTAAAGACCAAAATTGTAGAGTTGTTCAAGAATTGGACCCTTTTGAGTAGTCAAAGGTATAGTGTTAAGTGCTTCTCTAGATTTCTTGTGAGAGGAAGCTCTAGTTTCCACCATTAACCTTGGGTGAAGCAAAAGAATAAGATGAAGACAACCGAAGAATGAATTGATTCAAAAAGATCGAATGACGCAACCTTGTCAAGATTGAAGTGATTAAAGATTAGATTGTACATAAATGAAGGATACTACACCATAGTAGTGTGGGTAGACACCCAATAGATGGCAGGCACAAGCTCACAACACTTAGCTGTTTAGTAAAAAGATTGAATTTGAAGATAATTTTGATAAGGTTTTAACACAAGATGAAAAAGACTCAAATCGATAAATCAGAAGGCTAAATAAGACTCAAGAGACCACTTTAGGAAAATGAATGGATTCTTTATAGGCTATGCTCTATTTCTGACACAATGATTTGTTTGACAGATTCCAGGATTTTTTTCTCAACTCTAGACATGCAGTTTTAGATAGTGTACAACAGGAAAATAGGTATACCGACCCCAGACAAAAATTAGATCTAACGAAAAGTTGACCAACTGGCAGTAATAATCTCTCTATTTTGCAAATTTTAGGATAGGTTCACGTGAGAGAATGTTGTTTCATGTGAGGAAGTACCAGGTTGAGCGTGAGAATGTCTTGTCTCACGTGAAGGAATGCTCAGAAAGTGAAATTTCACACGATAAAAGGACACAGTTTGATAGTTTAGACATAGTTTTCGAGGCATAGATTTAGAGACACAGCACTGGCTATTCTCTAATAGAATATTTACTTCTCACTCTAGAAAAGGATTTTTGCTTAGATTTTGCAATTTTTCAATGTTTTAGTATCAGATTGTTATACAAATTTTGAAGATCCGTGTAACAGTTCGTTTCAAGTAACCAAGAAGATTTCAAGCACACAAAATAGAAATCAAGGGAATAAAGCAATCATCTAAAAATAATGAATAAGGGAAAAAGCAACCTTCTGCGTTAACAAGCAATAGTGACGTATTGTGCTAATCCCTAGAAATACTACGTGTATGTTCTAAAAAAAATTTCAATAATGCACATATTCCTAGAAAATGAAAATTTTGGCCTCACTAGGGTTTGTAGTAATGGTCTGACTCTACAACTTTTATGATCTCAAGAGGGTGAACTCCAATCCAGGTGCACCAGAGTTTTGACATAGTCCAAGAATTTAATCAATCAGGAGCTACTAGGGAGATCTGACAGCCCATCAAGAGACCACACCTATGAAGATTTCCTCCACAAGGACATTTATATAATGGTTGTTGCTACCATGGTGAAAATGGCTATTACCACTTGAGGTTACATCCATGTGGTTGACCCAATTAAGGGAATGTCCACTATGGTTAACCCTCTCTAAAGGTGACTCACAAAAGATACCACAGGGGGACTAGATCAGATTCAAGGATTTGGGTTTTTGGTACTATCCAAAAAGGAAGTAGAGCATAATCCCCTAACCTCTTCACTTCACCAAGACAAAGTAGATAGATTAATTTGACACACTAAGAACAAAATTATCTCACAAAGATCTATGATGTCAACCGATTATGATCTATCAACCTCTCCGAAGAGAGAATGTATCAATCAAAAGTTGAAGATGCACGAATCTAGTAGGATGCAAGACAATCTCAGTAACCTCCCTACCTACAAGGGGATCTATCATCAAGAAGATATTTGCATGCATGAACAAGAAAAAGAAGTCCACTCTCTCAAGATCATCCACAAATAGTGTTCATAGGGCCTAATTACTATGTGTAACAGATATGCAAAATACAAATTTATGTTCATTTTAGAGCTCAAAACTAAAGTGTGAATTATGAAAGTTGTAAAGGCACTCAAGCTTGACATAAGAGAGTTTGTTTTATATCCCAAAATGAAGTGTTATCAGATGTAACAGAATACCTTAGTTCCTCGCAACGTGCTTAGTAGATTTTACTTATTTTAGCAATTTTTGACCATTTGTCTTCTATCTTTTGTACCCACAGGATGTACTTGCACCTGCACCTGCAAACCACTGTTATGAAAAACTTACCTATTATTGTACATGAAACCAAATATTATAAACATCCATAAAAAAAGAAACACAACTTGTCAACCCCACATGGTAGAAAATCAGGTTAGTCAAAGATAATATGTCATTTGATAATCAAAAAACCTATTATCATAAAAAATAAGATTCTGACCAGTCTGTACTAAATCAATAATAAATTTTACAAGTCAAAATGAAATTAATCCAAACTAATGGAAAATGAAATCTAACCCAAATACCTTTGCATAAATATAAATTTTGGATCTGTATCATGTCATATGTGCATGTACCAATAAAAATATCAATCGGATTTCATAAAATCAGGTTCAGACCAGTCTTCACTAAAATGATCATAACTTTTGCAAATCAAAACAAAATTAATATAAACTAATGGAAAATGAAATCTAACTCAAATACCTTTCTAGAAATATAAATTTTGGATCTGTATCATGTCATATGTGCATGTACCAATAAAAACATCAGTCGGATTTCATAAAATTAGGTTTAGACCAGTCTTCACTAAAATGATCATAAATGATCATAACTTTTGCAAATTAAAATGAAATTAATCCAAACCAATGGAAAATGAAAGCTAACTCAAATACCTTTTCATAAATATAAATTTTGGATCTATATCATGTCATATGTGCATGTACCAATAAAAACATCAGTCAGATTTCTGGAAAAACAACCTAAAAATTTATCACAAAACTCATAAAAATTAACCTAGTGGTTGTGGGTTTGAAAAAAATGATAGAAATTTGATAGAATAGAATGGAAACCCATTTAAAGGCCCCATGGTAGGTGCCAAAAATGTGTGTGTGAATTTTGTACCTAGCTATAGACACAACACTTTAGTAAAACATTAGAGGTTAGCAAAAACTAAAATCTACAAGTAATTGAAACTATGCTAACGAGGCAATTTACTGCCTTCTAGTAAGTGCGAGTATGATGTTCTCAGATTGAAATTGAGATCAGTGACAATGCAACACCTAAATGAAAGATTTAAGATGATGAAAGCAATGAAATATGAATGCAAATTAATCTATATTTTTGTATTTTCTATGCAATAAGAATGAGAAACTGTATGAATCTAAGCTATAATGTATGAAATTGAGTTTGAATGTAGATTTAATCTAAGAAATGCTATGAATGTATATAAAAATCTATGATATGAAACTATGAATGCTCAAAACAATAAATGAAAATCTCACAATAGCCTTGATTAGCAAAAGATTGATTCTTCAGTCACGAATTCACCAGAGTGAGGATGTAGTTTCGAGGTGTTGATTGTTAAGAGATGAGCCTTGATTTTATAGAAATCCAGGGCTTGAGGAAGCATTGAGAAAAACCATAAATCACTCTTGATAAACTCAGGTAGATTTTTGAGTTAACAAGAAATTAAGAATATTTAATTCATAAAATCATGCAAAAGCAGTTTTTATCTCAAAATAGAGCTTTAGTTCTTTTTTTCAACTCATCAGATGTTGAGTTTAGAAAGTTAACAAATTAAAATTGAAAGTTGATTTAAAGTCGTTTTAAAGTTGACTTCTTTTTTTGATTGTGCATGTTTTAATATGAATTAATTTAATAAATAAAGTGATTTATTCTCAACTTAACTGAGTTTTGAAATTAAAACAATTGATTTATGGGTTAATCAATTATTAAATCAAACTTTTATTCAAAAACTATATTATTAAATATTGACAAATGACTTTAATTAATTAAATAAGAATTTAATCAATTAGTCATAAGATTTTTGATTTATTGTCAAAATTAAATAATACAATTTAGGAATAAATATAATTAAATGTAATTAAATAATTAAGTGGCAGTATTAAATCTGATTAATTAAATATTCAGAATATTCAATTAATCAAACTTTAGGAGAAATAAGATTTATCGCCAAATAATTATTAAATTAAGAATAATTATGATAAATTAGGAATATTTCTTGTAATACCCCAAAAATGGGCTATATGTTCATTAACCTCCTACATCGAAAAATCGAACAAAATCGACATCGAAGTCCTAACCTAAGGCACATCTGAACATCATCAAATCTAATTGATTATCTTAAATTCTGCATCGGAGAATATTCCTAGCAATATTCCTAATCATCATAATTATCTTTAATTTAATGATTATTTGGCAATAAATCACATTTATCCTAAGTTTGATTAATTGAATATTTTCATATTTAATTAATTAGATTTAATATCTTGCCACTTAATTGTGTAATTAAATTTAATTCTATCTATTATTAATTATATTATTTAATTTTGACAATAAATCTAATATCATATGAATAATTGATTAAATTCTTATTTAATTAATTAAAGCAAATTGTCATTATTTAATAATATAGGTTTTAATAAAAGTTTGATTAAATAATTGATTAACCCATAAATCAATTATTTTATTTTTAAAAGCAGTTAAGTTGAAAATAAATCACTTTATTATTAAATTAATTTATAAATAAAACATGCACAATTATAAAAGCAAACAACTATCAATTATCAATTAAAGCTAAACTCTATTTTGAGTTAAAGCTTAGCTTTTGCATGTTTTTGTGAGTTAATTATCCTTTATTTAAAAATAACTCAAAAATCAAGTTGAGTTTATCTGAGTGATTTATGGCTTTTTCCATGCACCTCCAAAGCCCGACATTTCTATAAATTAAGGTTTCAACTCTTCACAAAGTCATCCACAAATTCGCACAATCACGCTGGAGAATTGGAATTGGGAGAATCAAAGCTCTTGCGAATCGACATCTTTGTGAGATCAATCTTTTTTTTTTGCATATCATTCTTAGGTAGTTTCATATCAAGTTTTTCATATAGATTAGTTTCATATCAGTTTTTCATTCTTATTGCATAGAAAATCCAAAAAAATAGATTAATTGCATTCATATTTCATATCTAGATCAATTGCATTCAAATCCTTCATTTAGGTGTCGTCTAGGTCACTGATCTCGATAACAATCTGAGACTAAAATTTGATTAATTAAATATTTTGCATATTTAATTAATTAGATTTAATATTTACCACTTAATTGTGTAATTAAATTTAATTCTATCTATTATTAATTGTATTATTTAATTTTGACAATAAATCTAATATCATATGAATAATTGATTAAATTCTTATTTAATTAATTAAAGCAAATTGTCATTATTTAATAATATAGTTTTTAATAAAAGTTTGATTAAATAATTGATTAACCCATAAATCAATTATTTTATTTTTAAAAGCAGTTAAGTTGAAAATAAATCACTTTATTATTAAATTAATTCATAAATAAAACATGCACAATCATAAAAGCAAACAACTATCAATTATCAATTAAAGCTAAACTCTATTTTGAGTTAAAGCTTAGCTTTTGCATGTTTTTGTGAGTTAATTATCTTTTATTTAAAAATAACTCAAAAATCAAGTTGAGTTTATCTGAGTGATTTATGGCTTTTTCCATGCACCTCCAAAGCCTAGGATTTTTATAAATTAAAGCTTCAGCTCTTCACAAAGTCATCCACAAATTTGCACAATCATGTTGGAGAATTGGAATTGAGAGAATCAAAGCTCTTGCGAATCAACATCTTTGTGAGATCAATCTTTTTTTTTTGCATATCATTCTTAGATAGTTTCATATCAAGTTTTTCATATAGATTAGTTTCATATCAGTTTTTCATTCTTATTGCATAGAAAATCCAAAAAAATAGTTTAATTGCATTCAATCTCATATCTAGATCAATTGCATTCAAATCCTTCATTTAGGTGTCGTCTAGGTCACTGATCTCGATTACAATTTGAGAACATCAATCTCGCACCTATTAGAAGGCAGTAAATCGCTTGGTTAAATTAGATTTCAATTTTGTATGATTTTGATTATAGCTAACCTCTAATATTTTACTGAAGTGTTGTCTACAAATCGAGTACAATTTTCACACACACATTTCTGGTGCCCACTATGGGGCCCTGAAATGGGTTTCCAATTCAATTATATCAATTTCTATCTTTTTATTCTCGGGATCTGTGCAAAACTATGATTTTTAATTTTTGTCCGTACATCTGTCGTACAAGTTTCTGACAAATGTCGTATGGGAGCATACCCACTGTTGTATGATACTGGACCCACTATCATACGACAATCTATCAGATTGAGACTTGTTTCATCACATACCCACTATTGTTTGGGAGCTCAACTATCGTATGGTAGCATACCTAGTGTCGTACGAGTTTCTGGACTGTCGTCTGGGAGCATACCCACTGTTGTATGAGTTTTGGTACCAAATTTCAATTGTTGTTTCATTTTTGTAGACAGTTTGTCAGATTTGATTTTTGGATTTTGACTGACAGCTAACCCTAACAATTGAAATTTATTGTTTCTAATTGATTTTGATGGGGAAAAGTGCAAGAATTGCTAAAAATCAGGTAAAATCTACTAAGTGCGTTGCGAGGATCCCAAGGTATTCTCCTTGTTCTGAAAACATTTCGATTTGGACTTAAAATTAATCTCTCACATGTCAAGCTTGTGTGCATCTTTTCATGCTTTTGATCTATTTCTACACACTTGCATAATTGATACTAGGTTGTGACCCCTTAAGAATTCATTAAGTAGTCTTAGAATACTTGTGATTGATCTTGATTGCTATCTTGGGTTATTGGACTCGCTAATCCGCTGGCCCCTCATTTCTGTCCCGTGGTTGCAATCTCAGCGCCATAAAGGGGAGGGGTCAACAGGACAGAAGCGTTAAGTGTTCCACTTGGCAACCCTTTTGTGCTTTTAGGAACTCACTTGTTTTCTAAGTTGGGGACTCATTTTTAGCTTGTGTGAGGTGTTAAATGTTCCACCTTGTGGACTCATCTCATATTCGCTTTAAGCGTTAAGTGTTCCTTTTTCTATTTTTTGGGTACTTTTGGTAGATTTGCTTTTGGAAATATATTTGTGCTCACATAGTAATTAGGCCCTATGAACACTATTCGTGATTCTTGAGAGATTGGATTCCTAGAGAAATCTTTCTTGATGACAGAATCCTTGTAGGTAGGGAGGATACTTAGTATGTTTCACATTCAACTTGGTTAGTGCATCTTCTCTTATTGATCGACACATTCTCTCTCCGGAGAGGTTGATAGATCACGTGGGGTTGATATCACGAGCTTTGGTGAATCAAAATTGGTTAGTGTGTCTTCTCTTATTGATTGATACATTCTCTCCCTGGAGAGGTTGATAGATCACGTGGAATTGATATCACAGACCTTGGTGGAACAAAACTTGTCTTAGCATGTCGGATTAATCTACTTGCTTTGTTTGGGTTAAAAGTGAAAAGGTGTCAAAAACCTTGGATCTGGAGCCAAGTCCCCTTGTGGTATAAATGTGCGAGTCACCTTTAGAGAGGGTTAACCGTAGCGGACAATCCCTTCACAGGAAAACTACATTGACAGAACCTCAAGCGGTAATAGCCATTTTCGCCATGGTAGTGAAAGCCACTATATAAATGTCCTTGTGGAAGAAATCTCCATGGGTATGGTTCATTGTTGGGTTGTCAAATCTCCCTAGCAGCTCTTGAAGATTAAGTTCTCAGACTATGTCAAAACCCTAGTGCACCGGGATTGGAGTTCACCCCTTTGAATCATAAAAGTTGCAAAGTCAAACCATTACTAAAAACCCTAGAGAGGCCAATTTTTCATTCTCAGGTATATGTGTGTTATTGCAAAACTTTTCAGAACATACACATTTAGTACTCTTAGGGATTAGCACAATTTGGTCACTTGATTGTTCATGCACAAGGTTTCTTTTTCCCTTGTTCATTGTTTTCAGACGTGCTTGGAATCACTTGCTTGCTATTCTACGTGCTTGTTTATCTTCTTGGCTATTAAAAATGATCAAATCTGGTATAACCTTCAAAATCTGGACAGTACAATTTGCAAACAACCAAAACTGAAAACCTTAAGTTTTGCAAAATTTGACGTAAAATTCTTTCTGGAGTCAAAAGTCATTTTAGGAAGTTAAAAGTCATACGAGTTTTGTCAAGTGTCATTTGAGTATTGCCCATCTATCGTATGATTGAGAACCCAGTGTCGTACGAGTTTTCAAACCAGCAAATTCAAGAAAGTCAAAACCCTATTAGCAACTGTCGTATGATATTGACAACTGTCGTTTCATTGCTACCCAACTGTCGTACGAGTTTAGCAACTGTCATTTCATAGACTACCTAGTGTCGTATGAGTCTACAGAGTGTCGTTTGGAAAAATTTGAGAGAGTTGTCAGAAAATTGTCAGAATTGCCAGATACTTAGCCTTTTCAGCCTATTTCTAGAATCTGTCGAACGAATCACTATGTCAAGAACAAAGTAGTAGCTATTGAGAATCAGTACACATGTCTCAAAGAATCAATACACAAGAGGAAGAAGCTCTAATCACCGCTATGATGAAGCAGCTGCAAGCTATGCAAATTGAACTTAACAAACTTGAGAAAGAAAAGGAACCTAAAGAGTTCTCCATGGAAGCTCTATGCCCTTTTCCATGTAATAAAGACCTGTACATGTCACCATGCCCTCAGATAGAATTTGAGCAATGTGATAAACCTTATGATACCTCTTCCACGGAGAGTGACACATCCAGCTTTGGAGACTATGATGACTTTGATGACAGACAATGTAATGATACCTATGACACCTTTGTTCCTAAGAATCCTCCTCGTCGTTCATTCCTACTTACTACAAATGGGCCATCACATTGGATAGATCATGATGGTGATCCATATGATTCTGATTTTGAAACAAATTTTGATGGCTTTTGTGGACAATACCTTGATTATGATCCATCTACTACTGCTGAGGACTATAAGATGCATCCTGCTAGCTTGAAATGTCAATACTATAAGGATCTCTCCTCTAAGAACTCTCAGGCTGAAAATAAAGATTACACTCTCAAGGAAGATCATGTTAATGTTGAACCTTTGTCTGGTGATGGTTCCTTTCCATCCCCTACTTCCTCCAATACCCATACATTTCCTAAAGCTTCTGAGTCTTTCAAATCTTTCACAGAACCTTCATCCAACACAAGCCCTGATACTTTTCATGTGGTTCCCTATAGTTATCCTCCAGGGCTACCTCTTAAAGATACTCAAGCTAACTTTCACTTGGCTACAAATGTTTTCAATAATGATAAACCTAAAGAGCCTAAGCCTTTATATGCTATAATGCCTACTTCAGCTAGTCCTTCACCATCTCTTCCAAAGTCTTCCATACCGTTCCAACATGCTTCTTTGTCTTTAGAAGTGGCTCCATGTCAAGAGGAATCTAAAAATGATAAAGAAAAGAACATAAAAAAAAGATCAAGATCAAGAACCCTCCATGTCGTCCACTCCTTTTCATGATGTCTCTTATCCACCTCAGGGTTCTTTTGATCCTGCACACCCTTTTTCATGCATTCCACCATGTCTTAAGTCTTCTCCTAAGCAAGATCAAGCTACTACTTACACTGTTGAGCTTATTGACAATCAAAATAACCTTACCCCACTTCCAATTTCCAAAGATGATACTTCCATTAAGGTTTTTAAAAATAGTGTTGATACTTCCAATGTTAAGCCTATTGAAAATCAAAAGAAAAATCACGTTCTTGTGCTATCCAAAGATCCTTGTCAAGATCAAAGTCTTCCATCTTCTTATTCTACCACTCCATGTTCACTTCCACTTTCTACTTTTCCTAAGTCTTTGCAAGCTTTGAACAATCCTATCAAAGAAGGTGCTCATATTCAAGATGTCTATGATTCTATTGAAAATCCTAATGCTCATTCTAAAGATGTTGATATCCTTGGTTGTCATATAGATGCTGATAAACTTATTGATTATCCTTTTGTGTCTTCCACTTCCATCCTTGGACCTCTTCCACCACTACTAAGAGCTTCACATCTTCCTTCCATCTTGGGTCCTTATGTCCCTTCACTTTCCCCTCCTAACTCTCCTAATTCACCATCCATCTTGGGTCCTTACATCCCTCCATCTCCCAACTTTCCTCAAGATCAACATAGATTCATACCCTTGAATCCATTTCATCCACCCACCCATTTAAACTAGTCATATCCTCCTTCTTCCACAAGTCCCAAGTCTTTTGGAAGTAACTTGAATGTTCAATACAAGAAAAAGAAGCAATACAAGAATCCATCAAAAAAAGAAGATCACCATGTCTCCTCTAATCGACACGGAGGCATAAAGTCAAAAGAGATATCTAAGAAAAAAAATACAAGACAAGTATGGGTTCCAAAATCCATCATTGAAGATATTCTCTCTAGATCATCAAAAGGAAATAAAAAGCCTATGGCTATATGGATTCCAAAGTCTCTCTTGAAAGATTTTAGTGGTGAGCAAAAAGTAAAGTTGACATTCAAGCTTCCAAAGGCTTCCACTTCATCTCCCTCCAAAAATATTCTTCCATTCTATGTGCCTAAACCACAACCTCTACTATCCATTCACCATATTCCTTCACATATTCCTTTATTCACGTTTCCTCCACCCTCTCACCACCCTTCAAGGTGTGTGTTGATGTTGATCTTGCCTTCCTTTCCATCTCCCCTTTCACAATCTTTCTATGCATTATCCTTCTACCTCCTATCCTTTTTCCTCACTTGCCTATTCCTCCTATCTTCCAACCTCACTCGCTTTACATAAAACCTTATCCTCCATTTTCTTCTTCCATCTTCCTTTCCCTATCA
The DNA here is from genome assembly GCA_027943335.1 of Chamaecyparis obtusa. Lineage (NCBI taxonomy): Eukaryota > Viridiplantae > Streptophyta > Pinopsida > Cupressales > Cupressaceae > Chamaecyparis > Chamaecyparis obtusa. The sequence continues at coordinate 1,014,472 of BSBK01001523.1, read as the reverse complement.
GCATCTTTGAGCATATCATTTTGAATCCTTGGTATATCATGGTTTATCCTTTCAAGGAGCACTATCTAAAAAGCTTGCCTTCTTCTAAAAAAAAAAAATGAAAACGTGCCTTGGTGAAAACTTGGAAACAGGCACCTTGGTAGCAAAAGTAAAGAGAAATAAATTCATCCTATGGTGAAAACCACTCCCTTCTGGCGCCTTGGATAAGTACCATGATGAAAACCTGGCAATTAGGCATCATGCGTAGTTCTTCTCCATATTTCATCCATTCCATCTTCTCTCTTTGATCTTGACAATGTTGATCTATACATGAACATTTGACTATTTTGTGAGCTATCTTATGATGATCTTGCTTTCATTCCCTTCATGTCTATCTTCCTCCATTCATTTTCACCTATCGCTATCATTTTCCCCTTTGGTCTTGATCTAAAAAAAAAAAAGAGTAAAACACAGTGCTATGAAGCCTCTTGACATGTTCCTTTGGATTGCATCCTTTCCTGCTCTTGCATTACACTTTTGTGACGTATCCTATGTTGGCCTTTCATTGCTTGTTTGAATGCACTTTACATGATAATTTTTCCCTAGCTTGAGTATTCTTGAGGAGTTTTCCCTTGAAGATTTTTTCTCTTCATTCTCTTTCATTCTCTTGTCTTCCATCTCATCGACCAGCTTGCCATTCCCTCTTGTTCTCCACCTTGCTAGACATTGGGACTACACTATATGATCTTGCTTGGGAGTTTGCAAATGGAAAAATATGCTATCAAATATACCAAGTATCAAAACAAGTATCAGAACCTGTATCAGAATAAGTGTCAGAACCAGTATCAAAGCCAGTATCAGAACTAGTATCAGAACAAGTATCAGAACCAGTATCAGAACAAGTATCAGAACACCTATTGAGGCTACACCTTTCACTTTAGTTTATGGGTTTGAAGCGGTACTACCTATTGAGGTTGAAATCCCATCACTAAGAATCAGAATGCATGGTCTAGTAACTGATGATGACTACAGAGTGTCTAGGTTGCAAGAACTTGCACTACTAGATGAGCATATACAAGCAGCGTATGATCATCTCAGAGTATATCAGAAGAGAATGTCTAGAGGCTACAACAAGAAAGTCAGACATAGAGAATTTCAGGTTGGCGATCTAGTCTTGAGAGAAAATCCTAAAAATCAATCCCATCGAGAACGCAAGGGGAAGTTCAAACCCAACTGGCTAGGTCCCTTTGTCATCACTACTACTTTTGGCTCTGGTGCCTATCAACTCTCAATGACTGAAGGAGAACAACTCTGAGAACCAATCAATGTTCTCCATCTGAAGAAATTCTACGCCTAAGGCATTTAGTCTATGGTAAAATGTCCTAAAAAAATCTTAAAAATCAGAAAAAGTCCTGAAAAAAATGAACATCTTGGTGAAAACCTAGCAATAGGCACCTTGATGATTCGCAAAAAAATCAAAAAATATCACAAATTCAAAAAAATAAAAAAAAATTCAAAAAAATTAAAAAAATTAAAAAAGAAGAAAAAGTGCCTTGGTGAAAACCTAGAAATAGGTGCCTTGGTAGCAAAAATAGAATCTCTGCCAAGATGGTGAAAACCTGGCAAACGGGTGCCACTTATTTCAAAATGCTCCATCTATCAGTGCAATCTTGGTCTTTCCCAGCTTTTAGTCTTGCTTTAGTTTGTACATATCTCCCGGTTTGTTTCTGCATTTCCAATTTTCAATAAGTCGATTTGTCCACCAATTAGCTCCAACATCTATATCCTATCAATGCTTAACACTTGGGGGCAATCAATGTCATATCCTATGGTCTCCCATGTATCTGAGATGTGTCATATCTAGTCAGAGTCCTTTGAAGCTTCATGTGAGTCAATCAATCAGTCTTGTCTCCAAAAAGGATTTTGCATCTACAACAACGCAATCAACATCAAAACTCAACTAAAAACAATCTATGCTTTTCACATGCTTTTATCTCCTTGTATGCTTACTGATTCGCATTGAGATTTTTGCATATTGTGTCCCTTCGAGCTCTTCGATGATGTCCTTTATAGGATTTAGAGAGTGATGACTGGGGGCATAATCTTTTCTTTGTCTTCTACTTGTATGTGAAAATCTAACAACTTTGGAAATTCCGGATTGAAATGGTGTTCGACTATAAGAGCCTCTATCTCGAATTGGATGGCCATGCGTACCTCGACCGTTGATACCTAAAAAAATTCAAGGAAGTTTGATCTAACTATTGTCTTTTTGAGTGAGTTCTTTCTCCTACCGTGAAACACAATCTTACCTAAGGATGTGAATGATAAAGGGTCACTACAGGTAATTCACATTGGATTTAGAATGATCTCTTGGCTGTTTGATGTGTTTGTCATGCAAGGCGTATTCAGGTCATCACGACGTTCATGTTTTGATGCTTATACAAATTGCTATATCAAAATGGACATGATATTCAGGTCATTCTGGCGTTTGTGCCTTGATGCTTATATCTAATCCAACATTCCGAAAACAAATCAATAGTCATATGTCCATGGTTGTATAACCAGTGGGTGTTATATTGATTCTTGCGCATACAAATTGATATTCATATGTTTATGGTTTCATGGCTAGTGGGCATTGTATTGATTTATCCGGTTACCTAAAAGTTCAATGATGATAACAAATCGACATATGATCAGTGAGTAGGTCCTAGGTCTTAGGTGACATTTCATTTTGCATGTCTCATTGCAATTTGCATGTTTGCATGATCTCACAATGATTAAACAAACTTCAATGCTTAAACGATTCTTCAAATTGCATCTTCAAATCTAACAAGAGCTGAATCTTACACGAAGGTTCCTCCAACGAAACAACAAGTAGAATCTTTTTTCACGATCAAAATCAAAATCTGAGATCATTCATATTATTAACTACTTGCATAATCGACCTTCAATCATCACAGAAATCCAGTATTCAACTTAATTGATTAGCTTTCATCAAACTATCAAAATTTCAACTTGGTCAACCCTTGGTCAACTCATGGTCAAACCTAGTCAAATTCGGTCTCCAGGACCTCCAAACGATCCAGAATGCATTCTCAGATGTGTATAACCACTTCTCAAATCAATTAACATGCTTCTAAACTATCAACGCTGACTTTTCTTGTCAGATTTTAATTTTAATCCCGAAGGGGGCATGATTTTGCACATCATTCAAAATCTGTAAATCAAATTCTATGAATATCTTTCATCAGTGATCAAGACAACAATCACATCTAGTCGCTGATTCATCAAAAGTCCTCATCACTCGGGGCAAATCTATCATTACTTGGGGCATATCAGATTCATTGATCCATATCAATCTGGTATTCTCTTAATCTTGTAATCTGTATTAGCTTTTCGCAACCATCGGTTCATTAGTGTTATTTCCTTGGTTCTTCGACAACTGAAGGGTTCGGATGTGATACCTGCTAGTTCTGCTAAGACAATCGAGTCTAGAACCGGTCACTCACTTCTTATCAATCCTAAGGTTTGGAATCAGGTGTTTTGACACTCTTTCGCAATCCTTGGTTCATCGCCGCTATAGTGAACATTATCTTTGGTCACTCAGGACCTATTATCTCCATATCAAATCAATATCAATCAGCTTCTGTCTCATATCAATTATCAATTTCAAACATCAGTTTCATATCTCTATCAAACACAGACTATCTTTGAACCACTGCGCTTCGCACAGTAATACAAAGAGGGGCAAAATGTAATACCCCGAAAATGGGCTATATGTTCATTAACCTCCTACATCGACAAATCGAACAAAATTGACATCGAAGTCCTAACCTAAGGCACATCTGAACATCATCAAATCTAATTGATTATCTTAAATTCTGCATTGGGGAATATTCCTAGCAATATTCCTAATCATCATAATTATCTTTAATTTAATGATTATTTGGCGATAAATCACATTTATCCTAAAATTTGATTAATTAAATATTTTGCATATTTAATTAATTAGATTTAATATTTGCCACTTAATTATGTAATTAAATTTAATTCTATCTATTATTAATTGTATTATTTAATTTTGACAATAAATCTAATATCATATGAATAATTGATTAAATTCTTATTTAATTAATTAAAGCAAATTGTCATTATTTAATAATATATTTTTTAATAAAAGTTTGATTAAATAATTGATTAACCCATAAATCAATTGTTTTATTTTTAAAAGTAGTTAAGTTGGAAATAAATCACTTTATTATTAAATTAATTCATAAATAAAACATGCACAATCATAAAAGCAAACAACTATCAATTATCAATTAAAGCTAAACACTATTTTGAGTTAAAGCTTAGCTTTTGCATGTTTTTGTGAGTTAATTATCCTTTATTTAAAAATAACTCAAAAATCAAGTTGAGTTTATCTGAGTGATTTATGGCTTTTTCCATGCACCTCCAAAGCCTAGGATTTCTATAAATTAAGGCTTCAACTCTTCACAAAGTCATCCACAAATTTGCACAATCACACTGGAGAATTGGAATTGGGAGAATCAAAGCTCTTGCGAATCAACATCTTTGTGAGATCAATCTTTTTTTTTTGCATATCATTCTTAGATAGTTTCATATCAAGTTTTTCATATAGATTAGTTTCATATCAGTTTTTCATTCTTATTGCATAGAAAATCCAAAAAAATAGCTTAATTGCATTCAATCTCATATCTAGATCAATTGCATTCAAATCTTTCATTTAGGTGTCGTCTAGGTCACTGATCTCGATTACAATCTGAGAACATCAATCTCGCACCTATTAGAAGGCAGTAAATCGCTTGGTTAAATTAGATTTCAATTTTGCACGATTTTGATTATAGCTAACCTCTAATGTTTTACTGAAGTGTTGTGTCTACAGATCAGGTACAATTTTCACACACACATTTTTAGGAATATTCCCCGATGTAGAATTTAGGATAATCAATTAAATTTGATAATGTGCAGATGTGCCTTAGGTTAGGACTTTTGTATCGATTTCATTTAATTTGAAGATGTATGAGGTTAATGAACCTATAGCCCATTTTTGGGGTATTACTGTAACCACTTTTCAGATCCATCTTAGTGTAGTACCTTGCCTCTCCTAGGTAATCCATCAAGTTCTCCATTCTTGGCATAGGGAATTGGTATCTTATAGTAATCTTGTTAATAGCCCTGGAGTCATTACATAACCTCTATGTACCTTCCTTCTTTGGGGCTAACAGGGCTGGCACTGCACAAGGACTAATACTCCTTATGAACCCCTTGCTCAAGAGTTCCTCAATCTACCTGCCCAACTCTTCATTTTGACTAGGTGTGAGCTTGTAAGAAGCCTTGTTTGGGAGTGTGGATCCTGGTATGAAATCAATACATTGACTCACATCTCTGACAGGTGGAAGGGTCTTTTTTTTCCATTGGCAATCACACCCTTGTATCTCCCTAACAGCTCTTGCACTTCCTTGGGTCCCACTGTCCTCCATTGTTCTTCCTTTTCTACACTACATTTCTTTCTCTCCTCTTGAGGTCTCACAACAATGGCATAACAAGGAGTCTCCTTCCTCTTAATGGTCTTCATGAACTCCTTCTCTCCCACAATGAGCATACTACTAGCTTGAGGAGTCTCTTGTCCATCTTCCGACAGGGGTCTCATGGTGAACTTTCTTCCACCTTTGGTGATCTCATATACATTTGAATTTCCTTCATGGTGTGATTCCACATCATACTGCTAGGGCCTCCCCAAAAATAGATGGAAAGCATCCATCTTAGTCACATCACACAAGATCTTATCATGATAGTCCCCTATCCTAAACTCCACATGTACCTTCTCATTCACCAAAGCTTGTTGTTCTTTGTTTAACCAAGATACTTTGCATGGGTTAGGATGAGGTATTTTCTTCAATCCAAGCTTATCTACCATAGAAATAGAAGCTAGGTTATTTGTAGAACCTGAATCTACTATTACTTTGCAAACTTTACCTTTCACCTTACATGTAGTTTTGAATAGGGTCTTCCTCTAGGCTGGCTCCTTGGTCGGAGGGTTCTTCAACAGGGTCCTATTAAACATGAGAAATTCTCCTTGCTCTGGGTCTACAACCCATTTGCCTCCTTGGATGCTTTGAACATCATCTTCTTGGGCTAGATGGACTCTCCTGTCCCCTCCTTGTTGGTTATTTCCACCTTTGTCAGGGCACCTTGATGCTTGGTGTCCCACCTAGTTGTAATTGAAACATCTTCCAGTGAACACACCTAGAGTTGTTCCTCCTGATCTCCCTCTACCATTACCTCTTCTTCCTCTAAAACCTCCTCTAGGAATGGCTTCACCATCCTGACTATCTTGACTACTAGACTCCCCTTGGGGTCTACTAAAAGATCCTCTCCCATTGAATCTTCGTCTACCTCTATTATTGGCTCCCCTTGACTTGTTTTGGGAGTCACCCTTCCTTCTCTATTTCTCTTCAATCTTCTGTGCCATTTGAAAACATGAGTGCACTAATTTTGGATTGAACAATGTCAGTTCATCTTGGATGGAGTACTTGACACCATTCAAGCACATAGGGATGCTTGACCTAGGCCCTGCTTGAAAAGGTCTCAACCCTGCACATCACACCTCTAGCCTTTGGAATCATAGAGAAAAACCTCCTAACTTCCATTCCCCTTAGTTTCATGAGGATCCACTAGTGGAATTGCAAGTTAGTCCAACATCTCTCCGAGTCCCTAGAAATTAGGGCTATTCAGGGTCACTTGCACTAAAATTGAGATAACTTTTGATACACAAATGCAAACAAATTCAAACCAATGGCATTCACTCCTTATACACATTACTTAACAACAAAACAACTTTTCAACCATTTCCAAACTGCACGGAGCCGTACAATCCTCTGGTATCGCTCAGAATTCTAGAAATTCAAGGGTTTTCATATAAATTCTTCAAGCATTCAATTACACAGTGATCTAACCTCTTGGTTGATCATATTCCATGGATTTTAAATCCATTCCAATAGTTAGAACCACCTGATTAGGTGTTCTTAACTGATTTCCCATTTTTGAGCAAGTTTTGAAAAGTTGTAAAGCAACTTTTGAAAGTTGCATTACAAATTTTACAAAATGTGCTCTAAGGCTCTAAATAGACCTCACCAAGGTATAAATGGATCTAACCCATCCATTCTAGGACTAAACTACCTAATCCCATCAAAACACATGAAATCTACATATTTTAGACCATTTGGTCCAATTGAGCCACTTGGTTTATAAGATTACCATAGTGCCAATCAACCTCATATTTGGTTTTTATTACATCTTAGGACCTCACTGAGATCCAAACTTCTAGACTGCCCTTCCTATCACCCATGTCTATGGTGAAATGTGTTGGAGTGCCTTGGTGCCCTGCACCTCTCTCTCTCTCTCTATCTCTCTCTCTCTCTCCCTATCTCTCTCACTCTCTTCTCACATCACCCTCTTTCTCCCCCTTATCTAACTCTCTCTCTCTCTATGAGAGAGAGAGTAGCTAAGGGGGAGAGAGAGGGTAGATAAGGGGGGGGGAGAGAGAGAGAGAGAGAGAAGAGAGAGAGTAGATAAGGGGGAGAGAGAGGGTGATGTGAGGAGAGAGAGAGAGAGGGGGTAATGAAAGAGAGAGTAGATTAGAGGGAGAGAGAGGGTGAAGTGAGTGAGAGAGAGAGAGAGAGAGAGAGAGAGCTAAGCTAATCTGTCGTAGAGATGGGGTCAAAACCAAGTGATTTGTGATAAAACAAATTAAAACCCTTTGGGAATCCTTTTGCCAGCTTCAGTTTGACCTTAGAAATCCATGATGGATTGTTGTAGGTAACCCTGCTGAAGGCTTGCTAAATCCTGAAATTTGGTTAAGTCTAGAATTTTTTGAATCTAGAATCTGCAACTTAACTCCTATGAAGCTGGAACCTATCCAAAACATCCTGGAAGCATTATATTTTATAATTTATACAAATATAACTTAAAATATAAGAAATTAAATAATTCAAACTTATACTTAAATGTTATATTTGTATAAATTACCCTCTCTCTCTCTCTCTCTCTCTCTCTCTTTATAAATCAAATTATACATAGGGTGCACACCCTATAGGGTGTGTGCACTATGTAAATCTATGACTTTCATAGCACGCATGCCCTATAGGGTGTGCACACTATGTAAATCTATGACTTTCATAGCATGCACGTGCTATGAAAGTCATAGATTTAAACAGTGTGCACGCCCTATAGGGCATGCGCCCTTTGTAAAGCATTTGAATTTACCAATCCTAAGGCTTGGATTTGCCTTGGAGATCCAACCCAAAGGCTTGGATGATTGAAATAGGCTTGAGACGTGTTTTCCAATAGACATACAAAAAAATGACAGCTTTTTTTGTGTCTTCCTCGTCAGGTTTACTTGTGGCTCAAGAATGTAAAAATCAGATGATGTGATATTGCAGATTTCTCTATTAACTATCTAAGCATATAATTTATTTTGAATTCTGATTATGTTAAGTTTTTCAACTGTAATTTCTTTTGTGTGTATGTCTATTTTTTGTAAAAAAACCAACATGCAGTATTTTGGGCATAGATTTTGGCTCGTTCATCAAATTTTGCAACAAGTTACATTTTTAGAAACTAGACTCCATTCTACACAATTTTTTTTAAAAAAAGAAAATTTAATTTTTGATTAGTTTTAAATGATTTCTAGGGGGAGCACATAGAAATTTCATGTTTTCAGGATGTGTGCACTTCGTAAATTCATAAAAAATTATACGTTCATAAAAAAATTACCAAAAAAATCTGGGATAAACTATGTGGTGTTAGCTAACTTCTCACCAAAGCAATTAAAAAAATTCAAAAAAAAAGTTAACATTTTAGGGGGAGCACACCAGATGCTATGTTATGTCTTTGGATAAAAAGTAGGACCACTTTTTGTGCTCCCCCTTTTTGAGGGCCTTAATCTATACCATTTTCAAAATAAGTTAGTAGTTTAGGAACTAGATTCAGAGTATTACAACTCTTCTTTTTTTCGCATCTTAAAGTTTTGAGTCTAACTATCTTCAATTTCTTGTTGAAGTTCATAGTTTTTTGATTTCAGGAAAAAAGTGGCATCTTATACCCCCTTTTTGGTCCCCCATCTTTGTGCACTTACCCCTTGATTCTTGGGATTCTCTCACAAAACTAGGTCACCTATTTGAAATGTTCTTGACTTGATGTGCTTGTTATAAGTCCTTGACATTCTATTTTGATATACCTTCAAATGATCAAATGCTTGTTGTTGTTTCTCATCTAGGAGTTCTAGTTCATGCAACCTAGCAACTCTATAGTCTTCCTCACTTATCAAACCATGAAGAGATACCCTTAAGGATGAAATTTCTACCTCCACAAGAAAAAGTGTTTATGTTCCAAAGACTAAGAAAAAGGGTGTAGCTCCTGTTGGCATTCTTATGCTTGTTCTATAAGCCCATAAGGTCAGGTTTATTTTTATGTGCCAATCTCTACCTAAATTTTCCACTGTTCTCTTCAATATCTTCATTTGATGTTCTTATTTGTTACTTTGGCTTTTCCATTACCTTGAGGGTAATATATTGATGAAGAATGATGAATCATGTGGAACTTTGTGCATAACTCCTTTAGGTCTTTATTTTTGAAGTGCTTTGCATTATCTATTATGATGACATGAGGTATGCCATATCTACAAATGATGTGATTTAGGATAAACAAAGATATCTAATTTCCTGTTGCAGTTGATAAGGGTATAGCTTCCACCCATTTGGTAAAGTACTCCATTGTCGTGATGATGAATTTATGACCATTCGAGGATGGTGGATAAATCATTCCTATTAAATCTAGACCCCATTGATAGAATGGCCAAGGTGTTGTCATTGAATGAAGCTCTTGTGCAGGCACATGTATCAAGTTTCCATGGAATTGACACTTTCTACAAGTTTTGGCAAAGTTACAAGCATCTTTCTCCATCGTACGCCAAAAATATCCTATCCTAAGAAGTTTCTTAGCTAGGGTTAATCTATTCGAATGTGACCCACAGATTTCCTCATGGATTTCTTACAAGGCTACATTTGATTCCTCTTCTTCTAGACATCTAAGGAGCTTTCCATCTAGACTCTTATGATACAATGTTTGAGAAATTATTGTATATCGGTAGGCTTAGCGAATGAAGCTTTTCTTTTGATTCCTGGTTTGGTCTATGGGTAAGATTTGATCTTTTAAGTGTAAATAGGTCCATACCAAGGTGATTAGTGTGTAGTTAGCAAGCAAATGGTATAAGGATGGGTAGGGTCAAATGTTGGTTGTTCCACTTCTTCTTCTAGGAATTCATATCTGGGGCTTGCATTAGGCATTTTTAGAAGTGATGCCAAAGTTGCCATTGCATCTGCTACTTTGTTCTTTTCTCTTGGCACTTGCTCAAACTTAATAAGAATGAAGTAATTCTTAAGATTTTCCACCATGTTTTTATAAGGCACCAACTTGTCATCTTTTGTCTGATATTCTTTGTTAACCTGATTAATGACTAATTGTGAGTCTCCATAAACCTTTAGTTCTATCACCCTCCACTCTAATGCCAACTTGATTCCAATAACCAAGGCTTCATATTCTGCTATATTATTGGTGCATGGAAATAGAAATTTATGACTTTGGAATTGTAGATCCTTCAGGAGTGATTAGAAGCATGCCTACTCTTGATCCATGTTGAGTGTATGAACCATCAAAATACAGTTGCCATGTCTTTGCCTCAACATTCACAATCTCTGAATTTGAGAATTCTACTTGAATGGGATGATCATCTTGAAGTGGTGATTCTGCTAACTAGTCAGCAATGACTTTCCCTTTTATAGATTTGCGGTCTACATATTCAATGTCAAATTCACTCAACACCATGACCTATTTGGCTAGCCTTCCATTTAATGTTCTTTTACTAAGTAGATACTTCAAAGGATCTATCTTGGTAATGAGCCTTATCTTATGAGCTAGCATATAATGACATAATTTTTGGGAAGCAAAAACCACAGCCAAACATGTGCTTTCAATGAAGGTATAATTCAACTCATATTTGACCAAGGTTCTACTTATGTAGTATATTGCTTTTTCTTTGCTTGTTTCATCTTCTTGTGCCAAAAGTGCCCCCCAATGAATTCTCTGTTGCTGAAATATATAGGATCAAGGGCTTTCCTTTGATAGGTGGCATTAAGATTGGAGGATTCATGAGGTATTTGTTCAATAAATTGAAGGCTTCTTCACACTTCTCATCCCATTTGAAAATTGTATCTTTATGCAAAAGTTGGGTGAAGTTTTGACATTTTTCCGCTAGTTGGGATATAAATCTCCTGATGGATTGAATTCTCCCTTGTAGTGACCTCCTTTGGCTAATGTTTTTAGGTGCTTCCATCTCCATAATGGCCTTGACTTTAGTAGGATCCACTTATATTCCTTTCGTTGATGCAATGTAGCCTAGCAGTTTTCTAGATTGGACCCCAAATGCACACTTTTTAGGATTGAGCCTTAATTTGAATTGCTCTAATCTGTCAAAAAATTTCTCTAAAATTGGTAGATGCTCCTCTCTTGAGTGAGATTTTTCTAATATTTCATCTACATAATCTTCCATGAACTTATGCATCATATCATGGAATATTGTTGTCATGGCCCTTTGATATGTTGCCCCGACATTCTTTAGACCAAAGGGCATAACATTCCAATAGAATGTCCCCCATGCGCATGTAAATTTTGTTTTATCTTGGTCATCGAGTGCTATCTTGATCTTGTTATAGCCACTAAATCCATCCATAAGTGAAAACATGGAATGTCCCACTGTTAAGTCTATAATGGCATCTATGCTTGGAAGAGGAAAGTCATCTTTAGGGAGCACCAAGTTTAAGTCTCTAAAATCCATGCAAATCCTGATGGACTTATCTGCTTTTGAAATTGGTACTATATTTGAAATCCATTGTGCATAATCAATAGCTCTGATAAATCCCACCTTTAGCAATTTCTCTAATTCCACTTTCACTAACAAGGCTATGTGTGGATGCATCTTCCTTAACTTTTGTTTGACTAGTTTGACTCCTTCTTTGATATTTAGGTCATGCATAATCAAGTTTGGATCCAATCCTGGAATATCATCATATGACCAAGCAAAACTGATTTTCTTTTCCTTGAATTTTTTTATGAATTCTTTCCTTTCTTCACTAGATAAGGATGTCACTAGGTGTATGATCTTTGGCTTGGTTTCTGATCCAATGCTTATCTTTTTTGTAGGTTCAATCAAAATTGGAGATCTTTCTTCATAATGTTCTGGTAGAGCATTAAAAATTCCTTCCTTACGTGCCTCAATTGGATTTTTACCTTTGGAAACATCCTTTATTTCTTTTTCTTTTGGATCTAATGTTGCCACAACGTGGTTTTCAACACTTGATTCTTTTCCTTTTTTACTTTTTTTGTTTTTTTCATTTTTTCATGGATTGAAAATTTGGATACTCCCCTTTATCATTTCTTCCTGATATTCCATAGTAGAAGAAGGTTCAACCGCATTGAGATATTGGGACACCACATTGTCATTCAAAAAGGTTGGGAGGGTGGTTGGTTCCATGGAATCCCATTCGATTAATTCTGGGTGTATGAGAGTTAAGGGGTCAATACTTAGGCTTGGTTCAATGGGATTTAAAGATAAGACCTCATTTGATGGTTCATACATTGTATCGTTCCTGTCTATGACATGTGCCTCTTCTAAATGTTCTAAAGAAGTAGGATCAAAGTCTTCCTCACTAGACTCCTCTAAGGTTTCCATTGGACAAAATTCATGTGGATTAAACCAAATGTTTGATTCCTCCATAGTAGGTCTCCATGAAGGTACATAGGGTTCACCTACCCATTGATTTATCTCTATTTCTATGCTTGGCACACCATTTAGAACCACTTGATTTGAACTAGATTCTTGGTTTGAACTTGATTCTGCTATTTGTCCTTTGTCTTTGCTAGAAGTGTAGGTATGAATAACATCGATGCCCTTATCATGGCATGACTCATCAGATAATGTATGCCATTCCCACTCATTATAATCTTCATCACTATGAGATTCTAATTGCAATATTTGATCATAGAGTTTGGGATAGTGTTTTTTAGTGTACCCTTCTTCAAGATACCCTAATCCAGTCTTCTCCTTGCTATCTCACCATGTCATTTCTATAGGTTCAATGAACCCTTCATTCTTTGTGCCCAAAGGTCCTTGGCCTTTGTACCCCATCTTTTGCATGATTTGAAACCATTTCCCATATTGATGTGTGGGAATGGTTATATTTTGAATGTGTTTAACATGTGCACTTGATTCTTCATCTTTGTATAACCAATTTAGAATCTCATTGTCTTCTTCATCCATGGCAGATGATGTGCTTTCCCTCACAAAGTTATCATTATATTTATGGGGTATATTTGAGGGTCTTCCATAGGACTTAGGGGATAAGGTTAAGTCCATCATGGATAGGGAGTATTCATCTACTCCTTTTTTCTTGATTTTGCATTGCTCATCAAAATTCTTCATCATTTGGTCCATTTTCTGATAATGGGCATCTTTGGTGTATACTTGAATAGATTTGGTTTTGTCTTCTTTCAATTTTTCAATAATATTATCCTCACTAACCTTCACTTTTCCTTTAGTCGATGTAGCTAGGTTAGTGAGTTTTAGTATGTCTTCAATAACAACTTCCTTTTCTATCTTTTATTTTCCCTTCAATAATGGGATGTCTTTAGAACTTTTCCCTTGCTCCATTTGATTAGGTATAGACCCTGTTGCATTGTGTGGGACTAAAGAGTCATTTATAGGCCTGATGTTGTTACAATATTGGAAGGGGTTTAAGTCCCCACTTACCATTATTTCCTACCCTAGATAAGGAAACTTTAAACATTGGTGATAAGTAGAAGGGACGGCCTACATTTCATGGATCCATGACCTTCCTAACAGGATATTGTAGGTCAACTTTAAATCTAACACTTGACAAATGGTCTCTTTTTGCATGGGACCAATTCTTATGGGTAGTACTATGAATCCTTTTGAAGCTCTTTCTTCATCATCGCAGGCTTTAATAGTTATCTTTTTCTTAGGTTCAATAGCCTCCTTAGAAAATCCTAGGACTTTCACTAGGCTAAGGGTACAAATGTTTAAGCCAGATCCTCCATCTATAAGGACTCTTTTCACCCTATGCTTATGAATCCAGACTTCTATGTGCAAAGGCAAGTTTTGAGGATGATTAAGTGACATGTCATCTTGCTCGGAAAATGATAAGCAATGGGGTGTAATGAGGTGTCCCACCATATTTTGAAACTTTTCTACCTCCAAATTTAGAGGCACATTGGTCTCTAATAAGGCTTTCTTCAAGATATCCTTATGAGTTGGTGATAATTTGAGAAACTCAAGAATAGAGATTTTAGCGGGAGTTCTTTGTAGTTGATCAACCAAGTTATATTGTTTTGATGATGAAGTTGAAGCTTGGTTTGATAGAACAATTTTAGGAGCATTTGTAGGTAGAATTATTTTCGATGCTTGCCCCCTAGTGACAACATTTGATGATGCTTCTCTTAATTTCTCCTTTACTACTATAACATTTATGGTATTATCTTCTTCACTTAAAGTATTGATAATGTTATCATAAGTATGAGAAAAGTTCACCTTCTCATTACCTCTTTTTTTATTTTGATTGGCATTAGATGACTCACCCTTTTCATGGTTCAAAAAGGGGTTCTTGAAGGTCGTATGATCCTCATTGCTTTGAGGTCCTTCAATTTTGATAGTTCCATCATCTATTAAATCTTTCACTAAGTGTTTCAACCTCATGCATTCATTGGTTTTATGACCTCTATTTTGATGATACTCACAATGATGACAATCATTCCACCAATTAGGTTTAACTTGAGGTTCATAATCTCTTAAATTGGGTAATGTGATGATCTTGTTAGCAACAAAGGTCCTTAATGCATTCTCCAAGGGTTCACCTAAAAAGGTGAATTTTCTCTTGTTATAAGTGGAGTAAAAGGGTTTGGGCTTATTCCCATTAGCATTGTTATAAGGATTATTAGCATTGTTGTTCAAATTGTTGGAATTGTTATTGGAATTAAAGGAAGCTTTATTCGTTTGATTTACATTATTTGAAGAGTTGGCTCCACTTGATAAGGTAAAAGGGGTTGCCTTCAAATTGTGGATGTCCACAACTCCGTCGTTCACAAGATTTTTGTTATTGTTTTTTAACCATAAATTCGGTTGATCATTGTGATTATTGGCCCCTTGATAGTTAACATATTTAGGCACATAATTATTATTGTTGTTGTTGGTATTGGATTTGTTGTCTTTAAATAATTTTATCTCTCCTCTCTTTACCAATTATATCATCTTAAAATGGAAGAACTTCCATGTTAAGAGCGTTTAGCCCTTTGAGTGAGTAGTCTAAGTCATGTCAAGCACCTAGAATCATCTTTTTTATTAGATAATTCTTGTTCTCCTCATTCTACTTTTGTATGTCCCTGATTTTCACTTCAATCTGCATTTCCTAGCATTCTGGGTCTGGCCCCTGAGGGTTTTTTACCATAAGGCCAAAGTTGACCTCTATCATGACCTAGTCAAGATCGACCTCAACCTTGACTTGGTCAGTTCCAACCTCATCCTTGACCCCCTGTCCAGATTTCAAGTTTGCTTGATTTTTGGGTGTCAGGTTTCGGGGATATTTGTTTTCCCACCTCCGGGTCAGCCATTTCGGGTTTCAGAATGGTAAATCCTTAAATTGCATTTAATCTAGGTATATTTTCTAAAGGTTAGGACCTAATTAGGATTTAATTCTCCAAGGTGGCCCCTCTAGAGGATTGTGCCCTAGTTCACTATAAAAGGAGGCATTCCTCTCTCATTTTCATCATCAAGTTTTGCAATCTCCCCTATCAAGCCCTCAAGATGATCAAGCAAGCATTTCATCAAGCATTTCAAGGAAGCATTCAAGTCCTCTTTTCATCCAAGTTCTCCATTGAAGATTAAGGATTCAAGCATTCAAGCCTTTGAAGGGATTTGGTTCAAGTATTCAAGATTCATCATTCAAACCCTAGATCTAGCCATCATGATGGTGTGATCTTCCTTCAAGATCCTTTTGTCCATCCTCAAGATCCATTCATTCTACTATCAAGGTGGATTCCAAGCATACACACATGGAGGTTTTGTATTGCTATCATGGTTTTGATTTACATTTACCATTGTTGTGTTCAAGCTTTCATATCAATATACTTGTTTACATTCAAAATACAATTACATATCTATCGAATTGCATAGCTTCATTATTAGATCCATTTCTACTACTTGCTAGCATTCTTATTTCAATTTCAATATTAAGGTTGATTCCAAACCAGGGTTTGACCAAGGCAAACCCCTCAAATAAACAACAAAAACCCTCTTTTTCTTGTAGGTACAGGTGTGAAATTTTAGATCTGAGAGTAGATTTTGATACCCTTTTCAGTGAACTTCCAAGATCTATGAACAAAGTCAGAATCAACCTTCAAATAAAGAATGTAACCTTTGACCTTTTATGAGGGTCAAAGACTACCTGCCGTCGGAAAGACAAAAGATTTTTGGGTTTTCTTTGTCTCGACATTTCCAGTTTGAAGCAGGTTGCAGAATTGCCCAAAAGTACACACAGACATCAAAAATTGGTATTTTCTAGATTTTCCCTAATTTGAGGTTAGTACTTGTATTTCAATTATTTTAGATTTCAAGCATAATTCTCCATAGGGGAATATAGGGTTTTTCTCTCTCTTTCATAGTCTCCATAGATTGATTCGATTGTGCATTAACCTTTCAGTTGATCAAATTGGATCTCTCCATTGGGAATTTGGATTTAAGAGTGAATCTCATATTTCCCCCATATAATTTACAATTACACATTCTAAATAGAGGTGATTCCATTTTACCTCTATTCATTTTGGTGAACCTGACTAGCTTACTCTCTTTCTTTTTGGTGTTATATTTTCCTTTGTCGTATTGTGTGTGTTCACCTTCACTATTCATTTTGGTGAACCTAACATACTTACTTTCCTTTATTTTATGGAATTAGATGCCCTGTTGTGTTAGATTTTAGATCCTTTCTTGCATTTAAATTAGATCTAGTTTATGCTCTTGCATTTTAAAATTAAAAAATATAATATATAAAAAAAATCTATATAATCAATAAAATCCAAAAACATTTCTTGCATTTCATTTTCTATGGAAATCATTAAGATGATTTGGAGTGTGGTCATGTTCTTTATTACTCTTCTTTTAGCATCTCTTTATAATACCTATGATGTTTATGAGAGTATCATTCACTTCATTATGTTGATGACCCTTCACTTTGCTCTTGGTTATGCTTTTGTGAAGATGACCGACACTAGTCTACCTACATTTAAAACCTTCATTAAAGATTTATGTGGTAGCCTTATTAATCTTTTGGATTATGTGAAGAATTTGGTAGATGATACACCATCTCCTAATCTTCCTAATCCTAATCCTAATCCTATCAATCCTAATCTTAATCCTATCAATCCTAATCCTAATCTTCCTCATCCTAATCTGATACCTAATTCTCCATCTATTCATCCTCGCTCTTCCCATACTTATGATGGGATTCAAGCTATAGTTCAGGATGCAGATGTGCAAGATTTCTTTGATTTACCTTCTCCTCTGATTCATGATGATATTAAAGGAAAGGGTAAAGAAACTTCTTCCAAACCTATTATCCCATCTTATGCAACCTTTACTCATGAACATGATAAACAATCACCTCTTGTAGAAGCTTTACATAATATGTACACTATCGGATATAATATGGTGACTAAACAAGGTTATAAAGGGGTAGGGCTAGGAGTTAATGAGCATGGTATTAGGTTTCCAGTTCATGTACCCCCTAAACTAGATATGTATGGTGTTGGTTCTTCAAGATCTCAAGTTAAGGTAGGTGATGCTAAACATCATCCTCCTCTTCATATTCTTCTCCCCACACCTATCTTAGATAACCCTAATACTCGTCAAGAAGTGGCTAAGAAGGTATATGTTGAACTAATGAATTCCAAGAAAGAAATATTTAGACCTATGCCGATAGATGCTTTATACAAATACAAATGTCCTTTTCATTATAGTAACAAACATTTACTTGCTGATTGTAAATATTTCAAGTTATATTTTAGAGAACAAGTTGCTTTAGGAATTATATCTCACTCTCGTGCAGTTTTACAATTCCTTCATAATTTTGATATAGGGGATTCCCCTCCTTTAGATATAATGTAGATGTTCTTCCCCTCTTGTCTCATGACTGGGGGGCAAGAGGTGTATCTTCATCTAGTCTCCTAGGATCCATTAGGTCTTTTATTAGGGCTTAATTGGTATTCTTTCTATCCTATTTTTCTATGGCTTTGCATTATGTTTTTAATCATCCATAGAATCTATCTTTTCTTTTCAAGATATATTTTCTAAGACATTCATTTTGCAAAGGTATCCCTTGTCCTTATCTTTGGGGGGCAAGGTACCTCTTTCTTTCTCTTTGTCTAGGGAACTGCTTTCCTTAGCTTAGTGGTATTTGTTTATATTGCAATATTATTTCATCATATTGATAGATGTTCTGACTATGGATAACCTTTTTATATGAGAAGTTTTTTTCCTAAGTCATCACTTCTTCTCTATGTTGCAAATTATGTTCTTTATAAACTCTCACCCTTGCTTTGTTGTTAGAGTTGTTTCCCTCATTTTAAAGATTTCTCTTCCTCTTGATTGCATGGGGCTTAATGGTTGAATCTTTGTTCCCACTGTTGAAAGATGATATTTTATCTAAAGCACTCCTCTTTGGTGGGGGTCTTCATGATAAGATCTCTTTTCATTAGAGGATCCTTTTCCATGAGCGACATATCTTTTTCACGATTATCTATATTCTTGGATGTAGGGGTCAATATCCCTCACTAAGAATATGGTGTAGATTGTTGTAAACAAGATATCTCCTTGCATTGTGATGTAGGTATCCTCTTTCATCTTTTTTCCTATACTTGGGTGGCAAGGATGCTATCTCCTTCTTTCTTTCTGGGATTCACCTCTTTCCTTGGTTAAGCAGTATTTATCTATTATATGATATCCGATCATACATGAAAATTTTGGTTGCATTGAGGATCTTTGTCCTCGATCATAACCTATTTTGTTGTTTGACATTGGGTTTCCATAGTTGATATATCTCTCACCTTGGAAACTGAATAGTGTGCTATCCCTCATAAGGGTTACTTTCTTTTCACTTCTTGCATGATATCTCTTTACATTCATCCCTTCCATAGGCTCATAGGAGCTATGACCTTCTTGGCTTGGACTGGGTGTTGTTTGTGGATATTGTCTTGATGTTGAATAAGGCTTTATCCTTGTTCTTTTCTTTCCTTAACATGTCAAAATAGTATGTTTTTGCCATATTAAGGACGGGGGCATATATAGGGCCTCCCTTGTACTATATTTTTTAATTTTTACATGCTAAATCTTGGAAGGTAATGCACATAAGTTGCTAAATCATGAAAAGACACACATTCATATGCTAAATCTTTCGATGTAACGCACATAAGTTGCTAAATCCTGAGGAGACACGCATTTTTCAAATTTTTTTCAATATGCTAAATCTTGGAAGGTAACGCACATAAGTTGCTAAATCCTGAAGGGACATGCATTTCCAATTTCAAATATGCTAAATCTTGGAAGGTAGTGCACATAAGTTGCTAAATCCTGAAAAGACACGCATTTATATGTTAAATCTTCCAAAGGTAAGGCACATAAGTTGCTAAATCCTAAGGAGACAAGCATTTCATATTCATAGTGATACAAGAAGGTGGATCTATGGGTATTCCAGAAGCCGTCAGAAGATGCATTACAATTGCAAGCACAATTTATGGGTGAACCTGTTGGGCTCTCCCTTCAGGGTGATTCATGGTAAGGTGGGCATCTTACTAGGCAAGGTAATCACTCTTTTTCCCTTTCTCTCTTTTCGCTTTCATGCTAGTAGGACTGGATCATGAAGCTATGTCATTTATAGTGTTGTTCTTGTCTTTCTTATGTAAACATTTATGCTTTTATGATAGCTTTCCAAATATGATGTTAGTATAAGAAATGTTTCTTAGCAAGGTTTCTTATGCTAGTTGATTTGGGTTTGTTGTAGTACTAACCCCTCTTTTGTGTCCTTTTATTTTTTGCACCCTCTTGCGCGTATGTTGAGTTAGAATCCTTAGCCTGGGGGCTTGTGTCCCTAACTAAGTGTCATTCTATCTCATTTCGAATCCACTAGGATCTCTTCTTCCTTCCCCTTTACCAAGATTTTGCATCGAATCCATACTCTTGCTAAAGAGGGGGCTTAATGTATCGTCTTAAAATGGAATCACTTCCATGTTAAGAGAATTTAGAACTCCAAGTGAGTAGTCTGAGTCATGTCAAGCACCTAGAATCATCTTTTTTCTCGGATCATGCTTGTTCTCCTCATTATGCTTATGTTTGTCCCTAATTTTCACTTCAATCTGCATTTCCTAGCATTCCAGGTCTAGATCCTGAGGTTGTTTGACCATAAGGTCAAAGTCAACCTTATGGGGTCAAAGTTGACCTCTATCCTAACCTAGTCAAGATTGACCTTGACCTTGACTTGGCTAGTTCCAACCTCTTCCTTGACCCCTTGTCCAGATTTCAAGTTTCCTTGATTTTCGAGTGTCGGGTTTCGGGAATATTTGTTTTCCTACCTCCGGGTCAGCCATTTCGGGTTTCAGAATGGTAAATCCTTAAATTGAATTTAATCTAGGTATATTTTCTAAAGGTTAGGACCTAATTGAGATTTAATTATCCAAGGTGGCCCCTCTAGAAAATTGTGCCCTAGTTCACTATAAAAGGAGGCATTCCTCTCTCATTTTCATCATCAAGTTTTGCAATCTCCTCTCTCAAGCTCTCAAGGTGATCAAGAAAGCATTTCATCAAGAATTTTCAATGAAGCATTCAAGTCCTCTTTTCATCCAAGTTCTCCATTGAAGATTGAGGATTCAAGCATTCAAGCCTTTGAAGGGATTTGGTTCAAGTATTCAAGATTCATCATTCAAACCCTAGATCTAGCCATCATGATGGTGTGATCTTCCTTCAAGATCCTTTTGTCCATCTTCAAGATCCATTAATTCTTCTATCAAGGTGGATTCCAAGCATACAAGCATGGAGGTTTTGTATTTACTTTCATGGTTTTGATTTACATTTACCATTGTTGTGTTCAAGCTTTCATATCAATATACTTGTTTACATTCAAAATACAATTACATATCTATCAAATTGCATAGCTTCATTGTTAGATCCATTTCTACTTCTTGCTAGCATTCTTATTTCAATTTCAATATTAAGGTTGATTCCAAACCAGGGTTTGACCAAGGTAAACCCCTCAAACAAACAACAAAAACCCACTTTTTCTTGCAGGTACAGGTGCAAAATTTTAGATCTGAGAGTAGATTTGGATACCCTTTTCGATGAACTTTCGAGATCTACGAACAAAGTCAGAATCGACCTTCAAATAAAGAATGTAGCCTTTGACCTTTTATGAGGGTTAAAGACTACCTATCGTCGTAAAGACAAAAGATTTCTAGGTTTTCTTCATCTCAGCATTTCCAGTCTGAAACAAGTTGCAAAATTGCCCAAAAGTACACACAAACATCAGAAATTGGCATTTTCTAGATTTGCCCTAATTTGAGGTTAGTACTTGTATTTCAATTATTTCAGATTTCAAGCATAATTCTCCATAGGGAAATATAAGGTTTTTCTCTCTCTCTTTCATATTCTCCATAGATTGATTCAATTGCGCATTAACCTTTCGATTGATCAAATTGGATATCTCCATTAGGAATTTGGATTTAAGAGTGAATCTCATATTTCCCCCATATAATTTACAATTACACATTCTAAATAGAGGTGATTCCATTTTACCTCTATTCACCAATACATCCTCAATCTTGATCCCATTTTCGATAAGTTTTTCAAATGTTGGGGGACATTGGAGTTGTAATCAATAATTCATTTTCATGGTCAAATTTTTTGTAAAGATTTCCATCTTCTCTTTCTCGGGGATACTTCATGGATACCTTGCAAAAATGGTCCTCCACCTTTGTAGGAATCCTAAGAAGGATTCTCCATCTTTCTGTTTGGTATCACACAATTTGAGCATCGTGATTTCATGCTCAATATTATAGGAATAGTGGGTTACAAACTTGGAGGCTAACTCCTAAAAGGTCTTTATTCCTTGGGGTAACTTTGAAAACCACTCCATGGTGGGACCTCCTAAGCTCCTAGGAAAGAGTCTCATTAGGTATGTATCATTGTGCATGAACTCAATGCTTAAGGCAAAAAACTCCCTTAGATGGTCCTGTGGGTCTGTTTTACCCATATACTTATCATATTTGGGAAAAATAGTATTGAAAGGAAAGGGTACCATAACTAAGCTTTTGCTGAATGGGAAAGGACACAAAGCTTCAATAGAAAAGGGCTTAGGTTAGTCCACCTTTTTCATGGAATCACTTTGCTCTTGGAATGTTTTCAATTGTCTAGTCATAGCATTCATAGGATTATCGGCTTCTTGGTCTTTTTTAAGTTCCTCTATATCATAGTTGTAGGGAAGCTTTACTCCCACTTGTTCTAGGTTTAGGAAAACTTTCTCCCTATCCCTATCTATCAATTTCTCCATAACTTCTAGGAATTCATGGTCTTGGGCTGCTCTCTCAACTTTTTCTTCAAGTGTTTCTTTAGGAGCTTGATTAGCATTGTTGGTGTTATGATTGTTTCCTCCATGTTGATGATCATAATATGCATAATTTCGATCCATATTGTTAAGTATTTCTTCAAATAAATTTGGGAAGATATCCCCTTGATCTTATCCTTTGAAGAGACTTTGGTATTCAACTTCACGACCTTCGTTTGCAACACAAGTGCTATCTCCTTGTAAAGATACCCTAAGTTTATGGGACCGTGTGGAAACCAGCATCCAACAAGGGTTTGACTCGAATTAATCCTTGATTTGATAATTGTTGATTTTAAATTGAAGAGATTAAAAATGTAAGATGAACTTTCAATGGATATCTCTCTCACTTGTTTATGTATTTCAAACATAACAATAATGCATACACTTGTCTCTCTTTACCCACTAACACAAAATGTTTGATTTGAAAGTATGTTATCATGGGTTTTGTACAAAAAGAAACTTCAAGCATGTACCTAGCTCAAGATTTGGCTTGTAAACATGGCTCTAAAAAAGGTGATCTTGCTATTTTATCAAGGATTTAATATGGATTTCATTCAAAATGGATCCTAAACTTTCATCCCCCAAGTATGTTAAGGGGCTTCCCACCACTAGTATATCAAAGTTTTGCGCAATCCGTGAGGACTACTCGAGGAAGTTTGAAAATTTAGTATACTTTTGTCACACACCCCATTAAGGACGTATGCCTTTTTTTTATAGTGGGTTGGATTCTTGCGGAAAAAGAAAGTGTATCCCACTTTGGGTTGTCCCTCTCACCGGCCCTTTTAAGGTAAATCTCAGGAGGCAAGCCCACTAATGTTCTTGCATGTTCATGGAAAGCAAGGAAATGGAGTTAAGAACTAGTTTTTGGGAATTTGATTCACCGAAAGGTGAAGAGAATATCCCTAACTTTTCCTTAATTTCCCAAACACAATAAACAAGGTTCAATTACTAGCCCACTAACTAGAGAGAATTGAATATTTCTACTCTCTTCTACAAACAAGGGGCTTTTATTTTATGTGCTTGATTTCCTCAACCTTTCTTCTTAATTAAAAAGTTTAACACCTTTGGCATTTTGATTCACTAGAAGAAGTGAAGAGCATAGGCTTAAATGCTAAACTTTACAAACAAAGATAGGTTGTTTTGTAATTACTAGATTCTTAAAAGCACCAAATGTCACAATTTAAGGGAAAAAATCACTAGTTTGAGGCTTACCTTTCTTTGTAGCTAGCAAAGGCTAGGGGCATTTTTGAGTGATTTTTCCATTTTAAGCCTACCTTGGCTATAGTTCCTTTCCAATGTGCTTTTCCTCCCACAAGTTAGTCAACAAAAATAGCCACAATGAAGGAAACCAAAAATAAAATTGAAGAAGCAAAGATTGAATTGAATCTAAGGCCTTATTTGCAAATTTTAAGAAAAACTTGATTTAAGGTGAGAAAATCCAATTAAGTGACACAAATTTAGTTTTACATATGCTTCTACAACCTTAAGATAATTTTCATAAACCTGGATTTCCTGATGTGAATCCTCAAGGACTGATTTGATATGAGCAATGTTTTCTTTCTTGATTTTCCTAGTCAAAGCCTTGCCTTCTTGGTTGAATCTACTCTGGTTTTTTCGCTTTTCTGTGGTCAGACATCCTGCAAAAACATATAAATCATTTTACCAAAGTCAGATTATAAAAACTCACAGTTTACTCAAAAGCGTTGTCGTAATGCTTAAAAGCGCTATTTAGTTGTTTAAAAGCGTTGTTAATCTGATTAAAAGTGTTATTTAAAATTTTCAAAAGTGCAAAAACAAAGAGTAAAAGCACTGTAGAATTGAGAAAAGGTGGTAAAAATCAAGTAAAAATGCTAAATAAATGCGCAGAAGCGCTTGGTAGTTAGGGAAAAAGCATTGTGAGAATATTAGACAGAGAGCAGAAAGATTCGAAAGCATTGTTGATTAGTGTAAAAGCACACAAATTCATCATGGAAGCATTGAAATAGTGCTCAGAAGCATTGTTTAACTGTGCAGAAGTGTCGTTTGAGCTGTTAGAAGCACTGTAGTCTACAAAACCTGAGAGTTAAACATGCAGAAAATTGACAAAATTAAAAAATTCTGAGAGATTAGAAAAGCGAAGCATACTGCCCCATGGTGGGCAGCATTTTGTGTACAAGGAAATGTACCTTCATAGAATTAGAATCATACAATAAATCAAATAGAGACTAAATAAACCACAATTAATACTCTATTTAGCAAATAAAGCACAATTAAGCATCCTATGGCTCTATATCTAAGAGTGTTAATGTGAAGCTCTCAACAAGCTATCATTAATGACAGTCCTAGAATGAGAAATGATTATGATAAAGAAAATGTTAACAATTAATTCAAATTGAAATGCTAAATTGCTCCTAAAATGCCTTTCTAGATATAAAATGCAAGAGGTTCTATGCAATTCTCAAATGTGTGGTTATGAATTATGATTGATTTTGGTCTTCCTTTTATAGATTTATGCAAGGGTAGGGGGTGTAGTTGTGTTGATTATGGTTAAGCTTGAGTTGAGTCTTTGGTTTCACCCTTTGAAGATAATTTAAATATTGTGTCTTCAAAGCTCGGGACAAGTAGACAAGATGAGTGGACAAATGCTCTTTCACTTTGAGTGATTGAGATTGAATTTGGCTTGATCCATGTGAATACCTTTCTCAAATCCTATTGGTTGATTGATTTTCCTCCCCTTTTGGTTGTTGAGAGAAATTAGGATTTATTAAATGATTTTAATTGATTTATTTAGCCATGTACCCCTTGAATGGGTTGAATTTGATTAATTCAAAACTATACAATTAATAGAATTAATTGCACTTTGATTTGATTTCACTTGATTAAAATGCTGTTGATTTTGATTTATCTTGAATGAAAGCTTGATTTCAATTCAGATTGGTTAAATGGTTGATTTGATTCAATTGCTTTGATCTTGTCCTCGATTTTCTTTGATTTGTTTTGATTTTCCTTGATTTTCCTTGATTTATCTTGATTTATTACTTAATTGTCTTTGTCTATTTTTAGGTGATTATAGGCACATGCACATATATGGAACATTATCATTTATGGCAACACTTATCAGTTTTATGATTGCACATATTGGATATCATGAATATGTTTGAATGCAGTTGATGAAGGAAAAATGTCCAAGTCCACAGATTGTTCTTGTAACCTAGTTTGACAGAAAAGATTAGAAAGCTTCACAAAAGTTGTATTAAGCCATGTGATCTTAGTGAGATACTTCCAGTACACCAATGAATACATGTGTGAGGTCGCACATGTTAATAATGAAGGATTGAAGAGATATGTTTAGTTGATTGGATGCGAAGACAGTAAACAGAGCATAACATGTTAGCAATCATTAAGGCTGACTTTGTGAACGATTGTAAACTTATTTTTGGATGCTATCTTGGATCTAAGGTTGACTAAGGATGTTAATGAAGTGTGGAATTGCACATTAACTGATATGATGTTTAGCTAGAGTAATGTCAACTAGCTTTAGTAAATATACCTCTAACAAGGTATAAGTATACATACACGTTTGTATGAGTGTTCCATGATGATGATAATGATATGGATGGATGTTATATACAAATTGTGAAGGCATCTAAAAGGAAGAGCATAAACCAATAAGAAGAACAAGAGGAGTTCTTCGAGAAATACTTTGTTAACTCTTTGTATTCAGGACAATAGATTTGTTGTAAGTGCTTTTGCACCTATTGTACACCTCTAATAGGGTTTTTTTTCCTTTAACATGGATAGGACCTTTAACAAGGTTGATTCCTAAATAAGGATCTCATTGTATACATCCCCTAATAGGGATCTCATTGTATACATCCCCTAATAGGGATCTGCCTATATTGTAATAATCAGCTCCTAATGGGGTAGAACTCCTAACAAGGTTTCAAGATTCATAGTGCAGAATTTAGTGGGTACCATCCCCGTCGGGTTTTTTCTCTTAATGGGGTTTCCTTGAAAACAAATATGGTGTTATGAGTTCTCCTATGTTTGTGTGTGTTGCATGGTTATTTATTTTATGTTACATCTTTATATGTTGGTTAAAGAAGTTAAAGAAGTTTGAGAATTCAATTAAGTACTGTAACACGATTCACCCCCTCTCAGTGTTACCAAATTGTAACAAGTCCAATTTGGTGTTGACCTAATAAATTATTTTTATCTTGTATAAATGAGTGAAACAAGTGATGCGAATAGTGTGTGGATAGGAAGGTGTGGATGAGAAGGTGTGGATGCAAGGACTATTGGATGTAGAACATGCGTTGTGATTATTGTACTTCATTGGAATTGTTTTAGCAAAAGAGTCGTAACTCAATTCATTATCAGTTATTAGTATATTTATCTACTTACATTTGGACAGTTGTTCTAGAAGGAAGATTTAACCTTCAAAAGGTGGATTTAACCTTCACATTGGGCAGTTTGCTCTGAGAAAAGAAAAGCTCATCTTATCAACTCCTAACAGGGTTGTTGACTCAAAGAAAAGAGTATGTCATTTAACATGGACTTTGTACTGGTTTATTTATCTGCTCCTAATAGGGAAAGATTTTTTAGCTAAGATCTACTTTATTACTAGTGCATTATATTGTGGGTTTCATCCCCACTGGGGTTTTTCCCTTAACATGGTTTCCTCGACAACAATTCTTGAAGTTCTGATTTGTGTTACTTTTGAGGTTTTAGATTTGCATTTAATGTTTTGATGTGAAAAGATAAATTTTATATTAAGGACATACAAGTGATTCACGCCCCCCCCCCCTCGCTCCTAGTTGTATCTAATAGATTCATCTTTAATATTGCAAGATAGAGGACCAAATTGTTGATATATTCACCAAATAAGTATATGAAACTAATTTTGTATTTCTTAGACATCTTTTATCTTTACGATAAATCACACGATTGTCTCATGGTTGACATTGAGGGGAGCTTCTAGTGAATTCCAACCATTGTATTTAGAGAATAAATGATTGTAAATGGGTACCTAACAAGGATTTAGGATGGAACCCATTCTTTCTAGATTATGGGGAGTATTTATAATAGTTAGTATAATTAGTTTAGGGGGGATATTGAAATAAAATAATTTTCCTAGTTGATATTTAGTGGTAAGAATTGACCAAGTACAACTACTTGAAATGAAATTTTCACATTTTCCACATACAATCGTCCAACAACTAGCCAACCACTTATCTCAACTACATTTCATAAATATTTATTTAAACTCTTACCCACGGTGTCTATGCATTTAATGTAAAATTTCTTATAAATTAAATGGTTAAGCATAAAATTTTCAGAACTCCAATTTGCATACTTCTATTATGTTGTGTTTCATTTCTATGTTTTTTTCACTCATCAAGTTAAATTTTGAGAATTGATTTATTTCCTACAATCACCTTTCAAACCTACTTGGAACACTTGATTAAATTTATCATTTTATGAGTATCAAATTTTATTGTTTTGTGAAAATTTGGAATACTGCGATAATAATAAATATTTTATTTATTTATTATCTCTGGGTCATAGAAAATTGTGTACATTTTAATCTATTTTAAAATCACTTTTAGTTATAAGTGAAAATTATTGTAATTTTTCATTCATTTTGAAAATTGATTTTTTGAAAATTATATTTTTATTTGAGATTTACATTGTATTAATAATATAATATTTATTATAATAATATGCTAATAGAAATCATAATTATAAAATTAATTTATATGTGTATGATAACATTAATTATTAAATTATAATTTCATAATTATAATATATTAAAAAAAATATTAAAATAATATAGAATGATACAATAATAATTAATATTAATGAAAATATTATAATATCATATAATGATAATATGAAAATAGAATATATGATTATTATATGTGATAATAAATTATATTATATTATTTTTTGTTATTATATATTATATTGTATTAGTAGATACAATAATATTACATAGGATTACCATATATTTATAATATTAACATTGTAATAATTATTATAATATATGATCTAATATTATAATTATAATATATTTTATATATTATTATAAATATATGTAATTTATTAATGCATATATTGTTAGATTCATAAGATGAATCATGTCCTTATAATATGTCGCAACATATATAGATTTAAATTACAATATAATTATACAATATATACATATCCCTTGAACCTTTTATAAGTACTTATATATCTTTGAACTAAACTATAAACAACACGAACAAATTCTTTGGACCTTTACGCACGTTGACAAAGTGAAAAGATAGAACTCAAATAGCCTTCGCTACGAAAGTTGAGCCGCACAAGAGTATTAATAAGCTGAAACAAGAAGAAGAGAAAGCAGGTCGGAAATAATCTTTTCCAGTGGGAATCCATACGCCATTCAGATTTGAAGTAACGCCAACACAAAACTTTCACACTCCTCGAGTAAGCTTTGACCAAAGCCTTGAATGCACAAAGTATATTGATTAAGCTCCTACAAAATTGTGTTATCCTATACTCTTCCTAGCCTACCAAAATTGTGCTATTCTGCGCTTTCTATGAGATAATATGGATGAGTATGTCAGCGTGATGTCATTGTATGAGAACATTGCTGACCATTCATGGTAGGATGCATTCCCACTCGCGAGCTTCGAAATCTGCAGTGAGTGTCAATCAAATCAGTATTATAAAACGCGTAGAGCTTTCTTGATTTCGATATATTCTTAATGATAGAATGAATAATGGCGATTTATGTCTACATTTTCTTGATGACAATTATGAACTGAATAAGATGGATATGTTAATATTCTATGGCAATATGATCAAATTCACAAGATTCCTGTGTCTTTTGTGTGATGTTAACTGTAGTTTAGCCCTCAAAAATCAAGATTGGGTATACTTTTCAGGATTCGCAATTATATCACTATAACGATAATTTCGCTGTTAAAGATAATATTTTAAGGTTTTTTATCTTAATGGATAGGTTTGGAGAATATATTGTCATGTGAAAGTACAATATTAAGTGATGTAATATTTGAGGAAAATCATGATGATTACGAAGAATTACAAGTTAAGGATGGATCTATCATTTTGGATAATCAAAGACAGCAATAAAAAAAAATCATATGATGCATTTGTAGACTGAATTTAATATGTATCTATTGAAAACTCTTTGCTAGAGTTACATGATAATAAGATAAGTAAAATGGAATTTTTTATGTAAAATTAGCTATTTAGTATTTCAGAGAAACAAAATTAAAAAATTCTAAAATTTTAGAAAATATCATGATAGCATAGAATTTTTCAAGTACAAATTAATTGACTCAGCTTCAAACTAATATTTCAAAGAAAAATGGTCGTGAGCATGTTGATGATAACATATTGCTTTATAGGGTCGATTATATTATAATTTTGGTGCAAATAATGATGTGTTTCATGTTTATATAATCAGATTTATTTAACAAGGTGAAGATAAGGCACATTAAAAGTAGAGATGAATGACATGGATTATGTAGAGCAAGTGCAAGGAGGTCCTTAATTACATGATTTTGTTGTTCAAGCTCATGGTGAATTACATGTACATTAAATTTGTCCAATCTATTTAGAGTAGATTCATATTTATCACAATTTTATAATTAGAATCTTGTAATACACATAATCATTATTTTTGTACAAATAATTCTAAAATGTAAGGGAAGGATTAAGGTAGTAGTACAATATGTGAAAATGGAGGTCAATAAGGCTTCTGAATTGGTAATCATGATCTCTAGGTGAAGAATATTTTTATTTTTCACAATGCTTTTTAATTGAGGAAGTAAACAATATGATGGATGTGATACCAAAGCTAAGTGATGACATATTAATCCTCGGGAATTCAATCAATATAAGAGACCATTCTTTGTAGAATGTTTGTATCCTACATCCTCTTGATCCACATGCTAAGATGGATTGTTTGTATTTCCTTTTAGTGTGAATATTGTGCTAGTATGGAAAATTAAGAATGCAAATGTCTCTTTGAAGGACGAGACAAAAAATGTGTTGATCGAAGTTACTTTAATAATTCACATGCTTTCTAAGGAAGTAAACAATATGATGGGCATGATACCAAAGCTAACTAGTGACATAATAATCCTTGGGTAATCAATCAATATAATAGACCATTCTTTGAAAGATGTTTGTATCCTATAGCCTCTTGATCCACATGCTAAGATGGATTGTGATAATTTCTTTTTAATGTGAATATTGCACTAGTATGAAAATTAAGAATGCAAGTTTGTCTTTGAAGGAAAAGACTAGAAATGTGTTGATTGAAGTTACTTTAATAGCTTGCAGGCTTTCTAACATACACTCAAGATTGATCATGTTGATTTAGTTGAGAGAGTGCACATTATGTTTTGTATCAAACATTTGTTGATTTAGGGAAGATTTAAAAGTATCATATTTTGTAGAATAATAATGATGAACCTTACAATGATATGATTGATTAATTCATTGATAATTATTGTAATTATTTACACATTCATGATTGATCATGGTGATTTAGTTGAGGGAGTATCTACATAGCATTTGTTTATATCAATGTGTTGGTTCTAAGGATCATAAGACATAATATTTTTGAGAATAATAATGATGAGCCTCACAATGGTATGATTTATCAACTCATTTATAATTGTCATAATAATTTATTAATTAATAAATTTTCTTGTGAATTTGATGCATATTAGGTACATAAAATGATACAACATGAATTGAGACCACATAAAGGTGATATAGCATTGATATCATATTGAATGATGGTAAATATGCAATTTTAAAACATGACACAATAAATAGGGTTGTATACAAGTCCTTTTTATTAATATAAAGTTATGATAATAACCAATTTAACTATAATGATTATGCTAAGATAACATGTGCATGTTTCTTATACTACCTAGATTATAGTTTTAAGAATTCAAGGACAAATTTGCTAAGGTTAGGGCCTTGATGAGAAAGTCTGTATCCTTGTCTTTATTGAAGAAATCTTTAAGGAGTGCTGATTCCTTATCTACTAAATCTTTTCACATAATACTCGTTAGTCCTCATTAGCTGACTATCTAGTTTGTTCATTTTTCCTTTAAGTTTAGTTAGTTAATTAATTTTTTTTTACTATCATAATCAGAAAGTTAGTTTTTAAATCTATTTTTATAGGTTAGTATAGTTTCCTAATTTATTAAATTAGATTTGTTTTTAACAAATTTATTAACATAATTTTATTTTTTTGTTGTCCTAATCGAATAGTTATTTAATTGTTCAAATAGGTATCGTTTACAATTTATAATAGTTGAGATATTGATGGTGACTTATTTTCTAACATATTGTCATCAGACGACAAACAAAAATAATAAGTTTGTCATAATCATGTACTGAGCAAGTCAATTGGGCTTGAAGAAGAATGGAGAGTGAGCCGATCTTTCGATATCATATACCGTCTACGAAGGATGCTCTGCTATCAAATTTTTTTGGAATTCCTCCAATGACATTTTATCGTCTTTTCCATATTCAGACTCTGAAATATATTCTTTCCCCTGCGGCCATGGTAATGAACAGTCCACCTTCTTTTAAAGAAGGTGGATTGTTTATTTTTATTTTGGTAGACGGAAAATGGCTGAGAGCCTCAAATCACAATTCTCTTCAAGTTGACCAGGTAGAGTTTTTTATCAACAAATATTGCCCGTGAAATTCTACGAGAAGAAATCTCCATTCACACAATGATAGATGAGTAATGTCACCTTACGAAATCAATTTTTTTGGTGTCGCTCCATCTCACCATATTTTTAGGTATGAGCTTCAAAGACTGTAAGGAGTGTAGCTAATCATACTGTAGCTTTACAAAATCAAGAGTAAGTGTACTTGGTTTAATTAGCTATCACATTGCAATTATTTCAACTAGCAGGACAGCTAGACAATCTTTCAAAACTACTTATTTCAATGGATACGTTTGAAAAATATAAAGACTAAGTATTGTATGATATTATAACATTATTAGATGATGTAATATTCAAGCATAATCATAATGCATCTATAGAATATGTTGAGGATGAGTTCACCACTTTGCATAATCAAAATTAGGAAGAAATAATGTTTTTTTACAATTAGGTTATAGACTAAATTTGATGTTGTATCTATTGGAAATTATTCGCTGCAGCTTTATGGTGATAACAAAATTCGAACGGAGTTTTAAAGAAAAAATATCAATTTAATTTTGAGAATTAAAAAGATAAAAAAGTTAAAGTTATAGGAGATATTAGAAGAAAGAAAAAAATTCTTAGTTTAAATTAAGCAAGTGCCCTTCAAACTTATTTTTCACAAAGAAATAGTGATAGCAATGTTCATGATAATCGAGTGCTTAAGGGAGAGTAGTTATAATATATTTTTAATGTGAATAATGATAAGTTCCATGCTAATATAGCAATTTTCCCTAAAAAAGATGAAGATAAGACATTGTTATAGGAAGAGATACATAATATGGATCAAGTTGAAAAAATATAAGGAGGTTTTTAGTAGCATAATGATGTTTTTGTTAGGTGTATGAAGCCAAACTATCACTTTATTTTATCACTCTTTAATTATGACTTCTCATTTCATGTTTATGAACTATAATTGTAATTGGAAAATTTATGTGATGTGTAACTCGGATAAACATAGCTATTAATAAGAGATTTTCCTTTGCTAAAAGTAGATGTAGCCAAATTGGTGAACCACTATAAATCTCAATTTAGAGTCCTTTGTCTTATTTCTTGTTTTTTTTATTCTATATCTTTCTTTTCTATAATTCATTCTTCCAATTACTTCATAGTTTTCTAAGGTCATGCATCATTGCAAAGCTAGCAAGAGGATAAATCAAGCAAATATAATTATTTTAGTTCATTAAACTTGACTAAATAATTTATGGAAGATTCATATAATTAAATGAGTTTCTAGGTTTTTTTATTAATATAAATAGATAATTGAGACATGTTTTTGATAGAAAAAAGCAGCAAGAGGGTGTTGGCTCGTGGTACAGTAAGACTATAAGCACATTAACAACATATTAATAGCACTAGTCACATAGCAGTTTAACAGCAGAAAGTCAACAGAAACAAAATTGTCTAGTCTGCCTCTATCAAAAACAAACAAGTAGGTCCTTTTAAAAAAAAGCGAACCAAAGTAGCATAACCAGTAAGTATACAAAATATTAACAATAACAAGTCACATGGGGCTAAACCAATATTTTAAGAACATAACCAAAAAATAGGAAATCAAGAAAAGGGACCTGGAACAAACAGGCCCATGCCACCACAAAGACCTCATGGACCGCAGCAGCTAGGATAATTGAGACATGTTATGGAGATTTTAATATTTATTAATTTAATAATGTGTGAATAATAGCTGGATAATAATAATTAATCATGAATTTTATTGATAATGTTAAATCAAAATTATTTAATAAAATGACTATAAAATATAATAGATGATAAATAATATGATATTGATATTAATATTGAACAAAATAATAATATAATGATAGATGAAAGAATAATTATTTCAATATCTATAGATTTAATCATGGTCATTCATGTAAATGAAAATTGAATTTTTTTTTTAATTTGATGAGGTTGTATATGTTTGTGTTATGTATTGTATTTTATTTATAGATAATAAGTTCATATTGTAATGGTTGGAGACCTTATGTTTTGAGAAAATTAATCTAATTTTTCATCTATTTCTATGTTATTTCCATAGTCTTCTTGTTTTTCAAATAATCATAGTTTTTCAACTTACTTCTATGTAATTAACTAAAAATGATGGAATTCTTCATGTGTTGAGTGTTGACTAACTTGAATTTGATGACTTTGTGAGCTCATGGGAGAGATCTACATGTGTAATATATTATATTTTCTATCATTTTCAAGACTCTTTAGACTCTTGCCAAGTTAGTTTATCAAAAGTTTTATCATTTCAATAAGAATCTTAATATAATTCGTGATAAACAAGCTCATTTGATCCTTTAATACCTTGATTATTTTCTTTTCATATAGGTGTGCAAGATAAGATTAGTTTTAGTAATAAAATTATAAATTCATGATATATTATGATTGTAAGAACAAGCTCATTATTTACTTGAGTGATTAGACATAAATTTGAGCTCAATAAGTATGTTATATAAAAGATTATAGAGCAAAGCACAAACCGATTTCAAACCGCGGATCCAAAAGCCTCAGAGTCCTCGAATAAGTATTGATAAGAGTCTTGATTTCACTACTAAGTTGATTAAGCTCCTCCAAATTTGTGTTATGCCATGGTCCACATCTATAATCCTCGTAGCCTATAAAAACACCACTGTAAATTTTGGTTACAATAAATTATAGACGGGTGGACCCATCTCACTCTCCTCAAGTGAAGTGTCCTCACCTTCTTTGGTGTTGTCTCTGGTGCAACAATAGCTTGCGAATAACACCATTTGGTGTCTTGAAAATTGTATTTTCTCATGATCCATATATATTCTCTTCCTAGCCTGTTCTGTTTCCATCCAAGAACAAGAATTAATTAATGTCTCACGACCTTCGAGAGAATTGCAAAGAAACTACTTAGCATATGATTCTCGATTGCAAAAAGCGAATTGCAGAGCTCACATTTCTCCTCCAAGTTCCATTTTTTATTGACGGAAAATGACAGAGCTTTAAATTAAGATTAGAACATTTGATCAACAAAAGTTGCAGATGAGATTGTAGGAGAAGAAATTTCCATTCACACAAATATAGATGAGTATCGTCACCATGATGTCATGGTATGAAAACATTTTTTGGGTGCCGCAGCTTCCATCCAACCACGTTTATACATTCCCACTCGTGTGCTTCAAAATCTGCCGTAAGTGTGAGTTATATCAGAGTAATAACTTCGGTCGACGTGAAATGAGTGATTCATATTCTACTAATAAAATTGTGAATGACTTGATTTTTCTTGATTAGGTGATGATTGAACGAATAGATGTATTTGTATTTCTCTTGATGACTATTTTGAAGGGAATATGATGGATGGTGATATGATCAAATTTACAAGATTCCATTTTTTTTGGTCATGCCTTAGAAAATCAAGATTCGGTGTATTTGATTTGATTGGAAATCACATGAGAATTAGTTCTAGTAGTGGGACAATTTTTCAATGCATCTTATCTCAATAAAGACAAAATATCATAAGATATTACATTATTAGATGGTGTAATAATTAAGGTGAATCATAATTAATACAAAAAAATAAATTATGGGTCCATTAATTTGGCTAATAAACAATAGAAATGAAGAATGATTGTATGAATAATTTCTAATCTAAATTTAATGATCTGCATATATATTAGAAATCCTTTGGTGGAGTTTCATGGTGATCAGAGAGCTAAAAGAGAGTGTTTTAAGAGAAATGATTAGTCTAATATCTTTGAGAAATAAAGTGTCGTGTACTAATATGAGACTATCACTTGAAAATATAATCATATTATTCAAAATAATCATCTTTTATCGAGGAATAATATTCATCAACCTAAAAATCCTAATCATTAAATTTTCCATAGTCTAGTTTGACTTTATTGGGATAATTTTGACATATACGAAAGATCCCTTCTGCTTTTAACCCTTCTTATTTCTCCTAATTTTTTGCTTCTCCAAATAGCATCTCTTGTTCTACTTCTTCGAATTTGTCTAGTTATAGGATTATTTTAATCAATGATTGTTTTTCTTTCAATGTTCTCTCATCCTCCACTTCTTGTATTTTATACAATCCTAGGATATCACATACTGCTTCAAATTCCAATTGGAGAGGGGTTTCTTATTATGTATTTTTCCCAATCTCTTCTTTGTTTTGATGCTTCTCTTCTTGCTCCAAACTAGGGGTTACCTCTAAGTCATTCATTGAGTCTAATCTAGAGCCATTTTGATAGAAGTTCCATTTTTTCCTAGTCTTGTGAGGAGTTTTAAGTGTCCCCTTCTCCTCCCTCTTCTCCTTCTTAGGACTTAATGAATATGCTATTTTAGGTTTTCTATTTCTTTAACTAATGCTCTAGTCTACTAAAGTTTATAGATCAACTGATACCAATCACAAATTTACCTATTCTTATAAAGCCTTTATGTCCTCAACCAACTATGTTAAATACTCTTGACTAATTGTCAAGACTTTCTTTAATTGATCGTGTGATCTACTAGATCTATCATGGCTTGGGATAGGAACTTAGTTGTCATTGATAGTTAAAGCTACTTGGTTTCTATCACAATTTTTCCTTCCTCTAGGATTTCAACCATTTCTTTAGGATTGCATTTTTTGTTTATTTGTGGTGGATTCTCACTATTACTATTGTCCTCATAAGATGCCTTCAACTATTCATTGTCCAATCTAGTTTTGTTTTTTAAGCTACAAGCAACAAAGCTTCATCCTAAACTACATTTTCCTTCATAACTCCCCATATCTATTCCGATTTTATAACACCATTTCCCCTATTTTGTTATGATTTCTAGACAATCAATATGCCTCATATCGGTATCTAGATTTACTATTTTTTTTGGATTTGTTCATGGTTTTCCAAAGAGGAATTCTTCTTCTACTCTAATAAAAGTTCATAGGATGTCATTAATTCTCCCTAGTACCTCTATATTCCAATAATCAGTGGGAAGACTTTCTAATTAAATCCACTTTAGGAATTCTTGAGGAACATGTTTTTGGGGGTAAAAATTGGGTTCCTACACAATACAATAAAAACAAAAGCCCTCCAAAAATAAGGGTTTTCTACATAGAATATATTTATTGAGAGATTTGAAGGAACAATATATAAGAATAAAACCTTCGAAGAGAGATTGTGCACTTATGAGACCTTTGAAGCTCTCCAACCACCACTTGATAATTTTTCTTAGTTTGAAATCTCGATCCACTATATTTGGCAAAGAACCCAAAATCTTTAAAATGCTCCCAAATAGGAGTGAGTATTCTTGAGGGCATACTAAAGACTTTGCACTTGGAATGACTCAACACATCCCAATTTTCTTCATTGGTATTATGTTGATCATCCTAATGTTTTACCAAATCCTCCATGTTACCCTTCTATATGTTCCTAGAGTTCAATGTTGTGTGTTTCTTGACATTTTATATTAAGTTCCATCCTCCCTTTTTGATAGAAATTCTATTTTCTCTAGCGAAAAATACGGTTAGATTTGGATCAATTATTTTACCAATGGGTTTCCTATGTCCATTATACCTTTCACTTGATGCTTTGAATGGTGGTTGTTGCCAAGGATCATTGGTTTTCTTTTTCCACGGTTGCCCCTGTGAACTGTTACAATTTGCAGTCATCATTTTGCCTTTCTTTTTATATTTATATATTATTTTAACTAATATATAAAATAATAAAATCATAAATAAAATATTTTTTAAAAAGAATAAGGATAAGAATGAAAATGGAATAAAGATATAATAATATTATAATCTAAGTTGATTGTCTATACAAAATATAATAATAATAATTTTGTTTGAAATCTCGATCCACTATATTTGGCAAAGAACCCAAAATCTTTAAAATGCTCCCTTAAATAGGATTGAGTATTCTTGAGGGCATACTAAAGACTTTGCACTTGGAATGACTCAACACATCCTAATTTTTTTCATTGATATTATGTTGATCATCCTAATGTTTCCCCAATTTGTCCATGTTGCCCTTTTATATGTTGCTAGGGTTCAATGTTGTGTGTTTCTTGACATTTTACATTGCATTCCATCCTCTCGTTCCAAGAGGAATTCTATTTAATACAAATAGATTTGGATCCATTAGTTTATCAATGTGCTTCTTGTGTCCATTCTACCATTCACCTGATGCTTTGAATGGTGATCGTTGCCAAGGATCATTGGTTTGCTTTTGCCATGGTTGCCCCTATGAACTGTGAAAATTTACATTCGTCATTTTGCCTTTCTTTTCATATTTATATAGTATTTTAACAAATGTATAAGATAATAAATAAAATTCTTTTTAGAAAAGAATATGGATAAGAATGAAAATGAAATAAAGATATAATAATATAATAATATTGTAATCTAAATTGATTGTCTATACAAAATATAATAATAATAATTTTGTTAAAAATAAATTACTTTAGTAAAGAGTAATAGAAATATTAAAAATAAGAAGAAGAATATATTAAAATAAAATAATATAATCATATCATAATAATAATTTAATGTTAATTATAGATATACCATAATAATAATTGAATAATAATATAATAAGCTTTTTAATAGAACAATAAACAAATATAATATCTTTGACTAATCTATATTTCTATTCACCCGTAAACAACATGGACAAATTCTTTAATAGACCTTTAGGCACGTTGACAAAGTGAAAAACAAGATGGTTGAAAAGTGGAGCCCAACTTGACGACTAACACGCTGAAACAAAAGTCAAAGAGGAGAAGAGAAAGAAGGTCGGAAATAATCTTTTCAACTGGCAATCTATACGCCATTCAGATTTGAAGTAACACCAACACGAACCTTTCACACTCCTATAAAATTGTGTTATCCTATACTATTCCTAGCTTGCAACATAGCTATTCTATGAGAAAATTGCATCCTTTGGTGTCTATTTTGAGCGTGCTTCCCACAACATTAGGTACTCCATTTCATGTGAGAATAAGTCATCCATGTAATTATATTCATTGTTTCCGTTATTTTGTGCGTCATTTTCGGTGGAAGATGGAAGATCTTGTTTTGATGTGTAGCACAATGAAAGCAGGGACATATGGAGGGCGGTCAGCTCTGCCTGTGCTGCTGCTAATTCAGATTGTAGCTCTGATATTTGGTGCTGAAGTTGAGATAC
This sequence comes from Chamaecyparis obtusa, assembly GCA_027943335.1. Taxonomy (NCBI): domain Eukaryota; kingdom Viridiplantae; phylum Streptophyta; class Pinopsida; order Cupressales; family Cupressaceae; genus Chamaecyparis; species Chamaecyparis obtusa. The sequence continues at coordinate 974,827 of BSBK01001523.1, read as the reverse complement.
AATCCCTGAACATCCATACACAGGATCTCTCACCCGCGCATTTGCTTCATACACCATGCTATTTATTGCATCAGCTCTTCCATCGGTTGGAATATCCTGTTTCAAATTTCAATCAAACAAATCTTCCAATAAGAATATGCAACTGGCTACTAGTTTAACAAAAACATGGAACGATGTAACTAAAAAAATTGCAGTGATTTAATTTGCGTATCAAACCTTGAGCATCTTAATAATGTTACTTGCTCCGAAAACATGGTGCGCGATAGAAAATTTTTGTGGATTGTTTGGTGGAAAGTAGGGAGCAAGCATGCATTTCTCTCCGCACCTTCTTCTCAGAGTTTTACAAGCAGCGCATGGTTTCCCACTTCCGCTACAAATCATCTGCATATATATTTAAGTTCAAAGATGAGGAACACAATATAAATAATCAGATTGAACAAATTTCAAACACTAGAACATTTACATTTATCACTGCATTTGATACAACGAATTTCGAAGAACAAAAAAAAGGAGATCGAGTCGCTTGCCTTTTCTGTTTCCATTCAACAATGAAGAATTGTATCACGATCTCCGAGAGAATTGAGAATATATCGGTGATGAATGCAAACTGCAGAGCTCACGTTTCTCTTCGACGTTGCCCATTGTTTGTTTTTATAGACGGATAGTGAGAATGGTAAGAACCTCAAAATGCAATTATCTCCAAGTTGACTAGGTAGAATATTTTATCAAGAAAAGTTGCCGTTTGCAGGTAAAACTCCAGGAGAAGAAATCTGCGTTCACACAAAAATGGATGAGTAGTGTCAGCGTGATGTCATGGTATGAGAACATTGCTGAGCATTCATGGTAGGATGCATTCCCACTCGCTGCAGACTTCGTGAGCTTCATTCATGGTAGGATGCATTCCCACTCGCGAGCTTCGAAGTCTGCAGCGAGTGTGAATCAAATCAGTATAATAAAACGCGTAGGGCTTTCATGATAAGGTGAGCCCGATGCACGATTTTGATACTCTTCTTAATGATACATTGAATAATGACCATTTGTGCCTACATTTTCTGGACGACAATTATGAAGTGAATAAGATGGATATGTTAATCTTATATGTCAATACGATCAAATTTACTAGATTTCTTTGTCTTTTGTGTGATGCTAACTACAGTTTACCTCTACAAAAATCAAGATTGGGCATCCTTTCCATGATGAGCAATAATGTAACAATTATTTCGAAGTGTTAAAGATAATATGTAAAGATTTTTTTTATCTTTATGGATATGTTTGGAAAACATAAAGTTTCATGATAATATAATATTATTAAATGTTGTAATATTGGAGGAAAATGATGATGAATACAAAGACCTACACATTAAGGATGGATCTATCATTTTGAATAATCAAAATTAATAATAAAGACTATTGATAAGACTAATTTGTAGAATGGGTTCAATAATGCTTCTAGTGAAACATTTTTTGTAGAGTTTCATGATAATAAAATAAGTACAGATTAAGTGATTAAGTGATTGACCTTCAAACTATTATTTCAAAGAGAAACAGTCATGAGCATGATAGGATTTTATTATTATTTTCATGCAAATAATGATTTGTTTGATGTTAATATAGTAAATTTTATTTAGCAAGGTGAAGATAAAACACACTACAAGGAGAGATACATGACATGGATTATGTAGAGCAAGTACAAGGAGGTCTTCAATTACATGATTTTGATTTCAAAGTTCATGGTGAATTACATCAATATAGTATATTAAATTGTTTAACCTATTTAGAATAGATTAATATTTATCAAGTTTTTAGAATTCTACTTTTGTAATATTTATAATCATTTATTTTTGTGCAAATAATTCTCAAATGAAAAGGATGAAGGTAGTAGTACAATATGTGAAAATCAAGATCACAAAAGCTTCTAAATCAATAATCATGATTTCTAAGTAATATTTTGATTTTCCTCTGTGCCTTCCAACTAAGGAAGTAAACATTATGATGGACATGATACCAAAGCTAAGTGATGGAATATTGCTCCTTGGTATGCAATCTCAATATAGTAGATTAATCTTTGTAAGATGTATTTATCCTACATCCTCTTAATCCACATATTAAGATAGATTGTTATTATTTCTTTTTGTTGTGAATATTGTACTCTTATGAAAATTAAGAATGAAAGTGTTTCTTTGAAGGACAAAACTAGAAATGTATTGATTAAATTTACTTGAATAGTTTTTTGAGATAAACCTATAATTGATCATGCTAATTTAGTTGAGGGAGTAGATATTACTTTTTGTATCAAAGATGTGTTGATTTAGGGAAGATACGAAACCATATTTTTTAGAATAATAATAATGAAGCTTACATTGATATGATTGATTAATTCATTGATAATTGTTACAACGCTTTCCACACTCGTGATTGATAATGACAATTTAGTTGAGGGATTACACATTACATTTTGTATCAAACATGTGTCAATTTTATGGAAGATACAACATTCCATATTTTGTAGAATAATAATGATGAACCTCAAAAATTATATGATTGATTAATTCATTTATAATTGTTGTAATGCTTTATTAGTGAATAAATGTTCTTGTGATTTTTGTGCATAATAGACATACAAAATAATATAGCATTAGTTTAGACCTCTTAAAGGTGAGATATCATTGAATGCCATATTAAATGATGGTAAATATGCAATTTCAACACATGACACAATAAACCACGTTTTATCCAAGACCTTTTTAATAGTAGGTTATGATAAATACTAATTTAACTATGATCATATTATGCTAAGATAATGTGTGTATAATGAGTTACTTCAATTGTAATTTTTCCATTATTTGTGTGTTAAATATGTACTTATACTACTTAGATTGCAGTCTTAAAAATCCAACAATAAACTTGCTAAATTCAGGACCTTAATCAAAAGGTTTGTATCCTTGTCTACATTGAGGAAACCTTTGAGGAGAACTGCTGATTTCTTATCTCCTAAATCTTTGAACATAATTTTGCTTAGTTTCTATTAGTTAGTCGTTTAGTTTGTTCATTTCTTCTATGAATTTAATTAGTCAATTGATTATAATTTACTATTAGTATTAATAAATTTAATTTTAAAAATTAACAAATTGAATTATAAAAATTAACAAGTTGAATTTCAATAATTTACTATAATATTATTTGTCTTTATTGTGCTAATCAAAAAGTTATTTTAGTGTTGAAATAGCTATCGTTTACAAAAATTTAACACGTTATTATGTTTCTTTGTTGTGCTAATCAAAAAGTTATTTTATTGTTGAAATAGCTATCGTTTACAAGTCATAACACCTTAAATATTGATAGTGACTTATTTTCAAACATTTTGTCCCGAGAGGGCAAATAGAAGTTATAATTTTGTCATAATCATGCAGGGAGCAGGTCGATCAGGCTTGAAGAAGAATGAAGAGTGATCTGATCCTTCAATCTCGTATACCATGATTCTCTACGATCATTTTATTCTAAAATTCCTCCGATGACATTTAAACATCTTTTCTTCATTCAGACTCTGAAAGATATCCGTTCCGCTGCGGCCATCATAATAAACACTCCGCCTTCTTTTGAACAAGGTGGATTGTTTATTTTTATTTTGTAGACGAAAAACGACGAGAGCGTCAAATCACATTTGTCTTCAAGTTGACTAGGTAGAATATTTTATCAACATAAGTTGCGCTTGAAATTCTACCTGAAGAAATCTCCGTTCACACAAATGATAGATAAGTAATGTCAGGGTATGAAATCATTTTTTGAGCGCCGCTCCCATCTCACAACTTTTCAGGTATACATTTACACTCGTGAGCTTCAAAGACTGCAAGAAGTGTTACATTTGTATGAGACAAGAAAATATGTCGGCATGATATAAGTGACTCATATTCTACTATTAAAATTACGAATGAATGGGATTTTTTTTTTTTGACAAGGTCAGTCCAACGAACGATTTTGATTCTTTTCTTAGATGATGGAATGAATAATAGAAAATTGTACCTACATTCTGCTGGTTACAATTATGAAAGTTATATGATAGATGTTAATATGATCAAATTTACAAGATTCAAAGTCTTGTGTAAGATGCTAATCATAATGCAGCTATACAAAATCAAGAGCAAGTATACTTGGTTCAATTAGCTATCACATTACAATTAGTTCGACTAGTGAGACAATTCGTTGAAAAATATGAAGACAAAGTATTATATGACATTACATTAGTATTAGATGATGTAATATTCAAGAACAATTATTATCAATCTAAAGAATAAGTTGAAGATGGGTTCACCACTATAAATAATAGGAAGATATAATAATTGTATTATCGATTAGATTTGATTAAGTATTGATTGAAAATGTTTTGGTGGAGCTTTATGGTGGCAAGACAGTTGAAGTGGAGTTTTTAAGCAAAATTATAGTTTTGTATTTTGAAAAATGAAGTGATAAAAAATATTAATTATATATGATATTAGAATAAATAAATAAAATTAATTACAAATGATGCAAATGATCTTTAAGCTATTTTTTCAACTGCAAAAAGCCAAAACAATATTGATTATAATCAATTATTTAAGGGCGGGTAGTTTTTATGCAAATAATGATGAGCTTCTAGTTAATATAAGGAGTTTCACTAAACAAAGTTAAGATAAGAGATGGTTATAGGACAACATATATGAAATGAATCAAATTGATAAGTATGAGGAGGTTTTCAATGTCAAGATGTTGTTGTCTGTGTTCAAGCGTCACTCCAACACTATAAGATAAATCAATTGAGTATACATGTGAATTTAACAATGTTGGCTCATTAAAATTTGAATAATCCATTTAGAGAAGATTCATATATATCATGTAGTTAACTAGATGAAATAATTTTTTTTGGCTTTAATTATTAATCTAAATATATTTTATGAAGAATCAATAATGATTAGTTTGATAATTGATGAGTAGGGAATATTTTTCACATCAAGTCAAATTGTGATATTGCTATTAGGATTGAACTGTGTAGTTTTTGAGTCAAAATCAATGACCCATCAGTAGTGGTTCACAAGAACTCATCTATCATAAGAAAGAATGTAACACTTAGAACTCATTGCATGTAGGTGATACTCATAGAGGTAAAGCATTGGGCCTTCTTAGGATGTCACCCATCCCAATACAACTCTAACTCAAGTGATCTAAGTGTTCCATTTATTCTTATGAGAGATGGGTTCTTGTAAACCACTACTCATAAACACATGGGTCGATGACTTTTATTCTATAATTACAAAGTTTAATTCTGATAGCAATATTACAATTTGACTTTTTGCGGAAAATATCTTCTACTTATAAATTAAGGACCTAAAGGGGCTCTGTAATGAATGCTTCATAAGGCAAAATCCTTGCTGGAAGTTTTACAAATGTGGTTACAAGATAAGTGGGTTTAACCTTGGAGGAAACTCCATGGTTGAGTGCACTTGAGTTGAAGTCGTATTGTCATGGGTGACCTCTTGGAAAGGTTCAATGCTTCACCTCTATGAGAATCACCTAGATGCAATGAATGGTAAGTGTTCCATTCATTCTCAAGAGAGACGTTCTCTTGTAAACCACTTCTCATGAAACATGGGTCAACAAGTTTGACTCAAAACTACATAGTTCAATCCTAATAGCAATATTGAATAATAGTTTGGGAATTTATGAATAATTGTTGAATAGTAATAGTTTTAATGTTAGTTTAATTGATAAGGTTAGCTCACTTCAAATAAATAATATAAATTATTTAATAAAATATTATAAAAGATGATAAATGATAAATAATATAGCATTAATAGATGTTAATAAATATTAATAATGAGCAAAATGATTATATAATCATACATGAAAGAATAAATATTTCAATATTTATAGGTTTAATCATTATTATTCATTAAATAAAAATTGAACATTTTCTTAATTATTTAGGATTGTAGATATTTGTGTTTTAAATTGCCTTTTATTTATAGATAATAAATTGATATGGTAATGGTTGGAAACTTTTTAATATAATTATTTTTTTCCTTTTTCATTTATTTGAAAGTTATTTTGATATACTTTCAAAATAATACACCATTGTAAAATTGTGCTATGTCATGGTCCATATCTATTCTCTTCCTATAGCCTATAACACACCACTGAAAAATTTGGTTAAAATATGGTATAGACATATTTTACAATGAAATGCCCTCAACAGCTTTGGTGTGGTCTCTGATAGAACATAGCTTTCGCTTTCTCTATTTCCATCCAAGAATGAATTATTGTGTCACGACCTTCGAGAGAATTGCAGGGCATCCGATCCACTGAGCTTATGAATCTCGCTGCAACATGCAATATGCGGAGCTCACGTTAATTCTCCTCCACGTTCCCATTTTTGTCGACAGAAAAGCGTGGCAACCTCAAATCAGAATCAGCTTCGTGTTGACTACTGGATAATTTTATCAACAAAAGTAGCCGGTGAAATTCTACGAGAAGAAACCTCCGTTCACACAAAGCTAGATGAGTACCGTCACGGTGATGTCATGATATGAGAACATTTTTGAGCGCCGCTTGCATCCATGTATACAATCATTAAACTTAAGAACTATTGTGGAGATTCAAATAACCACCACGAATCCTAAACTCTGAATCAAATCAAATGGGACCACCAATGGAAACACTTGATTTGATTAAGGATATGCCTTAATTTAATTGGGCGGACTCATGACTATAACATTAATGATTAGTAGATATTAGTAGTGATTGCACTTGTGTTATAAATTTTATTGTTGTGTTGTCTTTGGTTGTAAGAGCAAGTGATCGTGTATCATTGTTGACATGAAAGAGGATATAGCTACTATCAAGTTAAGTCAACTAGGTGCAGGAGGAATGTTGTTTGAGAAATATGTTGAGAAAATTTAAATTTACCTTAAAAGTTGTGGCAAACCCCTTTGTTATCAAATGATTGTGCTCAATTTTATGTCTATTTCTAGAAACTTTGTCTATTCACTTATTCAAGACCTATTTCATAGCTCCAAGGCTCTTGTACTAAGAAACTTGATGTTCCTATCCAATTAGTTTGTCCCAAATATGAATGTTGGCTTTGTAAATAACATGAACTTTCCCTCCAACATTAGTCCTCCCCCTAAAAAAAAAGTTTGAAAAGGTGTAAGTTGCATATGAAAATACAACTTCATCTTTTGTTCCAAACCCTATTTTTGATGAACCATCATTTCCATTACAATAATCAATTCAATTGAGCATAGATCTATAATCAAGGAGAGAGGCATTCGAGCATACCTTTTCTTATATAATCATGATCAATCACAATGTGTTTCTTCATTATGAAAGTATGCATTACACCTCCTACCCACATCAAGCATTATGTGAGAATTGAAGCCAACAAAATTTGAAATAATGAAATTGTCTATCAATTGCCTAGTTGAAAGTAGTACTTAAGGATCTAGTCGTCATACCTATGAAAGTGAAGTGTGTATTTTCATGAGTGAATATATCATGTGGATTTGGAATCCATGCACAAAATTGATACGAAAAAAACTAAAATGTTTTACACTATCAATTTTTTAGAATAATGTTGCGAACAAACATAATTTTGAGAATTTCTAGACTAGGATCTACTCTTCCTTGGTCAAACTCCTAGATAAAATAATTCAATTACAATTAACAAAAAATATTATATATTAGATAGTCATGATGTTTTATATTATTTTTAAATATGCTTAATAGATATCTACTTTATCTTAATATGGATCCTTAATTATACTACCAAAGCGTACATTTTGAAATAGATGTACACTTTACTCAATTCATAATGATTACTTAGAGATGTGGTCAATGATCCAATTATTAAATTTTAGAATTCAAAACCATTTAAGAGACCCTTAAATATGTTTTTATGACAACCAATAATAATCATTTACTAATAATGACAATACTTCACACAATCAAAATACAGTGCTAACTTTAATAAAACACATTCCACACAAAATAAGAGAGTTAGAGTCAGACAAAGATCCAATTTTAAACTTTTACAATTCAAAACCATAAAAGAGGCTACTAAATGTGTATTTGACAACCAATAATGATCATTTAATAACAATACTTTACACAATTAATAAATAAAGGTACGGTGGTAACTTTAATTCGAGTCATTCCACATAAAACAAACCAATAGCAGTAGATATATATTGCGATGGACAGGCTCAATACACCTTTCGGTGCATGGAAGTGGAAAAGGAGATATAACTATAATGGCCTTTCCTTGAAAAATGAAGGAACAATATACTGACAGAAAAGGCAGAGAGAATACAAAGAGGGTAGGTGGGAAATATCTTTTCAAGTGGGAACCCTTATGTCAATTAGATTTGAAGCAACACCATCAAAGTGGGAATCCTCATCCGACAAGACTAGAGAAAACCGACTTCAAACCCTGGGCCCATAAAACTCTTAGAATCCTAGAATAACCTTTGACCATTGTCAGGGAAGTTCCTCCGAAATTGTGCTATGCCATAAACCATATCTATATAATTTTCCTACACTATCACACACCACTTTAAAATCCGGTTAAAATATATTATAGACACGTCTTGCCTCCTTTATGTCCTCACCAATTTTTTAGTGTTGTCTGTAATAGAACATAGCTTTCGCTCTCTATGAGAAAATAACACAATTTCATGTGCGTATATTTAAGTAAAAAAGATGAGGAATCCATTATAACTAATCAAACTGAACAGATTTCAAGCACTTCAAACATTTACATTTATCACTGAATTTGATACACCGAATTCCGAACCACATGCGCACGAGCAGAACAAAGATCTTTTCTGTTTCCATCCAGGAATGAATTGTTCAGTCACGATCTTCAAGAGGATTTCAGGGAACCCACTTAGAATATTACTTTCGGTGCAAAAAGCGAACAGGAGTGCTTACGTTTCTCTTCGAAGTTGCTCATTATTTATTTTAATAGACCGCTGAGAAAAACGGCGGGAGTGTCTAAACACACTTATCTTCAAAGTTGACTGAATGTAGAATATTTTACAAAGAAAAATCACCCGTCACCGGTGAAACTCGACGGGAAGTAATCTCCTTTCACACAAAGGGAAACGTCTTAACATTTTTTTGGCGCCGCTTCCATCTCACCACGTTCTATGCACCCCCATCTCCCTCTCGTAAGCTTCAAGATCTATTTAGGAATACGAGGACAAGAAAATAGTGATAATCTCAACCTCGTCAAACACTACTACATGTCTACTGAACGGCGGCTTAAATCACACATACGAAACATTGACTCCCAGGTTAAAAGTACTAAACATTTAGAATTGACTGGTATTTTCTAAGATGCACCACCAAATTTATGGTCCAGGAAGAAAAAAATGATTCTTCTATCGATGAAAAAGTATGTTACTTGACACTTTCTTATTTTTTCAAACAAATGATATTCATTTAGGCAGCAGCTAAGCTTCTTACAAAACGCACTAAAGACAAAAAAAAAATGTTAACTTTTTTTTTTTTAGATTTTGTAACAATAGAACTATTTTTTTTCTATTTTTTTGTGGTTTTTGACTACAAAATATGCAGATCTTAAAGAAGATGGTGAAAAATTCACAAAAACCTGTTGTGTTTTCCATTTTTTGAAATTTGATCAACAGTACATTTTATAAGGAGCTTAAGGGTGTCCATTCATTTAGTGGAAGTTTGAAAGATGATAATTTAATGGAGATTCCCAATAAGACTTTACCTTTCACGGCCTTTAAAAATACAAAAAAATTGAGTTATAGCTGAAATAATAAAAAGAACATATTTTATATATTTTTTTATCTAAATTTTAGAGATACCAACCCTTTTCATTTCCCAATGATATTTGATTTGGAATTCATTAATTGGTAGCTTTGGATGCACTATGATTTTCTTAAAAGCTTTGAGAAGAATGCATTGATTTAAGAGGAACATATGTGACCATTGAGTGATTTTAAAGGGGTAAATGATTGAGGATTTCTTTAGAGTTTGAGGTTGTTTTTAATCATTTGTTTAAGGAGGGACATCATAGTTGATAGTGGGATTTAGGGATTTAGGGTCATCTATATTTCTTCTGGATATATTGAATATGCAAAATAGAAGTTAAGAATTTAAGATGTATATCTAAGTTGTATGGTATTTCAAATGTTTTAGATGAATATTTTCAGCTAAAAGAGATGAATGATAAAGATAATTTAAAATAAAAAGTCATTAAAGGGAGATGAAATATTTGGTTGGTATCTTCTCAAAATTGATTTCTACAACTAAGAAATTCATTTTAGATTTGGTTGCTAATAGTGCCTCTTTACTGGTGAAGAGTTTTAATCTCAAAATATAATTCACTATTGAATGAAACTATCTAATTATTTCTTATAGGTGTTATATCTAATTATTTTGAGGGACCTATTTTTAATCAATTTAACATACTGAATGGATGTCTAATTATGCGGAAAGATTTCCTTGGATGCATTATCTTAACCTTTTTCCTAATTAAAATTTTCAATAGATTGAGGAATTATGTTAAGAAGATTGTACTCTTTAAATTGAAATGCTTTTGATTATGTTATGATTTTTTTGAGCCTTTTTACTTCCAAATGTTACACAATTTTAACTAATGTCTTGTCATTTTTTTAATATTGTCAGACTATGTATATGAGATTGATATTATTAAAGGTTTCATATTGTGGTTCTCTTTGCTAAATTTTGTTCATTTATTATGCATGAAGAACATTTGTTATAATGAACTATTAGGTGTAAAGTCAATATTGATGTTATTTAATTTTATTTGTATCATTTTAAATGTTCAATATTGTTTAAACTTGTTATTTCATATAAAGAAAAGAATAGTATCATAAAATAAAATGAAATTTTTGAATTCCAAAGGAGGTTTTGATATAGATGTGTTTCAAAGATAATAATTAATAAATAATAAAATTATCTCTCCATAGTGGTATTCAAATACATAGCATCCAACTTATATATAGATTATGCAAAAGAGTATTTATATTTATTATGTGTCTTTGCTAGCCAAAATTTTTATAACTTTTTTATTAAATTATTTCTCTATATTTTAAATTCTTTTATAATAAAATAGCCACTACTTTACATGAGAAAGAAATAAATTATTATTCATATAAATTAATATCTAAATGATAAAATGTTTACTTTTATTAGGTTTTTAACACATTTACAAAAATATTGCTACCCATCTCTTACATGGAAAAAAAATTAAATATAAATATACTAATTATGATTTAAAAAATAAAATGGAAATATGCTAATTATGAGAAATTATAATCATTTAATAATACAAAATACTCTATATAATAAAAAAAAGGCACGGTGGTAACTTTTACAGGAGGCATTCCATAAATAAACAAACCAATAGCAGTAGTATGTATTGGCATAGATAAGCTTGAAACACCTTTCGGCGCATGGACAAAGTGAAAAACAAGGTAACTATAATTCCCTTTCCTTGTAAAGTGAAGGAACAATACACTGATAGATTAAAAGACAGGAATATTAGAAAGCAGGTGGGAAAAAGAAAATCTTATGCCATGGAGACTTGAAGCAGCAGCAACATGAAGTGTCATAACATGAGGCCCACTTAAAACTAGAGGAAACCAATTTCAAGCCGCGGCCTCAAGAAGCTCAGTCCTTGAATAAGCATTGATAACAGTCTTGAGTTCACAAGCAAGTTTATTAAGCTCCTCCAAAATTGTGCTATGCCATGATCCATATCTATTATCTTCCTACCCTACAAAACACCACTGTAGAATTTGGTTAAAATATTCTACTATAGACACCTCTTTCCCTCCTTCTATGACACACCGATTTTTGGTGTTGTCTCTGATGCAACATAGCTTGCGTTTTCTATGAGAAAATTACACCCTTTCATATCTATATCTAGCGTGGTTCCCAGAGCATAAGGCACTCCATTTCACCTGAGCATAATTCATGGATATTAACCTCATTATTCTCTTTATACAACGGATCACTTTCGATGGGTTTCGCTTCTTCTTTTGATGTGTAGGATATTGAATCTAAGGAAAGGAGTTCAGCCTGGTACGTATGGAGAACCATCATCTCGGCCTGTGCTGCTGCTAATTGTGATTGCAGCTCTGATATTTGGCCCTGCAATTGACATACACTCCCTGCGCATCCATAGATTGGATCTCTCACCCGCGCATTTGCTTCATACACCATGCTACTTATTGCATCGCCTCTTCGCTCACTCGGAATACCCTGTTTCAATTTTCAATCAAAACACTCTTCCAATAGGAATATGCAATTGGGTAATAGTTTAACAAAAATATGGAACGATGCAAGCAAAATCTAATACAGGATGAAACGGATACTTTGCTTAAGATGTTCTCCTCTAAAAATTAGGGTGATTTTGTTTACATATCAAACCTTGAGCATCTTGATTATGTTACTTGCTCCAAAAACATGGTGGGCGGTGGAAAACTTGTGTGGATTGTCTGGTGGAAAGTAGGGAGCAAGTATGCATTTCTCTCCACACCTCCTCCTGAGAATCTTACAGGCGGCGCATGGACTTGCCCTTGGCTTCCCACCTTCGCTGCAATTCATCTGCATGTATTTAAGTAGAAAAGATGAGAAATACAAAATGACTAATCAAATTGAACAAATTTCAAGCACTTCAACTATTTCCGTTTATCACTGAAATTGATACACCGAATTTCGAACCCCGTGAGAATGAGCAGAACAAAGACCTCTTTTGCTTCCATCGAAGAACAAAATGTGGTGTCACGACCTTCAAGAGAATTGCAGGGAAACCAGTTAGCATATCACTTTCGGTGCAAAAAGCAAACTGCAGAGCTCACGCTTCTCTTCGAAGTTGCTGATTATTTATTCAGTTTTATAGGGGAAAACGGCGGGAAGAAGCGTATGAACACATTATCTTCAAAGTTGACTATATGTAGAAGAAAAGTTGTCGGCTGCCGGTTCCCGGTGAAACTCTACGGGAAGAAATCTCCACTCCCACAAAGATAAATAAGTAGTGTCAGGGTGTGATATCATGAAATGAGAGGAGAGCATGTTTTGGGCGCCGCTTCGATGTATACATTTCCCATTTCCCATTTCCCATTCGTGGGGTTGGATGAGTTATTTATGTGAGGACAAGCAAACGCGTAGGGCCCGCAGTGCAATGAAAGGGAGAGGGCAAGCCAGCAGGAGCGGGTCCCACAACCAAGAATGGACGATTGCAAGCCCGGGAACCCTTCTGAGATAATTTAATTTGTCTAATAAAATTGGGCAAGTTGCAGCCTGTGGAGATAAATGAGTCACACTCCAGAAGAAGTTAGTCAAAAAGGAATCTTCTTTCACGAGCGAAATTCAATTTTGAGGGCATCGGACATGATCAACTTGCTCTTTACGGAAGAGAACGTGGTACCATATCTCGTACGCCCACTATCGTTATTTATTTCTCAGAATTGCCTGGTGACTAGACATGTTGCACGGAACGGCCGAAATGCACTCCGGGATTTCTGGAATGAATCTTCCGCTTACACGCTTGGCTATTTGATCTACTTTAGTGACCGCCTTGTTTTAATAAGTTTGAATATGACAATCCACGTGGATCTTCTTTCGTCAAACTTGCTTTGTCAGTGACGTGTTTCGTTTCAATACACACAATGAGCCATCCGATGTAACTAGGTAATGGGGAATTATTTTTCAATGGCCTACCATCAAGTTTATGCACCTATAGCCCCACTTGGAATGCACCCTCGTTGGACAGTTTTTTGCATTTATTAATCAAATTGAAAAATGTGTTGCACACACAATTCTGTTCTATGGGCTATTTTTAGCCTCGCGGACGTTAAATTTTTATCTATCTATTTATCTATCTACCTGTGTGATTTCTCAATAGACTTAATTACTTCAAACTTCCCATCCTATGCACATGCCGTTTGGATCTATATATGCGTGATATAACCCTTGCACATGCCATTTGGATATATATAAAAAAAGCTTTAACATATTGAATACCACAAAGGAAATAATGAATTTATGGAAAACAAAATAATTAAGGGGTTTTGAAAGGTTATAAAATATTGAATACCACAAAGGAAATAATAAATTTATGGAAAAAAAAAATAATTAAGGGGTTTTGAAAGGTTATAGGAGAAGGGAAAATGAAAAGACATTAATATACAATATAAAGAAAGAAGTTGAGGGCGAAATCCATGGAATAAGTATGTGAGGGAGATAAGATTAGGGTGAGTAAGAGGAAGATATATGATAGATGTGTTTGTAGATGTATATGTGTGTAAGAAAATTTGTCCAAGCATATGTGACGTGTTTATTTATGTTCATAGTAAATGTCAAATAATGTACAAAGAGTCAATGATATGAATATACGTGTAGATGCATTGACGCAGGGCAGGGATGGAGGATCCAATAAAGGATGGTCCAAACCTACAACTGCCAATTATAACAACAATAAGCACAGCGGAATTCAACAATATAATGATTCAAAATAGAGTTTCATTCAACATGCCCAGTTGTAAGGCCTTCCGGGTTTCGGCCTATTGCAATGAAATAACAAAGTATCGGCAAGATCTCACAAGATCTAAGAAACCACTAACTAGTTCAGATCTGCAACAGGCAGCCTCTGATAGGATCAACCACCACATGATCTAAACTTGTACTCACACTTTCAAGCAACCCCTTGTTGTCCTAAGCCCGCAAGCCACTAGTTCTGCTACAAACTCCCAGATTTGCAGATCTGCTTCTACTCTACTCTTCCTAATGATCTAATGATCATCTACTACTTTGCTCCTTCTAAACATCTACCCAAGCTCTCAATATATAGTGAGCTAAGCCACAAGTCAGCCAGTCAGGCAATTAATTACAATATAGGTCCAGACCAATAAGAGAAACCAAAACTAATGCAAGAATGATCAAAACTTAATGCACCTTTGGATTTAGGTCCACACATGACCCAATAACATGTCCTTAACCATGCAAGGCCCCATCTCATCACACGGAACCGCGCAAGAAGAAACACTCCACGTTTCACATGAAAACTGCCAAAAAATAGGTCCCGGGGCAAAACAGCCATAACTTTTGCCTCATAATGAATTAGGAGTTGCGCCCTTGGGAAATGGTAGTACTTTAGGTCTACTTAAATTCCTTAAGAGTGCAAAGTCTGATTCATTAAGGATCAACATTTCCATGACACACAATCAACACCAAAACTGCAGGAATGGCTCTGGTGGGAACACTGGCAAAAAATAGGCCCCCGAGAAAAATGGTCATAACTTTTTACTCATAATGAATCAGGGCTTGTGCCCTTAAGAAATGATAGTACTTTAGGTCCTCTTAAAGTACCTAAGAGTGAAAAGGCTGATTCATTAAGAATCAATGGCACCACATCCCGCAATCAGCTCCAAACTACAGGAAAACACTGCTCTGACGGCAAGGAAAATAACTCCAACTTTGAAATGGTTCATCCAATATCTCCCAAACCATGCCACCTCAAGAGCTGCGACCTTAGACATATCTTCCACACACATAAATGAACAAACTCCTTTCAACACACATTTCAAAGATCTCCATAGATCATCACAACACAGAAACTCAGAAAACTACCAAAAACAAAGTATTGTATCCCTCTGCCAGGGAATTCCTCCAAGACTAAGAAAGATCTTCAGGAACTCAAAATGCTCCTGCATCAGAATACCCAGGTAAATAGAAAGTATGTCCCATACTTTAATCTCAAGAGAATTGCCTACAATCAACTTCATCTTCACCATAGGCTTCCAATCCATCGAGGACAAGAAAACAAATCTGAAAATCAACCATCTATGCTTCATCCATTCAAACATCAGGATCACATGAATCTCATCAATCCAATCAACATACCACTGATCACCACAACCAATATCAGCAACAAGAGTATCCAACTCCCCAACAAGTAGATCCAAATTCAGATCCACATGAAATCCCTCATCATCAACATTCCATATCTACAACTCATCACAAGACTCATTATTTTCCACCAGCAATTCAAGTCCACATCCAGCAAATAAGATTTGCACCATAACACTGATCAAAAGCAAATCAACAACACCACCATCACAAAGGTGTTGAGCATCAACTAACTCTTCACCAATAGCAGTCTGATCACACCTAACCAAATGCTCTGCAATCTCCATGTCAGACACAACCAATTGAACATGAAAACAAATCTTCTCACCAGCCTCAACATCAAGTAAATCTTCACCAACAATAGTCTGATCACACCCAACTAGATGCTCTGCAATCTCCATGTCAAACACAACTGAATGAACATGAAAACAAATCTTCTCACCAGCCTCAACAAGGTCAACAACATCATCAGCAACCACAGGTATCTCAGCAACAACCACAAGTTGCTCTGCAGGTTTCATGTCAGACTCCACCAACTGAGCATCAAAACCAATCTCTTCACCACCAACAATCTCATTGCACACAACAAGATACTCTGCAAGTTCCATGCCAGATCCATCTATCTACTCATGCGAACCAATAGACATTTCATCAACTCTGGCCAAGTCATTAGGGACTTCCACAAGCTGTCGCCATCTCTTCACAACCTTCTTCTTTATAGTCTGCCTTCTTCATTCCTCTTGTAGGTCTTCCACTTGTTTCTTCAAAGCTCTAAATTCATCTTCATACACACTAAGTTCCAATCATCTTGGAGACATCCTTCAAGATCTTCGAAAACCCAAGGCAACAAATCACCAACAAGGTCCTGGTGCAAGCAACCTCAACTAGTTTACACACTCAAGATCTTCAAGCTCTGATACCACTTGACGCAGGGCAGGGATGGAGGATCCAATAAAGGATGGTCCAAAACTACAACTGCCAATTATAACAACAATAAGCACAGTGGAATTCAACAATATAATGATTCAAAATAGAGTTTCATTCAACATGCCCAGCTGTAAGGCCTTCCGGGTTTTGACCTATTACAATGAAATAAAAAAGTATCAGCAAGATCTCACAAGATCCAGTAAACCACTAAATAGTTTAGATCTGCAACAAGTAGCCTCTAATAAGAACAACCACCACAGGATCTAAACTTGTACTCACACTTCCAAGCAACCCCTTGTTGTCCTAAGCCCCTAGGCCACTAGTTCTGCTACAAAGTCCCAGATTCACAAATCTTCTTCTACTCTACTCTTCCTAAAGATCTAATGATCATCTACTACTCTTCTCCTTCTAAACATCTACCCAAGCTCTCAATATATAGCCAGCTAAGCCACAAGTCGGCCAGTTAGGCAATTAATTACAATATAGGTCTAGACCAATAAGAGAAACCAAAACTAATGCAAGAATGATCAAAAATTAATACGCCTTTGGATTTAGGTCCACACATGACCCAATAACATGTCCTTAACCATGCAAGGCCCCATCTCATCACACGGAACCGCGCAAGAAGAAACAGTCCACATTTCACTTGAAAACTGCCAAAAAATAGGTCCCGAGGCAAAACGGCCATAACTTTTGACTCATAATGAATTAGGAGTTGCGCCCTTGGGAAATGGTATTAGTTTAGGTTTGCTTAAATTCCTTAAGAGTGAAAAGTCTGATTCATTAAGGATCAACATCGCCACGACACACAATCAGCACCAAAACTGCAGGAATGGCTCTAGCGAGAACACTCACAGAAAATAGGTCCCCGAGAAAAATGGTCATAACTTTTTACTTATAATGAATTAGGGCTTTTTCCCTTAGGAAATGATAGGAATTTAGGTCCTCTTAAAGCACCTAAGAACGCAAAGGCTGATTCATTAAGAATCAATGGCACCACATCCCGCAATCAGCTCCAAACTGTAGGAAAACACTACTCCGACGGCAAGGAAAACAACTCCAACTTTGAAATGGTTCATCCAATATCTCCCAAACCATGCCACCTCAAGAGCTGCGAGCTTAGACATATCTTCCACACACATAAAGGAACAAACTCCTTTCAGCACACATTCCAATGATCTCCATAGATCATCACAACACAGAAACTCAGAAAACTGCCAAAAACAAAGTATTGTATCCCTCTGCCAGGGAATTCCTCCAAGACTAAGAAAGATCTTCAACAACTCAAAATGCTCCTACATCATGCACCTTATGGTGTTATTGAACATAGAGAATTGTTTGAATTCTTACTTTATGTATATATTATCTACCACATTATTTCCAATTCCCTTCACATTACACTAGTTTAGGGATAAGTTTTTAAACATTATCAATCCATACCTTTAGTGGACATTTTATTGTCAACAAGGGTTATGCTTTCAAATGATCGTAGCATTTTTAAATGAGGCAAGTTTATATATGTTACACTCAAAATTTAAAGATGCAACAAGAACAAGAGTTGAAGTACTCCAAATATAGTTTCTAAACTACTAATCTGTTTTGAAAATGGTGGAGATTAAAAGCCACAAAAGATTGAACATGCAAAGAGGTCGTACATTTTTCAAAAATAAATATAACATATCATTTGGTGTGCTCCCCTAAATGCCATCATTTTTTTAATTTTTAAAATTATTTTAACGAGAAGTTAGCTAGCACCATATAGTTTATTTTAAATTTTTTTGGCTAATTTTGTGATGGATATTGATTGTTTACTAATTATTAAAGTGGAAAGATCCTAAAAATGTGAGATTTGAGCATGCTCACCCATAAATTGTTGGAAACTAATTGAAAATAAAAATTTCATTATTTTCAGGTGCGTAGAATGGAGTTTCTAAAAATATAATTTATTTTAAAATTCAATAAATGAGCCAAAAGGTCTACTTGAAATACCACACATTAGTATTTGACAAAAAATGAACTCATTGATAAAAAAAATAGAGATGAACAACTTAACATAATAAAAATATGAAAAATATTATATGTTAGATAGGTAATAGAGAGCTTAAAAATATTGAGGTTTTTTTATTTGCGTTGAAACATTGCAAACCTTAAAGGAAGCAAAAATAAAATTTGAACATTTTTTGCATGTTTTTTAGAAGAAAAAACATTTCAAACCTAAAATACTTGTCCAAACCTTTCGACTAGATGCCCAAGGTAAATCCAAGCCAAAGGCTTGGTATTTACCAATGTAAACTATTTGGTGGATACCAAATATGGCATGTGCCAAACATAAAAAATGTATTTTTTACATTCGGTGCTCACTAAATATGGCACGTACCAAATGCAAAAATGCATATTTTTTTATTATCAAGGCATAATCATTTTCTAAACATTTAAATATACACAAGAAATATTTAACATTTAAGTATAAGTCACATTTCTCAAAGTTATATTTCATGTATATATTGTCAAAATGTTTAAGAGTGGTTTTAGATCTCTAGGAGTTATAATGTAGATTCTAGGTTTTTAATGATCATATAAATTTTTAGGCTTAGCCAAATTTTTGCAATTAGTACTCTCTCTCTCTCTCTCTCTCTCTAGGTTTCCACCACCTTCTCACCCTCTATACCTCATCTTTACTATTGAGGGTGCATTATCTATATTGATACATACTCTATCTCTCCCTCCCTCTCCCCCTCTTATCTCTCTCACAAATCTTCCCCTCCCTAGGCCCCTCCCCCCCTTTCTTCCTCTCTCCATATCTATCTTCCCCACCTTAATTCCCCATATCTATTTCCCTCTCTTGTTTTCTCTTATTTTTTGTCTCCATTCTCTTGGTACTATATTGATGGTACAAGGTTTAGGGTACACATAGATGGGGGTATTTCCTCTGCAGGTTTTTTCCTAAATTTATTCCTCTCTTGAGGAGAAGTATATAGGTGGAGAGAGAGGGAAGAATAATCCTAGAGAGGGGGGAGAGAAGGTGGAAGAGAGTGGTGATAACCTAGAGAATGAAGATAGAAAATAAGAGAGTGTGGTAGAGGGAGATAGATATGGGGGTAAAGAGGGAGGGGAGATAGATCTAGGGAGAGAGAGAGAGAGAGAGAGAGAGAGAGAGAGAGAGAGAGAGAGAGAGAGAGAGAGAGAGAGTTGATATATCAATATGGGTAATGCACCATCAAAAGGAGGTGAGGTAGAGACCTAGTGATTGGAGAGAGGTGAGGTAGAGACATGTCTCTAGTTTGGGGGAAATAAAAAGAGTGAGATGATGAGAATGAGATAATACTAGTAGGAGCATGTTGGTTGCTAAAATTTGACTAAGTCCAAATTTTTTTATGATCATCAAAAATCTAAACTCTACATTATAACTCCTAAAAATTTGAAACTACTTTCAAACATCCTAATAATATATACATGAAATATTTAACTTAAACTAAAAGAAAGGAAAAACACATATTGAAGTGTGACTTGATAATGAAAAATGTAATTTTTGCATTTATCACATGCCATATGGAGAGCATTTTTTACATTTGGCACATGTCATTTATGGTGTGTGCAATATAAACTACCTTGGAAAACACTAAACCTTAGGTTTAAATGGATGTAACAGGCCTAAGACATGCTTTTCAAAAACCATAGAAAAAATTCTTACATTTTTATTTATGTTCCTTGTCAGGTTTGCATGTAATTCAATATAGAAAAAATCAAACACCATGACATTGTTAAGCTATTTACTAGGTATCGAACCATAAAATTTCTTTTGAATTTTGATTATGTTAATATTTTCATATCTAATTTCCTTATGTAAGTGTGTCCTTTTTATGCCAAAAACCCATGTGTGATATTTCAAGCATAAATTTTGGCTCATTCATCAAATTTTGTAACAAAGAATATTTTTAGAAACTAGACTCCATTGTAAATAGCTAAGAAAAAGGAAAAATTGATTTTTAATTAGTTTTCAACAAATTTTGGGGGAGCATGCTAAAATTTTATGTTTTAAAGATGTGTCCACTTTAAAAATTAGTAGAAAATCATACATTCATAAAGAAATTAGCCAAAACAATTAGGATAAACTACGTGGTGTTAGATAATTTCTTGCTGGAGTTATTAAAAACCAAATGACATTGAAGAGGGAGCACACTAGAGCCTATGTTTGTTTTTTGAAAAAAATAAAACCACTTTGTATGCTCCTATTTTTTGACCCCTTAATCTCCACCATTTTCAAAATAAATTAGTATTTTAGAAACTAGAATTGGAGTACTACAACTCGTGTTCTTGTTGTATCTTCAAATTTTGAGTGTAACTATCTTGATTTTTTCATTAAAGTTTAGAGTTTGTCGATTTTAGAAAAAATGTTGCATCTTAAGACCCCTTTTTGGTTGCCCATCTTTGTGCACTTACCTAGTTGAAATAATGTATCTTGAAGATTGATTCCTCTTAGAAAGAAAATAATATTTGTGTCTCTTTTTTATTTGGTGCTTAGTTGTGGGATTGGTGTCTCTAGTAGGTTGGTGCCTACACAATTTATTTGTGGGAATTGGTGTCTCAAGTGGGTAGGTGCCTACAAACATCATGATATCTCTTCATTTTATTTATGAGCTAGACTTGTATAGTAGATCCAAGCACTCCTTCAATATGATTTTATCTTGAATAAATCTCTAAATAAATACGTGTTTTCTTGTGTGGATGTTGGTATTGCTATTGTTATTACTGTTGTTTTTATGAGTGTTAAGTTTTGAATATAACAAAAAATTTACCTTAAACCAATTCCCTCTGCCTCTTAGTATAAGTGCATGATCATGATGGTGGAGATACAAAATTATCTAACATATATAAGAAGAATTACATGGAAATACACGATTATGGAAAATGCTTATTTTCACACATCTATGAGAATCACATGTGAAAGTTTGAATATGAAATGTGACAGATCTCATACATGTGACAAATACATGTAGGTGTGTATGAAAATAAATTATCTCACACATGTGAGAGACCTCCAATCATTTTGTAGAAAAAGATTAAATATAGGGAATACGATTTTTTCTACATATGTAGAGAATAGTTTCACAAGTACAAAATTGACCAATAGAAAAATATAGGACATTACATTAGCTAATTAATCTTTTTAATTGAACATACTTTGTAAAATTCTTATTGACACAATTAATCATAATTCGTATTGACACAATAAATCATAATTCCTGTATATGTATATGTATCTGTATATGTATATGTATATGTATATGTATATGTATAAATGTATATATGCATGTATATACATACATACAATTATGAATTATTTAGTTTATTTTTTAATCGATGTACATTTTCTTTATTCAAACTTAAATTAATTAAATAATTTTTATTACCTTTGACATATCATAACCAAACTATATACATTCATTTAAATTTAATTGCACTAAAGATATTTCCATTTATGAAAAGGGGAAAGATGACTATTTGGATCAATAATTGAGAGCTTGCAATAAGAATCTTCCATCAATAATTTGAAACTCAAAACTTATTACAACTTAAATTCTATATAAGCCTTTCACACTTGAAGTACTTAATTTTAATTTTTCAGATCACTTTCCACCAAAAAGATCTCTCTCAAATATGCCTTTCCTTTATTAAATAAATGCATAAGATAAAACAAACTTTAACACTTAAAACTCATCATTTATTGAAAAGTAAATTCCGTATCCAAACATTAATACTTAAAATACATATTTTAAAAAAAATTTGATATTACTTTCTACTAAATAGATATCACTTTCAAAAAAAAGAAAGATATCACTCTCAATTACACGTGACTATCGACCCACACATTGAAATGTGGTTCCTAGTTTATAAATATTTAATAGAATCTCGAGATAAAAATACATATAGAGACATGAAAGACATTAACTAGGTCTTCTTTCCTCCTCACGCCACTATAGGTGGGCCTACGAGAGGTTTTGCGTTTGTTCTTTTTTGACTTGAGATCGTTGATTTATAATTATTGAGCATATTAAAAGCTTATATGCAAATAAAAGATCGACGCAAGTGAAAGACATTCAAAATCGCGTGCCCACTTTGTTGGAGAAAGTATTGGAGGCAATCAAAGCTGAAATAGCTTTAGAGTGGACCCTTGTTGAGCATTCAACATATATTTGACATACCAAACAAAGATATGACACGTTTTCCTGTCCTATCTCTTCCTTCAACCAGTTTATGTCTAGTGCGTAAAAAGATTAAAACTCTCCAATACAATTTATGTCCACTGAGATTTCCAAAGCATTAATGGATCCACATCATCTGAGAACAAATCCTCCACATCCTCTCTACTGTGTTCATTATCGTTATCGTTATCATTATCATTATTAGGCGGGTGACTGTGAGAGGGAAAGAGTGGTTGTGCATCTTTTTTCGAAGTGTAGGAGAATGTGAGCAGAGACAGAAAATTAGCCTGTTGCATTCGCAAGTTGAGAAGCTCCGCTTGTGCCGCCGCCACTTGAGACTGCAGTTGTGATATCTGATGCTGCAGTTGAGACACTGTTCCCGCGCTTCCGTATACAGGATCTCTCACTCTCGCATTCGCTTCATACACCATACTATTTACTGCATCTGCTCTTGCATCGTTGGGAAGATCCTGCAATACATTCAAATTTCACACATTCAACAGCATCATCTAACCATTAATGATATAAAGTTTCAATAATTCATGATGTTGTTCAATATTGCTTTTGGAAACATTTCATGATGGATGATGGAGTGTGATCTAAATCATTCACAAAATAACTTTAATCTAATATACTCCTGAGTTGGTCTAATGATGAAGAATTTGTTCTCTTGAAAAAGAGATCACATGTTCAAATCTATAGGAGTACCATATGTATGTCTTGTTTGTAAGATAGTTAGGTGCCTCCTGTTTGGAGTATATGGTTGTCCATATACTATAAGTTATTCATAGATCCTACAATAGATTGTCCAAGATATATATAGACTATAGAATGATCCATTTGGTCTAATAGTGAACTCGTAATCTTGAAAGAGGGGTCACAAGCTTAAATCCTCCATAAAGTAGCTTATGCGTGTTTCGTTTAAACCACAATTTGATTCCTCTTCCATGATGTATAGATAATCTCATATACTATAATCACAATTAGATTCCTCTTGCATAAGATTTATGTAGTCCCATATACTATAAGCCATCCCATATACTATTGGCACAGTTAGATTCCACTTGCATGGAGTGCACTTAGCCCATGTACTATAAGTCATCCCATATATTATATGCACAATTAGATTTTACATCTACTATAAGAAATTCCATAAACTATAAGCACAATTAGATTTCTACTCCACGAAATATGAAGAATCCCATATACTATAAGCCATCGTATATATTATAAGTCATATATAGACCTACATTTACAGACCCACAATTAGATTCCTCCTGCATAATATATGGATAGTCCCATGTGCTATAAATCATTTGTAAACCAAAAACAATCCCATATACTATAAGCCAGTATAGACCCAAACACAGAATTTTCAATATTTTAGACTACGAAAACTCAATTGGCATTTCCCTTTCCAAATCGAAAATCAATACTGAAAAACATGTAACTGTGTCTTAAAAATGCCTCATTTGATTTAATGAAAAGCGGGTCTTACCTTGAGCATCTTGATGATGTTGCTTGCGCCGAAAACATGGTGTGCAGTAGCAAACTTGTGAGGAGTATTCGTTGGGAAATAGGGAGCAAGCAAGCATTTTTCTCCGCACCTTCTTCTGAGAATCTTACAAGCTGCGCATGGAGTTGCCAGTGATTTCACGCTCCCACTGCAGTTTATCTGCACATTTAAAGAAAACAAACAAGATAATGGGTCAAATTCTATGTGCTTAAACTAAACAATTTTCTGCTTTGTCTGAGATAATAAACCAAAATTTTTCGGGAGCATATTTAGGAAAATTAGTAAACGTTTAAGGCCTAACAATGAGCAGCTTACCTTTTCTGTTTCCATTTAAAGTCTATTTAGTCTCAGCCTTGAACCGATTATACCAGTTATGGCAAGCAAGTCCTCAGCAGTTCGCTTAGACTGGAAAAGCGAATTGCAGAGCCTCTGATAAATTGAGCGTTTTATAGGCCAGAGTAGCGAATACGGCCATTAGCTGGCTGCACATGTAAGAGCGTTACTAATAAAGACTTTTCTTGCGTGTTGATACCGATTTCTGAGGACACGAAGTGATCGTTCTGGAATAGTACTTGAAAATAATGATATTTTTCCGTCCTCTTCAGTTTGGCCGAGGTGATCCGTCACTCAATGTCTCCGAACAGAGATTACTTTGATCGATGAAATGATTATGTTCTGAGCTTGCAAGCACATTTCTATGGAAAAATTCAAGGAAAACGCGTCGGCTCAGGAAACGGAGAAAACATTGCCGACTCATTAGTCACTCCCCCGGCCCACAAATCTTCCTGGAAGGTAATTCTCCATTACCGTGGCTAATAATATATATATTTTATAAGAATGAATAAAATATCTTTCAGAAGTTTAAAAATAGTTTATAGAATTATTAGCCTTATCATTTCTTAGAGTGTGTTTTAATCTTAATTATTTATTGATGTGATGGCTCTTGTATATTATTGGTTGATCTATAAATGAGGTATGCATATTCAAACTTCTTAAAAAATATGATAGAAATGAATTTTTTTATATTTTTCGCTCGTGATGCTTTTGGGCCTATGTATGGAGACACCTAATTGTACTATAAAGAAGGCATACATATACTGCCAAGATATTGACATGTTTGTGTCCAATATCTAGAAGGCATCACACTTAGACGATAGAGAGTCTTTGAGTTAATTGTCCTAATTGGGAAAGGGACCCAATTACCTATTGTGTTTTAATAACCATTCTTTGGAACATGCGAATTAAAAGTGTAGTAAAAAATCATGTTTTGGGGCAATAGCCATCCACTTGTAGATGCAACAATTAAGGAAAAACTCTCCTTTAGAGCAATTCTGCAACCTTATTGGTACTCATAGGGCGTGATTACTAGCCAATTTGTGGATAGCTATTGGACCAATTGTACAAATTTTGCGGCAGATATTGCTTTTTGACTCATACACATCTAACAAATACTCTCACATTGATCATAAGCTCTTCAATTGTATATGAAGAAAATAAAAGACAAGTCATCAAAATATAATGTACTATTTAAAACTTATAATTTACAATGTTAACTATGACAATTACTAGTACCTTCCCCTAATTAAAAAAAAAAATGTATCTTTTCTTCTTTCCATACCTACTCCATTTACATTGAAATTGATTTACTTAATTCTTTAACTCTCCAAAGAATACTAACTCGTATAATGCTTTTTGTTAGTACTTCCATATAACGGTAAACTCTTTAAAATAATAACACTTTATGTATGTATATTAAACTTATGCCCCAGGAGACGAGGTTCACATTATCAAATTTATCCTTGGGAGGCCTCCCTGAAAGCCGGAAGCCGTCAATCTGTTCACATTCTTGTAATAAATGTGATGTTTGCCTAGACGTATCTATCTATGCCCTGATTTTTTCTAGATTTCAGTATTCATTTGTCGAGTCCACATTTATCTGTATTTCCACTTTGGCCGCACTGCGCTTCACGCGGTATGCATGTGTTGTGGATTTTCAATATTTGATTGACCACATGGTGAGTAGACATCTGTCAACTTTGACCAATGTTCAGTTGTTGACTATCTAACATTGCCTGTTTTTCCAACATCAGAGTGGCCGGCGGCACGATAAGATGACTAATTTACCAACTATGAAGAAAAATACACAATGCCGAAGAATTCTGCGAAAGTTTGGAATGTTCATGACGTTTTAAGTCGTAACGTAACCATTTCGTTCCAGTTTTTCTTCTGCACAAAGTCACGTGGGAATTTCATTCGTCAAGCTTGTGCTGTCTGAAGGAAAACCAGCGTCTCCCGCTATATCTTTCACATTAGAATACTCCAAAGACGTTTACGATTCTTTAGGAGAATTATTCTAGGAAATTGGCTAGTATTGTAGAGGGAAAAACTTTATGCTTTCCACTTTTATTTTTGATGTTGTAAAATTTATATGGTTTTGGATGTATAAGTTTATTGTATAGATTGACTGTTTTGATATATTCATATATTTAAGAATAATACAACATCTTTGAGACGGTCTATTGAGTCATGTGATTTTGTGATATAATATCTTAGTTGAAATTGTAGATCTTATGTTGAGTCATGTGATTTTGTGATACAATATCTTAGATGAAATTGTAGATATTATGTTGAGTCATGGGATTTTGTGATACAATGTCATAGTTGAAATTGTAGATCTTATATAAATTTCCTTTTAGTAACAAGATTATTTATTTTTGTTGGTGTAGCTAAGACATTTTACCTTGTTAATTGTCCTGTAGGTACTAATTGCATTTTACTTAAGCCTACTTAGGGACCACATAAGAGCATTTAAGAGTATTTGGTGTTATCTTGTTATCACATTCCATTTTATGTGTTGACTCCACCTTTAGTGCTCACTTTATCACTCTCCACCTTTGTTGCACATGTTGCAAATACTCTATTACACATTGGAGGATGATCCACCTCCGGTGAACATGTGATCCCACTTTAGATGGATGATGACTTGTCTCTTGATTATCATGCAATAAGGCAATGACACTTGTTATTGTCTCATTTACTCCTTTGTATTCACCTTGGCTATATAACCAAGGGCTCTCCTATGTGCTATCATTGATTGTATTGATTTATATTACATTATTGATACAAATACAATTTCTTCTTATCATATTAATTCTCTCATATTATTATTTTTTCTATTGCCTCCAGATCTTGAGTGACTATTTCTATAGCCAAATCTTACATAGTATCAAAGCTTGTAGGGTGTCATTGGTTTTTCAATGGAGACATTTTTTTTGTACATTTTAGGGTTTCTATTTTCCTATTTTCTATTGCATGTCAAATTTAGAGCTTACTAGGTCAAAGCTAAGGTCACCATTGGATTTAGAAGGCTATTTTTAGTTAAAATCTCCTTTTGTTTCCTCTAAATCTAAGACCTAAGGCCAAATCTATAGTTGTTTGAAGGTGGAGGGTGGTTAGTAGTCCTAAGAGAAATCTAATGTTTTGAAAAGATTTGGGTCAAAATCAACCTCACTATCACACTTAGAAGGCCTAAAAAGCCAAAAATTAAATAGTTAATTCAAGTAGCTGATGCTGGGGCATCATGAATTTTTTTCTCCTACATGACCGTATGGATGTTAAAATTACAAACTAGTACAATTATAAAAATATTTTCTGCACTTTTACAAGGAAAAATAGGAAATATTTTAGATTTTCTTTTTTTTTGCAAAGGTTGTTTTTTGAGAAAAAGATTAGTTAATAGTGCTACACAAGAAAGTACAACTTGCAAGTCTACAAAGATAGTTAATATACTTGCACAAGTATGGGAGGAGACTACCACACCAATTGTCACCTATCACATGTTGGTTGACTATAGCTTTTACAAGTCATCACCACCTGGTCTATCGGTTGACTAACACATTAAAGTAGAGTGTCATTTCATCTGAAGTAGGTGCCACATCAAAAGTTTTCCACATCACCATCCACTAATAAATTTTGTGTCATTTTCTGACAAACTATGGGATTTCTTTTTCTTTGTGGCAAAATTGCTTTTTTTTAAAAAAAAAATCTTCCCCGTGTTTGTCAGAATTTTGACACTAACTCATTTGGGTGCATTTTTTGATGAACATTTCTAATGAGCTATGGGATTTCTTTTGCTTTGTCGGATTTTACAAGGCAAATTTGATATTTTTTTAAAATATTGCCCATGTTCATTGGAATTTTGATGATAGATGTGTTCGTCAGAATTTCGATGACAAAAGTAATATTTTAATAAAAAAGTAATGTGTGTGGGTTCATTATAATACACTGACACATTTGAAAAATTGGTTGGAGGCATAGTCAAAGAAGAGGCGCACATGCTAGGTGAGTTCAATAGGAAAGCCTTCAAAATCCTTTCTTAGATATTTATCCATCGATGCTCTATCCTATCAGGGTTTTATAGATATTTATCCATTGATGCTCTAAACCATTTTTTTTTCTACACAATCTGATAAAACTACATCTCTAATTATTATTTCATGCATCTCTAACCTATCTCTGCTATTTTTCCTTCATGTTAGCGAATGTGTGTTTCTTTAAAACTTCACAGGGCATAATAAATCACTCATCTCATCCAAATGCTAATAAAATGGTATACTCATGTAATAATACTAAAAATGAAAAATAGAGAGACATAAAGTGGTATACTCATTATCTATTCCAAAGTATTTTATAAAAGAAAATGAAATCAAATCTCTTACAACATATGATGTTGGTTCAAACAAGAAACCTTACCCTGCATTTAGTTCATGCATTAAGCTCCCTTTAATAGATTGCCCTTGTCTTCATCTAATTCACAACCATCTCCATGAAATTTGAGTGTTCCTTAAGATATTACTTATTTTTAACTCAAATGAATTTTTTTTCACACCATCCTCTTAAGAACATTGCTACTTTGATAAATTCATGGTAATTTCTTTAAAATTTGATAGTGCATAATACACAGGCACATGTAGGGAGGACACTAGCAAATATTTGGATGTAATCAATCTTATCCTATCCTGAATGCTCTCATACTCTCTTGTCAAGATTGTATCAAACACCCCTGATTTTTCTAGTGCTCTGGTCCATATCCCATGATCCTCTACCCTTGATACTTGCACTTTCATAGCCTATCTCAATTCCTATACAAATCCATGTTCATGTCCTTGTACTTGTGTTACTGCAACTATCCCAGCTCTCTTGGCTCGTGGGGCCCTTTGTCTCCATACCCTGGATTACCTTTCCATTGAGGAATCCCCTCCACTATCAAACCCATCACCCCCATCATCATCATCTCTCCCTACTCCTCGATCTTCTCACCCTCCTTAGGCTACTCATCATCTGCGACATGTCCTACATCTATCAAGTGCACTAGTTTGTTCGCTTCCCACCACACTGCATATGTTGGCATAGGTAGGGCATGATTTGATGCATGTGCATACCCTATTCCAAAGCTCCCATTTTGGCACAA
This sequence comes from Chamaecyparis obtusa, assembly GCA_027943335.1. Lineage (NCBI taxonomy): Eukaryota > Viridiplantae > Streptophyta > Pinopsida > Cupressales > Cupressaceae > Chamaecyparis > Chamaecyparis obtusa. The sequence continues at coordinate 944,775 of BSBK01001523.1, read as the reverse complement.
GTAGGGAGGACACTAGTAAAGAATTTGGATTTATCCTTGCCAATTGTTTTAGTTTTAAAGTTTCTAAAGCCTTTTCAATAAGTCAATTTTTTATTTAATCTTCCAATCATTATATTACATGAAATGTCATCTTTTTGAGGAGCATGTAATCTGAAAGGCCTTAATGAACCCACCATATATTGTTATAGGAAATAATCCATCAACACCACCCCTTAGCCACATTGGAAGGTCTACACCTTGAATCTAATGGGGAGTTAACCATATATAATACATTGCTAATTGTTTACAAATGCATGAATCATAGCTAACCTAATTATGTATTCCAAAGTATTTTATAAAGAAAATGAAATAAAATCTCTTACATCATATGATGTTGGTTCAAAGAAGAAAACCTACCCATATTCAATTCATCCATTAATCTCCCTTCAATAGATTTCCCTTGTCTTCATCTGATTCACAACCATCTCAATGAAACCTGAGTGTTCCTTAAGATATTACTTATTTTTAACTCAAATGAATTGTTGTTCACATTTTCCTCTTAAGAACATTGCTACTTTGATAAATTTGTGTTGCTCTACGCATGAGGTTTTGGCATTCTTCTTTAGAAAACCATTGTTCTTTGAGAAGTTGTGTTATTTCTTTATGAATTTCTATTCCTAGCAATCAAGAGTGTTGTTTCCTTAATGAAATTTGTTGGCTCTTGAATTTTTTTCTTCTCATTCATCTAAAAGTTTTCTATTATTTTGGAAACTTTCTATCTGTAGTGATTTATTTCTTTCATTTCTTATGGGTATTTACAGGACATAAAAACCTTAACCCAAACCAAGTAGGAATTTGAAACTTGGGTTTCCCTTGTGGGGTTAACTCAATAAAATGCTTCCCTTCAATTGTTGAAATAAACTTGACTTTTGCACTTTTTGAATTTTACACAAAGTGCAAAACTTTTTTTTCTCTTTAAGACTTTGAATCCCACCAACCAATATAGTGAAATAAATTGAAACTTTTAATATGGGAGCATCCTTAATTTACTTGACTATAATAGATTAAATAATTTGTAAGTGACCTTTTTTTTACCATTTTTAAACACACGAAACCCACCTAGAAAATTATAGGACTCACTTTAAACAAATCTTCCCATGAAGAGGTAAAATAGGTAACAGTGACTATTTTGGTTACTATGTGTCTCACCGTGCTTCATAAATTTCTATTATGACTACATTTTCTTGTAATCTTTACCTTCCCATGAGAACCAAAGCAAAATACCATAGCTATCCCTATTTAGTCTCAAGTATGTTCATCCAAATGACATGATTCCTCTACTCTTTCATCTTCTTTGATTTCTGTGTTACAATTATATTCTTTGCCATTACATATCACTATTTTATGTTCATGGATCCACTATGATAGTGAATGGAAATCTTCCTAAAAGGAATGAGTATTCTTCCTTACATAAGATGGTGGAGATATTTTGGTTGAGGAGAACCTTGGTTACATTGATGAATTATAAAGGATTTTTTTACGATTTCTCTTTTTTTTGTGTCAAGATGTAATAAGGTACCTAAGGACCATTTGGAGTCATTTTTTAGTCATTTCCAATCATTTCAACTCACTTTGTAAGGCCTTTGATGACAATTGTGACATATTGACCTACAAGGTCTTGATAGGTCAACCTTGGTCAAAGTACGTAAAATGTACCCATGATGGGTGAAAATGATGTAATTTATGTCTTCAAATCATTTATAGCATGCTGGAATTTTTTTTTGGTAGGTTTGAAGTCATTTGGCAAATGTTGTCAAAAAGATGTAAAAGTTGGTTGAGAACTTTTACAAGTTGTCAAGCAACATTGACAAATTATGGTTCCAATAGCTAACCAAATTCAAATTATAGTTAGAACCATTTTAAAGGCTCAATAAATGTATAAAATTCCTCTTTGGGTCAAGGCATGGGGTTGGAGATGATATTGGTGAAAGTTTGAAATAAAAATATAACTGTTTCTACACTTTTTTCTGTACAATTTTATGTTGCAGAGCTTGGCCTGATTGTGTATAATTTTTTTACAATTGGAAACCTATTGTAACAACTAGGACTATGAATTATCTTTCCAAAAAGTCCATTCTAATTAATTTTTATGGAATATTAAGCAAGATATGGCCATTTTAATGACCTCGGGTCCAATTTTATGGGTTTGTTTTTCCTAAAAACGTGTTGTAGTGCTTCATACTCATGAGAAAAAAAAAAAACTTAACCCCTTAAGATTTTGGTATGATCCTAGAGGATGTTCTTCATTGTGAGAAAGTTCAGGATAAATGCAAGGCTGTAAGGTTACTTAAGTGAACCAATTTCCACAAGAGTACAAAGGTCATCTTTGCCACAAATTAGAGATATGTGTTGTGTTTGATTAATTGTTGATGGCTAACCATGAAGGAATTGTTAGCTTTGTGAAGTGGGAATTATAAAAAAAAGTCAAATTCAAGTTGATAATCTTATAAAAGCATGAAAATAGAGAGGGGCATCTTTAAAGAGTTCATGTTCATGTGTCCCTCTTGGTGGGCATTGTTACAAGATACTAGGAGAATGACACATTTTCCTAGGGAATAGGTGTGAATCCAAGCAGGTAGGAGAAAATCTGTACCTATTCTTTATGTTTACTTATTAACTTGAAATTGGTGTAATGTTGATCTCCAGAAAACCTCAAAGTACTCATCCCCGGGATGTCCTCGCACTAGGTACTTGGAACTTACCCAAGTACTATGTTACTATGTTGAATGTTCAATGGTTTTTGTTTGTTTTGCAATTTTTCTATATTTAAGTATTTCCATTTGGTATATTATAGTGAAACATAATTTCATAACTAACATTGAAAGTTCTATATGACTAGTTCTAAGAAGACTTCAGTATTTGTGGTATTGTTTCACTTAGTTTGTGAAGGTTATAGACCAAAGTTTCCATAGCCCAATTTTTTTTCTTGTGTTAAGAAAGACCATGTCAGATAATATCAGCAAAGAAAAAAATAAGGAGACAATTGCTAGATTGTGGTCTAGCTTGAAAAGAAAAGGTGATGAAAAATATTATTGTCCCAACAAAAATTGTAAGAGCTTAAAGAGTAGAAGGCTTCTAATAAGAACAACTAAGAAACATTGTAGGAAGCATGGTCACATTGAAGGGGTGCATGATTATCGTCCATTGGTAAGTTATTCATTATATCATTTTGACAATTTATATACATAAGAAATCACTTGATGATGAGATCATGATCATGATTTATTTATGTTGATTATTTTTATATAGGTGGAGCACCCTAGGGAGCATGATATGGACCACCTAAACCTAGAGAATGTGATTTTCCAAGTGGAGGAACATGGAGGCGTGAATATCGAAGCTGAAGATTATGATCCTATGGAAGAATATGATGATGTGCTAGAAAATACAATTAAAGATGATAGTAAAAATACATCGATCCATGACACATTTAGTATTGGTGCAGTCAATCATGATGATCAAGATGACTTTGATGTTGTTCATGATTTACCTCTACTTGAGAAGGCATACGACCCCCTTTAGGAAGGCTCCCAAACAACTCTTCTTTATGTTATATTATTGTTGGTGAATTTGAAGGTTATGAATGGTTTATCCAACATAACAATCTCATATATGTTAAGGTATGTCATATATGTCATCTTTTTTCATCTTTTTCCATCTTTATTTATTGTTATTTCATCATAGTAAATAGAGAGTGAAATATGTACCATTAATATTCTTTATATTAAAAAATTATGTTTTTCATTGTAGATTGATAGGTGAGTTTTTGTTACCATCATCAAATATTCTACCTCACTCATACCAAGAATTATCTTCCATTATGAAAGATATTGGAATGGAGTATCAAGCAATAGATGCATGTCCCAATAATCATATTATATAACATAAACAACACAAATTTGCAATAGAATGCCTTGAATGTCACATCAGTAGATATCGAAAAGATAAACTAACAAAAAAGGTACCTTGTAAGGTTGTTCATTATAATCCCATTATTACATGTTTGTAACAATTATTTAGGTGCACTAGCTTGACATAATTTATGGACTACTATGCACACAATAGAAGTTGAGATGACATTATTCGAATTTTTCTAGATGGTTTTTCATTAATGGACATACAGGGAAAGTGGCCACACTTTAAAGAAGAACATCATAATATTAGGCTTTCATTGGTAGCGGATGGTGTTAATCCATTTGGAGAGCTGAGATCTATTTGTAATCACCTAAAAATGGTCTAGTAAACTATAAGCTCCCTCTCTAAAAATTAAATTTATATACTAGACTACATCTTGTGCTTAATCAATTTCGTACATTTATTCAATCTCCTATTTTTTTTTATCAAATCATCATTTTATCATTTATTTGATGATATCTTAAAGTTTGGCCACTTTATCCTAAGATTTATTTAATTAAAAGAACATGTCCCCTTCTAATTAAATAAAATCTACTTTATCCTAGTATGCGTGCACATGAAAAAGGAATTTCTTAATTTAAAAAAAGAAAGACTTTTTGTCTACACATTAAATGCACACTTTCTAAGATGAGTGGAATCTCCTTTTGCCTCTTAGTCTCTTCCACACATTTTTTTGCCTCTTAACCATGTCCATTGATTTTCCTCTTGAAAATTTTGTGCACCAAAGCCAAAAGGAGGATTATTCTCCACCCTTAAATTTTGCCACTAGTACATTTTGCACCTTTTTTCGACGAAGTATTGGTCGAAGGTTCTATCCAAATGGGTTGAATACTCAACCAACTATGATCTGAATTATGAAACCAGATTACAATACCTGGTGTGATACTTGCAGTATTGTAGAATTCAATACAAAAATTGAGAACTAGATTGCAAACCAAAAACTGCTCCATTCTATTCGAATATTTGAGTTTATACAAGTCTGATGGATCCCAAGGGTCATCAAAATCCCTTGGAAATGAAATGAAGAGCCATCATAATATTTATTACAAATAAACTATTCAAACTATCAAAAATTATCAAAAAACTATATATAAAAACTAGGTCTACTTGGAGAAGGCATAACTTTCTAGTCCTAGCTCCAATTTGCAAACTGTTTGATGTGTTGGAAAGGTATTCAAAAGAGCTAGAGTCCAATTTCAGAAATGCCAACTTCAACTTCGCACCACTTTTCCCATAAATGCACTGAAGACCCTAAAAAATGCAGTTTACTAAAACATAGTAAGATTTGAAAAATTAAATTGTAGTTTTTTTCCCAATTTAATCCTGAGCATTCCTCCCCCCTTGAGAGGCAATGGACCCCATTGCACTAATCTGCTACAATGGACCCCATTGCACTAATCTGCTACAATAGATGAGGAAATTTTTCTTCAATTTTTTCCTTAGTAAACCACTTGCCTTGATGAGAATGCTAGCTAGCTCGAACCACCTAATACATTGGAATATTTTAATTTCTCAAAGTCTTTAAAATGACTTTAGTAACATGGCCATACTGGACTGGAACAGTAGTAGATGGATTTAACTCTGTAGCTTGAATGTATTTAGTAGCTTGGGAAATATCCAACAAAGGAGGAAAATAGGGTCTCAACAATTCTACATTGAAAACTGGATGAAGTCCCAAAAATGATGGCAAATTAAGTTCAAAAGCATTCTCACCAACTTGTTTCACAATAGTATATGGACCATAATGAAGAGGACAAAGCTTCCTATTTGGTCCATGGAGGCACTCTTTCTGAAGATGTAACCATACCTTGTCACCAATCTAAAACTTATGAGGAGTTCTATGTTTATCATGCCTTTCCTTATACTTCTAATTACTCTGCTCCAAGATCTCATGAACTTGTTGTTGGAGGTGTCTAATGTTATCAATGAATTTTTCTGCTTTATCTACCTCCTTGTCACCATTCAATGGACTATTAGATTGTAGAGATGGTATTGCTACATCCATAGGTGCCAATGGTTGGTACCCAAGAGAAACCTCAAATGGACTGTGCCCTGTAGTACTATGGAGGGCACGGTTGTAGCTGTGTTGCACATAGGGTAAGCTTTCATCCCATGTGCAAGGATGTTTGGAATGATACATCCGTAAAATATGAATAATCATTTGATTCACCACTTCTATTTGCCCATTTGTTTGGGGATGGAATATTGTGGACTTTGTCAACTTGGTGTCCATTTTAGCCCACAGTGTAGACCAAAATTTGTTGATGAACCTGCTATCCCTATCAGAAATAATGGTTTTTGGAAAACCAAAATGAACCCAAACATGTTCAAAAAATAGCTTGGCAGTATCTTCTGCAGAAATCATCTTTTTACATGCCACCATGATAGCCATTTTAGAAAACCTATCTACCACAACATATACACAATCATGCCCACGCCTAGTAGTTGGAAGTCCAAACATAAAATCCATTGAAATAGATTTCCATGGCTTATCAGGAATAGGTAATGGTAAGTATAGAACCAACTTACGATTTTCTATCTTTGCAATTGCACAGGCTGCACAAGCTTGTATATGTGAAATGATATCCTGCTTCATTTTTGGCCAATAGAAATACTTTTGAAGGATAGCAATAGTCTTACCAATACCAAAATGTCCTGCAACATGACTATAGTGAGCTTCCCATATCATTTTATTTCATTCCTCAGTGGGTATACATATGTGACCATTATGGAAAAGTAACCCATCCTACAAGTGAAAATCAAGGATAGACTTTCCTTCTACCAAATTACCATAGATGTTAGCAAAATCAGGGTCAGTACCATATAGTTGTTCCCAAGTTGATGATTGATGGCCACATGAATCTAACACTATTGTTAAACTTGCAATTGGAGGCCTACTCAAACAATCTGCCACCTTGTTACTTCTTCCTTTTTTATGATGAATGTTGAGGTGAAATTGTTGTAGATAGGCTGACCGTTGATGTCTGTCATTTTGCAACTTCCCTTGTGTTTGTAAGAATTGAAGTGGTTTATGGTTTGTATGTATAACAGTTTCCTTTCCCAGTATATAGTGTTTCCATTGTTTGTAGGCCTGAACAATGGCATAAAACTCCTTATTATAGGTGGGGTACCTACGTATTATATCAGAAAAAGTTTCACTGTGATAGGCAACAGGATGCCCATGTTGCATGAGTACCACACCAAGAGCATAATCAGATGCATTTGTTTCTATCTCAAATGCTTGGTGTAGATCTGGAAGGACCAATACTAGTTCTGAACATAGTCTTTTCTTTAACTCCTCAAATTCTTGTTGCTTAGCCTCTGTCCACTGAAATTTTTCTTGTGCTCCACCCCTTAGTGATTGATTAAGAGGCCATGATATGTGTGAGAAACCAAACACAAATCTGTGATAGAAGTTGGCTAAGCCCAAGAAGCTACGAAGCTGTGTGAAATTTTTAGGGGATGGCCAATCTTGGATTATTTGAATCTTTGATGAATCAACATGAACACCCTCAATATCAATGATATACCCTAAGTATTGAATACTCTGCATACCAAAAGAACACTTCTCAATGTTGGCATAAAGTTTGTGTTTTTGCAAAGTTGAAAGAACTTGTTCAACATGCTGCAAATGCTCAGACCAAGTTCTGCTAAAGATGAGTATGTCATCCAAATAAACAACCACAAAAGAATCAATGAATGGTCTAAGCACATCATTCATCAATCTCATAAATGTGGTTGGGGCATTTGTTAGGCCAAAATGCATGACCAACCATTCAAACAAACCTTTCTTAGATTTAAATGCAGTCTTCCACACATCTCTTGGATCAATTGGTACTTGGTGCTATCCAGACTTCAAGTCAATTTTTGTAAAGAAATTAGCCCCCCTAAGTTGGTCCAGCAAATCATCAATTCGAGGGATTGGATATCTACTTTTAACAGAGATTTTGTTTAATGCTCTATAATCAATACAAAGCCTCCATGTCCCATCTTTATTTTTAGCAAGGACAATTGGACTTCCACAAGGTGAAGCACTTGGATGAATGTGTCCTTTCTGAATCAACTCCTAAATTTGTCTCTTAATCTCATCATTTTCCAAAATTGACCTGCTATATATTGGCTCATGTGGTAGCGGTGTGCCTGGGATTAAATCAATAGAGTGCTTCACTTGACAGTGTGTTGGTACTCCCACTGGTGGTTTAAACACACTATGATATTCTTCAAAATTTTATCCATCTAATTTTGTTGATTTTCTATTACCTTAGCATGTGTATTAAGAACAACTAACTTTTTTTGTTCAGGGAAAATCATGAGTAGAACAAAAGCTCCAGTTTGAGCAATCAAGCATTTACATTGTTTAGCACTAATTAAAGAAGTAGTTTGTGTTGGACATACCTCTAGTATTCGATACCTCTTCCCACCAAGCTTGATTGTAACACTACGTGGCCTGGACTCATACACCCCATGCCTCTGATACATGTATGGCTGCCCCAGCAAGACATCACATACATCTAATGGTGCTACATCACATATCACTTCATCCTTGAAAGGCTTGATTGAATATGGCAAACGACACTATTGATTTACTTGAATATCTTATCCCTCATTTACCCATCCCATAGAGTATGGTTGTGGGTGTCTTGTCACTTTTAGATTTAATCTTTTGACTGTCTCCCTAGAGATCAAATTCTTTTGACTCCCACTGTCAACAATAAAATGCAGAGGCTTTCCATCAACCCACATCTGTGAATGAAAAATTCTCTCTTCATCTTCACGGGGCAATACTTTAGCAGTTCCAACTACGGCATATGGGTTTGCTTCTATGATGGAATCATTCTTGATGCAAGAGCATCCTGGGTGTAAGAGCAATCTTGCATCACCCAAAAATATTTCTATTTTTGTATTCATTAAGGGCTATTTTGTGTAGAGCTTCTATTTATGAAAACTTGCTATTTTTAGTAAGTTGGTCATACAATCTCAGAATGTTTTAATTTTACATGTGGAGGTTCATCTCAGTCATATCAACCTACCAGTAAAGTTTCATGGTTAGATCAGGTCTAGTTTTGAAGATATTGAAGACTTTCAGTATTGGTAGCAGGGTACAGAAACTTTGAACTCAGTTTTGAAGGCTTTAGAGGCACTGGATGAGGTCAAAAATTTGGGTGATAGGTGCTTGTGTGAGTCAAACCTGTAGAGCGCTTCGTGGCCTTTCTGAAATGGGGTTATAATAGTCAATTGAGTCAACTAGTGATGACTTATGGTCTCCGGAAGTCGGGCCACCTGAAATGATAGAAAATAATTTTCCTTCAAAATTTTTGTTTGGGTTTCAAAAGTTATTTTGAGCTGACTTTGATGTAATAAATTAAAAAATAAAATAATTCTAAGTTTGGTTGACTCTAAGGGCTAAATTTTTGGAACCTTCTCGGGCGGTGGAAAATGCCTATATAAAGAAGGCTCGTAGTGTTGTCTAGGGCAGTTCTGGGTATTGATTTGAGGCTTTATCCTATAGAATATTATAAGGGAATGCCCATGTGGCTTTGCATATTGTAATTCTGAAAGTTTGTAATTCCACATTTGTGGAGATAATAAGAAGCCAATTTTCTATTCTTGCATATTGTTGTTGTTTCTCTATTTCTATTATGTATTTGTGGTATTAAGGGGAGCACCCTTCATCAAGTGGTATCAGAGTAGGAGTTCTTGAGTGTGTAAACAGATCATCGATTGTGAGGTAGTTTGCACCAGGACCATGGTTAGGGTTTCAGCACGTATCACGAAAATACCTCCATGAAGGGAACATGGCGGAAGAGTTGGTGTTGTAACACCTGAGGTTAGAGTGCTCTAGAGACAAGTGCGAGTATTGCAAGAAGAGATTTGTAGAGGAATGAATATTAATGTCAAAGACAAAAGTGAGGATGAAGCCGAAGAAGAAGATCAAGAAGGAGAAGTTGAAGTTGTGAACTAGGAGGAAGAAAGACTTTTTCCGACCATTTCCAAGATTGGGAAAAGACCTAAGATCGAGGTTCTGACATTTTCTAGAAATCTTAACCTAGAAGAATTGATTGACTGGATCAATGAATGTGAAGAATATTTTGAGTATGAAGATATTGAGGATTCTAATAGGGTCAAATTAGCGAAGGCCAGAATGAAAGGTCATGTGAAGATCTGGTGGCAAGAGATTCAATTGGAGCGAAATAGAAGAGGAAAGGATAAAATCACAAGATGGGATTGGATGATGGATAAATTGAAGCAACAATTCATCCCTGTTGATTATGAGCTTGACCTACTAAAGAAAATGCAAAGTTTGAAGCAAGCGGGATGATCTGTTCAGGAGTATACAAATGAGTTCTATCGAATCCTCATCAAAATAGGCCATGCGGAAGCTGATAAGGAGAAAGTTGCTCATTACCTTAATGGATTGAGGCCAAGCATTCAGGAGGAGCTGAATCTAGTTTGAATGAATAGTATTGAAGAGGCATACCAGTTTGCCCTAAAAGTAGAGGAAAAACTGAACAAGAAGTTTGAGAATAGACAAAATGAAAGAGGTTACGGTGGACGGTCATATGGAGGCCAAAATAAAGATCCAAAAAATAAGGATGAGGCGAGTCACAGTCAAAATCAGAGAGGAAATAATTCCAATCATTTCCAAGATCAGAACAATAGAGATCAGAGAGGAAGAGGAAGAGGACAAGGTTCAGGAAGAGGAGGCTTTTGTGGAACATGTTTTCACTATGGAGAAGGTCATAGGGCATTTGAATGTCCTCAACACCAAGGAAGGATGGATAGGAGGAATGAAGGCCAAGCCAAAGTTGCACATGTAGATGAAGATGCTAGATCATCAAATTCTAAAGATGCTAAAAGAGGAGAAACGCTGATTAATAGAAGAGTCTTGCTAAGTGGTGAGAATGAACCTGAATAAAGGAGGAGCTTGTTTCACACTAGATGCAAGTGTGAGGGTAAATGTTATGATGTGATTATCGATAGTGGAAGCACTGACAATTTGGTGTCAGAAGAGATGGTGACAAAGTTGAAGCTCAAGAGATAGAAACACCCACATCCATATCGGATTTTCTGGGTACAAGATGACTACAAGGTCATGGTCAGTGAGTAGTGCCTAGTAAAGTTCAAGATCGACGGGTACCAAGATGAGGTACTATGTGATATCATATCTATTGATGCATGTCATATGTTGTTGGGTAGATCATGGCAATTTGACAGATGTGCTGTACATGATGGTCATGTGAATACCTATTCCTTGACAAAGGATGGAGTGCGACATATGCTAAAGCCATTGAAGGAGACCGAAGAAAAGGTATGTGGTAATGCAAGAATAACATTTTTTGATGAAAGAAAATTCCTAGATGGTATGAGGCATGAGCATGTGTGTTTTTCTTTAATTCTAAAAGCTAGTAAAGAGGAAGTAAAGGATGTACCTGTAGAGGTTGCAAATTTGTCGAATGAGTTTCAGGATATTGTATCTGATAATGTACCTGATGGATTACCACCAGTAAAGAAGATCAGTCATCAGATGGATTTGATTCTAGGAGCCAGTTTGCTAAACAAGGCAGCACACAGAATGACACCAGCAGAAAGTGAAGAGTTGAATAGACAAGTACATGAGTTGTTGCAAAAGGGATTGATTTGAGAGAGTCTGAGTCCTTGTACTGTACCAGTGGTATTAGCACCAAAGAAGAATGGAGAATGGAGGATGTGTAAAGATTCCAGAGCAATAAACAAGATCACAATCAAGTATAGGTTTCCATTGCCACGAATGGATGATATTATGGATTATTTGAGTGGAGGTGTGTATTTCTCAAAGATAGATCTAAAGAGTGGATATCACTAGATTCGAATCAGAGAAGGAGATGAATGGAAGATTTTCTTCAAGAAAAAGGAAGGACCGTATGAGTGGTTAGTCATGCCTTTTGGGCTAACCAATGCACCGAGCACTTTCATGCGGCTTATGAATGAGGTTTTGAAAGAATTTCTGGGTAAGTTTGTCAGTGTGTACCTAGATGATATTTTGATCTTTAGTAAGACATTGGAAGAGCATATGATGCATATTCATATGGTGTTTGAGAAGTTAAGAGATGAGAAATTGTTGATTAATTTGAAGAAGTGCAGTTTTTTGAAGAAAGAGTTAGTGTATTTGAGATTTATAGTTTCAGTAGAAGGTCTAAAAATAGATCCAGAGAAGGTACAGGCTATCCTTGAATGGCCTACTCTAAGGAGTGCTACTGAGGTAAGGTCTTTTCATGGTTTAGCTAGCTTTTATAGAAAGTTTATCAGAAATTTTAGCAGTATTTGTGGACCCTTGACTGAAACAATGAGAGGGGATATAAAAGAATTCAAGTGGACTAATGGGACAGATAAGAGTTTTAAACTGTTGAAACAAAAGGTTACAGAACAACCTATTTTAGCACTTCCTGATTTTAATAAGGTGTTTCAAGTAGATTGTGATTCTAGTGGTACTGCAATAGGAGTTGTTATGAGCCAAGAAGGTAAACCTATTGCTTATTTCAGTGAGAAGTTAAATGATGCCAAGAGAAAATTTTCTATCTATGATCAGGAATTTTATGCTATAGTTCAGGCATTGAAGAAGTGGAGAGACTATCTTCTTCCTAAGGAATTTTTTTTGTATACTGATCATCAAGCTTTGCAATATTTGAATAGTTAAGGAAAGTTGAATCAAAGGCATTTGAAATGGGTTGAGTTTTTGCAGAGTTATACATTTGTTTTGAAACAAAGGAGTGGAAAGTCTAACAGGGTTGCAGATGCTCTTAGCAAAAGGCAACTATTGTTGATAGAGATGCAGATTGAGGTGGTTGGGTTCAAGGAACTCAAGAATTTGTATCCAAAGGATCCTGATTTTGGTGAAGCTTGGAAAGCTTGTAAAGAACTTGTTACTCTAGATAGAATGAAGTGGTTGGATTTCATCATTCAGGATGATATGCTATTTAGATGGAGTCAGTTGTGCATTCCAAGAAGTTCTATGAGGGAGAATCTCATCAAGGAGAAGCATAGCGGAGGATTGGCTAGACATTTTGGTCATGATAAAAGCCTTGCTTTGGTTAGTGAGAATTATTATTGGCCATAGTTGCAGCAAGATGTCAAAAAGTTTGTACAGAGTTGCAAAGTATGTCAGATGGTGAAAGGAGTGAAGTAGAATACAGGGTTATATCAGCCATTACCTGTACCAGAGAAGCCTTGGGAGGATATTAGTATGGACTTTGTTCTTGGTTTACCAAGGGCATAGCGGGGACATGATTTAATTTTTGTGGTAGTTGATAGATTTTGAAAGATGGCACATTTTATTCCTTGCAAGAAGACTAATGATGTTGTTCATGTAGCAGAATTATTTTTCATAGAAGTGGTGAGACTTGTATACACCTAAAAATGGTCATCTAGACTATTTGCCCCTTTTTGCTAAAATCATAAATTGCTTATTCTTGATCAAATCCTAGTTCTATCATTTATTCGATTATTTTCTATGGGATAACCATCTTATCCTAAGTTTTTATTTATTTAAAAGGAATTCCCTCCCCTTTTATTAAATAAAAAGCCCCCACTTTTCCTCTTATCGTAAGTTGCACAAATAAAACACAATTCTTATTTTATAAAAAGAGAAAAAAGTAAAAAAATAAAAATCTTATTTAATTAAGAGAACATGCTCCCTTTTAATTAAAAATCTCTTTTAATTAAATAAAAAAAATCTTTTTAATGGAAACCACTTTTTCAAAAATAATAAATAAATAATAAAATAAAAATAAAAATAAAAAGACTTTTTGTCTTCACATGAATGCACACTTTTCAAAGTGAGTGGAATACATTTTTGCCTCTTAATCTCTTCCACATATCTTTTTGCCTCTTAATCTCTTCCACACATCTTTTTTTGCCTCTTAACCATGTCCATTGATTTTGCCTCTTGAGAATCTTGAGCACATGGATCAACCAAGATTTAATTTTCACTTTTGATAATTCTTTTTTGCCTCTTAATCTTGACCGTCCGTTCATTTCTAAAATCCTTTAAAAGGAGGCTCTCTCCTCATTCTTAATCACTCATCTTTTCCATCTCTTGAAAATAATCCATCTTTTGCATGATTCATCCTCTTGGAGCTTCTCAATCTTGGCATTTTGGAGCAATGGTATTCTTAGATCTCTCATATTGAAACATTGCATCATCATTTCATTTTTATTCTTGCATCATAGTTTAGTTTCATTATCATTACATTCTTAATCTAGTTTCCTTTATGCTATAGATTAGCTCACATAGTTTAATTAGCAAGGATTTGTAATACTTCTATTTTTTATTTTTATAGCTTAGCTTGCATCTTAATTCTAGCATAGTATTGCATTGCATTCTCATTTAGATTTCTTGTGGATATTGTCATTCTTGCCCTTTTCTTCATTAAATCTCCCATTGCGTGGTTTACTAGCAAGGTTATAGACTTAATAGCTCTAGCTGAGAGCAAACTTAAAATACCCTTGCACTCTATACCTAGGGAGCTCTAGGTCGCTTTCTCAAAGTTTCTCTCTCATGGATTCCCTTGGATATAATGACTTAGAGAAGTGCACTATTTAGAGTACACATTTTTAGCACCCACCGTGGGGCAGAGTAGCTTAACTTTGTCCTTTCATTTTTTGCATTTTCATCAATTTTTTGGATTAATTTCAGCTTAGTTTTCCTAACCTCTTGTTGGTCTAACAAGTTGTTTTGAAGGTGCTCTTGCTTTCATGGAAAATGTTTAAAATTACTTGAGGTACTTTGTTCTATCTCTACAACATTTGGATTTTGGGATTAAAATTGAACCTCTCATGTGTTTGGCTTGAGTGTTTACATGCTTTCATAGAACATATTTCAATTGATGCTCTTAATGGGAAATGAAAGAACATAGATTTGTTTTTACAAGTTTGTGTAAGTGAATGCTTGTGTTTAAACCTTAAGTAATTCTTGGTTCCAATATCAAATATCTCATTGAGTGATTAAGGGCATGGATTCATTCCTTGTTTACATAGGGAGTTAAATGCACCACTTTTTGGACTCACTCTATGTTTTCTTGGATAGTTAAATATTTCATTGTTCAACCCTTTTTCATTTGTGAGTAGTATTGATAAACAACTTTGGAGTACTTTTGATTGATTCAGTTAGTAAATTAGGTGCTGGACTCGCTTATTTTTAATCGCCCCTCATTACCACCCTTTGGATGCAAGGTCAACATTCATACATAGGGGAGGGGTCCACTTGAAAAGAGCATTAAGTATTCCACAAAGTTCTCCCTTTTATGCTTTCTTGATCTCATTAGTTTTCTAAGGTGTGGACTCACTTTGAGTTTGTGTGAGGAGTTAAATGTTCCACTTTTGGACTCACTTCACATTTACTTGAAGAGTTAAGTGTTCCACCTTTAGTGCTTTAAATACTTTTGATAGTGAATTACTTACTTTTTATTTCTAGAAGGCTTGCTTGGGGACACACCACCTCAAGGGACAACCTTAACTCCTGTGTTCCAGTAGAGTATAAATAGTGGGTGGTGAATCAAAAGACACCTCTCTTGGGAATTGAGTTTGATATCACTCTTGGCTAAGCCTCAAAGAAATTTATAACTTTGAGAAGTGAAAGAGGAGATTTGGGTTATCGTCTCCCCCCAGCTGTGTGATTTTGGATTCTTCTCATCTACGGATTTGAGCCTCATGTACCTTGTGTATATCGATGAATCCTCTTAGAAAGCCATGTATATCCATGTAGACAGCTTGATAGGATGTTGTTGTGTTCTAAGTGCCTGCTAAAACATTTTCAAGAACATACACAAGTAGAATCTTTAAGGAGTAGAAATACTAAGTCACTATTCTTGTTCATGTGCAAGGTTGCTTTGCCCCTTGCTCATTGTTTGAAGACAATTGCTTGCTTTAAATCCTTGATTGCTATCTTATGTGCTTGATCAATGATAAAAATCTGTTGATATACTTACTTGATCTTTTAAAATGCTTCAAAACTAAGATTTTTATGTTCATTGGTCATAGAGTCATATGACCCTGCAAAAGTGTCACCCCGCTTACTAGAAACTATCACTTGGCTTAGGGCGAAGTGTCACCTCGCTATAAACTATCACCTTGTCTGCCTAGAAAGTGTCACCCAGAACCTTTTTGCTGTCTTGTTGCTGTTGCAATCCGAAGCTGCTAAACTTGCATTTTAACCTGTCGTAGAGTGTCTTTTTTTGTTCTTACCTGAAGCTGGACTGTTATCTGCATGCTTAGACTTGTTCTAGACTAAAACAAATGAGTTAAAACTATTGGATTTGAGCTTAACGAATGCTACTCTTAATCACTTGTCGCATCACGGTTACCTCTCTAGCTACTTGCTCACTGCTCGGCTTTAGTCAATTGATTGCTGTAAGTGCTTGAGAAATTTTGACAAGCCATCTCTCTATTGTTCTACTTTGACAAGTGATCTTTATTAGCTTTTCTTATCTCAAATTTGAGAAACTTTGTCTCATTCTATTAGTCAAC
Source organism: Chamaecyparis obtusa (assembly GCA_027943335.1). Lineage (NCBI taxonomy): Eukaryota > Viridiplantae > Streptophyta > Pinopsida > Cupressales > Cupressaceae > Chamaecyparis > Chamaecyparis obtusa. The sequence continues at coordinate 928,320 of BSBK01001523.1, read as the reverse complement.
CAACATCTTGTTTCATGTCGGTTACAACTCAGTCTCAATTTGAGCAGGAGAATCACTCTCCGTTCACTTATACAAAGTTACCTTCTCCAACTAGATTCTCATGAGTGCCCATTAGCAACAATAGTTCTAGTTCTAACCAATTTGAGAATTCTAAGGCTACCTCATGGTACAAAGGAGGTTTCCTCTTTTCTGCATTCAAGACCCCCAAAAACATAGATAGTGTCTCACTCACTTTGACTGAACAAAAAAAATTTCAATGCCTACAAGAACACTTTAAGCGTAAGGATAACCAAGCGCGCTTAGACAAAGAACACAATCAACAAAGGATGGACACTACTAGGTGCATGGCTTCTAGAGGAATGTCTTATGAGCAACCTGAGACTAGTAACTTTGAGCATCGACCTCTTTTTAATGACAACAATGGCAACAACACGCCACCAAGATCTCCTCCAAGACCCACTTTTGGTATGCCTTCTTCACCTCCTAGGCCTCCTCCCTCTCAACATGAGGCAAAGGCTAATGATGAGATTTCTAGTGAGGATCTTATGAGATTTGAAAAAGATGTGGTTTCCCAACGAATGATGCATAAGCTTTTAGAGCGTAATGGTGATCAATATTTTCAATATATGACTTCTAGAGGATACAAGCTTCCTCCCAGCTATGATGTCAAACAAATTGTCCAACAAAGGGTACCAACTAAATTGGAAGTCCTTCAAGAAGAACTACGTTGGACAAATCAACGCGTTACCCAAATGGCAATAGAAAGAGAGCTTCCAAAGGTCTCTTTTGTAGAATCAATTTGTGCTCTTCCTTTTGATAGGAGTCTATACATGGTCCCGTTTCCTAGGGATATTGAGGTTCCCAAATACATCAAGTACGATGGAAATGGTGATCCCCAAGACCATGTGTGTCACTTTTATGCTCTTAGTATGGACTTTCTTCATGAAGACACATTTCTTCTATGATTATTCCATCAAAGCTTAAGAGGCCAAGCTTTAGAATGGTTTGCAAAATTGACAGCACCTCTTAAGACTTTTGATGAGTTGGCTCAGTGATTTACCCAGCATTATTCTTACAATATCCAACAACCTGTTAACATGATAGATCTTGGTAATCTAAGAAAACACCAAGGTGAGCCATTTGCAACTTACTTACAACATCGGAGGTCATTGTATTCTAGGTATCCTCGTCAGTTACCCGAGAGAGAAAAGATTGACATTTTCGTCAACACTCTTGTGCCTGAGCTATATTATGATTTAAGGAAACAATTGTTCTCTTCTTTCAACGACATGGTTGAAAGTGCATATCGAATTGAGGATGTAGCTATAAGAAAAGGGGATATTGTTATTAATAAAGATGCTAAAGGCAATGACAAAGACAAGAACAAACCTTGGAATAAGAACAAGTATGTTGTCACTGATGGGGTTGTTGATGCTCCTAAAGCTAAAGAGCCTAATTTCAATCTCTCCAATGCTATCTATGCAGCAAAACAACAAGAAGCTACCAATGCTCACAGTGCTCCTAAACCTCAATATGCAAATAATCCTAAGAAGTCATTTCGAAAGTGAGTCTATACCAAGTTGGCAGAACCTCATGATGTGATCCTTAAGACTTTGGTTGATAATGGATATCTTATGCTTCCTGATAAACCTGGTAACTGGGATCTGATAAATAGGCCTAATTGGTGGTGAGAGGATTCTTATTGTCATTATCACAAAAACAAGGGACATCCGACAGACAATTTTTTTAAGCTTAAGTATGATATTTAGGATCTTATTGAGAATGGCACAATCTCCACTAATGGCTTAACTAAAAATTCTGATCACAAAGCTTTCAAAGATCCTCTACCTAAGCATGATAAGGGGGAAACCTCTCAAACACATAAGAAGAATCATGATGCAAAGATCAATTACACATATCCTTCTAATACGCCTATGATTAACATGATAGAGCCTGTTGAGAGTGTTCTAATGATGAGGTCTCAAGATGATAATAGAGCCAATCATGGTAAGCCAAAGTTGGTCTTGCAAACACATGGTAGTTCATCTTCCTGAAGTGAGACACTAAATGCTGTTACTAGGGGCCAAACCAAGATTGTCCTTAAAACTACGCAAGATCCCAAGCAAGCTTTGCCTTCCAAACAAGTGGCTCCTTCAGCCACCCTTAGCTATGATCTTGTCCAACATTTGCAAAAGACACCAGCACAGATATCTATCCTTGAGTTGCTTTGGTTATCCCCTTCGCATAGAGAGATTCTTGATGAGGTTCTACGTACAACATGTGTTCCCAATGACATTGATCTAGATCAATTTTAGGCTATGGTCAACCACATTTCATCTCTGCTATCTCTCTCCTTTTCTACAAAAGATGACATATCTATTTCTCACCCGTATAATCTAGCTTTACACATTGAAGTTCTAGTCTACAATACCCAAGTCTGCCGAGTCCTGATAGACAATGGTGTAGGGTTAAATATTGTTTCTTTCAATGTCATACAATAGTTGGGTTTGTCAAAAAATTTTGTGGATTCTAAGAAGAAGATTACTATAAAAGCTTATGATGAAGTGGAAAGATCTTCCAAAGGTCTTGTCACATTGCCTATCCAAGTGGGCCCTATCACAAAAGATATTAACTTCCAAGTATTGGACATTCCAGTTGCATATAACATTCTTTTGGGTCATCCTTGGATCCATGACATGCAGGCTATTCCTTCCACTTATCATTAGTGTGTCAAATTTCCGTACAATGGCACTGAAGTTGTGATTCCTGGAGACCATACTATTGCTATTAATGCTCTTGCTGCTGCTAAAAAATTTGTTCCTCACAATGAACCTTCTATTGATCCTAGTATGTCTCTAGTTGCTGCTAAGAAAACACTTAAGATGATGAGCCTTGGTATGGGTGAATATATGCTGGATTCCTTTGCTTCTATACCTATTTCTCCTAGGTCATATGGGAAACCTTCTGATAAAATGAAGCCTTCCACTTCTGCTATGGTGATCTTTGATACTTTTGTTCCTTCATCCATTCCTTTAGAAGCAGAAAGAGAAGAACAAGCTATTCAAGAGTGGATCTATAGAGAAGATTCTAGAAATATTCCCATGCTCAGTAATTTAGACACAAATACAGATGAGTCACCACTAGACACTATGGCTCAAATGGGAGATGATCTTCCTTCTACTTCACTTCTTTGGGGAGAAGCATGTATGTCTACTGATGATATGGCTGAGGCCTCTATGTCTAGAACCTATTTGCCTAAAGAATCATTGTACTATGATAGACAACGTCACAACATTGCACGGTTGCTACAAAGAGGTGATCTCTCACCTAATGAAATGAGTATCTCTACTTCTTGGCATCTTAAGCCTTTTCTAGAAGATTCTTACATGATAGATATGGATGTTGATGTAGTTCATACCTCTCGTAACCCACCCGACATAGTTGATGAGTCTCATGTTGGGTCTGATGAGTTTGTTCCCCGTATTGCCTTAGTCAACTACGTTGGTCCTTCTATGACAAATCTAGATCTAGCTACTTCTAGAGCCTACCTTATAGACTCAACCTCTCTTGTTAGCAAAGATGACACCCCTCACATAAATGCTATTGAACCAATCACTTCATTTCATCTCGCATCAAGACCTATTACTTCTTCCACCAGTGAACTAGCAACAAAAAAGATTGAATCAACAATCAAGTATCATAGTCATCAAGTCAAAAGAAAAGAGCAATGGTCAGATGGTGAAAACCACATTGTGGCGGTATTTGCACCTAAGAAAAGTAAAAATAAAAATCTGCTAAAAAATAATGATTCTCAAATAAAAGATGACAAGCTGATTCTCTACAAAAAAATGGTGCACTACTTCAAGCATGATCTCATATCTAGTATACTTCAGCCCATTCCTAAAGCTGAGAACAAAGTTTCTAATGCCTTGGTTACTTCAACATCCATCTTACGAATGAAAAGGCATAAATCTCACTTCAAGTTCCTGGTGGATGAATTACGCTACCCCACTCACAAATCTTACAATCCTACCATCTTTTCATATCTTCCACCTCATATTCTTCCTAACAATCCACCACGCCATTCTTCCTGCCATCCCTTACACTTTGCCTTTGTCTCTGGTGACTTGTATAGGAAGGGTCTAGATGGAACTCTCCTTAAGTGTCTATAAATAGAAGAGTCAGAAAAAGTGCTAGCTGAAATCCACGATGGCATATGTGGATCACATTCTAATGATCCTCTGCTAGCTCAGACATTTCTTAGGGCTAGTTATTATTGGTCAAACTAGTTGAGACCTCCTATCGTCACAGCTGCAGCATCTAGGCCTGGGGCCTATCAGTTCTCTACATCAGAGGAAGCAGATTCTTGATGCCCATTTCTATCTAGGGCATTCTTTGTACATATTTTTATTGATCCTGAAAAACTCCAAAAAAATTCATATATGATGATGAAAAAGTACTAAAAAAATGAGCATCCTAGTGAAAACCTAGCAATAGGCGCTTTGATGTCTCACGAAAAAAATCAAAAAATTAAAATTTTTTTTTTTTTTTTTTGAAAAAGTGCCTTGGTGAAAACTTGGAAATAGGTGCCTTGGTAGCAAAAATACAATTTTTTTTATTTATAAAAAGTCATAAAAAAAATTGCAATAAATCTATCAAGTAGTGAAAACCTAGAAATAGGCACTACTTGAGACCCTTGCACCTATGTCTATCAGTCTTGCATGGTGCTCATTCGCTCCACTTTTCACTTTGCCTCTCCTAGCCTGGAATTGACTCTTGTCTTAGTCTAGGGGGCATCTATTGTTTTTAGCTTATCTTGGGTCTCTTTGTGCATTAGGGTTTCTTGGGCAACTTGGTTCAAACTATGTTTTTCAACACTACCCTTGCATCAAGTGTTTCTCAACACTTATCAGATGTACTACCCTATAGTCTAGTATGATATGATATTTCTCATTTGTAGATGCGATACTCAGAGTTTGACTCTATGACCTACACACACGCACTTGACTTGCTGAGATTTGTTTGACTTTATTTCTTTGCATGCTGTCTATGATAATTTCTTTGCTGAGTGTTCTCCCCCTATGATCATTTTCGATGATGCATAGCTAGAAGACTGAGGGAATGAGAACATGTTTTATTTCTTTTTCTTCTTGTGGGTATATTTTGTTGGTCTTAACTGTCATGAGCATTTATGTTGGTCTTACTTGACACTATGGACCTACAAGGTATTATCCTTAACTATTTCGCAAGTGCATGCTTATAGTCATCTTGACTTTCTTGTGTCTCGATGCAAGCATAATCTTGCTATATCAAACTTAGGTAATCTTGCTGCACTAGTCATCTTGACCTACATGTCTTTGATGCCTAGGTGGGATTTCCACATTCCTATCTGATAAAGATCATATTCATATTCACATAGTTATGCTAGTGTGCATTGTATGATCTTCTGACGCTACCAATAATGCTTGATGATGATAATTAGATGTCTATTGGCTTTGTAACCTTGCAAAGTAAACCACTTTTCATGTAGCTTGCATTCTTAGGTTCATGTTAGTTTAGTTTTGCATCTTGCATATGGAGAGAGCTCTCCTTTTCATCTTACGTGGACTTGTTAATCAACTGCACTCACCTTTCGCTTCTTCCTGATCATGTCTTTCACTTCTAGTCTTTCATATCACATCATTTTCTATTCATTTTAGGATCGAAACTGAAATCTGCATTCACCTTGATCATCCGAGTCACCTTTCTCCTTCTTCCGTGCAGTTGGCTAACCTTTTGAGGCCTAATCCTTCGATCTTCGCTAGGGCATTCTTCACTTCTTCATCCCCATCTCTTTCAAACTTCTAGTCTTTCATTCACTTTCAAATCCCCTCTCCATGGTGTTTACGGGTTGAGGGACTAATAGGTTCATGCCCTGTCTCCCATGTGTGGGGCATATCTTCACTGCTTGATGGTTGTTTTGTTCTCTTTCTTTGATTATGATTTCTAGTGATTTGATCATGTCTCTCTTGCTTCTACTTTCCTTCTACTTGGATTTTGCTTTTGATCCCGAGGGGGTAGACACATCATATCTTATTGATGATCTCTTTCCTAAGTGTTCAGTACTGTCGCTACTAGGCTGACCATGCAGGATTTGCTATCTTTCTGCACTTCATTCTTTGGACTCAGATCGCTATCTACTTTCCTTTTTGGCTATCTCTTGCCTTCTTGGATGATCTATTCTTTGACGTAATGTGTTCCGAGATCAATCACACATTAGTAAAAGAGGGGCAAATGTATACACCTAAAAATGGTCATCTAGACTATTAGCCCCTTTTTGCTAAAATCATAAATTGATTATTCTTGATCAAATCCTAGTTCTATCATTTATTCGATTATTTTCTATGGGCTAACCATCTTATCCTAAGTTTTTATTTATTTAAAAAGAATTCCCTCCCCTTTTATTAAATAAAAAGCCCCCACTTTTCCTCTTATCCTAAGTTGCACAAATAAAACACTATTCTTATTTTATAAAAAGAGAAAAAAATAAAAAAATAAAAATCTTATTTAATTAAGAGAACATGCTCCCTTTTAATTAAAAATCCCTTTTAATTAAATAAAAAAAATCTTTTTAATGGAAACCACTTTTTTAAAAATAATAAATAAATAATAAAATAAAAATAAAAATAAAAAGACTTTTTGTCTTCACATGAATGCACACTTTTCAAAGTGAGTGGAATATCTTTTTGCCTCTTAATCTCTTCCACATATCTTTTTGTCTCTTAATCTCTTCCACACATCTTTTTTTGCCTTTTAACCATGTCCATTGATTTTGCCTCTTGAGAATCTTGAGCACATGGATCAACCAAGATTTAATTTTCACTTTTGATAATTCTTTTTTGCCTCTTAATCTTGACCATCTGTTCATTTCTAAAATCCTTTAAAAGGAGGCTCTCTCCTCATTCTTAATCACTCATCTTTTCCATCTCTTGAAAATAATCCATCTTTTGCATTATTCATCTTCTTGGAGTCTTGGCATCTTAGCATCTTGGAGTCTTGGAACTTCTCAATCTTGGCATTTTGGAGCTATGGTATTCTTAGATCTCTCATATTGAAACATTGCATCATCATTTCATTTTTATTCTTGCATCATAGTTTAGTTTCATTATCATTGCATTCTTAATCTAGTTTCCTTTATGCTATAGATTAGCTCACATAGTTTAATTAGCAAGGATTTGTAATACTTCTATTTTTCATTTTTATATTTTAGCTTGCATCTTAATTCTAGTATAGTATTGCATTGCATTCTCATTTAGATTTCTTGTGGATATTGGCATTCTTGCCCTTTTCTTTATTGAATCTTCCATTGCATGATTTACTAGCAAGGTTATAGACTTAATAGCTCTAGCTGAGAGCAAACATAAAATACCCTTGCACTCCATACCTAGGGAGCTCTAGGTTTCTTTCTCAAGGTTTTCTTCTCATGGATTCCATTGGATATAATGACTTAGAGAAGTGCACTATTTAGAGTACACAAGACTACATGGTTTTCCAAAGAGTATAGTTTCAGATAGGGACACTAAGTTCATTGGATATTTTTGGCATACATTGTGGAAGAAGTTGAAGATAGATTTGAAGTTCAGTTCATCACATCATCCATAGATTGATGGACATATAGAGGTGGTGAATAAGATTTTGGAAAATTTGCTGAGATGTTTGGTTGGAGATAAGCCAATAGGATGGGATTTGATTTTATCATAGGCATAATTTACATACAATAATTCTGTCAATAGGAGCACTGGTAAATCACCATTCTAGATTGTATATGAGAGTAGTCCCAGAAATGCATCTGAGTTGAGAAAGATAGATAAAGGAGAAATAAGTAGTGCTGAAGCTGAGGATTTTGTAGAACACTTGAAGAACATCCATGAGGAGGTGAGGAAGCATATTACCAAGATGAATATGCAGTAGAAGGCTAAGGAAGATGTGAAAAGGAGGCATAAGGAATTTCAGGTTGGAGATGAAGTCATGGTTCATTTGTGAAAGGAGCAATTTCCAGTTGGTACACATAACAAATTGAAAATGAAGAAGTTTGGGTCATGTAAGATACTGAAGAAGCATGATTCAAGAAATGCATATGAGGTCGAGTTGCCTTCTGAGCTGAATATTTCACCAGTATTTAATGTTTTAGATTTGACAAAATATCATGAAGGAGGTGTTGAAAATGAGGTTACAACAGCACAGTGGAGTATTCTAGCAACCAGTTTAGATATCAAGGAGATTGAAGACATACTGGATAGTCGTGTTGGCAGAAGCACAAGGCACAGGACATATGAAGAATATCTGGTCAAGTGGAAAGGATGACCTGTTGAAGATTCATCATGGCTGACAAAGGAGGAGGTTAACCACCTTGGTTTTCCTCTACACACCTGAGATGTGATGGGGTCACTTCTCAAATTACCCTGGGTGTCTGATGCGGGAGCATCCTAGGTGTAAGAGCAATCTTGCATCACCCAAAAATATTTCTATTTTTGTATAAATTAAGGGCTATCTTGTGCAGAGATTCTATTTATGGAAACTTTCTATTTTTAGTAAGTTGGTCATATGATCTCAGAATGTTTTGATTTTACATGTGGAGGTTCATCTCAATCATATCAGCCTACCAACAAAGTTTCATGGTTAGATCAGGTCTAGTTTTGAAGATATTGAAGACTTTCGGTATTGGCAGTAGGGTACAAAAACTTTGAACTTAGTTTTGAAGGCTTTAGAGGCCCTAGATGAGGTTAAAAATTTGGGTGACAGGCACTTGCATGAGTCAATCCTACAGAGTGCTTCGTGGCCTTTTTGAAATGAGGTTATAATAGTTAATCAGGTCAACTGGTGATGACTTATGGTCTCCAAAAGTCGGGCCACCTGAAATGGCAGAAAATAATTTTCCTTCAAAATTTTTGTTTGGGTTTCAAAAGTTATTTTGTGTCGACTTTGATGTAATAAATTGAAAAATAAAATAATTCTAAGTTTGGTCGGCTCTAAGGGCTAAATTTTTGGAACCTTCTCGAGCGGTGGAAAATGCCTATATAAAAAAGGCCCGTAGTGTTGTCTAGAGTAGTTCTGGGTATTGATTTGAGGCTTTGTCCTATAGATTATTGTAAGGGAATGCCCATGTGGCTTTGCATATTGTAATTCTGAAAGTTTGTAATTCCACATTTGTGGAGATAATAAGAAGCCAATTTTCTATTCTTGCATATGATTGTTGTTTCTCTATTTCTGTTATGTATTTGTGGTATTAAGGGGAGCACCGTTCATCAATTCTCCTCTTTCTTAGAATTATTTACTGGTGACGATTCAGGTTCAGCTTCCTCTCCTCATATCTCTATCATCAAATTTTTAATACTTCGACAATCCTTTGTGTTATGGGTTGGGGACTTATGCATCTCACACCACATGCTTGTGTCTGTTTGTGTCTTTTTAGTAGACCACCATGTGTTCTTGGATGAATTTGAATGAGGTTCCTTGGTCACCTATTTTCCTATAAATTTATTGCCACCTTCAACCCTTGGCTTGTTGCTTGCAATGTAGTCCCTCTTCCCTTTCTACTTGAATTTATCTTCAATTTTTGTAGCATATTTATAGGTAGTTGCCAATGTCTCAATATTCAAAAATTCCATATTTGTTTGAATATACCTATGAAGTCCACTTCAATATTTCAAAATTTGATGCTTCTTTGAATCCTCAATATCGAGTTTCGCTGAAAGTGAATGGAATGTATTGGTGTAATCTTGAACAGATTGATCCCTCTTTTGTTGAAGAAGCTGCCACTCTATGTATTTTTGTTCATATACATCCTCCGGAAGGTAAGCTTCTTTTATGTATTCCACAAATTCTCCCCATGTGGGATTCTTATCAAGAGAAATTTCAAAACCATCTTTAGCAAATGATTCTCATTCTTTATTTGTGACTTTGGTTTCCCATGCTAATTTCACATGGGTTTCAGCTTTGAGGAGAGAAAATGTTATCTTTTCTACATTTGAGAAATTATTTACAGAAAAGTATCTATCCAACTTTGATAACCAATTATCAACAGCTTCAAAATCGACCTTTCCTTCAAAATTTGGGATGTCGAAATTGACCTGCACTTTGAAAGGGGTATTTCCATGAAATGATGTTTCTGATTTAGAGGGTTGTTGATTCTTTAGGAGGCGTGAAAATTGACTTATCATCTCCTCTCATTGCTTATTTAAAGCTTCCTTGACCAACTTCTTAACATCATCATCTGACATCTTCGATCGTGTGTGTCTCAAAGGTGGGTATTTTGACAAATCTTGTGTATCCAATCCTAATCTTTGGTAGGAAGACCTTGTGTAAATTGGCATAAAGGAGCATTCCCACTCTGATACCACTGATCTGATTTATGAAACCAAATTACAATACCTAGTGTGATACCTACAGTATTGTAGAATTCAATACGAAAATTGAGAACCAAATTATAAACCAAAAATTGCTCCATTCTATTGGAATATTTGAGTTTATACAAGTTTGATGGATCCCAAGGGTCATCAAAATCCCTTGGAAATGAAATGAAGACCCATCATAATATTTATTACAAATAAACTATTCAAACTATCAAAAATTATCAAAAAAACTATATATAAAAATTGGGTCTACTTGGAGAAGGCATAACTTTCTAGTCCTAGCTCCGATTTGTGAACTGTTTGATGCATTGGAAATGTATTTAAAAGAGCTAGAGTCAAATTTTGGAAATGCAAACTTCAAATTCCAGTTAGCATTTTTGCGCACTACTTTTGCCCAGAAACGCACCGTAGACCCTCAAAAATGCAGTTTACTAAAACATAGTAAGATTTGAAAAATTAAATTTCAGTGTTTTTCCCAATTTAATCCTGAGAAAACTGATTGGTCACTATTTTTGTCATCAAAATATTGACATTTCTCTTTAATCATAGAATGTTTGATGCCAATCTTGGCTAAAAACAACATTAGAAAGTACTGATATATTGGTCGAACATTCGACCAATTTGTGTCGCAATATTTAGCTGCTTTGACCACGATGCCAAACTATCGATAGTTGTATTTTGACCAAAGTTTGTCGCACTTTAGACCAATATTGGTTGAAATATTTGGCAGCTCCGACCAAGATGCCAAACTCACGATGGTCATATTTCAACCAAATTTCATCGCACTTTAGACCAATATTGATTGAAATATTTGGCAGCTCTGACCAGGATGCCAAACCCGTGATGCCACATTTCGACACAAAATGGTCAATTTTTAGACCATGGTTAGTCAAATTTTTGATGAAATATGGAATGTTTAAAAAAAAAATTGAAGATAAATATCCAAACTAATCACTGAAGACATCCTGATCGGTGATTAGTCTAGATATTTATCTTCAGGTGTCCACACTCATTCTGTTGCTTGTTGCCAGCGGGTCCCTGCTCATTTTATTTTCCAGCTTGCTTTAGGCTCTAGCAATCCATCTGCTCTGCTCTACGTGAAATTGTGGGTTTTTTCATTTTGTTTCAACTATTTGAAAGATAGGCTTTGACTGGTGATGCATAATTGGTTTGCATGTTTGTAGCATGGAAGTATTGTTGGGGATACTGGTGGTGCTGCGGACAGAGTCCTTAACCAGTTGTTGATGGAGATGGAAAGAAAATAGTTTTAATTATTGGTGCTACAAACAGACCTAATATCATTGATCCTACATTGCTAAGGCCTAGCTGACTTGACCAGTTGATTTATATTCCCTTACTTGATGAGTCCTCATGTTATCAAATTTTTAGTTCTTGCAAGAGAAAATCACCCATCTCAAAGGATGTGGACCTAATGGCACTGACCCATTATACCCAAGGATTTAGTGGAGCCGATATTAGAGAGATTTGTTAGCAGGCTTGCAAGTATGCTATTAGAGAAAATATTGAGAAGGTGAGTTTCAATTGTGGTGGCTTTTGCAAACTAGATTTGGTTATGAATTTCTTAATGGTTTTTTTTGAACTGGTTTGTTATAATTTTACATTTTTTGATTCAATTTTCCTCAACTTGTATCTTATTATTTCAATTTGTCATGTTCCCTTTCCTCTGCACTTTTATAGGATATTGAACGTGAAAGAAAAAGAAGTGAGAGCCCCGAGGCAATGGATGAGGATGATAGTAATGAGATAGTTGAAATAAAGGCTACTCATTTTCAGCAGTTAATGAAATATGCCTGAACAAGTGTCAGTGATGCTGATATTTAGAAGTATCAAGACTTTGCACAAAAACTACAACAATCTCGAGGCTTTGGTTCTAAATTTTGATTTCCAGATAGACCTGCTAGTGCTTCTGTTGGTGCTTCAGATGTATTTTCTACAATAAATAATAAGGATGATGATGACTTATACAGTTAGGAATCTTAGTACACAATTTTCATCTTAATGAAGTGACAAATGTGTCTCTTCTAGCAGGGACCTTCCGTTGACAAATAACCAATGCTATTCAATTTGGCTCTGACTTTTGCTTGTATGAGTTTTATCTGTTCATATGTTTGAAAATTTATTTAGTTTATCAGCCCTTTAGCCAAGGACTTACTAACTTGTAATTCTTTAGAGAAATATTAACTATAGAAAGGAAATTTACCTATGGAAACTTTTGCTCAAGCGGGTAGATAATGCTATGAAAACCTTTCTTTTAAAAAAAAAAATCCCAATGGAAAATATTCTATACTAAATCAATTCTACAATAAAGAAAGTCTAGTTCAATTGATAGGTATGGTGTGCATCCATTTTATGGAGATCTACTAAATTTTTTATATGATAAAGATCGCTACAAGTTGGCCCTTGGCTAGATCAATATTGCTCACAATCTCATTGCCAAAGTGGCCAAAGACTATGTTAGGCTAATAAAATATGGGGATTCTCTTTACCACTGCAAATCTTTGAAGGTTGCTACACTTGGATAGATATGTACCATTGTTAAGAGAATTGTACCGAGTTTGGCTTACCTCAAATAGGTGAGGTAGCATATGGTTATGTTCTTTTTTCTATCTATCTGGTTTTCACTACCTATCATTCCTTGGGATATCTTGCAAGGGTTCTATAAATTGATGGTCTATATTTTGGTGGGTTTCTTGTATGGGCCTATGAAATTTTTTATCTTGTCTTTTTTTTCAATCCTACAACTAGATTTTGATACGTGGATTGCTTGTAAGGAACTTTGATACCACCATTTCAGTAGTTCTTCATATGATAGTTTTCTATGCAGTCCCCAGTCTAGGTTTTATTTGTAGATTTTTTATCTCAATATTAAAAGAATTAATTTAGTTAAATATAGCTTTATGTCTCAAACACAATGAAAAATAGGATGTGAATTTAATCTTTCTAACAACTAAAGAGTCAAAAAAGGTAACAGATGGTTCAATATAACCTACAACTTTGTCCATGTAAGGGTTGAACTCTAAAATTTATGGTATGAAGACCTGCAACTTGCAACTAAGAATATGATACTGAATAATTTTGACTTATTTTAAAAATTCAGGAAAACTTAACCATTTCTATAGCGATTAAGTTTTTAAAAAAGTATACTTGATTGATGACTCAATATTTGTAACCTCTCAAAAACTTTTCCTTTCCACTTCAATATCTTTCCTTGATAATTCTTGATCTCGTTAGAACCACTAGAAAAATAACAATGACAATAGAACTTGCTACTTTAGAAAATTGCATCAATACTTAACTTAAACATTATAGTCATGTTCAGGGTGTAACAAAATCAACACAATGAATATATGGATTTCAACTAGTGTGCACAAAATAGTTCTGTATTTAGAAAGTACAACCAACAAAATTTAGCAATATGAAGAGATACCAAAAGAACTACCCACAATAAAAAGTAATAAATATAAATATGGCAGGCTGACAACAAAAATGTAAACCCAATCCTAAGATATTGCAAGAAGAATACATCCCTCACAACATCTAACAGATATAGCTGAGGAATTTAATTGTTGTTGAATAGTTAACTTATTGGACATATTTAACAATGTTTAAAACACCTTCGACAAAATAGGAGACTTGAATGGTTTGATCAGGCTCAGAAAAGTCTAGTAAAGAGCCAAATAGAAGACACCACAGTATTCTACTTAATACTATCATGACATACCACTAATTAGTGCATGATTACATTCTACTTAATACTATCACGACATACCTTATTTTTCCATCTTCTGGTTGAATTCCACTACCCTTTATTCTTTTCTCTTTTTCATCTTCCATTATTTCATTCCACTCCATCGATGGAATCATAGGAGGACGCTCGTACTTTGGGTTATCCTTTAGAGCCCTTCTATATTGGTCCCTCAAAGTCTTTATATGTTTGGATGCTCTTTTAAGAATCATGACTCTGTCAAAAGTTTTATTTCCAAAGAGGTCCTCTAAAGATTTAATGAGCTGATTTTTTAAGTTAGCATCCTGTTCATTCCACCTTTTTTGAAAAAACAAAATTGTTAGATATCATAACTTTAATATAGTACAATAAATGGAAGATAAGAAAAATATTGTGACAATATTATGAAGCTACATACCTTTTATGTATGCTGGGCCCAAATAGCTTCAATCTCATTTCAAAAAGATGATCATAAAAAACATCATTTCCTACAAACATATCATGGGATTATCAGTCCAAAATGAGTTATGTATAAGTAAACTACAATTAAACTGTAAATAATAACAATTTTAAAGCACCTGGAAGCTTTGGTACTTTTAACAGAACCATATTGTTCTTGTTCAACAACAATGTCCCCACAAATGAACTAGTACTAGTAACATGGGCTGATCCAGGAAATGGTTAATCTTCACTAGTACTAGTCTAATCTATTCTTCTACCAAGTGTAGGTGTATCTATTAGTGCACAAAATAGGTCCGTGCAGTGTATAAAATTCACACAAGAAAAATAATCAATGCATGATTAGCACATAACAAAATATAGAAAAATAAGGTTTTACCAATTATAGCTAGTACAAAGGAAGATGTCTGCAAGCACCTTGTTGCAGACAATGTAGTCATCGATGGTGGAATGTTAATCGAAGGAGGCATCTACACTTCATCATGAGCTGAAGATTACATTGTTAGCGAAGACATTTGCAATGGATAAAGATTAAATGGGGGTACTAGAAGAATCCCAAACATAAGTTGAGTCAATAATGCATACAAAGGTTAAATCAATGGTTAAAGGTTTAAGGATTATTTACATGAAGGTTGTGCGGTGCTACAACCCTCACCATATTGACCATGATTCACATGTGTCAAAAAATATTGTAAGAAGAACACATCATATTTTAGATGATGATCCATAAGATAGTATAAAATATAAACATCTATTGAACTTTAATTATTGCTTAAGATTAATTACTGCTTACATTAATACAATTGACTCTATGTATCAATTCTTCTTCGAGTTCCTTTCTCTCCTTAGTTTTGTTTGCTTCCATTATAAGGTTAAGAATTTGTTTACCATATTTAGTTTTTATTTGAGTAGCCATGAATACATGGTTAGAGTTAGATGTGATGTCATCTATAAATTCCACCTCAACTTCAGATCGTAATTGATCTGCTACCATTTCTGCTTTTCTCTATCAATAAGTATCAAGTTGTGACATCAATATCAGTAAAATTCTATCAAAATAACTCCAAAGACATAAAGAAAAGAACATAATAATATGACATTTGTTTCTATATAATTTTTAGAATTACACTAATTAAGGTTTACCTTTGATGAAGAAGGTATACTATGAGGAACATCCCTGCCTGTACCTTGAGGTGGATCCATGTCACCCTGTGACAAAGATTAGTAATTCTTAACAATCAGAAGTGATTGGAGTCAATATTAATTGGAGGTAATTGGTTTAAATGTTATACTTACCAGTCCTATGATAGGGATTTTTTTTGTATCTACACGATTCAAATTGTAATCTATCAGAAGCTCTTCCCCTGCACTTATTGATTTTATCACACATACAAATACACAATTTCCCTCGCATGCCTCGAATATACAATTCGACCACTTTTTAGTTGACACAGGTCAAGAACTATTTATAAAACCTACAATATTCCCTATTTCTTTTGGCCTTCCATCAATAGACATAGTGAAGCTTTTAGTTTGATTATTTTCTTTGCATTGTATATAATTTGCTGACAATGCATACCTACGCATACTTTTTTTATATTGCACAATCAACATCCAATTCTTGTAATTGTAACAAGGTCCTACATACTCCATCAATTTAAAAACTTGATTATAACTGACCTTTATGCCATCCATGGAAAATAAGCCCAAACCATGTAATGAAGATGGAGCTATGTGATATATGTTAGGAATAGTCCCAAGAGATAACTAAGAGGGTGGGGTTGGGGGGGGGGGGGGGGGTGAATCAATTATCTACAAGATTCAATTCTTTATCCAATTAAGTATACTTAAACATAAAGCATAAACACAATGAAAGAACATATGAACACAACACCAATATTTTGGTTATGGGGAAACCCAAATAGGTAAAAAATCGGGTGGGAATTGACACCCACTAATATTCTACACTAGAGTATTATGATCCTTGTTAGAAGATCCTTAACCTTTTTAGGAGCTGCTTTACAATATATTTAGTACAATAGACCTGGTCAAGGGTCGAACCCTATTAGGATTCTTTTACAATTGTCCTTGTTAGGAGAGAGGACACACTGTCCGAGAGAACACTGCTCAAAGGGGTGAAGGCTACAACCTTTTGTTTAATAGATACACACTATATTTAGATCTTGGTGAACTGCACTTTGACCTGCTATCTAGATCAGTTCCAATGTATAGCACAAATACTTTACTTGGTCACATTGACCTTCTTCTAATGGCTCAACACTTCGCACACTCTACTATGCTCTGCTTAATCAACCATGAACCACACTAAAGCAATCACAAATGACTTCCTATAAATATCTTTCCTCTAAATGATATATTCAAGTTGGCCTATTAGAACCACCTTGAAATCATATTAGAGAAACCATAAAAAACTCCAATAAACATTTTGTTGGCTCTACTATGCACGCAACGTATTCTGGGACCTGTCTAATAAGATAATTGTAGACGCATGCTACACACTGTTGGCTCTAACAAAACAATTGGATCTTTCTCCTCAAGCTAAATTAATTCATGCACTCTTAACCAAACATCAATAACTCTCCTCTAAGCTTAAATCCAAGGGCCCATACCCACAAGATGGGCACAACTCTAGAACCAATAAAATCTTTTTCGGCTCTTCTAAACAAACATAGGAAATTGTTGTTGGCGAATAGCGACTACATAACTTCACTTATACTGATTATAAGGCTATGCATCCATAACTAAAAAATCACTAACATGTCTTCAACATATATCCAAGTGCGCAAGGCTCCATGATAACTGTACAAACAACCATACATAGAACACTGCCTATTACTCTATTAGGAACACTGCTAACATAAGTTTCTATATAACTATCTGTACTAATAGTTAACCTCTGTGCCCATGATATCATGCTGATATCATGTCCATCCTACATATACTAAAAGCTTACTGCATAAGACCTCCACACATGCTACTTTCCATATGTTGTCATCAATGACAAACATATAGTCAGTACTGGCCTACTGGCATATCTCCAACAATTTCCCCCTTTGGCATTGATGGAAACATGTGGAATGAAAAACCACCACCAACCCAAATGATCATTTCTTTTATAACATTCTCCATTTCCTATTCAAAACTCCCCAAAAGATGAATCCTCCATCTACTGCAATATTTTCCAATATTCTCCATTTCCTCAACTGAACTGCTATCATAACTTAATGTTGCACCTCCTAAGTACATTAATCCTCCTTTTTACTTATATTTTTCATGACTCTGTATATTAATCCCCCTTTGACATCAATGGAAAAGGGTGCCATTCATTTTAAGCACTGGTACTACTCCTGAGGTAGAGTAGTCAACCTTCCATTAGTCCTTGAGGACTTTCCTTCTTTCTTCTAAGCAGAATTAGGGAAGGGAATTACTCCCAACTTCTCCCTGAGATACTCAAAAGTATCCTTAGGAAAGGGTTTTGTGAATATATGTGCCAACTGATCTTTAGTACTCACATAGTCCAACTTGACTTCTTTCTCTGCCACTTTCTCTCTTAGGAAGTGATACTTGATCTCAATGTACTTTGTCTTTGCATGTATCATAGGGTTCTTTGACATATTGATAGTGCTAGTGTTATCACAGTGAATAACAATAAGATAATCAATTTGAATTCCAAAATCCTTTATCATCTGCTTGATCCAAACAATTGTAGAACAATTCAAGGCTACTGCAATATACTCCGCTTCTACTGTTGACTGAGAAATACAATTTTGTTTCTTGCTTGTCCAAGTGACAAGTTTATCACCAAGAAACACTGCTCCACCTGATGTACTCTTTCTATCATCAACACATCCTGCCCAATCTGCATCAGTGTATACATGAAGCTCAACATTTTCTGAATTGGGATACCATAGAAAATAATCTATACTACCCTATAAGTATCTAAATATTCTCTTTACTACCATGAGGTGACTTTTCTTAGGTTCTACTACAAATATTCCAACTATGCCAGCTTCATTGGAAATGTTAGGTCTAGTCTGAGTAAGATATATAAGTTTAACAATCATAGACTTATACAATGTTATATCTACTACTGGTGAGTCATCTTCTTTTGTAATCTTGCATCTAGTGATCATAGGTGTTCCTATTGGCTTGCAATCATCCATCTTGAATTTCTTTAGTATCTCTTTCACATATTTGGACTGATTAATAAAAATTTCTTTTTCTATTTGCTGCACATTTAGTCCTAAAAAGTATTTGATAGGACCAATCATACTCATCTCAAACTCATTCTGCATTTCTTTGGAAAATTCTGTAATTAGTTTGTCATTACCTCTGAAGATAATGTCATCGACAAATATAGCTACAAGTAGTAGACCTTTAGATGTCTCTCTAATGAATAGATTACAATCTGCTGCTCCTTTCTTGAATCTAATCTTTGTTAAATATCCATCTAGTATTTCATACCATGCTCTAGGGGCTTTCTTAAGTCCATAGAGGGCCTTCTTCAATTTGCATACCATATCAGGTATGTCTGATAAGGTGAATCCTTCTGGCTTCTCAATGTATACTTCTTTCAAATCTCCATTTAGGAATGTTGACTTGACATCCATCTGATATACTTTGAAGTTTTTGACTGTAGCATAAGCTAGAAACAACTTAATAGCTTCTAATCTTCTCACAAGTACAAAATTGTTTGAATAATCAATGCCTTCTCTTTGTGCATACCCTTTACATACTAACCTTGCTTTGTTTCTTACTACTATACCATCTTCAGTCATCTTGTTTCTGAATATCCACTTTGTTCCAATCACATTTTTATCACTAGGTCTTGGGACTAGTTCCCAAGTGTCATTCTTAACAATCTAATAAAGTTCTTCTTTCATAGTATCATGTCAATCTGAATCATTACATGCATCTTCAACACTTAAAGGTTCAATCTGAGATAGTAAACATACCGCTTCACTGCTAGCTAAGTTCTTTTCTTGGGATCTTGTTAAGACTTTGCCGCTCTGATCTCTAATGATGTCTTTCTTGGAATGATTACTAGATATAAACTTTGGAACTTTAGGTGATGCTAACTCATCAGACTTAGGAGTTTCTTCTTCACTTGTCTCAGGGTCATTTAATAACACATCAATACTATCAAACATTTCTTCAATAACTATCTCACTAGTGGAGGGTCTGGGTTCTTCTTCAATCATGGGTGAGTAATCATGATATCTTTCTTGAACCATAAAATTTTCATCAATCTTAACATGAGCACTTTCAATGATCTTTTTCAATGTTAAATTGAAACATCTATAAGCTTTACTTTTAGTAGAGTAACCAAGGAAAATACCTTCATCACTTCTTTCATCAAACTTGCGTACTGCTTCATCCCTCTTGATGTAGCACTTGCTTCCAAATATTATGAAGTATTTTACTGTGGGAACATTACCAAACCATAGCTCATATGGTGTTTTGTTAGCATCTGACCTTAATTTAATTATGTTGATGGTGTAGACTATTGTATTAACCACATCTCTCCAATAGGTGTGTGCAACTTTTCCTTCAATCATGATGGTGTGCGCTATATCAAGGATGATCCTATTCCTTCTCTCTGCAATTCCATTCTACTGAGGGGTTCTAGGTGCACTTAACTATCTCTTTATGCCATGTTCTTCATAGTACTCATAGAATCTGTCAGAGGTGAATTCTCCTCCTCTATCCGATCTCAAACATTTTATCTTTAGTCCAGATTCATTCTTAACCTTAGCTTTGAATATTTTGAACTTTTCAAATGCTTATGACTTATCTTTCAATAATGCAACCCACATCATCCTATTATAATTATCAACAAACAAAATGAAATACCTTTCACCATAGTATAATCTTGTTTGAGTTGGACTACATAGGTTTATGTGAATCATATCCAACTTGTTCTCTGCTGAATTTTGCTTGCTCCTGAATGAATTTCTCACATGCTATCCCATTACACATTCCCTGCATATAGTATCAACTGGCTTTGCTATGCTAAGTAGATCTCTTATTGCCTTTACATTGCTTATCTTTACTATGTTATCAAAATGGATATGACATAGTCTTTTATGCCACAACCAACTGTCATCAACTTTAGCAAAAAAACAACTTTCTTTTGAATTAAGTTGAAAAACATTACCTCTTGTCTTTAAACCTAATGCAATCATAACACCATCCTTGTTTTTAATGATGCATTTGTCATCTTTAAACTCAAATTGATAGCCTTTTCCAAGTAGTTGTCCAACACTGAGAAGGTTATGTTTCAAACCATCAACATATAGAACATCATCAGTACTATTCTTTCCATCCAAGGTGATGACTCCTCTACCAACTATTGGTTTAGGAGTTTTGTCTCCAAATCTAACCATACCACCATTGTATTTGTTCAGATGAAAAAATCTATCTTTATTAGCTGTCATGTGATGTGAACAACCACTATCTATAATACATTCTATTCTTATATCATCTTGTGAAATCAATGCTAGCTCTTGTCCCTTTTTATCATCTTTGTGATTTGTCTTATTATTCATTTTGTCTACAATAGAAATGAATCCAATTTCTTTTTCACCTAATTCATCTTCTGAAACTCCATCTCTAGCATAGTACCATTCCTTAGGATACTTAGGCTTGTAATCCTTTTTGAACTTTCTAGCTCTAGTAGGACACTTAGATTCAAAGTGACCGATCTTATTACATGAAAAGCACTTAAATGGTAATTGACCTTCATATTTTCCTTTTCCTTTCTTTTCTCTTTTGGTAATCATAGCAATGAAATCATCTAGTGTTTTTTCTTCATCATCATCATCATCAAAATTACCAGAAGTGTTTGCAGATTTCTTACCATGAACTATTTCTTTGAAGGCTATTTCACTCTTTGGTTCTCACTTCAATCTTGAAATCTCAAAAGCTGAGATTTTTTTGATCAAGGTCTCTCTCTTGAAATTAGATGTAATCTACATGGTCTCATCAAGGATGTTGATCTTTCTCTCATAATCAGGAGTGAGAGTAGTCATTACTTTGTCCATAATGTCCTCCTCTGAAATCTCTCCACCATTGTTTCTGATTCCAACAACTGCTTCATTTATCCTTTGATTATAAGCTCTGATGTTTTCTTCAGGAAACATCTCTAATGCATTGTATCTTTTCTTCCATGTCTTTCTATGCACATCCTTTGCTTGTTTTTCTCCTTCAAATATGCCTTCTAGGTCCTTCCATATTTTGTGGGCTGTATCTACCTTTTTTATTTATGAAAACTCACCTTCAAATAGAGCATCGATAAGGGCTTCTTTAGCTATAGAATTCTGATGAAACAATTCCTTTTTCTTCTTAGTAGCATCATCCTATGCAAGGTCTTCCAAGGAAGGGATCTTGACTGCTTTGATAGTTACATCAAAAACTTCAAAAGCAATGCACTACAAATGAGTCACCATCTTGTTCTTCCAATCAAGATAATTCTCTCCATCAAACTTAGGACTTTCTTTTCTAAATTATGCCATCTAATCAACCTCAAGCTATTAAAATTTCTCTCTGAGGCACTTGGATTTGATACCAATTGTTAGAAATAGTCCCAAGAGATAACTGAGAGGGGGGGGGGGGGGGTGAATCAGTTGTCTACAAGATTCAATTCTTTATCCAATTAAGTATACTTAAAAATAAAGCATAAAAAAAATGAAAGAACACATGAACACAACACCAATATTTTGGTTATGGGAAACCCAACTAGGTAAAAACCCTGGTGGGAATTTACACCCACTAATATTATGCACTAGAGTATAATGACCCTTGTTAGAAGATCCTTAACCCTGTTAGGAGTTTCTTTACAATATATTTAGTATAGTAGACCTAGTCAAGGGTCAGACCCTATTAGGAGTCTTTTACAATTGTCCCTATTAGGGGAGAGGATGCATTGTCTGAGAGCACCCTACTCAAAGGGGAGAAGGCTACAACCTTTTGTTTAATAGTTACACACTATATCTAGATCTTGGTGAACTGTGCTTTGACCTAATATCTAGAAAAGTTCCAATGTATAGCACAAATACTTTACTTGGTCACATTGACCTTCTTCTGATGGCTCAAAACTTCACACACTCTGCTCTGCTCTACTTAATCAACCATGAACCACACTCAAGCAATCACAAATGATTGCCTATAAATATCTTTCCTCTAAATGATATAATCAAGTCAGCCTATTAGAACCACCTTGTAATCATATTAGAGAAACCATAACAAACTCCAATAAACATTTTGTCAGCTCTACTATGCATGTAACATATTTTGGGACATGTCTAATAAGATAATTGTAGACGCACGCTACACATTGTCGGCTCTAACAAAACAACTAGATCTTTCTCCTCAAGTTGAATTAATTCATGCACTCTTAACTAAACATCAATAACTCTCCTCTAAGCTTAAATCCAAGGGCACATACCTACAGGATGGGTGCAACTCTAGAACCAATAAAATCTCTATCGGCTCTTCTGAACAAACACATGAAACTATTGCTGGAGAATAAAGTCTGCATAACTTCACTTATACTAATTATCAGGCTATGCATCCATAACTAAAACATCAATAACATGTCTTCAACATATATCCAAGTGTACAAGGCTCCATGATAACTGTATGGACAACCATACATAGAACACTACATGTTACTCTGTCAAGAACACTGCTAACATAAGCTGCTATATAACTGTTTGTACTAACAGTTAACCTCTGCGCCCATGATATCATCTTGATAGCATGTCCATGCTACATATACTAAAAGCTTACTGCATAAGACTTCCACACATGCTACTTTTTATATGTTGTCATCAATGACAAACATACAGTCAGTACTAGCCTGCTGGAAAATCTCCAACAATATATCCTTTCATTAATAGAAAAATCAGTGTTAACTGGAGGTAGTTCCTTGGGTACCCATTCTTTCTAAAGATGTGTGTACCTTAATGGAACCTTCATGTCACCTTTGGTCTCATTATCATAAGAACATTACCCCCCCTCAACAAGGAAAATAACATTCATTTATCAAATTTTCTTCTAATCTTTTGACCTCTAGTTGATCTCTCTATTTTAGACCTACTAGATGTCTCACTTTTGTCTTCTATTCTTGCATTTTCCTCACTTGAGGAAGAGAGATCAGACAAATACCTATTTGGTGATACCTACAATCCATCAAATGAAAGACATAGTAGGATCTATATATTTTTTTGACTAAAGAGAAGGAAACCAAATAATAAATTATACCTGTCGATCCATGTCAAAGGTGTTAAATTTCCCGCATATGTAAATCATTTATCTTAAGTTAGCCAAAAATTACATGATATGTAAGCTACAAATTACATAGAAGACAAAATTTACATGATGCAAAATATACTCCATGACTATAGAGTTCAACACATAATAACTTAATTCAAATTTATATGAATAAATCAATACCTCATACATGACATTGATCATACCTTGACATACATTTCATTGATCATGTTATTGATCATCCTCCTCATCCATGTCATCATCATGAATATCATCATCATCATCATGAATACTATCATCATCATCATCATCACCATCACCATCATCATCATCACCATCATCATGACTATCATCATCATGACCATCATCATCATGACCATCATCACCTTGATCAACACCATCTTCATCACCATAATCATGATCGTCACCATCATCACTATCAATATCGTTAGCATCACTGAAATCATCATCATTTTCTTCTTCTTATTCTTCTTCATTGTGTAAGAGTCGTTCGTGATCATTATTTACTTCATTTTTTGATTCTTTAGTATCTTCTTCTTCCATCACATTATATTATACTGGCCTTCCTCTTGGATCATGTCTAACAACAAATGACCAACCCGGTTTATGTGGAACAAAAAAGTAAAACACTTGCTTACATTAGCTTGGAAGAACTTAGGGCTCATCTCCAACGGACTCAAATGACCTTGTATTAATCATTGTAAATCCACTATCGTATTCAATAATAGTCCTATCAGGATCATTTTGATTCAGCTGTAGCTTGTACCATTTGATGACAAATAGAAATAATTTGAATGAATTAAAGAAGCGCTCAAGTATATCATCCAAAATTCCATAGTATCGATTTTTAGATTTTTGAGGATGTATGTCATTTCTAGATTAAATATTAGTGACCTCGAAGACTACACTTATCCTAGAATCATAAGTTTTCTTTGTGTTGTCTAAATTTTTTATGTGAAATTTATTGCCATGGTAGTACATAGCTTTGTGGTGTTTGATCTGCAATTATTCAAACATGTCAAGATTATTTGCATTGATCCGTGAGTTGATATTAAACTTATGGGTCATGGTTAGTAAACTTATACGTACCTTTCTACCTCTTAAACCATATGCTAGATCAAGTACCATTAGCGTAACATTGGGATCTCCATTACAATGAGCTTCTTTATCCAATGATACAACACCATCCCATGTTAATGAGCGACCATTTTCTTGAGATTGTTGAATCCATACTGTCATCCAATTAAGATTGTTTGCAATATACAAATGTAGTGCATCCCACTCACGACCAACTGTAAAGAAAATAAATAGACTTCTTAGAAACAACTTATATTGAAGATCTCTAAGATTTAATGAACTAAAATAACATCGTATAATTACCTCTTACTTTCCTCAATGTACCTTTCCCCATCAAGTACTCCCCTTTGAATTTGTTAATAGAGTTGGGATCCCAAATGCGATCTACATGGATATTTGTTGCAAACTTGAGAAGATATTCACTAATGTACACCATGGTCTGGTATACCATATATCCCTCCACCATAGACCCCTCAGGACGTGCTCTTTGTCAAACCAAGCCCTTCATAAATTTCAAGTTCCTCTCAACCATCCACATTGACCTAGTTTGTACAAGTCCACACAATTCAATCTCCTCAACTTGATGTATGAGGTAATGTTCTTGAGCATTGAAAAAAGTTAGAGGTAGACACTTTTGCATTTCACACATAAGCTGGGGAATTTTTCTCTTCCAATATTTTATATCTTTTTTTTATCAATTTATTTAGATGATAACCACCTAAAAGAGATTCAACTCCCAAGAACATATAAACAAGATTTTAGATAAAAATATATAATAAATTACATAAAAAGTAAAGCAAGTCATAAATATAATATCTGCACAAGTCTAAGAAATAACACTTCTAACCTCATGTATTCTCCAAGATTGTATATAACTTGTTTAACACTGTTGTCAAACTAGTCTGGGAGGGATAGAGGTAGGACATACTTCAATGATTAAAAAATAATCTTTTCAATATATTGTAAAATAATACAATAAAAAGTCATGCAATTTTACAAATATATTGTAAATAGAGAACATGACTTACCTTGACGAAGGTATGCCAATCATGTGTTTTCAACCCTGGCCCAAAATCACCTTTCTTTGATACAAGACTACTTATATTTGCAGCAAATCCTATTGGAAATTTTATTTTTTTATGACTTCTTTTAATGCATCACTTTGCTGCTCAGTTAATAACGAAGGAAGGGCACTCGTATTTATGCGGTCTCCATTGCTATTTGATTCAATAAAAGTTTTCAATGCACGATTGGATTCATGAATGCCATTACAAATTTTGGCAATTTTTTCTTTGTCACACCTTCCATCCAATATTTTCCATAGTGTCTCTGTTACATTCTTTCCAATATGCATAGCATCAAACAAATACATGATTAGAAGATCCTTGTAGTACGAAAACCTACTAAATTGACTAGGATAACTTTTTATTCTTGTAGGAAGTTGGTCATTGATGCCTTGACGACCTTCACGAGCATCAATAACATCATTAGTAAATAAAAGACAATATCAAAACATAAATTTTAGAAAAAAATCATCAGATGGAATGACATTACCTCGACGATTTAGTCTATTGTATTCCAACTTCCATAGACAAGGTGTCATTATTCGTGGCCTTGATGCTATCTCTTCTTTCCCATTGAAAAAATATTTTTCAATAGTTTGATACTTATGATTATTGTGGAGAAATTTCTTAAAATCATCGAACACCTACTTTCCTAAACTTCCTAAATGACAAGATTTCATCTTTGGACCACAAACTAGACATAAAAATTTACCCTTTGTCTGAAGACCTAAAAGATACCATACAGTTGGATCATGTACAATTATCATGTGCAACTTAAACATACAAAAATAATGTGTAAGCACTATAACATACCAAAAATACGTGACCTTAACATAAATATATAACATACCACAAAAATGAGTTAGCCTAGGGGCATCATGTATTTTCCATACAAGCATTGCATGGAATTGAAATTTTCTTTGTCCTATTGGTCTAGAGATGTCATACATAATGACTCCATTCCATAAAATCAACAACTCATCAATAAGGGGCTCAATATACACGTTCATATCTTTAACTTGGTACTTACCTAGTTGAATGAACAAAATAATTACATAATTATTATGACCATCTTGATGTGGTGTTTATAAATTAATTTACATAATTATTAAATGAAAAAATACCTAATACAATCATTGACAACATTATGTGCTCCCTCTTTATGGACATCCAAGGAGGAATGTTATTGTTAATAAAAAAAAAGGCCACACTAAGTAAACAGATCTCATATCTCCAAATGGACTGAAACCGTCCGCTACCAATAAAATCTTGAGATTATGAGGTTCTTCTTTAAAGTGTGGCCATGTTGTTTCTATGTCTTTAAATGTAGAACCATCCACAAGTATTTGCATAATGTCATCTTGACTTCTATTGCGTGCATGGTAATCCATAAATTGTACCAAGCTAGTGCACCTAAATAATCATTGAAGACGTGGAATAATGGGAATGTACCGAAGAGTCTTGTGAGACACCTTTTTTGTTATTTGATCTGACCAATATCTACTAGTATGACAATTAGGGCATTTTGTTGCAAATTCATGTTATTTGTGATATATAATGTGATCATTGGGACATGCATGTATTGTTTGATACTTCATTCCAATTTGATTCATAATGGTAGATAATTCTCAGTACGAACGAGGCTGAGTGTTTGATGGTGGTAACATAAACTCACCTATCAACCTACAACAAAAAATATGAATTGTTAATATAATGAATCGTAATGGTATGCTAACATTAAAGATGACAAAAATGACATACCTTAGCATATGTGACATTTCTACATTGGATAAACCATTCATAACCTTCAAGTTGACCAACAACACTATAGCAGAGAGAATAGTTATTTGGGAGCCTTGTTATAGGGGCTCGTATGCCTTCTCAAGTATAGCTATATCAAAACCATCTTCATCATCATTATCAGA
The DNA here is from genome assembly GCA_027943335.1 of Chamaecyparis obtusa. Classification (NCBI taxonomy): domain Eukaryota; kingdom Viridiplantae; phylum Streptophyta; class Pinopsida; order Cupressales; family Cupressaceae; genus Chamaecyparis; species Chamaecyparis obtusa. The sequence continues at coordinate 900,344 of BSBK01001523.1, read as the reverse complement.
TGTGCTAGTACATCATCATGATCATCTTGATCAGCTACGCCAATACCATCTTCTTCAATCATGTCCTCTGGAACATTATCAGCTACACCAATACCATCATCTTCAATTGTGTTCTCTGTTACAGGATCATCTTCTTCCATGGGAGTGTTATCTTTGGCTTGGATATTCACACCTCCATGTTCCTCCAATTGGAAATTAACATTCAGCAACTGACAAAAATCATGCCCCCCTTCAATGTGACCATGTTGCTGACAATCACTCTGGGCTATTGTGATTAGAATTCTTTGATTCTTTAAGCCCTTACACTTTTTGCAAGGACAATTACATTTATCAACGTCTTTTCTTTGGAACTAAGACCACAATCTAGCAATTGTCTCGTTATTTTGTTTTGGGTTCATATTACTAGGTGTGGACTTTCTTCACAAGCTATAAATATACAAAATGTAAACATACAAACATTAGTAGTATCTTGTATATAATAAAAAAAATAAAATTTAAAGATTATACAAGATTTACAAATACACACACAAATCATGCTCACTAGACCACAAAATATTCAAAAGGATAAGTATTTTGGGAGTTATTATTATTTTGGGAGTTACACAAATCTCCTCACTAGACTACTGAATCTATGGATATTATTCTTGATGTTGAATTAAATCAAGAATGTGAAGTTAAAGCAATTACATCAAGCTGCAAATTATCAAGGCTGGAATTTTGAAATTCTTCATTAATCGAGCATCATAAGGATGCTGAATTATCTCTTTTAATGGAAGACTATGTTATTTGAAGGTTGCCAAGTAGTATTGATCCAACACTTAGAAGGTTTGGAAGGTTCGACAGGGAGATTGATATTGGGGTTCTAGATGAAGTAGGCAGGTTGGAAGTGCTTCGCATCCATACAAATAATATGAAGCTCTCTGATGATGTACGTATATTGGGGCCTTATTTTTTGTACTTTTATATCTAATATTAAATAGTTCTTGGATTTTGAAAGCATTTATTAATCAAGTGTAATAACATGATCAAGGGATGGTTTAATCATTAAGAGTCACAACTACCAAGAAATAGAGCATCATGATTACATATAGAGAAGCTATCAAAAGTGCACTATAAATGAACAAAAAAAAGTAGAGGATAAAAGAGATGTTATAGGTTTACATCACACATGCTTAAGGCAAAAGTTCCTAATACAACTGAAGAGAGTAATTAATATGGAAATTGAATCAAATGTAAGAAACATATGACATTAATTTTCAAAGACAGTGACAATTTAAAAGAATTTGAAAAATACAGTGTACAAGCAATGATAGTGTGCCATGGGAAGTCACAATAAGTATGATCCCATAGAGGATTTTTATTGTTTCCTAAAAGAAGATCATTTTCAGAGTGAGATTTAGCTACATAGAGGTGAAGCCATGATATACAAAAGGTAAGAGAACCTCAAAGTTTCTGACATACAACACTATCATGTCAAAAGGACAACAAAGTGTAGTTTTTAGAACAATGGAACAATCATCTCTCTTAAAAGGAACAACCATCATGTTATAGAGTTATTGAATATGGCCATTATCATGAGATCATAGGGAAAAACACATCTATCTACTATTAATGAACAATTTCTTCAATAGAGGCAATTTTGAATTCTATGCTCATGTGAAATGGAAATGTCACTCAGTTTGAAGTCCTAATATAATAAATACAATAATAAGACATTGACATATCATGCCTTAAATCAGCAGCAATCACAATAAGAAGATGGAACAACCACAAGGTACAAGCATGTGCAAGTCATTGTAATCATTGGAGATATGTTAAAGGTTAAGTACAATAGTAGAGCACAACCATGATACAATTAATGAAAGTGCCATAAAACACCATGATATTTATAATCAATCATAGAGAAAAGAGACAGTGTAGCAAATGTTTACATATTCCACTTAGTTTGTTCAAGATTATAGTTTGTTCAACCTCTTCCCGTAAAAATTGCATCTATACTTTAGTTAAAATAGTTTAGTTTTACAACATGAACAATAACTAATTTATGATTTGCCAATAAATTTTTTATTAATAACAAGTTAACAACAATGCATTGCCTTTAGTTCTACTTCAAAAGTTAATATGTGAAAGTTTGTCAAAAATTTAATAGTACATAAAGTACATCATATTCTTGCATGAATTTAATTGAGAATACAAATCCACTTAACAATGCTTATACTTGTATTGATATTATTGATTTTTAAATTAAAATTAATTAACATCAAAATAAATACACTCTAGAAACTAGAAATTAAAAACTCCATTGTTCCAGATTATAGAGATCATAATAGTGAATGTAAACTAAGTTAATGAGTACTAGGAATGGACCAAGTTAATGATCGATTCCAATCATAACAGTGAATGTAAACTATGTTCAAGCAATGAAAATGTAAATTCATTTGAAATCTGCTAGTCACTTCCTGTGAGGGTACAGTCTGACTATATTATTGACAAACATTTATTTTTATGGTTGATATGGATTCAAATGATTTCTAGGATATGGTGTTACATTTCATTGCATTTTTTAATAGTTTTGTAGATGTTTGGAAGGCATTTTAGGTCCTCAAAATGTGACTGTCCCTGTACAGTCAGGGAATGTAACACTCATGATAAATTGATGCAATGATTGGATTTAAGATTGTTTATTTTTCATGCATAGTGAGTATGTTGGAATGGATTCCATTTAAGTTGAATCCCTTTGTAAATGTCCAAGGGTTATGAAGAAGGTTAGTGTGTGGGAGTCGAAGGAAGAGTGATTGTTCTTGAATAGTGCACCAATGAAATATCATGAAGAAATGATGGATCAAAAGTATTTATTGTTTTCCATGAATGGATTGGAGTTAAAAATAATGTATTGTCACTATGTTATATGTTTCAGATGTGTTGGATGTAGATTATAGAGATCATAACAGTGAATGTAAACTAAGATCTGGAATCGATCATTAACTAGCTTCACCACACCATTGTTCTTTTTCACCCCCTTTTCTAACTTGCTAATGAGTTTCTTCACACTTTCCTGGTGAGAAGAGCTTTGAAGTGCCACATGGGAAAGGGCTGAGGACATTATTGTGGAGAAGCCTTCTGATCTTAGTTGAGTGCTAATTGTAGGGAGAGCTAATCATGATGTTATTAAGATTTATAATAGTCTCTTGAATATTGAAATTTAGTTAAAGGGGAAATGGGTTGCATCACTTGATAATTATGTTTCAAAATTTCATTCCAAGATTATGCATTTAAAATAGACCACCCATTATTGAACACACATACACAAAACATTGTAGATAATATTGTACATAGATTCAATTGAAAGTTACCTTGGTTTGTACCCTTCCCAGATATTGCAAACTTCAATTTTCTTCACGCTGCAAGTAGCCCTCCTAATAAAATGAGGATAATCAAGCCACCAAGATAGCCTAGAATGATTGGGGTTTTGTTGAAGAATTTTATGCATGGCTCATCAATTTTCAATGTCATGAGAAATGAAATATAACACACCATCAGAAACATAAAATAAGTTCACAAATTATAGGAAGAAATGGAACCCTCATCAAAGCATGAAAAGAATAGGTAAAGGAATTAGGGGATTTAAGACTAACCATAACATTATATAATGGAACCCTCATCGAGCCATGAAAAGAATAGGTAAAAGACAAACCTTGGGATGAAGCTGATGATGCTCAACTAGATGAAGCAATGATGAGATGATCTTCGAATTTGCATTTCGTGAGTTGCAGTTCCCTTGAAACAAATTTGTCATGGTAATAATGAATGAGAAATGAAACCTTTTTTTTAAAAGTTATGCCCATGTTAGTCAAAATTTTGACTAACATGGTATTGGTCAAAATTTTGAGTAACACGGGCATAACTTTAAAAAAATGAAAGTTTTCCTTCTATATTCCGACCAACCAAAACCTTTTCGCTTCATGGTTGAAAATTTTGGTAGAAAAACTAGGTCAAATATACTAGTGTGCCTCTAATATCTCACCATCCATTACTCTTTAAAAAGGAGGCTCTCTTGTCACTTTTGGATATCTTTCACTCATGTATTGTTATGCGATCATTTTATCTACTTGTATTCTTTGAACACTTTGAGAACTCACTTGAATCTTGCATATTAGTTTACTTTACTTGCATCTTAGACTAGTATTTCCTTATTGCATTTAGCTTGGATCACATATCTTAATTAGGAGTATTGTAATATTTCTAGATTAAATTTACCTTCCTCGTGCTTGCATTTGCATCATAGCTTAGTTCTTGTATATCATCTTAGATTAATTTCATTTGCTTCATGATTTGAATCTTCTGTTCTATGGTGCACCTTGCAAGGGTCTCTCTTTAAGGTTCATTTGATAGCCACCATTCATACTATTTTAGATTCTTTCACGTCATAGATATGAAGCTATAAGACACTTCTTGAAACTTCCTTCTTCATGGATTTCCTCAAGTGTAATGGTTTATAGAAGTGTGTCACATTTTCACCACACATTTTTGGCACCCACTATGGAGCTAGGTTCTAGGATTTAGCTCTGTTTATTGTATTTTCTTGCATTTTCATCATTTTTTTGTCGCAAGTTCATATCTTTGTTTTGTAGGAGAAGATTATCATATGAAATTACACAATATAGTAGGATGAAACTTCATAATACTCCTAGATGATCTTTTCCAATTTCTAGAATATCACTCATGTTCTCTGTGGTCTATCATCTTCCTTCTGGCATAATATTGTCTCTGTTCAGCATGCTCTGTCACTGAGGCCTGAAATATCATCTAACTTTGTTAGGATTTAGTAACACTAAGAGGGGGGGTGAATTAGTATTAAAACACTTTGTAATAAACTTAAAACAATTCCAAATAAACCATATGATTTCATAAATGAAAAGAACATAAGAAAATAACACATAACTCATAACACCACTATTTGTTTTCAAGGAAACCCTGGCCAAGGGAAAACCCTAGTGGGGATGGTACCCACAAATATGCAATAAAGTATAATATCCCTATTACGAGACCTAGCCCTATTAGGAGATGAGTATTAGATAGTACATTTACTTGTTAAAGGAATATCAACCCCGTTAAAGGTATACAAAACCCTGTTAAAGGTATATTGAGCTTACAACTCTTACAATCAATACTTCAGTTACAAAGTGTTCTTCAAGAATGAACAATACAAGTATTTTCTATGTTTTGATAGTTCTAGTTGCAGTTCTTAATACCATCTATCAACCTCTGATCTCACATTTTCCATCAACCATTACTAATATCTCTATCTCCCTATCATCTCTTCTTGCTCCACAAAAAGTTCTTCATATAAATATGTGTTCTATCATTCAGTCGGCTCCCATATACAATACACAATAGAATAATTAATAATGAAAATAGTAAATAAAAAGTTGACGATATTGTATTACCAAAGTGTTGGAAATCCACAATCTTTATCTAACTTAGCACATTATGATTCCATCTTATATTCCCTTAATCATCGTGACTATTCATTTACTTTGTTTCACCATCCCTATGTCTTCACATGTCTCCAAATCATGGTAACTTGCTGATAAAAATACCAAAACTTAAGTGACCTTAAATGAAGGTCATACACATCCCAAAATTTATTCATATAAGCTTGCAAGTTATCAACTATCATATATTGTCTTTGATGTCCAAAACACTACTGTTGTACTCTACAAATCTATTTCCATACTTAGTTATTTTCAAGACTACATCTCCAAAACTAAACTTAACTTAATGCGATCACCATATCATATGTGTTTCCATAAATGACAACCCTCAAGTTCTTCATACTACTCTAAAGCATCACTTTCCAACAATCTCTCCCTTTGGCATTGATGGAAACACTTAGCAAAAAATGACTAAGTGTACCAACAGAATAGTTAAATCTCCTTTTTCTCTTTCTTCTCTTCTCTCCTAATATTTTTTTCTTTTTCTTTTATATATTATATATATATATATATATATATATATATATATATATATATATATATATATATATATATATATTTCTTCTTTTCTTCTCTCCCTTTGACATCAATAGAAAAGGTATACCCAAAATTGCAAAAACTTTACAAAAAGTGTAGGACTTAGTTCTTGCTCACCAATTTTAGAATATCTTGGAAGAATTCTTCCAAGGTCTTTACTTCATCATTACATGATTTGATCAAAAAATCACTGAAATGTATCAGGCCATTCAATGCATAAGATGAAGTCTTTTCCACTTTCAATTATGTTGGTATAGAGTTGGTCATTGATTCCCCAATCTTCTCCATTTTAGTAATATGTGCTTCAAGAATTGATAGTTAGGAGTGATTAAGCTCTTTAGAAAACCAAATCTTTCCATTAATCTCCCTTTCTCTATATATAATACATTCATTTTGTAAAGAATCTTGGATGCCTTCTTTTCCATCTCTAATACACTTTGTGAGGAGGTCTCACAACTGTCCATCATGCTATCCAAAGTAGCCTTGTCCTTAGATATTATATCTTCAATGTTCTTAATGTGTCTGATGGGGTTAATGCAATAGATATATAGCTTCCTTCCATGTATGAAACAAATTTTGGCCTTAGATGTAGTTTATTTTAGAATGCCCAAGTTCCATGAAATAGACTGGCATACTTCAACATTTTCTCTAGGTATCTATTCTCTTCCTTCTCTTTTGCGGTCTTCACTAGTGACTCATAGTGACTATCAAAGTTATCTAGTGCCATATTAAGATTCTTTGCATCATCTTTTCCTTGAAAAATAATAGTTATATGGAGTATTTTATTTACTATATCAACCACCCTAGTAATTACCTTAGTCTTTTTGTCTCCCTTTTGTTCAGATCTTTCTTTGGCCTTAGCGAATGCCATGAAGGATAGTCACATCAATTCATCCTCATCCATGTTCTCTACATATGTGCTCACAGGCTTGTCCATACTTGCCAACAATAAAGTGGTGGAAGTATTAGGTTCTTTCTTGACTTGAAATCTTACCTCTTATCCTTTACCTATGTCTATCTCTTCTCTCTGCTTGGTTTCTTATTTCTATTATTTCTCTTTCTTCCCTTCCTCTTTCTGTCCTTCCTCTTCCCATTTTCCTTCTTCTTCTATCACTACACTATCCATGTTTCCTTGAAATGGATCACTCTCATCAAGTGTAGTATCAATAATTACATGCATACCATCAATAAAGAAATTTGATTGCTTATCAACACTTACTTCACTTTCCACATTCCCCTCAGTTGACTTAGAGTTTTGTCCAACTCTTATAGGTGCTAGCTTGTTCATCTTAGGAGGTGAAGTTTTCTCAGGCATGTCACTCATTAGTATCTGATCTAATGCTTTTAGAGTATCCTCAATAACTTCATTATATTTTCTAGCCATTATTTTTACAAGTCTAGCTTTTGTTCTCAATAAGGGTTTGAGCTCCTTAATTATCTTTTCTCTCTCCTGTATAGAAACTACAAGCAACATGTCCTCAATTTCTTTATTCCTTATTGCTTCATCCTTTGTTTGTGCAATTTTTTTTCTAATTTCTAATTTACCATACAAGTCTTTACATATACTACCCTCAATTTCTAGTAGATTCTTCTTATAAACAAGTAGATGTTCAATCACCATATCTTCTATCAATGATTTATTGTTAGAGTCATACCTCTCATAATATCTATTTAATGTCTTTAGGTTACCATCTCTTATTATCCTTTCGTACAATATTTTTATGTCTAGTTTCTAGAGGTTCTCTACTTTCTTTTGTTCTACTTTCTCTTCTTTCTTCTCAACTTCCTTATCTTCTTTCTTCTCATGTTCCTTATCAAATTTCTTCTTGGCTTCAACTTCAACCTTTTCTTTCTTAGGGCTATTAGGTTTGGTTGTTCTAGTGGATCTTCTAGGTGTGTTCACAGGTGTATATTCTTGTGCTATCTTCTTTGGAGTGATAGATAGATCAATGATATTAGAAGTAGGACTTACTATTTTTTTTTTCTTCTAAAGATGGAGGGGCTTCAATTCTCATGCTTTTCGATCTGGATTTTACTTCAATCATCTTAGTTCTTACTTCTTTCAGTTCTTCCTTTTTCATCCTAGCCTTCGCTACCATATCACCAACCACTTTCTCTATCTTTCTTTTTCTTATGCCTCTATCATGCTCTTCTTTGACTTTTTATGATTTTTCTTCACATGTCCCCTATCTCTCCACATATGTGTCAATTTCAAATGCTAAGACATGTTCTATTTTCATCACAACAACTTCAGAACTAACTTCGTAGCCCATGGGGTAACATCATCTCTTTCTAGGTTCAACTGCTTCAAAAAATACACAATCAATTTCAACCATGAAACATATTGTATCCTTGTATTTCTCAGCCAACTCTTCAGGGAGTCTATATATTTATTTCATTTGTCTTTGTAGAATTTTGATCATGCCAAATAGTTCATCATCTACCCATGTGCTATTTTGTCTTTGGTAGCTCTTTGATATCTAAATACCAATGGATATGATGTCCTTCCATTCTCTAGGGTGCATTCTAGGGAACTTATGCCAAATTTAAAAGCCTAAGATTTATCCTTCTTGATTATCTTCACATTTTCCAAAAAATAATCTCACATAGGTTGTATTTGGTGTTTTCTTTCACCATCCTATAGGCCATCATTATGACACTTGTTGAGACTGAATTAGTTCTACTATTGTAATAGAGTTTGTATCCAAGTAACATGGAAACTAGTCTTACATCTTGTTTGAATATGTCATTAACTATCATGGCTCAATTGTCCTAGTTTGAATGTGTTAGGGTTTCAACTTGTCTCTTTATATTATTTTCTACCACATGAATAACTCCAGTGTTATCTAGTCTAGTAATGTCATGAACTAGTTCAGTACAAATCTTTACAGGTTGCTCTCTTATCCAAATGAATTGGTCATGAACTCTTCTAAGTAATATCTTGAACCATTCAGTTTCACTGAATTCATTCATGTGGGTTAAATTCATGATGGTTAGGTCATCTAAGTGTTTAAACTCATCCTTCATTTTACCATATAATTCAATCATCTGATCAATTTCTCTGAATATCTCTACATCACCTATTGTCTCATACTTGTAATGGATGTATGCCCTAATATCTTCTACATGTAGGATGTCATATGGTGTTTGCAAAAAATATCCTTCAAGGTCATCCTTGCAGACTTAAATAGGTGTTTCTTAAGCTTATATCTAGGTCTATCCACAACATCATAAATCACAAGTGCATCCATAGCTTTCTATTTGAGTAAAAAATCTAAATACCTTGAACATATTGAATTCAGAACTTCCACTTCGATCGATCATGCAATGTAGATGTCTAGTGGTTATATACACTCTAAAATCTACTCTCCTTGGTCATTTCTTACCAAATGGTGAGGAAGTATGTTTCTTTGAGGACTTTTATTCATTGCCAAGTGAGTAAATGCACTTAACATAATTTACTCAACTACGCATATTGTCCAGTCAATCACAAATCTCGCACTCATATGATATGAATATTCAAACACTATGATCATAGATATAAACTCCATAGTGTCTGTATACACCATAACTAATCTTGCATGAGCTCACTCAGAATCATGAACTAAATATAATATGTTGTCTTCATCCAATGCTCCCCCTAAGGCCATGCTTGGCCTTCTAGGTTGATGTAGCAATGTTAACATCAAGAGAAGGAACAGTAGCATCTATTGTCTCTCCCTAAACCAATGCTTTATTTAATTCTTTGATATTTCATATCTTACCATTGTCTTCACCTACTAGATTCCTGAAATGATTCTTGAATTCATGCATGTACTCACCAAGAATTTTACCACTATTACCACTATTATTCTTTATAACTATATGAGGTGGTCCTCTTTTTTTTTCCATTCCATTATACCTAAATTTTTTTTATATATGTCCTAAGTTGTTGTATCTGTAACATGTAGTTAGTCTTCTGTCCTAATTAATATGCAGTTTAAAAAACCTTGTTGTATGCCAAAAGTTATTGAATTTGCGGCATGTGATCTTGGCTGTTGATTCTTCTATGATGTAATCTTGCCTTTTTCTTGACTAATCAAGTTTCTTGCATTCTTCTTTCATGTGTCCATATGCATAACAATTATAACAATAACCAGTAAAGGGTCTAAAAGGGCCTTTACCACTACAATCTCTTTTCATGTGTCCGACTTTGTTACATCCATAGCATCTACCTCTGTAAAGGTCTATTTTGATCTATAGGTTTTTTAAAAGTATTTTTTTCTTCAATCTTTGCTTCATGTGATTCTTCATGAGATTTAGAACATTCTCCTTCATTGTATCTAATTCCAGTCATATCTCCTTTAGGTTTCTATCTCTCTCTTTGTTCATCAATCTTATCAATGCTCATATGTAATTTCTCAATCTGTAACTTGTCTTGAGTGAGTTCACCTTTAACGATCTGATTGTATTTCTCTAATTCCAAGCATATATCCTTGTAGTGATCAAGTTCAATCTACTTTTTTCCTATCTATGTATGTTCACTTCTTTAGAGTCTCTTCAACTTTGTATCTTGCATCCTTTTCATGTTGGACTCTTTAATCATCAAAAGATTTATCTGATCTTTTTCTTGCTCAATAATTTTTAATTGGTCTGATGTGTCATTGTCTAAATTCTCCTTGATCTTTTCCATAAGTGTTAGGAATGGGAACACTGAGAGGGGGGGGGGGGGTGAATCAGTGTTCATTGTAATTTAACTTATTACTTTAATCTTTATGCAGAACATAAATTCTTAAGAACTAAATTAAAAATTCACATAGACATGAAACATGAAACATGAAATCAACACATGACACCAATATGGTTACGAGGAAACCCAAATAGGTAAAAACCCCGATGAGACTTGATACCCACTAATAATCTGCACTAGTGCTTTGTGATCCTTGTTAGAAGATCATTTACCCTGTTAGGAGTAGGTTTACAATGCTCTAAGTACACTAAACCTTTTTAAGGGTCAGACCCTATTAGGAGCGTTGGAAATTGAATTGAAACAATTGTTGTATTGTCATTGATGTCAAAACTTAATTGGTAAGACTGTTGCTACTTAGGAAAGTACTATATCTATTTGAGTGTTGCTAAGAGGGCTAAGCAAGGTTGGTAACAATAGAACCTAAGGAAAGGTTGAGTTATCTTGATACTACAAAGTGTACTTGACTATGTTGCACTATGATGAGGTAATGTATTGTTTATTTTAGTAAGACTGAAGACTAAACTAGTAGGCTTAACCGAGCAAAGAATGGAAAAATCATGTTTAAGCCAAGTAATATTAGTGTCAACTGAGTTAGTATATGCTGAGAAAATTATAGTGTCGACCAAGCACTAGTAAATTGCCGAGGAAGATAGTGCAAGCCGAGTAGATAGTTTTAGTATTGATCAAGTGATCTACATGAAGACCAAGTGAACAATCACAGTATTGACCGAGCATCAACAATTTTATATTTGAAGAGAATTTAATTTTGGAGCTAACATTGTTGAATTCTTGGATTATGTAAAACATGTTGACTTTATTTATTGATTGTTTGGAAGCATTTAATGCACTATAAAACATTTTATTGTAAATCTTTGAGAGATTTGAGATGATTCTAGAAAAGGAGCTGAAGAACATAAAGCAGGTAGATTCAATGAATCTGACCTAACCCTAAGATCTATGAATGAGATTGAGTGGCAAAAAATGAGTTAACCTAATTGAGGAAAATATAAGGAAACCTGAACATTATGATATATATGCACATGGTGAATAGAGAATGCTGAAAGAGGAAAGTTTTATTGACTGAATAAGTAGAAAAGGCTGAAGGAGAATGGTGGTGATTTCTTGAAGAAAAGTTCCAAGAAGATCAAAGATGGAAATGACAAATTTTCAAAGTCAGTAAACTAGCATTAGTGTACGGAATCAGATCTGATATTTGCAAAGTGAGTTGTATATTTTTCAGATAAAACTGCTGCTACTTTCTAACCATTGTAATAGTTAAAATCCTTTTAACAGAGGTTGACCTAACAGTCATATGTTAAATCCTTTCAAGAAGGTTTCATTCTAATGGTGTGTATGTAAGTCCTATGACTAGGCTCACTTTTAACAGGGTGATCGAAATCCTTTAACCGGGTCACATTTGACAATGTGTATTGGAACCTTTGATAGGGTTGGCTTTTTACCGAGCTCACTTTAGAAGAGTGAAAATAATTGTAGCATGTTACAAAGTGGTTTTTCCCAAATTGGACTACATTTTTAAATGTTTCTATTATTGAATCAGTGATGACTGAGTTTGTTCCGGTTTTGGATCTGATTGAAGGATAAGTTTATGAGATTGTTTTATATATCAGGACCTGAGAACAACTGATTCATCCCCCCTCTCTATTGTTCTAAATCATCTTAACAAGGAGTCTTTTACAATGATCCCTATTAGGGGAGTGGATTCACTATCCTAGAGCTCACTACTCAAATGGGGAAGGCTACAACCTTTTGATTTCAGATATACACTATATCTGCTAGTGAACTGTCACCGTGACACTGCTTGTCAGATCAGTTCCTTTGGTGTGCTGATGCTTTGAAATCTAGAAAAGATTTAATACATCTTATGCTGTCTTTGCATACCTCTACTCTACTTATCACAACTCTATTACCAATTCCATACTGAATATAATGGGCACACCTTATATTTATGTGCTTATTCAAACAAAACAATTAGGTCGGCCCTATAACTAATTACAAACAATGCTTCCAATTGAATTGGCTTAAGCGTGATTACAATTATACATATAAACATGTTAGCAACCTAAATACAATGGGTGCATGTCCTTTACAACATTAAATTATAATCACAAACCAAAAAGCTAACTGTCGGCTGCATGCTCTATTCACTGTTGGCACACACTGGTTGTGCAACTTCAACTGACTGTAACTTTCACATCTTTTCATATCTACTTAGTCACTCATAGACTAAGCATAAGTATAGTCTAAAAACCTTAACTTTGAGGGCACATACCATAATTCATCCATACACATGTGCTAATGCTCTGAGCTGTTGGAACTCTCTATAGTTTCTAGTCTTCAACACTTAACTGAATTCTAATCTTTACACTAAGTGCGCTGACTCCAAACTGCTATATGACTTTGTTTCCATAATGACAAAACTATATCTAGTCATATAATTTAGTATAGACAACTTTCCAACAATCTCCCCCTTTTTTATTGATGGCAACAAAAGAATATGGCCAAGTTGGTAACTATACCTTTACACAAAAACTTTATCTTCTATACATCTTCTATACATAATCTTATATCTCCCTATACATATATGTACTCCAAATTCTATACACAACTCCCCCTTTGACATTAATGATAAAGGTGCATCAAAAAACTATATGTACACTTATTCACTAAGGGAAAACATCCAAATATGCAATTTTGAGGTTCTGGATCTCCTTCTTCCAAAAGGTTATCAGTGAATTGACTATCTGTAGATGGGCACATAATGCATATTGAAGCTTCTCGATCCTCCAATTTTGTGCTCAGACCTTGATCATAGGTTATCATGGTCACATCAATCTCCTTTATGTTCTGACTGAGAATGTATAGTGAGGGTGCAAGAGAATTCCTCAATTGAGTCTATCTAGACCTTATCTTCTCCATTTCTTTCTCTGCCTTCTCAATTATGTCCAATTGACCTTGATAGACATTGTTACACATGTTCACATCAGTGGATGTGTCCAGCACTGAATTCTTCACCTTCTCAATCATTGCCTCTACATCTTTGATCTTCTTAAGATGGACATCAGTGAGCTTATCCTGATCCATGGATTCTGCAATGACTTTCCTTCCTTGATCTGCAAATTCCTTCAAGGATGCTTGACCAGACTTAAGTGAACTTAAGTCAAGTGTGAAGTTTATCATTAGTTCATTGAGTCTCTTCTTCAAGTATTTCTCTTCTACCACTATGGTTGCAGATTCTTCTAAGCTAGAAAAATTTACTTTGAACTATGAGATGACTATGCTCACATCATCAACCGAATGTACCTTTACCATTTTTTTATCATCAAGCAACAAACTATTCAAAATATTCAATGATTCCATAAGGAGAGGATTTATCATGACTTGCTTCTCCTTTGCTTTCTCCATAGATAGGACACTGAACTTAATTAGGTCTTCTTCTTTCTAAGAATCCAAACTGCTTGTGTCTGGTGTCAAAATTGACAACAATGTAGAGGAAGGAGAGATGGGAGTGCTTTCCATCACCACATATTATTTTACTATGACCAGTTCAACAAAAGTTTCATCTTTTCTTTCTTTTTCCTTTTTTCTTTCTTTCTTCTCTTCTTCTTTCTCATCAGAAACATCTTCTATGAGTACTTCCTCTTGCTGAATGGGAGGTTTACTACTACATAGGATTTTAGCTTCCTTAGTGCTGATAAATGCTTCCTCAAACTTGTCCAAATCCTTATCAGTAACCGCCATGGCTATTTCCACATTATCTATGATAATAGTGTTGTCTTTGTGTGATTCTATCATGGGCATAGACTTGTCTGCCTCTGTTTGAGTTTCTACTATGGGCACTGAGTCCTAAGGACCTGTCATTGGTACATTGGTGGGCTTTGCCACTTTGTCTTCCTTATTGGGTGCAGGAGAGATAGGTGCAGTAGGTGGTTTTATTTGTTGTTCTAATAACACCTTCTCAAAAGCCTTCTCTATTTCCTTTTCTATTAGCTCATAGTCTTTGTTCATAATATGAAGAGTCCTCATTTTTTTCCTTAGGTGAGTCTTCACCAAATTTAGTGCCAATGAAATTTCTTCAATAGAACATATAGGAAGAGTGTCTTCTAATACTTTTTATCTGATTCTTAGATCTTCTTCATTTTCTTGCCTCTTTAGGTTTTCTAAAATATTCCATACTTTATCTAGAATTTTTGTTTTCAACTCAAGGACTATCTTCTTGAACTTGATCATATGTTTGACAATCATATTATGAATTTTTGATTTGTCAATCTCACTGTATGTGTCATAGAATTTCTCTACTTGATCAATCTTACCCTCATCAACAATTCTTGCATTCAGTACTTTAAGGCTAGGTCTGAATCCTACCTGAGGAGGTACTTGAGTGTTTTTCTTTCTCCTTAATGCTCACAAGGATGGATGAATAGTGCTAGCTTCTTTCTTTCTCTTGAATAAAGGTTTATACGCTGGAGGAGTGGTAAGATCAATAGTGTCTATGAGTGTAGAAGGAGTATTATCTTGTTTATCCTTCTGACTGTCATCTGATTTAGTTTACATCTTCTTCAACTTGGGATCTTCTTGTTCTTCCTCTGCTACTACACCTTTCAATTCTAGAGCAATCTTTTCATTCCTTTCTTTATCAAGGTCTACTTGAGATACACCGTGTATTCTCAAGATCTCAGATGTGACCTTTACAACCATTATTTTTATTGCAACACTGGTTAGCTTAGCATCAACTTCTCTAGTCTTTTCTTCATAGGTTCCCCTCCTAGGTCCATTATCATCTTTAGGGGATGATAGCAATACCTGTGCATAGGCTTCTAGAACTTTTTCCTCAACCTCATACCCAAGTGGATGAATCCACTTAGTTCTAGGCTCAATAGCTTCCATACATGTAGTGTCTATTTCCACCATAAAACATATTATGTCTTTATACTTCTCACAATATTCTCATGAATCCTATACCTCATCTACATTCTTGCTCTAAAGGTCTTCAATTCCAAGGTGATATAGTCCCTTAAGGTGCTCTCAGTGCATGCCTTGTTTGATATCTGAGGCATGGTTGGAATGTACTTGTCTAGATACAAGTCTGACACTTTACCAACTATATGAAGGTACATATAGATGATTAGGGACCCAAACCTAAATATCTTTGTCTTGTCATGTTTGATGGCCTTGATGTTATCTATCAACTATGCACACAAGATCTCACACAAGTTGAACTCTCCATCTTCTTTCACAAGTCGGATGGCTGCTAGAATAGTGCCCGCAGACACACTATTCACCCTGCTGGTGTGATGAAATCTATAACCTGGTATCATTGACATCAATTTGATGTCTTCTTGCTCTATAGGTTCAATGGTCATACCGCACCTATCACTACTAGATTTGCATGTTTTCTCCACTATTTTCCTGACATCCTTACCCATTGGAAGGACAACACCTATTTTAGAAAGGCCTATCATCTCATGAATTAGGTCATTTGTGATTCTCACTAGAACATCTCCAATCCAAAAAAGATCATCATGGATTCTACTCAACAAGATTTTTATCCATTCAGTCTCATATAATTCATATGCTGTAGCATACTCAACAATGGGGTGATCATTCCATTTGGTGTATTCATCCATGAATATTTTGTCTAGTTTCAACATTGTGTCCATGTGCACCCTTAACCTATCTAGTCCAACAAGTTCCTTCTTACAATAGATGTAAGCCCTTATGTCTTCTACATGCATGACACCCATCGGCATGCGGGAGAATTCTCCCTCTAAATTATCTAGAGTTGATTTAAATGGGTGCCTCTTGAAAATGTATCTCTTCTTTAGCAATATCAAAAACTATGGGAGTGGCCATGAAGTACTTGTTAATTTCTTTCCAATTGAACTTAGAGATGATCTGATGGCTTCTAAATTGGCCCAATGAGCTAGGGTTACTACAACTAATCAAATGCACTGATAAATGCAAAAAATATTTGATAGATTTAATCTCCAAGACTTCACAACAACTTCCAAGGCTCCTTCTACTCTCTATCACTCTGAATTTGAATTCAATGAGCAATCAAATGACTTCTGTGTACTTTAAAGTGAAAATTCTTCCATTAATGCACGTCACGTAAACCAGGCTATCAGTTCAAAATTTCAAACTCGATCTCCACAAACAATCAGCATGTGTGCTCTTGCACAAAGGTTCCTATACACTTCAAAAGCTTAAGTCCAAAGGTGCATACTTTGAGGATGAGTATACCAGCCACATAGGGGTCTAGAGCTAAATTAGCTCCCCCTATGACCTTGAGGGCCATTTATGTAGATGTAGAGGGTGCATCCACTTGGGATGCATCCAATACATTCTCATCAGCATTGTCCTTCTTTCCTTCTAACCAAATCAAGCTTGCATCCTCTAAGGCTTTTACAAACTTATCTTCTGCTTCAGGATCCAAAACTGGTTCTTCGATCTTTTTAGGGCTTTCATGACCTTGCATCCTTGATCTATAGAACCTTGAGATATGTCCATCCTTGTTACAAGAGTGACAAATGATTGGAGGTCTATTATTCCTCAGTGCATTGACATGAGTTACCATTCTACATGTTCTGGCTGAGTGACCATTATAGTTACATATCTGACATGTAACATTCTGAGAACTTCTAACACTTGTTTGATTTTGATTTCTTTGATCTTGCTAAGTCCTATTCTTCTTGCTAGTCTTTCAATTCATAGCTTTATGACCAAATCTATTGCATGAATAATAGTATCCATTAAAAGGTTTTACCTTTGTATAGTTTCTTACAATGTGTCCATGCTTGTTATATGAAAAACAAGTGCATTCTACTTGCTTGCGCTCATTCTTTGGAGGACCACCATTGTCTATGGTTTGATCTTCAATCTTCTGAACATCAGTAGAGTCCTTTTGTGAATCCTTTCTTGCTCGCATATTGTCAATATGATTTTGTGCTTCATTGTATCCAATGTAGCTAGTGTCTCCTTTGATTCTTCTTGCATACAACTGAGATTCTACCAAATCAGCACTAGTGTGTAATTTGTCAATATGATTCTTTGCTTCTTTTAGTTCTGACTCCAATTTTTCTTTTCAATTCCTTAGATCCAAGATTTCCAAATTGGCTTCCCTTAATTCTTCATTGAGTTGAAGGTTCTCCTTGACTTGTTCATTATATACATCTTAATTGTTCATTAGTTTGTCATTAAATTCTTCAAGCCGACTTAACAAGGATGCATTTTCTTCACTCAACTTCTTGACTTTCTCTTCAAGTTCACTATTAGAGAATCCTTTCAAATACTTTCTTAGTATTTTGATAACTAATTGGGCATCACTAAATTTTTCTTTTAGTTCTTCAATTTCTCTTTCTGAATTGTCTAGGTCTTCAAGAGCGGCTTCAAGATATTTCTTCAGATATTTCATATATGCTTTGTCCATGATCTCCTCAAGTGGTTAAACTTCTGTGCTAAGGACCAGAGCTCTGATACCAATTGTTAGGAATGGGAACACTGAGAGGGGGGGGGGTGAATCAATGTTCATGATAATTTAACTTTTTACTTTAATCTTTATGTAGAACATAAATGCTTAAGAATTGAATTAAATATTCACATAAACATGAAACATGAAATCAACACATGACACCAATATGGTTACGGGGAAACCCAAATAGGTAAAAAGCTCAGTGGGACTTGATACCCACTAATAATCTGCACTAGTGTTTTATGATCCTTGTTAGAAGATCATTTACCCTATTAGGAGTAGCTTTACAATTCTTTAAGTACAGTAGACCTTGTTAAGGGTCACACCCTGTTAGGAGTCTTTTACAATGATCCCTGTTAGAGGATTGGACTCAGTGTCCTAGAGCTCACTGCTCAAATGGGGAAGGCTACAACCTTCTGATATCAAATATACACTATATCTGCTAGTGAATTGTCACTGTGACACTTCTTGTTAGATCAGTTCCTTTGGTGCACTGATGCTTTGACCTCTAGCAAAGATTTAATACATCTTATGCTATCTTCACATACCTCTTCTCTACTTATCACAACTCTATTACCATTTCCATACCGAATACAATGGGTGCACCTTATATTTATGCGCTTATATAAACAAAACAATTAGGTCGGCCCTATAACTAATTATAAACAATGCTTCCAATTGAATTGGCTTAACTGTGCTTACAATTATACATATAAATAGGTCGCTAACCTAAATACAATGGGCACAAGGCCTTTACAATATTAAATTATAATTGCAACCCAAAAAGCTAACTATCAGCTCCATGCTCTATTCATTGCTGGCACACACTAGCGCTACAACTTCAACTGACTGTAACTTTCACATCTTTGCATATCTACTTATGCACTCATAGACTAAGCATAAGTATAGTCTAACAACCTTAACTTCTAGGGAACATACCATAATTCATTTTTACACATGTGCGCTAATGCTCTAAGCTACTAGAACTCTGTATACTAGCGAGTCTTCAACACTTAATTGAATTCTGATCTTTACACTAAGTGCACTGACTCCAAACTGCTATATGACTTTGTTTCCATAATGAAAACTCTATATCTAGTCATATACTTTAGTATAGACAACTTTCCAACAATAAGGTCTTGTCTTTCATTTCTTCAAAGTTCAAGCTTTTCCTTTATTTTCTTGATAAAACCTTCTGCTCTTATTAATTTGAATTTCAATTTTCCATTCTCATCCTTTTCTTTGTCCAAGTCATCAAGTTCTACTTCAAAGTTCTCATGAAAAATTTTTGAATCCATTTTGATCTCCCTTAAGATGTTAGATTTTATCTCCAAGGTCCAAAAGCTTTGATACCAATTGTTAGGATTGAGTAATACTGAGAGGGGGATGAATCAATATTACAACACTTTGAATTAAACTTAAACCAATTCCAAATAAAGTATATGATTGCAGAAATGAAAATAACATAAGAAAATAAAACATAACTAACAACAACATTATTTGTTTTCAAGGAAACCCTGGCCAAGGGAAAAACCTGGTGGGGATGGTACCCACAAATATGCACTAAAGCATAATGTCTTTGTTAGGAGACCTAGCCTAGTTAGTAGCTAATTATTAAATAGTACATTTCTTTATTAAAGTGTTATCAACCCTGTTAAAGGTATACAAAACCCTCTTAAAGGTAAACTTACAACTCTTACAATCAATACTTCAGTTATAAATGTTAGAAATAGGGAATACTGAGAGGAGGGGGGGGTGAATTGGTATTCTACAAATTTTTCCCAATTATGGATATAATAGATTATCTTAACACATGCATAACATAAGAAGCTAAACAACATGCATATCAATAAAACTAAAGATCTCATAACACATTATTTGTTCTCGAGGAAACCCTGGCCAAGGGAAAAACCTGGTAGGGATGGTACCCACAAAGATCCACTAATCAAAAGTATCTTGTCAAGGATGTTGACCCTATTAGGAGTCTATTACATGCATATAGTGTCTCATTCCTGATTAAAGGACTATAGGCCTTGATAGAAGCCTCAACCCTGTTAGGAGTTGGCAGTACAAAATGTGATTACCAGATGAGCTCACTACCCAAACAAGTAATGTACAATATTTACTAATTACAAAAGTAGGTCAAGGTACATAACCTTATACTTCTTGCATCAATATCTCTTCACTACTCTTTCACTATCACTATTACATATACATCATATATCTCGCATCATATCGCTTCTTGATGATCATGATATCCTTCTTACAATTTACAATTACATTTATACAAGCTATTAAGGCTAATAACTTTTTAGTCGGCTATCATATTAAAAAATAACTTTACCCAAGGGTTAACATCTAGGATGTCAGCCCTTTAAATTGTTAAGTCATTATTTTGATAAACAAAATAATCTGTTAACTCTTTATCAATTCTATCTTCATATTTTGTCCTATTGGCTTGACACTATCTTTAGAAAAACTATCATAACTTCTTCCGTACATGCTGTACTAACTTGTGCTCTAAGATGAGTCTTCAATAGTCACCATAGAGTCTATGTTGAAGTGTGTAAGCATTGAACTTACACCATTCGACATCACAAATAAAAACTATCATCAGGTTCACTGGTAAAAACACATTGTCTCATACTTAGACAATTTCACATTACGTTCTGACATACTAGCTCTCTGACCTATGTGATCTTCATGTAGATCATATGTTTCCATAATGAAAAAATCTATGTAACCAACTTAGCCAAATTTCCAACAATCTCCCCCTTTGTCATTGGTGGCAACATATGATAAAATTGGCTAAGTCTTACAACTTCAAAGTCTCAAAATTGTGGCCATAATACAAAACATATATATACTATCCTTATGACTTTGTTAATCCTTTCTATATACTATACCCCCCCTAAGAATATGTATCCTTAACAATTTTCTTCTATATATCTCTCCCCCTTTGACAACAATGACAAAAAAGGTAAGGAGGGTAACAAAACTATGTTCATAAAAGTTATACCTTAATTCAATATTGCAAAGCCGGTAGGCTTGCAACACAATCTGAAAAATTGATCTTCATAGCCTCTAACTCTTTCTCCCATTATTTCTTAATTGAGTCTACCACACTGAGTAGTGCGCATAATCCATAAGATGCTATCTCACATGGTTGGAGATTCTCAAAGCTAAAATTTTGAAAAGATGTCTTTGCTAAAAGACATTCTTCCAATTACCCTTCAATAGTGCTCAAGTTTATAGAAATGTGTTCTCTTAAAAGAGTGATTCTCTTCATTTTCCTATCCTTTTCATCTTGCAAAATTTTGATCTCATCATATATCTTACAAATTTTTTTCTCAACATCAAATACCTTCGCATTGGGGTTTGAAAGAAGGTTTGTTTCATTTTGAATTTCTGCTTCCTTCATCTTCATCTTTTGATCTTCCTCTACTACCAAGGCCTCTGATTTTGTACATTGAATGTACAAAGATTTACCTCTTTCTAAATTCTTCCTCAAGTCCTTTATATAGATATCAAGGTTATTGATATCATTCCTGATATTCTGACTGATGTTCAAGAGTGTTTTGGCCTCATAAGCTACATGAGCTTTCACTTTTTCTATATCATATAAGTTTGTAAACTCATTATCAATAGTGTTCATTACTTCCTTTGCTCTTTTTAGAGGGTCATCTTTTGCAATTTGTGTAGTAATAATGCCTTGTAATTTCTCAGTAAGCTCCTTTAGGCATCCTTCAAGACTCTTTACTTATTCTTTCCAATGATCTTGTTCAGAGATGTGATCAATTCCATCTAATCATCATCATCTACTTCCTTTCCCAAATTTTCAATCATAGAGCCAATCTGAGTTTTCTTGCTAGTCTCAGGTGTAAGACTGATATCTTCTTAAGAGGGAACATGTACTAGTTTTTTTGTCACTTTAGGGTCTACAACTATGGTCTCTATTTTCTCTTCTCCTTTGGTAGTCTCCTACTCTTCAAAAGCCAAATTGTCAACAATTTTTTCAAGATTCTTGAATAAGTTATCATCACTATCCAAGGTGATCTTAGTTCCTTCTACATTCATGACTTCATCCTCAATGTTTACGGCTGGTAGAGAGGGAATGTCCTCTTGTTCTTCTTCTTCTGTTGCTTGATCTTTGGATTCTGTTGCAAGTAATGATTCTCCAGCATTCTCTAACATTACCTTAATGATTTCTTGCTCTATTTCTACATTAACTTCTTCATATATGTCTCCCATAATCTGAATGGTTCTCTTTTTGGTTCTCAAATGGGTGCTTAAGGCTTTCATAATCTGATTGAAGTGTACTTCATCTTTTACAAAACAAAGCTTTTTTACAAGCTTTTCTCTAATATCTATGTCCTCTTCTAATGCTCTCTTCTTCCTATTTACAAGTTTATTGTACAAGTCATCAGGTATCTTACCCTAAATTGTATCAAACTTCTTATTAGATAAAATCATATGCTTTACTACTACATTGTTTGGATTTAATCTTTCTGCATAATCATAGAGATCATAATACTTATTCATTCTTGTAAAGTCTCCATCTTAAATGATCTACTCATTAACCTTCTCAACTCTAGGTTTCCAAGTTTTCTTTTTAAAAGAAATGTCATCACCTTT
Organism: Chamaecyparis obtusa; assembly: GCA_027943335.1. Classification (NCBI taxonomy): domain Eukaryota; kingdom Viridiplantae; phylum Streptophyta; class Pinopsida; order Cupressales; family Cupressaceae; genus Chamaecyparis; species Chamaecyparis obtusa. The sequence goes on along the minus strand of BSBK01001523.1, from coordinate 877,459 downwards.
GATTTCTACAAATTTTATTGGAACGGGTTGCACCAAAGTTTTCTATCTCTTACCCAGTCCAGTAGCACTCTCTTTTACTCTTTTTCTAGGTGTGGAGGAGGTGGATCTAGTGAATATCCTTGCTTCTTGATCCTTCTCTATTTCTTCCACTTTCACCTTAACTAATGTTTCCCCTTGCTGTGCTACAATTGATGATAGAGGTGGAATATAAAAAACTTTTTTTTGTCCAATATCTCTAATTGTTACTGTTGTTTTCTTGGATACCAAGAATTCATGCTCAGTCTGTACACACTCAAATGGTGCACTTCTCTAAGTCATTATATCCAAGGGAATCCACGAAGAGTAAACCTTAGAAAGTGACCTAGAGCTCTCTATGCATGGAGTTGCAAGATTATTTGAAGTTTTCTCTTAGCTAGAGCTATTAAGCTAATGACCTTGCTAGTCAAGCACACAATGAGAGATTCAAATGAAGACAAGGGCAAGAATGCCAATATCCCTAAGAATCACTATGGAATGCAAATGCAAGCTAGATTAAAATGAATATGCAAGCTAGAAATGAGAGATGCAAGCTAAGCTATGGAAATGAAAGTACAAGCTATGCTATGAAAAGGGAAGTACAAGTATTACCAAGCCTTCCTAGTTAAGCTAGATGAGTTACTCTAAAGATTGAAAGGAAATCTAAACTATGAAAGCATAAACATGAAGCTACTATGCATGAATGAAACTAAGAATGAAATGTAGATGCAAAAGCCAAGAATGTTCTAAATCTTCAAAAGCTCCAAATTGACCTAGAAAACCTGTAGCATAACATTAGTATTCAAAAATCCATATGAAAATGAGGAAGAGAGCTCTTCTTTTATAGGAAATGATAAAGAATGGACCATGGAGATTAAGAGGAAAAATATTTAATCAAGGTGAAGCATAAAAGAGGAGCAATCCATGTGCACAAATCTCCTCCAATGAGAAAATAAGAGTTGACTTTTGTGTCCATATAAGACAAAAAGTGCTTTTTCTCTTTTTTACAAAATAAGAATAATGTTTTATTTGTGCAACTTAGGATAAGAGGAAAAGTGGGGGGCTTTTTATTTAGTAAAAGGAGAGGAAATGTTCCTTTTAAATAAATAAAGACTTTAGGATAAAATGGTTAGCCCAAGGCAAATAATCAAAAATGATAAAATAGGATTTGATCAAGGAAATTGATATAATTGATAAAATGCTGATTTTTGAAAATATTGATTCAGGGATTTGATAAATTACCAAATGGGGGCCCAAAGTCTAGGTGACCATTTTAGGGTGCATACATTTTCCCCTCTTTGACTAATGTGTGATCATTTTGGGAACACATGTGGTCAAAGAAGAATTGAAATGTGAGATCGATTTGGGATCACAAAACAATCTAGACGTGTGATCATTCTGGGAACATGCCAAGAAAAAAATAAACTAGCTGAAAGACAAGACTGGCATCATTGCTGTTAAGTGATAGTCAAGTCTCAAAATAAGAGATAAGAATCAAAAGACAAGATCAACACCATTCCTGTTAAGTGATAATCAAGTCTAAAAATAAGAATCTCAAGCTGAACTAAATGATAAAGCTGAATCAAAGGTTTGAAGCTAATAGGTATTGCCCCCTCAGAATCAAAATTGAAATTAGGTAGAGGAGAAGCAGCAAATTGATAAACTTGATCAAGGCACTAGAAATCATGATCGAAGATGATAGGATAACCATCAAGCAGTGAAGATATGCCCCAGTTTGACTGAGAAAGATATAAGATAAAGATGAAGTCAAACCTCAAAGAGATGAAGTGAATGAAAATGAATGATAGACTAGGAGTTTGGAAGAGATGGGGGTGAAGAAATGAAGGTTCCCCAACAAAGATCGAAGGATCAGGCCTCAAATGGTTAGCCAACTATGCAGAAGAGGGTGAAATTTTGAAATGCGATTTTTACTATTAAGATTAACTTAGATTTTGATTTCAAGTTCAAAAATGGATCCAGGATGTCAAAATTAGCTAGGGGTGCAATTTTCACATAATTTTGAGGTGTTTTGAAAATTAGGTCAAAAAGTCAAAATGCTATAAAAGGGGTAAAAAGGTCATTTCCAAAATCATTTGTGTTTTAGTGATTTGAGAATTTTGAGAGCTTAGAGAGAGAAAATGGCTCTGCAAGTAGCAGTTCTAGTTCACAAGCATCAATTTGAGCACTCCCGATTGCACAACCAGCCTTTGCAATATGGTGCCTTGGTATGTTAAAAAAAACTTGCCCCTAGTTGAGTCATTATGAGCATTTAATGCATTTTAAACATGTTTTTAAAATTTTTAAATTTTCAAATTTTACACTTAGGCAAAAAGTTGCGTGATACTTTACAAGTATCACCTCCTTTGAGAATATTTATTGCGCAATACTTCGTGGGTCTAGATAGTATCGCGCGATAACTGGCAAACTATCACATGATCCTATGTGAAGTATCGCCTGAGAAGATATTATCACCTGGTTATTAGAGAAAGAATCGCGCGATACTTTAGCAAAAAATAGTATTGCCCAGTAAAAATTTGACATGTTTTTAGTGTTTTTTTTTTTGAGCAAAATGACATGGCTCTAGACAATGTTTACTTTTTAAGATATTTTGTACTGATTTTTTAGGCATCCATCATGATATGTGCTAACATCTAGCTAGGGTTAATGGTTTGCAAGAGCACTTTCTGATGCTACACATCAGAGCACCAAAGGTGATGGGGTTATGATTTGTCTGAGATCTAGGTGATCCAAGCAAGGTAGATCTGAGGGTTATGGGCTTTGGGTACTTGCTACAGTTACCCTACATTAGAGATGATCATGGGTTGTTGACTGTGCTTGCCAAAAGATGGCATAGCGAGCACAATACCTTCCATCTGCCTACTAGAGAGGCATTAATCACCCTGGAGGATGTGTATTAGATACTTTAAGTATCAGGCCATGGTGATCATGTAAGTATAATCATGTTTATAGATAGTTGTAAATGCAAAGTTTCCATATAATAGAAACTGACATGATTTTTTGATGTCATAGGTATACTATGATCAGGATGCTACCGAGGGACGGTGGGCCATCCAGGGCATGTTCCAGGATGTCACCATTATAGATAGACATGTCAGCTGGAACTGATTGATGGATGATTTTGGCAGGGACTTCCCAGTACCTTGCATAGTTGCTTCTGTTATCGCATAGGCCCTTATCACTGATAGGAGTCAGAAGGGTTTTCCACTAGGATGGGTTAGGTTGTTATTTGATCTAGTAGCACACCCACATCAGATAGCATGGGGCCCGACCATACTAGCAGACATGTACCATGAGTTACATGAGATCATCTACTATGATAGCAGGACATGGGCATGCGATGCTATCTTAGCACAGGTTTGGGCATGGGAGCACATCATTGTGGTGCGCCCCTAAGTACAACCAAGGGAGAGGAGACATCCCTTCATTTATAGGTATGCAGGATTCTTATCACATCCTCATAGTGGGGATGTGACATACTATAGGAGGATACTAGATGAGCTTACCTCATTCTAGTGGAGGCCATACAGGGCTGTGGAGGGATAGGGAGATGTAGAGGATGAGCTTAGTTACATGCTATGTAGCCAGGCACTGGTAAGTTAGCATATAAAGATTGTTGAGAGATTTGTCATCACTAGGGTATGGCGGTAGTTTGGGTGGTAGTAGCAAGTATCTACAGAGACTAACACATATGCCCCGGCTAGGGATGAGGAGAGTCAAGGTTGGCTTCTGATGTTGGATTACCAGTAGGTAGTATAGGATACAACTATGATTCAGAGAGAGCCCTAGGAGTACCTCCTAGACATGGTGAATGTGGGGGCTGATGCAGCCTATAGAGTAGAGTGGTGGAGGGTTCCATTCCCTTGATTCATAGTTCTAGATGCACATCTAGTAGCTCAAGGGGATGATGATGATGATGGGGATGGAGGAGATAGTGGAGGGAGAGAGAGAGGGAGAGTGAGGGAGACTAGGGAGGGTTCATGATTAGGTGGCCAAAAATGGTCATGGGGTCAGAGCTCTACTAATGAGAGTGAGGATGCAACAAGATCAGTTTGTCGATAGGTAGAGGATAGGTGGGATCAGCCTGCAAGAGGAGAGGACCTGAGAGCTAGGATACAAGCTCTAGAGATAGAGATGTAGTAGCTGAGGATCATAATCATTGTTAGAGAGAAATAGTTGATGGATCTAAGGGTGGAGAGAGATTAGAAGCTATTTGATCTTAGGGTAGAGATAGCATGCCAGGAGAGATTAGCATAGGCAGATGCACTAGAGATTCAATGGGAGGTAGCAAGCACTGTGTACTATCATGGGCTCTATCTTGAGGCTTTCCTAGAGGGTAAGAGAGCACTAACATACTCTCAGAGGGTAGGGATGTTAGATATGGTACTAGACAGGGCAGTGGCACCACCTCCTCCTCCACCAGCTCCACATGATGGTGCTAGCGAGTCCTAGGTTTAGGGCTTAGGTTCTTAGATGTTTGACACATATCATGAGACTTTGATCTAGATTTTGGTATCTCATTTTGTATATTATACTATGACATTCATATATATATGAGATTATTGGATTTGTGATGTATCTGTGTTATTTGTCTCACTTGTGATGGATGTTTTAGTTTTGATATTTTCTTGTCATATTGCTCAAAATGTATGTTTATATGCTCATGTATATTATCTCTCATAGATGTATGTTTAATTCTCATGTGTATGATATAGACTCATGTTTCTAAAAATGATCTCTTTTTTGATATAGATATGATTATAAGATTAACCCCTTGTGATGACAAGAATAGGATGTGATGTAAAAGACAAGGAGTGAAAGACATGATCAAGAATAGGAAAGGTGAGCATAGTTGACCAACTAGTCCATGAAAGATAAAAGGAGAGCTCCCTCCATATGCAAGGTGCAAAACTAAACTATCATGAACCTAAAAATGCAAGCTACTATGAAAATGGTTGACTTGCAAGGTCACAATGCCAATATACATCTAATAATCATCATCAATCTTTATTGGTAGCATCATAAGATCATACAATACACACTAGTATAACTATGGGTATATGAATATGATCTATATCAGATAAAAATGTGGGAATCCCACCTAGGCACCAAAGACATGTAGGTCAAGATGACTAGTGTAGTGAGATTAACTAAGTTTGCTATAGCGAGATTATGCTTGCATCAAGACATAAGAAGGTCAAGATGGCTATAAGCATGCACTCACATAAAATAGTCAAGGATAATACCTTGTAGATCCTAGGTGTCAAGTGGATCAAGCATAAATGCTAATGACAATTAGGACCAATAAAATATACCCACAAGTAGAAAAAACAATAAAACATGTTCTCATGCCCTTAGTCTTCTAGCTATGCATCATTGAAAACTATCATAGGGAGAGAACACTCATCAAAGAAATCATCATAGACAACACACAAAGAAAATAAGGTCAAACAACTCTTAGGGAGTCAAGTATTTAAGTGCGTGTGTGTAGGTCATAGAATCAATCTTTGAGTATCACATCTGTGAGTGGAAATATCATATCATTGTAGACTGTAGGGTAGGATATCTGATAAGTGTTGAGAAACACTTGACACTAGGGTAGTGTTGGAAAACATTATTTGGGTGGTGTTGAAAAACACCATTTGCAAGATGTCCTAAAGACCAGTGCATCCTAGAGACCAAAGCTAACACGGTTATGCCGCCTAGACAAAGACAAAGACCAATTCCAAACTAAGGTAACAAGGTCAAGGCATGATGGAGAAAGGCTAAGTGTCAAGGATGCATGCTAAAAGACAAGGGTGCAAAGGCCTCAAGTAGTGCCTATTTCTAGGTTTTCACCACTTGAATGATTTTTTCAAATTTTTCAATTTTTTTGTATTTTTTCTACCAAGGCGCCTGTTTCCAGGTCTTCACCAAGGCACTTTTTCTATTTTTTTAAATTTTTTGCCTTTTTTTGATTTTTTTCTATTTTTTTAGGATTTTATATGCTTTTTAGGATTTTTTCAGCATCATATATGAATTTTTTTGAAATTTTTTCAGGATCATAAAATATGTACAAAGGATGCCCCTAGATAGAATAGGCATCATGGATAGAACTTCTTGAGGTGCAAAACATTGATAGGGTCAGGGAGCTATTCCCCCTCTGGATCAGATAATAAATAAGCACCTGTACCAAAAGCTACAGTAATAATGTATGGTCCAAGCCAATTAGGTTTAAACTTCCCTTTTTGTTCTCTTTTTTTGTTGGTTCTTAGGGTTTTCTCACAAAAAAAGATCCCCCACTTGAAATTCCCTAGGGTGAACTTTCTTGTTGAATGCTTTGGACATACACTTTTGGTAAACTCTCATGTGATCAAAAGATTCTTTTCGCTTTTCATCTAGAAGTTCTAGTTCCTACAACCTCATGACATGGTAGTCTTCATCTATCACTAAACCCTTGAGAGAGACTCTAAGTGAAGGGATCTCTATCTCTAAAGGTAATACTGCTTTAGCACCATAAGTGAGGGAAAAAGGTGTAGCCCTTTTTGGAGTATGAATACTCATTCTGTAGGCCCACGATGCTAGATTTATCTATATGTGCCAATCTCTACCATTCTTGTGAACTGTTCTATGGAGGATTTTGAGAATGGTCTTATTTGAAGACTCTGCTTGTCCATTTCCTTGCGAGAAGTAAATGGAGGACCAATGCTATTTTATATTGAATTTCTTCTAGAGATGTTTAAGGTCCTTATTTTTAAATTGACCCCCATTTTTAGTGATTATCTTAGAGGCCATACTGATAGATGATATGATTCAAAATAAACAAAGAAACTATCTTGCCTGAGGCAACAGAAAGTGGGACAACTTCTACCCATTTGATAAAGTAATCAGTAGCAGTAATAATGAATTTGTGTCCACCTGATGAGTTGGGATGAATTTTCCCAACAAGGTCAAAGGCCCAACACTGAAATGGCCAATGAGAAATAGAAGGAATAAGCTCCCTGCCTAGAGCATGTATCAGGTTTCCATGTTTCTAACACTTTTCACAAGATTTAGCAAAAGTTACTGCATCTATCTGCATGGTAGGCCAATAGTACCCCACCCTAAGAAACCATCAGGCCATGGAAAGACCATTAGAATGTCCTCCACAAATGCCCTCGTGAATGTCAACTAATTCTTGGTTGGAATCATCCTTTTCTAAACACCTAAGAAGTGTCCCATCTACACCCCTATACAGATCCCTAGAGATAAGGGTATGGTGAGAGGCATTACAAACAAGGTTTCTTCTTTCAGAATGATTGAAGGTTTCAGGAATAGTACCATCATGGAGATATGAATAAATGGCACCATAGCGAGATGATTCATGGCTAACCAAGGTACAAATGACATGGATTTCTGAGGAGTAAAAAATAGGGTAACGTAGCTCTTCCACTAGGAATTCAAATCTGGACTCATGTTGTTCTAGCTAAAGAAGTGAAGCTAATGTAGCCATAGCATCAGCTACTTTATTTTCTGCTCTAGGGATTTGTTGAAATGTAACAAAGGTAAAGTATTGACACAATGAATCAATCATCTTCTTATAGGGTATCAGTTTGTCATCCTTTGTTTGATATTCTTCATTAACTTTGTTGATAATCAATTGTGAATCCCCATAAATGTCTAGCTCTATAATTCCCCATTCTATAGCCATTTTCAATCCATTTTTCAATGCTTCATACTCAGCAATGTTGTTTGTGCATGGTAACAATAACTTATAGGACTTAGGAATAGTATATCCATGAGGAGAGACAAACAACACTCCGATGCCTAAACCATTTTGCATGAAAGAACCATCAAAGAACATCTTCTAGGTTCTTGTAGTCATATACATGATGTGCTCATCTAGAAATTCAACTTGAATGGGTACTTTGTTTGGAATTGGAAAATCAGCCAATTGGTCTATAATGGCTTGTCCTTTTATAGCCTTACGCTCAATATACTCTATGTCAAATTCTGAAAGAATCATCATCCATTTAGCAAGTCTACCCATGAGAGTAGCCTTACCGAGCAAGTATTTTAGAGGATCAATTTTTGCAATGAGGTGTATTGTATGTGCAAGCATGTAATGTCACAACTATTGGGAAGCAAACACCACCGCTAGGCAAGATTTTTCAATACTAGTGTAGTTGACCTCATATGAAACAAGTGTTCAGCTGATGTAATATATGGCACTTTCTTTTCTAGTATTATCAAGTTGAGCCAATAATGGCCCCAGGGAAGATTTTGTTGCTGAGACATAATATAAGTGGTTTTCCTGGGATAGGAGGCATTATGATTGGAGGATTTGCCAAGTACTATTTGATTTGATCAATGTTTTGCTGACATTCCTCTTTCCAAATACATTTAACCCCTTTATGCAAAGTCTTATTAAAGGGTTGAGCTCTATCAGCCAATTGTGAAATAAACCTCCTTATAGACTGAAGATGTCCTTCAAGACTCCTCATTTGACTAATTTTTTTAGGAGGTGGCATATCCATTATTGCTTGAACTTTTTCTGGATCCACCTCTATTCCTTTAACTAAAATGATAAATCCTAAGAGTTTTCCAGAGGTATCTCCAAATGTGCACTTTTTTAGATTTAATCTGAGTTGAAACTGTTCCATACGATCTAGAATTACTTCCAAATCACCAAGGTGTGTATCCCTATTCTTGGATTTTGCCAAGGTGTCATCCACATAGTCTTCCATATTCATGTCATGAAAAATAGTAGTCATAGCTCTTTGATATGTAGCTCCGGCATTTTTTCATCCAAATGGCATGACGTTCCAGCAATAGGTTCCCCATGCACAAGTGAATGTAGTTTTCTCTTGGTCTTCAAGAGCTATTTTGATTTGATTATACCTAGAAAAGCCATCCATCAAAGAATAGATCTCATAGCCCGCGGTCATGTCCACTATCATGTCTATATTTGGAAGTGGAAAATCATCCTTTGGGCATGCTTTATTAAGATCTCTAAAGTCTATGCAAACATGAATGAACTTGTCATGTTTTGAAACTAGTACAACATTGGATATCCATTCAGCATAATCAATAGCTCTGATAAATCCTACACTGAGGAGCTTTTCTAATTCATCTTTGACAAGGAGAGCTATGCGAGGATGCATTTTCCTCAATTTCTATTTTACTAGTTTGATTCTTGGAGCTATGGACAAATGATGCATAATGAGACTAGTGTCCAATCTTGGCATGTCTGAGTAAGTCCAAGCAAAATTAATTTTCTTTCTTTGTAGGAACTTGGTATATGCCTCCTTTTCTTGTGTTGACAATGATTGAGCCAAATGAATTATTTGTGGAGCCTCTAGTGTAATTAGATTAACTAGCTGTGTAGGCTCAACAAGCACTAAAGACCTGTTGATGAAGGGTGCTCCCCTTAATACCAAAAACACATAACAGAAATAGAGAAACAACAACGGTAATATGCAAGAACAGAAAATTGGCTTCTTATTATCTCCACAAATGTGGAATTACAAACTTTTAGAATTACAATATGCAAAGCCACATGGGCATTCCCTTACAATATTCTGTAGGACAAAGCCTCGAATCAATACCCAGATCTACTACCCAGAACTATTCCCAACTGCCTAAGACAATAATACAGCCTTCCTTATATAGGCAACTTTCCACCACCTGGGAAGGTTCCAGAATTTTAGCCAATAAGGCCGACCAAACTTAGAATTATTTTATTTTACATTTTATTACATCATAGTCGGCTCAAGATAACCTTTGAAACCCGAACAAAAATTTTGAAGAAAATTATTTTTTGCCATTTCAGGTGACCCAACTTCTGAAGACCATAAGTCATCACCAGTTGACTCGATCGGCTATTATAACCCCATTTTGGAAACGCCACGAAGCGCTCTATAGGCTTGACTGGCACAAGCGCCTGTCCCTCAAATTTTTGACCTCATTCGGGGCCTCTAAAGCCTTCAAAACTGAGTTCAAAGTTTCTGTACCCTGCTGCCAATACCGAAAATCTTCAATATCTTCCAATATACACTTGATCTGGCAATGAAACTTTACTAGCAGACTTATATGACCAACATGAACCTCCAAGAAAGAAATCAGATCATTCTGAGCATATACAAAAATTACCAAAAATAGTAACTTTCCATAAATAGCAGCTTTGCACAAAATAGCCCTTATTGAAAATAAAAGCAAAAATATTTTTGGGTGATGCAAGATTACTCTTACACCCAGGATGCTCCTGCATCAGACACCCAGGGTAATTTGAGAAGTGACCCTGTCATGACTCAGGTGTGCAGAGGAAAACCAAGACGGTTAACCTCCACCCTTGTTAGCCATGATGAATCTTCAACAGGTCATCCTTTCCACTTGACCAGATATTTTTCATATGTCATGTTCCTTGTGCTTCTACCAACACGACTGTCCAGTATATCCTCAATCTCCTTAGTGTCTGAACTAGTTGCTAGAATACTCCACTGTGCTGCTGTGATCTCATCTTCAACACCACCTTCATGATACTCTGTCAGATCTGAAATGTTAAACACTGGTGAAATATTTAGCTCGGTAGGAAATTCTACCTCATATGCATTTCCTGAATCATGTTTCTTCAGTATCTTACATGGTCCAAACTTCTTCATTTTCAGCTTGTTATATGTACCAACTGGAAACCGCTCCTTCCGCAAATGAACCATGACTTCATCACCAACCTGAAATTCCTTATACCTCCTTTTCTCATCTGCCTTAGCCTTATACTGTGCGTTCATCTTGGTAATATGCTTCCTCACCTCCCCATGGATGTTCTTCAAGTGTTCTGCAAAATCCTCAGCTTCAGCACTACTTATTTCTCCTTTATCTATCTTCCTCAATTCAGATGCATTTCTTGGACTACTTCCATATACAATCTGGAATGGTGATTTACCAGTGCTCCTGTTAACAAAATTATTGTATGCAAATTCCACCTGTGGTAAAATCAAATCCCATCCTGTTGGCTTATCTCCAACCAAACATCTCAGCAAATTTCCCAAACTTCTATTCACCACCTCTGTCTGTCCATCAGTCTGTGGATGATGTGATGAACTAAACTTCAAATCCGTCTTCAACTTCTTCCACAATGTCTGCCAAAAATATCCAACAAACTTAGTATCTCGATCTGAAACTATGGTCTTTGGCAAACCATGTAGTCTCACCACTTGTCTAAAAAACAATCCTGCTACATGAACAACATCATTAGTCTTCTTGCAGGGAATGAAATGTGCCATCTTTGAAAATCTGTCAACCACCACAAAAATTGAATCATGTCCCCGCTGAGTCATCGGTAAACCAAGAACAAAGTCCATACTGATATCCTCCCAAGGCTTCTCCGGTATAGGCAATGGCTGATACAACCCTGTATTCTGCTTCACTCCTTTCGCCATCTGACATACTCTGCAACTCTATACAAACTTCTTCACATCTTGCTGCAATTGTGGCCAATAATAATTCTCACCAACCAAAGCAAGGGTTTTATCACGACCAAAATGTCCAGCCAATCCTCCACTATGCTTCTCCTTGATGAGATTCTCCCTCATAGAACTTCATGGAATGCACAACTGACTCCCTCTGAATAGCATATCATCCTAGATGATGAAATCCAACCATTTCGTCCTATCTAGAGTAACAGGTTCTGTACAAGCTTTCCAAGCTTCACCAAAATCAAGATCCTCTGGATACAAATTCCTGAGTTCCTTGAACCCAACCACTTCAATCTGCATTTCTGTTAGCAATATTTGCCTTCTGCTAAGAGCATCTGCATCCCTATTAGACTTTCCACTCCTGTGTTTCAAAACAAATGTATAACTCTACAAAAACTCAACCCATTTCAAATGTCTTTCATTCAATTTTCCTTAACTATTCAAATATTGCAAAACTTGATGATCAGTATACAAAACAAACTCCTTAGGAAGTAGATAATGTCTCCACTTCTTTAATGCCTGAATGATAGCATAAAATTCCTAATCATAAACAGAATACTTCCTCTTAGCATCATTTAACTTCTAACTGAAATACGCAATAGGTTTACTTTCTTGGCTCATAACAGCTCCTATTGCAGTACCACTAGCATCACAATCTACTTGAAACACCTTATTGAAATCTAGAAGTGGTAAAATAGGTTGTTCTGTAACTTTTTGTTTCAATAATTGAAAACTCTTTTCTGCCCCATTAGTCCACTTAAACTCTTTTCTATCCCCTCTCATTGTTTCAGTCAACTGTCTACAAATACTGCTAAAATTTTTGATAAACTTTCTGTAAAAGCTAGCTAAACCATGAAAAGATCTTACCTCAGTAGCACTCCTTGGAGTAGCCCATTCAAGGATAGCTTGTACCTTCTCTGGGTCCATTTTTAGACCTTCTGTTGAAACTACAAATCCCAGATACACTAACTCTTTCTTCACAAAACTGCACTTCTTCAAATTAATCAACAATTTCTCATCTCTCAACTTCTCAAACACCATACGAATATGCATCATATGTTCCTCCAATGTCTTGCTAAAAATCAAAATATCATCTAGGTAAACAATGACAAACTTACCCAGAAATTCTTTCAGGACCTCATTCATGAGCCGCATGAAAGTGCTCGGTGCATTGGTTAGCCCAAAAGACATGACTAACCACTCATACAGTCCTTCCTTTGTCTTGAAGGCAGTCTTCCATTCATCTCCTTCTTTGATCTGAATCTGATGATATCCACTCTTCAGATCTATCTTTGAGAAATACACAGCTCCACTCAAACAGTCCATAATATCATCCATTCGTGGCAATGGAAACCTGTACTTGATTGTGATCTTGTTTATTGCTCTAGAATCTGTACACATCCTCCACTCTCCATTCTTCTTTGGTGCTAATACCGCTGGTATAGCATAGGGACTCAGACTCTCTCGAATCAACCCCTTCTGTAACAACTCATGTACTTGTCTGTTCAACTCTTCACTTTCTGCTGGTGTCATTCTGTGTGCTGCCTTGTTTGGCAAACTGGCTCCTGGAATCAAATCCATCTGATGAATCATCTTTCTTACCGGTGGTAATCCATCAGGTACATTATTAGATACAATATCTTGAAACTCATTCAACAAATCTGCAACCTCTACAGGTACATCCTCTACTTCTTCTTTACCAACTTTTGAAATTAAAGCAAAACACACATGCTCATGCCTCATACCATCTAGAAATTTCCTTCCATCAAAAAATGTTATTCTTGCATTACCACATACCTTTTCTTCAGTCTCCTTCAATGGTTTTAGCTTATGTCACACTCCATCCTTTGTCAGGGAATAGGTATTCGCACGACCATCATGTACAACACATCTGTCAAACTGCCACTGTCTACCCAACAACATATGAAATGCATCCATAGAGATGATATCACATAGTACCTCATCTTGGTATCCGCCGATCTTGAACTTTACCAGGCACTGTTCACTGACCATGACCTTGTGGTCATCTTGCACCCAGGCAATCCGATATGGATGTGGGTGTTTCTATCTCTTGAGCTTCAACTTTGTCACCATCTCTTCTGACACCAAATTGTCAGTGCTTCCACTATCGATAATCACATCATAGCATTTACCCTCACACTTGCATCTAGTGCGAAATAGGCTCCTCCTTTGTTCAGGTTCATTCTCACCACTCAGCAAGACTCTTCTGTTAATTAGCGTTTCTCCTCTTTCAGCATCTTCAGAATTTGATGATCTAGCATCTTCATCGACATGTGCAACTCTGGCTTGGCCTTCGTTTGTCTTGTCTGTTCTACCTTGGCACTAAGGATATTCAAATGCCCTATGACCTTCTTCTCCATAGTGAAAACATATTCCACGAAAGCCACCTCTTCCAGATCCTTGTCCTCTTCCTCTTCCTCTTTGATCTCTATTATTCTGATCCTAAAAGTGATTGGAATTATTTCTGCACTAATTTTGACTGCTACTGGCCTCATCCTTCTTTTTCAGATCTTCATTTCAGCCACCATATGACCATCCACCAAATCATCCACCGTGACCTCTTCCATTTTGTCTGCTCTCAAACTTCTTATTCAGCTTTTCCTCTACTTTTAGGGCAAACTGGTATGCCTCTTCAATAGTATTGATTCGAACTAGATTCAGCTCCTCCTGGATGCTTGGCCTTAACCCATTAAGGTATCGGGCAACTTTCTCTTTATCAGCTTCTGCATGGCCTGTTCTGATGAGAAGTCGATAGAACTCCTCTGTATACTCCTGAACAGATCTTCCCGCTTGCTTCAAACTTTGCATTTTCTTCAGTAGGTCAAACTCATAATCAACAAGAATGAACTGTCACTTCAATTTATCCACCATCCGATCCCATCTCGTGATTTTCTCCTTTCCCCTTCTATTTCGCTCCAACTGAATCTCTTGCCACCATATCTTCGCATGACCTTTTAGTCTGGCCTTCGTAAATTTGACCCTATCAGGATCCTCAACATCTTCATACTCAAAATATTCTTCACATTCATTGATCCAGTCGATCAATTCCTCTGGGTTAAGATTTCTAGAAAATGTAGGAACCTCAATCTTAGGTCTTTTCCCAATCTTGGAAATCACCCGAAAAAATCTTTCTTCCTCCTGGTTCACAATTTCAACTTCTCCTTCTTGATATTCTTCTTCAGCTTCATCCTCACTTTCGTCTCTAACATTAAGATTCATTCCTCTGCGAATCTCTTCTTGCAATGCTCACACTTGTCTCTGCAGCTCTCTAACCTCAGGTGTCATAGCACCAGCTCTTCTACCACGTTCTCTTTGTGGAGGCATTTTCGCGATGCGCACTAAAACCCTAACCATGGTCCTGGTGTAAACTGCCTCACAGTTGGCGATCTATTTACACACTCAAGAAAACCTGCTCTGATACCACTTGATGAAGGGTGCTCCCCTTAATATCAAAAACACATAACAGAAATAGAGAAACAACAACGGTAATATGCAAGAATAGAAAATTGGCTTCTTATTATCTCCACAAATGTGGAATTACAAACTTTTAGAATTACAATATGCAAAGCCACATGGGTATTCCCTTACAATATTTTGTAGGACAAAGCCTCGAATCAATACCCAGATCTACTACCCAGAACTATTCCCAACTACCTAAGACAATAATACAGCCTTCCTTATATAGGCAAATTTCCACCGCCTGGGAAGGTTCCAGAATTTTAGCCAATAAGGCTGACCAAACTTAGAATTATTTTATTTTACATTTTATTACATCATAGTTGGCTCAAGATAACCTTTGAAACCCGAACAAAAATTTTGAAGAAAATTATTTTTCGCCATTTCAGGTGACCCAACTTCTGAAGACCATAAGTCATCACCAGTTGACTTGATCAGCTATTATAACCCTATTTCAGAAATGCCACGAAGTGCTCTACAGGCTTGACCAGCGCAAGCGCCCGTCACCAAAATTTTTGACCTCATCCGGGTCCTCTAAAGCCTTCAAAACTGAGTTCAAAGTTTCTGTACCCTACTGCCAATACCAAAAATCTTCAATATATTCCAATATACACTTGATCTGGCAATGAAACTTTACTGGCAGCCTTATATGACCAACATGAACCTCCAAGAAAGAAATCAAATCATTCTGAGCACATACGAAAATTACCAAAAATAGTAACTTTCCATAAATAGCAGCTCTGCACAAAATAGCCCTTATTGAAAATAAAAGCAGAAATATTTTTGGGTGATGCAAGATTGC
Source organism: Chamaecyparis obtusa (assembly GCA_027943335.1). Lineage (NCBI taxonomy): Eukaryota > Viridiplantae > Streptophyta > Pinopsida > Cupressales > Cupressaceae > Chamaecyparis > Chamaecyparis obtusa. The sequence continues at coordinate 861,715 of BSBK01001523.1, read as the reverse complement.
TCTTACACCTAGGATGCTCTTGCATCACCTATCCTAAAAATAGCTTGGAAGATTATCAGTACCTCATCCTTAGGCACCTCAGGGAGGTTTTCACCTTCGGATATGTCTTTTATTTTTACTTTTTTCAATTTTGACACCACCACATAGTGGTTTTAACCATCAGAACTCCTATTTTTGTTTCTTTTCTTTTTATTTTTTGACTGATGTACTTGATATCTAGCTCTATCATACTTGTAGTTGGTTTGCTGGTGGAAGAGATTATAGGTTCAAGGGCATTTAGGTAGCACACTATCTCATAGTCATTTTGAAAGGTTAGGAGCTGAGGCTGTTGACAGAACTAAGACCAATCAATTAAGTGAGGATTGGCAAGGGGTAGATCAATGACTGGTTCAATATTGTGTATGTGAATGGTACCATCTTTGGTGATTGCAGAGTTAGGATCCATCAAGTATCCCTCTAAGGTACCCAAATCGGGACTTATCCTACTAAGTGAAGCATCATCCACTAAAGTGACTTGTGGATTCCAATCATCTAGTCCTACACTAGACTCATTAGCTACCTTAGATTGGTAACTATATGTATGGACAACAAGAATGTCCATGTCAACTATAGAATAATCAGAAAGAGTCTCCCACTCATACTCATGTGAGTCCATATCTGAATCCTGACTAGGATGCTTACACCAACCATATTTTTTAGACTTTGAGGTAGAAGCATTGATGTCACCAAGGGTAACACCCTCTTGAATGCCATTTGTGTGTTGGATAGGATCCTCAACATGATCTTCAATAGTGGATTGTTCTTGTTCTAGTTCTGAAATTGTTGGATTATCAACTATAGTATCTAAATCTCCCCAAAGGAGATTGGTGGAAGGGACCCAATCTTCACACCTATCTTCCTGATTTTGCACATTGGGTATGTATTCATCATCACTATCTGTCACAGCTAGGATAGGGGCAACTTTCTTGTTTAGACTTTGAAAACCTAGGCCAACTGTTGTCTTAGATTTGTGCCCAAAAAGAGCATGATTGAGTGGTTCAGCCTTAGCATCTAGTCTATGACTGAGAGGACCATGACCTAGGTAACCCATATTTTTGACCAAAGTATATCCTCTCCCATAAGTCTTAGGAGATGGAGAAAAATTCTTATTGTGCTTGTATTTTTCCTCTTTGTAAATCCAGTCTCTAACAACTACTTCCTCTTTTTCATCTTGAATGGGTATTGAAGACTCTACAAATGTATCAAACAGAGTCATTGGTGAGGACAAGGGATGCATCTCCTGTGAAGGTTTACCATAGGACCTAGGTGACATTGGCATCTTTGTGAAGGAGTCAATGTGATAACCACCCATACCCAGGTCTATGGTTTTGAACTTATTCCGACATTGTGCCAAACTTGCATCAAAATTTTTTGCTTCCCAATTAAGAGGAACATGGGTACCTGCTGAAATTGCATTAACAGATAAGGTGATATCCCCAGGTATACAAACTTCTACTCCATTATAGGGGAACTTGACACATTGGTGGTAGGTGGATGACACTACTTTCATGTCATGGATCCATGGTCTACCAAGCAGAATATTATAGGCTAAAGGACCAGCATCAACAATTTGGAACAAGATGTCCTTTTCAATGGGGCCAATCCTAACGGGAAGGATGGCCAAGCCTTTGGAGCTTCTCTCTACCTCATCATAGGCTTTGATGGTTATTTTCTTGCGAGTATCAATAACTTGCTCTGAGTAACCCAATATTTTCAACAAACTCAAGGAACAAATATTGAGCCCAGCACCCCCATCAATCAACACACACCTGACATGGGTCTTGTGAATCATGACTTCAATGTTGAGGGCAAGATTATGTGGATGGCTCAAGTCTTTGTCATCTTCTTCTGAGAATGTGAGGTAATGTGGGCTAGCAAGGTGATTTACCATATTTTGGAATTGATTAATGTCTATGTTGTTAGGGACATTGGCTGTATACAAAGCATCTTCAAGGGAACGCTTATGTCTCGGAGACAACTCTAGGAGCTCAAAAATTGAGATTTCAGCTGGTGTTCTTTGTAATTGATCAACAAGATTGTAGCTCATTTATGGATTAATTTCTGACTTGGTGGTGACATTCTTGGATGTCACTTGCTTTGGTTTGCTAGATTGGTTAGAATTAGGACCTCTAATGACCACAGGACCTTGACCTTGGCTTCTAGTGATAGCATTAAGAGCTTGAGATGACCTTCAAAAGTGAGGACCTCTAAGCACCACCACGGGTTCATTATCAAATATAGGAGAATCCACATCATAAATATAAGAATCTTTGTTTCGCATCATGTTAAAATTTTCATCCACATCTTCAAGCATATTGATAACATTCTCTGTAGACGTATAGGTGTAGTTGATTGCAACTTTTCCATCTTTGGTTTTAGAGGTTTCCCCCTTATCATATTTAGGCAAAGGTTACTTAAATGCTTTATGATCTACATTGGTTTTCAACCCATCAATCTCAAGCTTGCCATTTTCAATAAGATCTTGAATGAGATGTTTAAGTTTCCAGTAGTGTTCTATGTCATGTCCAATGCCATTATGAAATACTAGCTTACATATCCACGCATCCGAAAAATTCCTAGTTAAATATCCCTAAGTGGAAACTTGGCTTACATATTACCAAGCCTTCCTAGTTAAGCTAGGTGAGTTACTCTAAAGCTTGAAAGGAAATCTAAACTATGAAAGCATAAACATGAAGCTACTATGCATGAATGAAACTAAGAATGGAATGTAGATGCAAAAGCCAAGAATGCTCCAAATCTTTAGAAGCTCCAAAGTGACCTAGAAAACCTGCAACATAACATTAGTATTCAAAAATGCATATGAAAATGAGGAAGAGAGCTCTTCTTTTATAGGAAATGATAAAGAATGGACCATGGAGATTAAGAGGCAAAATATTTAATCAATGGGTGGAACATAAAAGAGGAGCAATCCATGTGCACAAATATCCTCCAATGAGAAAATAAGAGTTGACTTTTGTGTCCATATGAGACAAAAAGTGCTTTTTCTTTTATTTATAGAACAATAATAATGCTTTATTTGTGCAACTTAGGATAAGAGGAAAAGTGGGGGGCTTTTTATTTATTAAAAGAGGAGGAAATGTTCCTTTTAAATAAATAAAGACTTTAGGATAAAATGGTTAGCCCAAGGCAAATAATCAAAAATGATAAAATAGGATTTGATCAAGGAAATTGATATAATTGATAAAATGCTAATTTTTGAAAATATTGATTTAGAGATTTGATAAATTGCCGAATGGGGGCCCAAAGTCTAGGTGACCATTTTAGGGTGCATACATTTGCCCCTCTTTGACTAATGTGTGATCATTCTCACACATTAGTCAAAGAGGGGCAAAAATGGTCGCATAGACTTTGGGCCCCCATTCGGTATAAAGACTAGCGAAAAATAAATATCCCTAAGTGGAAATGTTCTTTTTAAATAAATAAAGACTTTAGGATAAAATGGTTAGCCCATGGAAAATAATCAAAAATGATAAAATAGGATTTGATTAAGGAAATTGATATAATTGATAAAATGCTGATTTTTGAAAATATTGATTTAGGGATTTGATAAATTGCTGAATGGGGGATCAAAGTCTAGGAAACCATTTTAGGGTGCATACACAGTCATCCCTGTATCTTTTAGAATTTTCTTGATAGTACTCTCAAATCTTTTCTTTGACTACTTCTCTTCAAGTAAGGCCTTTGTGGAGTTGAAGTTCTCCTCAAAGGTTCCAAACCTGTTATAGTGAGTGTCCAACTTGCACTTAAGTAACCTTTTGACATACTCTTATGTCTCAACCTCAGATATCTCATAGCCAAGAGGGTATATGAACTCTATTCTAGGTTCTACTACTTCAATGTAAGTAAAGTTAGTATCAACCATGAAACATATCTCATTTTTATACTTCTCCACAAGAGACTTAGGGATCCTTGATCTACTAGACACCAAGTCCTGAAATGTCTTAATTACCAACACTGCACTCTCATTCACTTTATCAATAACATGCCTCCTATACACTTGGTTAATCCTTTCTATTGTAGTTTGGCCATCATTCCAGTCATTTCCAATGGTGTAAGGAAATCTTCTCAATAGATGAAAAAACATATAAGTGATTAAGGATGAGAATCTAAACTATGTATACTTAGTCTTCTTAATCTTTTCCAAATTCTCAAATAGTTAAATTCTCAGAATCTCACACATATCAACTTGTACTTTATCAACACACATCAGATAAGCTACATGTATCATTCCAACTGCCATGTCATCCTCTCTTGAGTTTGCACAAAACTTAGTGGTTAGGATCTTGCACAAGCATCTAACATCATCTTGTTGAATCTTACTAATCACAATTCCTCGACCATTATAGGATGAATTTGTGTTGTCTATGACTATTTTCCTCATGTTATTGCCATTTAAAGGAATGAATCTAGTTTTAGATAGTCCACTAACTTCATGAATCAAATCAGCTATGATATCTATCACTCTATCTTCTAACCAAAACTAAATTCTGCTTAGGATTATCTTAGTACATTCTTCATTATCAAATTCATACTGTAATGCATACTTAATGATCTCATTATCTTTCAAATGTTCAAATCCTTCTCTCAATGACATGTCCTAATTGTAGATCTTTTGATATTCCTTGGTGAAATCACTATCACTGATAGTCTCTAGTTTTCATCCAAGATAACTTCTAACATTCTCTATATGTAAAACTCCGTCTAGTATGGATGATAAAGCTAACCTAGGATCATCTTCCAAGGGTTCTAATAGTTTGTTTTTCATCTTAGGTCTATTTTTATCTCTAAGATTGTGAATCAAAGAAACATCCATGATTTCCTCTAATTCCTTTACTGATTTAAAGTTTTTCCAAGTAAAATACCTCAATTTCGCGATTTAGGGCTTGCGTAGATTCAACACAAAATTCTTCACCAAATCCTTGCACAATGCTTCCAATCACTGTTGTTTGGTCTCCTCAACACTTGAATTCACTTTGATGATCAAATAATACTGATCATGACCTTTTATTAATTCAATCTCACTTAGATCTAACAACGCATTCAATTTTTTTTCTGCTTCTTTCCAAAAAGCTGATTCTGTTAACCTGCAAAACTTAAAACTTCTTGTGATCTCACAAAACATAATATTTTTCTTTGCACTCTTAACCATAGCATTTAACATCATATACTACCTTGCATTTACTGCACAAGACTCAATTCATCATATATCTACTTCTACACTAATCTAAGTTCCCATTCTATTGCAATTTTCATAAATTAAGTACTTTGAGATGGGTCAGAGAAAGATTCATTCTTACCTTTTAATACTTCACCTTCCTGACTGCCTTCAGTGCTGAATATGTCTCCTTGATTTGTGCTTTTGATAAAATTCACTTCATCTGAATTACTACAACATCCTTTTTGATTGTTACTTGCATCTTCATTTCTTCTTGCATGACTTCTAGGGTTAGGGTTAGGATGAAAAACTCTATTGTTCATTCTCCAAAAACTTTTTGTATGTCCAATCTTGTTGCATATCTGACAAACTATTCCATTGTTTCCATATCTTGGTCCAGGCTGATTGATCTATGATCTACAATTTTTAGCAATGTGTCCAACCTTGTTTCATCTATAATAGACTACTCCATTTCTTCTGTTCATATCTTCAGTAGGTTCCTTATCTGCATTGTTAGTATTCCTAAACTTTCTACTACTATTATTATTCTAAATAAATTTAGGTTTCCTACATTCAATAGCTCTATGTCCAAAACCATGGCAATTATAACAATAACCATTAAGGGGTTTGAATTGCTTACCTGTGCAATCTCTCTTCATATGACCAATAGTATTACAAGCAAAACATCTACCTTTGAATTCTCTTTGCATACCTTTGGGTGATTCCTCTTGCTTAGGTGGTTCTTCTTCCTTAGGTGTATCTTCAGATTTGTTAGTCTCATCATTCTTCTTCTCATCTATAATTTCAAATATTTTCAGATCTGGTTCCTTGCTTTCTTCATTTTTTTAAAAAGTGTTGAATCCAAGACCAGTCTTATCATAGAATAGTTTCTAATAAGATATTTGTTCATCAATCTTCTCACTAGTTGAATATAGCCTTTCAAGTTGTTTCTTGGATTGATTCAGTTCACATTTCACAATTGTATTGTATTTCTCAAGTTTAGCATATTGCAAATTGACTTTCTCAAGTTCAAATGTTACTTTACCAAGTTTAGATTTTAGTCCTTCATTTTTTAGTCTTTAGACTTTCATTCTCAGATTTTAGATTTGCTTCATTCTTGATATTTCCATCTTTCAATCTTAGCTTTAGATTTTCTATCTTCAGTTCATGCTTAATGATCTCATTTTAGTTTTCTAAATTGTCATCACAATCTTCAATGTGAATTTTAGATTCCTTTTCAGATTTTAGATCTTCCAACTTTTTTTTTAGTTTCTCAATGACGTTATTTGCATCATCATATTTTCTTTTCAAAGTATCTCTTTCATCAGTAAGCATATCAATCTATTCAAGAGCTTTTCAAGATTCTTCTGTAGTCGATCCATATCCATAGAGATCTTACTTACACTGCTAGGCTTTCCTTGAATGATTATTTTTTGAGTAACTAAGCTCTAATACCAACTGTTAGAAATAGGGAATACTGAGAGGGGGGGTGAATATATATTCTACAAACTTTAACTTTTTCCCAATTATGGATATAATAGATTATCTTAACACATGCATAACATAAGAAGCTAAACAACATGCATAGCAATAAAATTAAATAACTCATAACACATTATTTGTTCTCGAGGAAACCCTGGCCAAGGGAAAACCCCAGTGGGGATGGTACCCACAAAGATCCACTAATCAAAAGTATCTTGTTAAGGATGTTGACCCTAATAGGAGTCTATTACATAAATATAGTGTCTCAGTCCTGATTAAGGGACTATAGGCCTTGTTAGAAGCCTCAACCCTATTAGGATTTGGCAGTACAAAATGTGATTACCAGATGAGCCCACTGCCCAAAAAAGTAATGTACAATATTTACTGATTACAAAATTGGGTCAAGGTACATAACCTTATACCGCTTGCATCAATATCTCTTCACTTCTCTTTCAATATCACTATTACATATACATCATATATCTCACATCATATCAATTCTTGATGATCATGATATCCTTCTTACAATTTACAATTATATTTATACAAGTTATTAAGGCTAGTCAGCTATCATATTACAAAATAAATTTACCCAAGGGTTAACATCTAGGATGTCATCCCTTTAAACTCTTAAGTCATTATTTTGATAAACAAAATAATCCCTTAACTCTTTATCTATTCTATCTTCATATTTTGTCCTGTCAGCTTGACACTGTCTTTAGAAAAACTATCATAACTTCTTCCGTACATGCCATACTGACTTGCACTCTAAGATGAGTCTTCAATAGTCACCATAGAATCTATGTTCAAGTGCACAAGCACTGAGCTTACTCCAGTCGATATTGTAAATAAAACTATCTTGAGGTTCACTGGTAAAAAGACACTGTCTCATACTTAGACAATTTCACATTGCATTCTGACATACTAGCTCTCTGACCTATGTGATCTTCATGTAGATCATATGTTTCCATATTGAAAACATCTGTGTAACCAACTTAGCCAAATTTCCAACAATAAAGTGTTCTTCAATAATGAAAAATACAAGCATTCACTATGCTTTGATAGTTCCAGTTGTAGTTCTTAATACATCTTCCATCAACCATTACTGATATCTCTACCTCACTGTGATCTCTTCTCAGTCCATAAAAATTGCTTCATATAAATATGTATTCTTTCATTCAATTGACTCCCAAATACAATACAAAATAGAATAATTAATAATGCAAAAAAGAGTAAATACTAATTCAATAATCTTGTATTACCAAAGTTTCAGCAATCCACAATAGTTATCTAACTTAGCACATTATGATTCCATCTTATATTCCCTTAATCATCATGATTTTTCATATACTTTATTTCACTGTCCCTCTATCTTTGCATGTCTCCAAATCACTGAAACTTATTTTTAATAGTACCAAAACACAAGCAACCTTAACTGAAGGTCATACACATCCCAAAATGTCTTCCTCTAAGCTCACAATTCATCAACTATCTTATACTATCTTTGATGTCTAAAACACTATTGTTGTACTCTGCAAATCTATTTCCATACTTAGTCATTTTCAAGACGGCATCTCCAAAACTAAACTTAACTTAATGGGACCACCATATCAGATGTGTTTCCATAAATGACAACCGTCAAGTTCTTCATACTACTCTAAAGCATCACTTGCCAATAGAATTTTGGAGATATGTCATACAATTGTTTGATAGATTATGAAGTGTCCCCCAGATTTGATTCCTTGCATAGTCCAAATCATTTAGCCTAGGTTTCTAGCACTTTTCTTGTATTTCAAGGTTTATGGTTTCCTAACAACACCTAACAAGTGGTTTTGCAGGGTTATTTGTTTCATTTTCATACTTTTGTGCCCTAACTTGTGGTTTTTTAGGATTCTCTTGCCAAAGGAATTGCATTGCTAAGATTACTAACATTGTGGTTTTGTAGGTTGCCTTGGAGATACAAATAAACTTTTGTGTCTTTGTTAGAATCAATCATTTTTTATAGGAACATATCTTAATTATTTGTCTTTGGTAAATTAACATATTCTTGATGTGTTTGGGAGACACTATGGAGTAGGGAGTATGCTCTTCTCTTCTTTGGAGAATCAGAAATCTAGACCTCCATTAGTTATCCATTTACTCTCTTTTGCATTTACCTTTAGAGGGCCTGCCAAGAGAGAAATCTTTTGGAAATGACCCAAGTGGGGAAAAAGAGGACATGTATACACCATAGCACTATAACAAAAATATTCTTTCTATTCCTAATGTTTTCATATGCATAGGGTCTAGTTTCCTCAATCTTTCTTGTGAGACTATCCTTGTTTAGACACTGGTAGGACCTCACAGTCTCAATCTTGTTTACAAGGCTACAAGGGGAATACATTCAATTTGTATATGGATGAGAGGCCTTAATATTTATTATGAGACTATACTCTTTTATTTCTTATAGGGATATAGGCCTTAATTCTTCTTATAGAAATACAAGGGGTAATCATGAATGAAGTGTTGGAGATTTGCCAACAAGCCAATGCTAACTGTATGTTTGTCATTGATGAAAACATATGGTAAGTAGCATGTGTGAAAGAATTATGTAGTAAGATTTGAGTATATGTAGCATGGACATGTTATCAGCATGATATCATGGATGCAGAGTCTGATGATTAGTAGAAGTGAAGTTATGTAGTCGCTATTCTATTGGAAATATTCAAGACTAGCCAAGTTACTGAGAGGGGAGGGGTGAATCAGTAACTTCAAAACTTTTAACAACTTCAGATCTTAACCATATTCCAAATAACATTTAGATGCATGAGTAACAAAAAGAATAAAACATTCATAACACTTTGAACACAGAGATTTGGTGACCCAGAAACCTTCCAAATAGAAAGTAAAATTGGGGTGGGGATGATACCCACAAAACTTCAATACTACAGTATAAATTTTATTGGTTAAGGCTTACAATGATCACTTCTGATGATCTTCCCTATTAGGAGCAATAAGGACTGCTAGGTCCACCTTGTTAGAGGATTTACAAACATACAAAGAAGTATGCACTCAGTTAAGAGATTTTACAAAGACTGTTAAGTCTACCCTATTAAAGGAATTTAAGCTGATTCACTTGTTAGGATGAAACAGTAGATCTCTTACTTGCAATTGTACTTGTTGATTGAGATTCTTTGATGTAATGATCATCTTCTATGATGGATATATCTTTGCTGCTCCTTATACTGCTCTAGCCCTTTGTAATTTTCTTATCTCTACCTTTCTTCTCTTTTTCACACTTCTCGCTTCCCTTTTTTTTTCACCTTGGATATGATACAAAACAATGTTTATATATCAATCCAAAACAATTATAAAATAATTACAAAGTCAGCTTTCAAACAAGCTAACACAAATATTACTGAGCTGGCCTAAATATAGTTACTCGATTACTGAAAACTTACTCAGTGACTTTCTAATACTCAACATCCACTGCGTTACTCAGCATCATCATGCTATTGGTAGAAGTGGAGGCTTGGTCCATACTAACCACTCAGTTGTAGTTTCAAACTCAGTATATATTGGAGACTCGGTAGATATAGTGTCACTTGGTAGAAATTGAATTCCCTGTTTACCATGCTAGTGCTTAGTAAACACTACTCATTTCATCACTTGGTAATGATAACTTGATAAGCACTGTCCTGTCTGCTCAGTAAACACTATCCTGTCTGCTCGGTAAACACTTTCCTATCTGCTTGGTAAACATTGTCCTGTCTGCTCAGTAAACACTGTCCTGTCTGCTCGATAAACACTATCCTATCTTCTTGGTAAACATATAGAGTTTGAATAAGTGTTGTTACTAATGACAAACATCCTTAATGCCAACAATCTCCCCGTTTGGCATTAGTGACAAAAACACTTATTGCCCAAAATATCATGCTAAATCTATTTTTGATTTTTCAAAAATTTATCTTTGTCATATTGATGTCTATACATTTCATGTCTCCCCCATACAGTATATATAAAAATATCTTATTTCACCTCATACTTATATTTCCTATTTCTCTCATATACTTTTCCCCCTTTCATATCTTACATATCTTATATACTTTCTCCCCCTTTTTGATAATAATGCCAAAGGTGCATATACAAATATTTTACATGGAGATGCCAAAGTGTGAGAGAAAATTAGAATGTACCTTACTTATTAATGCTATATTTCTATCCCAATTTTCTTGCAAAATCTTGCACATATGGTGTGCAATTTGGACTTTTGCAGAGAGTTCAATCATGTGATCTGCAATTGAAAACTGATTGTCATGGATCAATGTTTTTGAGTGTGCAATATGGTTTTGCATTGTATCCATGATGGGAAGGATCATGTTTTGAATATCTATTAATGTTGACCTGATCCTTGCATCTTCTCTCAATAACTCTGACTGCTTATCAGATAGGGATCTAACTGTCATATGATGTGCAGAGCTTGAACTAGGTTCAAGTTGCAACTTCTATGCACTAATCTTCAGATCCTCATCAATCTTATTTATTTTTTCTTTAATCTCCTTTGGGAACTCAACAACATTACATACTTTGACAAAAAATGATGTTACCTTGGAATAGGAGGAATCAATGCTAGTCAAAACTGAAGATAACCCTACCTAATTGATAGCTATTTGCTGAGCAATGTGCTCTAGAACTTTATTTTCAAACTTCTTCTCAGCCTTCTCAAGAAACTTATCTAATCCAGAAGAATCCTCATTGAACTTGTTTATTGCCTCTGCCAACTGTAACAAAATGTGTTGAGAGGAATCAATTTCAACACCTATTACTTCTGTCAAAATATTTTTGGCATCCTCAATGATCTTATATTCCTTATCTCTTTCTTCTTTTAGTTTCTTCTGCTTTGCTTTCTTCTAGAGGAGTTCACCAACTATTTGCATTTGGTCTACTAAAAGATTTGCAAAATCTAATTGTGGAATTTCTATCTCCTCATGTAAATCTATGTCCTCTTCTATATTCTTACTGAAAAATTTTGTACTCAATTGAGTCTTTATACTTATTGCCTTTGTAGTAGAAATTATTGTAGACACAGTAGGATTTGTAGTGAAAAATAATAAACTTCTGACTGATAGAATGCTAATTGGAATACTTGATAAACCAAAAACTGAAGTACTTGCTACTAAAAAATTCAAAACTAAAGAAGGTACTGAAGATTGCGCTAGAGACTACAACTCAGTGGAAGAAGGAGGCTAAAGCTTGGTATATGAAGTGGTAGCCACTTCTATCATTGATACATTGAGCTATGTTAGCGATGATTGGACATTTGATGCATCTGCAGTGCTAGCACAATCACACTTGGAATTATCTCTTGGCTAGATGTAGCAATCTTTACTGGAAAGTGAGGAAGTGAGGCAATCACCTTTGCAGCTATCTGAACTGGATCATCTTCCTCAACATTCCTCTTAGCTTCCTCGGTGGCTTCTTCTATCTCAACATTATCAATCTGAATTGCTTCTTCTTCTTCATCACTGTCATCTTCAATATCTTTTATTATCACGGTTTCAACACTTAGTTTGTGAAGATGATAGATGTTTTTCCAAGTAAAACTTTCACTCTTCACAACTTACTCTATATCTTTGATCAAAATCAAACAACTGTTGAATTTTAGTGTCATCTTGCACTCATTTTCTATCAATGCCTTATTTATTTCATCATTTTTCAAACTTGGCATCAACTGTCTTAAGGTTTGAGCATATATGTCCTTGACAGTTTGTCTTGCATTGGACCATTTCAACTTGACTTTATCCAATAGAACACCTGGAATTTGAGAAGCCATATCATCAGGCGAGTACTTCCATTTTCCCATTTTCTCAATAACAACATCTTTAATTTCCTACTGCTCTACCTCTGATCTAATTTCATATTTGAGAGATTTGAAATTTTAAATTCCAAATCCTTCTCTCAAATCCTTAATCTTTTGTTCAAGTGAGGGAGGAGGCCTTTTGAGTAATATATCATCATTGACTTTACCTGCCTTGCCCCTTGTTTTTCTTGAGAAGACTGTAGTAAATTTTTTTGGTGTCTTAGTGATTGTTGCCTTCCCTTTCTTCTTCACAGGTACTTGTTCTTCTTCATTCTCATTCTTTTCTTCTTCTTCTTCAATGTCCTCTCCTTTTCCCTTGGTTAACATTAGAGGTGTGCTAGATTGCATCTTGGCCATCCTCTTTCTACCTTTGTTAACCGCCTATGGAAGTTTTATGCTTAGCTCAATTCTTACCTTAGCTTCATCATATGTTCCAAATTATGGAGCCTTTGGATCAATAGGTTAATTTACTAGGGCTTCAATTATATCCTTTGTCTCATCAATGTTTACCTCATAAGGTAGAGGTTTCACCCATACAATCCTAGGCCTTACTACCTGAATGTATACTCTATCACAATCAACCATGAAACAAATATCATCTTTATAATCTTCCACCAACTTTCATGGAATCCAGAATCTGTTATTCATCTTTTCTTTAAAAGACTCAAAATAGTTATCCATTATGCTTGCAAAATTCTCAACCATTTCTATAATGTACTCATTTATCTGATAAAGAACAGGCACATCCTTTCTCCATTTTACCATGCCTTTTGATGGGAAAAAATTTTGAGCATAGAAAAATAAACAAACCAACAGTGAGCCAAAATTACATGGATTATTCTTTGAGGTTTGGATGCTCTCCATATCCTTGTTGAACTGTTTCAATAATAAATCTGCTAGGTCAAATGTCAGATTGTTCTTCACAATTTTATAGGCTAGGTCGACTGCTTCACATGGAACACTATTCTGTCAACTTGAACTGTATATCTTGTGAGCTATGACATATGTGCCAAATTTTAGTTCTGCATCGGTAATACTATTTATTCTCATACCTATATCATCCCATTCGGCTAGGGTTTTCTTTTCCAGCTCTACCAGACCTAGGGTTTTTATAGATTTAGCCTTGGCAAGCATGGGAAGACCAGTGATTTGATGAATCATATTCTCTATTATTTCCACTGGTTGCTCAAGCCAAATTTTACCTTCATGCACTCAGCTTAGGATATTTCTAATCCATTTTATTTGGAAACTCCAAGGCAAGTGGGTGATATGTGTCAAACCCTTATCTTCCAAATGTTTATGTTCTGGTTTAAGAATACCATCCACACACAGTTCATCATGAACAACATCTATCTCTAGGGTTCCAAGCTCTTGAATTGTACATTTAAAATGATTGCAAATGTTGTTTACAAGAAGTACCTTTGGAGGAATCTGAGATTGAGCTCCACTCAGGTCTAGGGTTTCTGCAATCATGGGCATGAGTTTGAAATCTGACTCTTTCCATTCTCCTTGAACTAACATTTCCTAACCTTTCTTTACTTTGGTGCTGGATGATGCCATGGTAGCTCGGTAGAAAAAAGAAAAATTCTTCAAAGAAATTTTTGCTGCAAAATTTTTCTTCGAGTCGCTTGATCACACTAGAAATTTCTCTGCTCAATATGTTGATATTCGTGGTGAAGAATGAACTCGATTTCATTCTTTTTGTTAAAATTTTGTCATTAATGCTCCGTAGGAATTAGGGTATTAAACTGGACAGACTATCATCCACTATGCATTAATTGCTCGGTGAAGATTCTGCAACTCGGAGAACATACAAATTCATACTGCTCTAACCTTACTCGGTAACCATTAGGTTACTCCTGACCTTGCTCGGTGATAACTAATACTGACCTTCTTGTGATCTTGCTATATCTTGCATACTGATTTGGATCTTTCTTCCTTTCAATTCTGGAACTATTTTGGAATATGTCTATGAAGATACAGTTCTAGTGCTTTCTTAGAGACTTAGTTAGAATTGATAGAGCCACCCTCTTCATGAGTGACTTCATTACTTGGACTAGTTTTCTTGGTAGGTTTAGGAATCCACTATTGTCTCATCTGATTCTAGATGCTATCTACTTTTCCTTTCTTTTCATCTTCAACTTTGCCTGAATTCATTTAATTTTTAGTTATGTGACCAAGCTTCATGCATTTATAACATCTTATAGTAGTTTCCCTTTTTCTCAAGTGATGTCTTACATAATTCATCCCAATGTGTCCATATTCTCTACAGTAATGACACCTACACCAAGTGTTGTAATCCCAACCAAATATTGCTTTCACAATTTGTTCTACTGGATTGGGTGTTTTAGTTTTGTATTCTGATGCCTTGTGACCTTGCTTGTTACATTTGTGACATTTTCCTTTAAATCTCAGTTTCTCCTTGCATTCATGATGCAGGAGCATCTTGGGTGTAAGAGCAATCTTGCATCACCCAAAAATATTTTGTTTTTGTATTCAATAAGGGCTATTTTGTGTAGAGCTGCTATTTATGGAAAGTTACTATTTTTGGTAATTTTTGTATGTGCTCAGAATGATCTGATTTCTTTCTTGGAGGTTCATTTTGGTCATACAAGTCTGCCAGTAAAGTTTCATTGCTAGATCAAGTGTATATTGGAAGATATTGAAGATTTTCAGTATTGGTGGTAGGGTACAGAAACTTTGAACTCAGTTTTGAAGCCTTTAGAGGCCCCAGATGAGGTTGAAAATTTGGGTGATGGGCGCTTGCATGGGTCAAGCCTATAGAGCGCTTCGTGGCATTTCCAAAATGGGGTTATAATAGCCGATCGGGTCAATTGGTGATGACTTATGGTCTTCGGAAGTTGGGCCCCCTGAAATGGTGGAAAATAATTTTCTTCAAAATTTCTGTTCAAGTTTCAAAGGTTATCTTGAGCCGACTATGATGTAATGAAATGTAAAATAAAATAATTCTAAGTTTCGTCGGCCTTATTGGCTAAAATTCTGGAACCTTCCCAGGCGGTGGGGAATTGCCTATATAAGGAAGGCTGTATTATTGTCTTAGGTAGTTTAGAATAGTTCTGGGTAGTAGATCTGGGTATTGATTTGAGGCTTTGTCCTACAAAATATTGTAAGGAATGCCCATGTGGCTTTGCATATTGTAATTCTGAAAGTTTGTAATTCCACATTTGTCGAGATAATAAGAAGCCAATTTTCTGTTCTTGCATATTATTGTTGTTTCTCTATTTCTGTTATGTGTTTGTGGTATTAAGGGGAGCACCCCTTCATCAAGTGTTATCAGAGTAGGGGTTCTTGAGTGTGTAAACAGATCACCGACTGTGAGGTAGTTTGCACCAGGATCATGGTTAGGGTTTCAGTGCGCATCACGAAAATGCCTCCACGAAGAGAACGTGGCAGAAGACCTGGTGCTGTGACACCTGAAGTTAGAGAGCTGCAGAGACAAATGTGAGCATTGCAAGAAGAGATTCATAGAGGAATGAATCTTAATGTCAGAGATGAAAGCGAGGATGAAGCCAAAGAAGAATATCAAGAACGAGAAGCTGAAATTGTGAACCAGGAGGAAGAAAGACTTTTTCGGGCGATTTTCAAGATTGGGAAAAGACCTAAGGTTGAGGTTCCCACATTTTTTGGAAATCTTAACCCAGAGGAATTGATCCATTGGATCAATGAATGTGAGGAATATTTTGAGTATGAAGATGTTGAGGATCCTGATAGGGTCAAATTTGCGAAGGCCAGACTGAAAGGTCATGCGAAGATCAGGTGGCAAGAAATTCAATTGGAGTGAAATAGAAGAGGGAAAGATAAAATCACAAGATGGGATCGGATGGTGGATAAATTGAAGTGACAGTTCATTCCTATTGATTATGAGCTTGACCTACTGAAGAAAATGCAAAGTTTGAAGCAAGCAGGAAGATCTGTTCAGGAGTATACAGAGGAGTTCTATCGACTCCTCATCAGAACAGGCCATGCAGAAGCTGATAAGGAGAAAGTTTCCCGATACCTTAATGGGTTAAGGCCAAGCATTCAGGAGGAGTTGAATCTAGTTCGAATGAACAGTATTGAGGAGGCATACCAGTTTGCCCTAAAAGTAGAGAAAAAGCTGAACAAGAAGTTTGAGAGTAGACAAAATGGAAGAGGTCGCGGTGGATGATCTAGTGGACGGTCATATGGTGGCCGAAATGAAGATGCAAAAAAGAAAGATGAGGCCAGTAGTAGTCAGAATCAGTGAGGAAATAATTTCAATCACTTCCAGGATCAGAATAATAGAGATCAGAGAGGAAGAGGAAGAGGAAAAGGATCTGGAAGAGGTGGCTTCTGTGGAACATGTTTTCACTATGGAGAAGAAGGTCATAGGGCATTTGAATGTCCTTAGCACCAAGGTAGAACAGACAGGAGAAATGAAGGCCAGGCTAGAGTTGCACATGTAGATGAAGATGCTAGATCATCAAATTCTGAAGATGCTAAAAGAGGAGAAACATTGATTAATAGAAGAGTCCTGTTGAGCGGTGAGAATGAACCTGAACAAAGGAGGAGCCTATTTCTTACAAAGTGCAAGTGTGAAGGTAAATGTTGTGATATGATTATTGATAGTGGAAGCACTGAAAATTTGGTGTCAGAAGAGATGGTGACAAAGTTGAAGCTCAAGAGACAGAAACACCCACATCTATATCGGATTGCCTGGGTACAGGATGACCACAAGGTCATGGTCAATGAACAATGCCTGGTGAAGTTCAAGATTGGTGGGTACCAAGATGAGGTATTGTGTGATATCATATCTATGGATGCATGTCATATGTTGTTGGGTAGACCATGGCAGTTTGACAGATGTGCTGTACATGATGGTCTTGTGAATATCTATTCCCTGACAAAGGATGGAGTGCGACATAAGCTAAAACCATTGAAGGAGACCGAAGAAAAGGTATGTGGTAATGCAAGGATAACTTTTTTTGATGGAAGAAATTTCCTAGATGGTATGAGGCATGAGCATGTATGTTTTGCTTTAATTCCAAAAGCTGGTAAAGAGGAAGTAGAAGATGTTCCTGTAGAGGTTGCAGATTTGTTGAATGAGTTTCAGGATATTGTATCTGATAATGTGCCTGATGGATTACCACCAATCAGGAAGATCAATCATCAGATGGACTTGATCCCAGGAGTGAGTTTGCTGAATAAGGCAGCACACAGAATGACACCTGCAAAAAGTGAGGAGTTGAACAGACAAGTACATGAACTATTACAGAAAGGATTGATCTGTGAGAGTCTGAGTCCCTGTGCTATACTAGCGGTATTAGCACCAAAGAAGAATGGAGAGTGGAGGATGTGTACAGATTCCAGAGCAATAAACAAGATCACAATCAACTATAAATTTCCATTTCCACGAATGGATGATATTATGGATTATTTGAGTGGAGCTGTGTATTTCTCAAAGATAGATCTGAAGAGTGGATATCACCAGATTCGGATTAGAGAAGGAGATGAATGGAAGACTACCTTCAAGACAAAGGAAAGACTATATGAGTGGTTAGTCATACCTTTTGGGCTAACCAATGCACCGAGCACTTTCATGCAGCTCATGAACGAGGTTCTGAAAGAATTTTTGGGTAAGTTTGTCATTGTTTACCTAGATGATATTTTGATTTTCAGCAAGACATTGGATGAGCATATGATGCATATTCGTATGGTATTTGAGAAGTTGAGAGAAGAGAAATTGTTGATTAATTTGAAGAAGTGCAGTTTTGTGAAGAAAGAGTTGGTGTATTTGGGATTTGTAGTTTCAGCAGAAGGTCTAAAAATGGACCCAGAGAAGGTACAAGCTATCCTTGAATGGCCTACTCCAAAGAGTGCTACTGAGGTAAGATCTTTTCATGGTCTAGCTAGCTTTTACAGAAAGTTTATCAGAAATTTTAGCAATATTTGTGGACCCTTGACCGAAACAATGAGAGGGGATAGAAAAGAGTTTAAGTGGACTAATGGGGCAGAAAAGAGTTTTCAATTGTTGAAACAAAAAGTTACAGAACAATCAGTTTTAGCACTTCCAAATTTTAATAAGGTGTTTCAAGTAGATTGTGATGCTAGTGGTACTGCAATAGGAGCTGTTATGAGCCAAGAAGGTAAACCTATTGCTTATTTCAGTGAGAAATTAAATGACGCCAAGAGAAAATATTCTGTTTATGATCAAGAATTTTATGCTATAGTTCAAGCATTGAAAAAGTGGAGGCACTATCTACTTCCTAATGAGTTTGTTTTGTATACTGATCATCAAGCTTTGCAATATTTGAATAGTCGAGAAAAATTGAATCAAAGGCATTTGAAGTGGGTTGAGTTTTTGCAGAGTTATACATTTGTTTTGAAACACAGGAGTGGAAAGTCTAACAGGGTTGCAGATGCTCTTAGCAAAAGGCAACTATTGCTGACAGAGATGCAGATTGAGGTTGTTGGGTTCAAAGAACTCAAGAATTTGTATCCAGAGGATCCTGATTTTGGTGAAGCTTGGAAAGCTTGTATAGAACCTATTACTCTAGACAGGATGAAATGGTTGGATTTCATCATCCAGGATGATATGCTATTCAGAGGGAGTCAGTTGTGCATTTCACGAAGTTCTATGAGGGAGAATCTCATCAAGGAGAAGCATAGTGGAGGATTGGCTGGACATTTTGGTCGTGATAAAACCCTTGCTTTGGTTGGTGAGAATTATTATTGGCCACAGTTGCAGCAAGATGTGAAGAAGTTTGTACAGAGTTGCAGAGTATGTCAAATGGTGAAAGGAGTGAAGCAGAATACAGGGTTTTATCAGCCATTACCTATACCAGAGAAGCCTTGGGAGGATATCAGTATGGACTTTGTTCTTAGTTTACCGAGGACACAGCGGGGACATGATTCAATTTTTGTAGTAGTTGATAGATTTTTGAAGATGGCACATTTTATTCCCTGCAAGAAGACTAATGATGCTGTTCATGTAGCAGAATTATTTTTCAGAGAAGTAGTGAGACTTCATGGTTTGCCAAGGACCATAGTTTCAGATCGGGACACTAAGTTTGTTGGATATTTTTGGCGTACATTGTGGAAGAAGTTGAAGATAGATTTGAAGTTCAGTTCATCACATCATCCACAGACTGATGGATAGACAGAGGTGGTGAATAGAAGTTTGGGAAATCTGCTGAGATGTTTGGTTGGAGATAAGCCAACAGGATGGGATTTGATTTTACCATAGGCAAAATTTGCATACAATAATTCTATCAACAGAAGCACTGGTAAATCACCATTCTAGATTGTATATGGAAGTAGTCCAAGAAATGCATCTGAATTGAGAAAGATAGATAAAAGAGAAATAAGTAGTGCTGAAGCTGAGGATTTTGCAGAACACTTGAAGAACATCCATGAGGAGGTGAGGAAGCATATTACCAAGATGAACACACAGTATAAGGCTAAGGAAGATGAGAAAAGGAGGTATAAGGAATTTTAGGTTGGTGATGAAGTCATGGTTCATTTGTGGAAGGAGCGGTTTCCAATTGGTACATATAACAAGCTGAAAATGAAGAAGTTTGGACCATGTAGGATACTGAAGAAACATAATTCATGAAATGCATATGAGGTAGAATTGCCTACTGAGCTAAATATTTCACCAGTGTTTAACATTTCAGATCTGACAGAGTATCATGAAGGAGGTGTTGAAGATGAGATCACAGTAGCACAGTGGAGTATTCCAGCAACTAGTTCAGACACTAAGGAGATCGAAGATATACTGGATAGTCATGTTGGTAGAAGCACAAGGAACAGGACATATGAAGAATATCTGGTCAAGTGGAAAGGATGACCTGTTGAAGATTCATGATGGCTAACAAAGGAGGAGGTTAGCCGTCTTGGTTTTCCTCTGCACACCTAAGTCGTGACAGGGTCACTTCTCAAATTACCCCGGATGTCTGATGCAGGAGCATCTTGGGTGTAAGAGCAATCTTGCATCACACAAAAATATTTTGTTTTTGTATTCAACAAGGGCTATTTTGTGCAGAGCTGCAATTTATGGAAAGTTACTATTTTTGGTAATTCTTGTATGTGCTCAGAATGATCTGATTTCTTTCTTGGAGGTTCATTTTGGTCATACAAGTCTGCCAGTAAAGTTTCATTGCCAGATCAAGTGTATATTGGAAGATATTGAAGATTTTCAGTATTGGTGGCAGGGTACAGAAACTTTGAACTCAGTTTTGAAGGCTTTAGAGGCCCTGAATGAGGTCAAAAATTTGGGTGATGGGCGCTTGCATGGGTCAAGCCTGTAGAGTGCTTCGTGGCATTTCTGAAATGGGGTTATAATAGCCGATCGGGTCAACTAGTGATGACTTATGGTCTTCGGAAGTTGGGCCACCTGAAATGGCAAAAAATAATTTTCTTTAAAATTTCTGTTCAGGTTTCAAAGGTTATCTTGAGCCGACTATGATGTAATGAAATGTAAAATAAAATAATTCTAAGTTTGGTCGGCCTTATTGGCTAAAATTTTGGAACCTTCCCAGGTGGTGGGGAATTGGCTATATAAGGAAGGCTGTATTATTGTCTTAGGTAGTTCAGAATAGTTCTGGGTAGTAGATCTGGGTATTGATTTGAGGCTTTGTCCTACAGAATATTGTAAGGAATGCCCATGTGGCTTTGCATATTGTAATTCTGAAAGTTTGTAATTCCACATTTGTGGAGATAATAAGAAGCCAATTTTCTGTTCTTGCATATTATTGTTGTTGTTTCTCTATTTCTGTTATGTGTTTGTGGTATTAAGGGGAGCACCCCTTCATCAATTCATTTTCTTTATGACCATGCTGGTTGCAATTGTAACATTTTCTATTGAATTGTGCTTTTCCATTGCTCCAACATTTGTTTGAAGTATGACCAATTTTTCCATAGTGATTACAAGTGGGTTTCTGATTCTTTTGAGTACCTTGTTTGGAGGATTCACCTTCTTCTTTGTATCCAAGTCCTGCTTTTCCTTTTTGCTTGTGAAGGTTTCGCTCATACACCTGATTTATATCTTCTTGAGATTTCAACATTCTCTCATTGATTTGCCTTTCAGTGTCTAGGTCATTCACCAATCTTAAATTGATTTGCTTTTCAGATCTCAACTCCTCTCTTATATTTTCATTTTCTGATCTCAAAGTCAAGATTTCTTCATTTGCATTGGAGACTTGATCAATAAGGTTTTCTAGCTGAAGAGTTTGATTCTAGATTTCATTGTTCTTTCCATCTATTTCATCTTTCATCTTGTTTGTTTGTTCTAAGATTTCACAGAATCTTGTTGACTAAATTTCCTGTTCTCTTTTCAATTTTCTTACTTCTTCTTGCAGAGATCCATTCTTTTCTAGAAGTTCTTTGATTGCATTATTTACCTCATCTGAGCTGCTTGAAGGGAAAAAGCCTTCAATCTTTTCTTCAACATACTGGTGGTCATTCATCTGATTTGCAAGTTCCTTCCTTCTTTTTAGAGATTGAAAAAGATGCTCTTTTGCTTCCTTGAGTTGAGCTATGGCCATTTCTATATCTAGCTTTTTATTCTCAATTACTTTGTTAAGTCTAAATATCTCCATTGTCCTAAATCTTTTCTAAATCTATCAAACTTTATCATGAGAACCACAAAGCTATGATACCAATTGTTGGAAATATTCAAGACTAGCCAAGTTACTAAGAGGGGAGGGGTGAATCAGTAACTTCAAAAATTTTAACAAATTTAGATCTTAACCATATTCCAAATAACATTTAGATGCATGAGTAACAAAAAGAATAAAACATTCATAACACTTTGAACACAGAGATTTGGTGACCCAGAAACCTTCCAAATAGAAAGTAAAACTAGAGTGGGGATGATACCCACAAAACTTCAATACTGCAGTATAAAGTTTGCCAGTTAAGGCTTACAATGATCAATTTTGATGATCTTCCCTATTAGGAGCAATAAGGACTGCTAGGTCCACCTTTTTAGAGGATTTACAAACATACAAAGAAGTATGCACTTGGTTAAGAGATTTTACAAAGACTGTTAAGTCTACCCTGTTAAAAGATTTTAAGCTGATTCACCTGTTAGGATGAAATAGTAGATCTGTTACTTGCAACTGTACTTGTTGATTGAGATTCTTTGATGTACTGATCACCTTCTGTGATGGATATATCTTTGTTGCTCCTTATACTACTGTAGCCCTTTGTAATTTTCTTATCTCTACCTTTCTTCTCTTTTTCACACTTCTCGCTTCCCTTTTTTTTTCACCTTGGATATGATACAAAACAATGTTTATATATCAATTCAAAACAATTATAAAATAATTACAAAGTCAGCTTTCAAAAAAGATAACACAAATTTACTAAGTCAGCCCAAATATAGTTACTTGGTTACTGCAAACTAACTCAGTAACTTTTTGATACTTGGCATCCACTACGTTACTCGGCATTGTCATGCTCTCGGTAGAAGTGGAGGCTCAGTCCATACTAAACAATCGGTTGTAGTTTCAAACTAGGTATATACTGGAGACTCGGTAGATATAGTGTCATTCGATAGAAACTGAATTCCCTATTTACGATGCTTGCACTCAGTAAACACTGCTCATTTCATCACTTGGTAATGATAACTCAGTAAGCACTATCCTATCTGCTCGATAAACACTGTCATGTCTGCTCGATAAACACTATCCTATCTGCTCAGTAAACACTGTCCTGTCTACTTGGTAAACACTGTCCTATCTACTTGGTAAACATATAGAGTCTGAATAAGTGTTGTTAGTAATGAAAAACATACTTAATGCCAACATATTCACTAGTAGCAGGTTCCTGTGTTTATTCAGAAGAGCCAACAGAGATTATATTTCTTCAAGAATTGCGCATATCATTTGGGTATGTGCCCTTGGATTAAGGATTGGAGAAGAGTTAAGAATGTTCCATTAAGAGCACATGATGTAATTCATCTAGAAGAGAAAGTTGCAGTTACTTTGGTAGAGCTTATAGTGTGTAGCATGTGTCTACATTTATTAATATTGGATAGGTCCTAGATTGTGTTGCACGCTTAGTAGAGCTGATAGAATTATTATTGGAGTATGTTATGGTTTCTCTAACATGATTTCAAGGTGGTTGTAATAGTTTGACTTGATTATATCATTTAGAGGAAAGATATTTATAGGCAGTCATTTTTTATTGCTAAAGTATAGTTTTGAGTTAATTGTGAAGAGGAGAGCAGAGCGTGTGAAGTGTTGAGCCATCATCAGAAGGCTTATGTGACCAAGTAAAGAGTTTATGCTATACATTGGAACTGATCCAGATAGTAGGTCAAAGCATAGGTCACCAAGATCTAGATATAGTGTGTATTTGTTATTCAGAAGGTTGTAGCCTTCACCACTTTAAAGAGTGTGCTCTCAGATAGTGTGTCCTCACCCCTAACATAGTTAATTGTAAAAGAATCCTAACAGGGTCCGACCCTTGACCAAGTCACTATATTAAATGCATTGTAAAGACAACTCCTAACAGGGTTAAGGATCTTCTAATAAGGATCATAATACACTAGTGTAGATTATTAGTGGGTGTTAATTTCCACTGGGGTTTTTACCTATTTGGGTTTTTCCATAACCAAAATATTGGTGTTGTGTTCAAGTGTTTTTTCATTGTGTTTATGTTTTATGTTTAAGTATACTTAATTGGATAAAGAATTGAAACTTGTAGATAATTGATTCTCCCCCCCTCTCTTAGCTATCTCTTGGGACTATTCCTAACAATTGGTATCAGAGCCAAGTGCCTTAGAGAGAAATTTTAACAAGTTGAGGTTGATCGGATGGCATTCTTTAGAAAAGACAGTCCTAAGTTTGATGGAGAGAATTATCTTGATTGGAAGAACTAGATGATGACACATTTGCAGTGCATTGCTTTTGAAGTTTTTGAAGTGGCTATCAAAGAAGCTTAGATTCCCTCTCTAGCAGATCTTGCAAAGGATAATGCAACTAGCAAGCAGAAGGATTTGTTCCATCAGGATGCAATAGAAAAAGAAGCCCTTATTAGTGCCCTATCTGATAGTGATTTTTAAGAGATAAAGAAAGTAGACACTGCTTACAAGATATGGAAGCACCTAGAATACATGTTTAAAGGAGATAAACAAGAAAATGATGCACATAGAAAAACTTGGAAGAAAAGATACAATGCATTAGAGATGCTACCTGAAGAGAACATCAAATCTTATAACCAAAGGATTAATAAAGTAGTTGCAGGAATCAGGAACAATGGTGGAGAGATCTCGGAATAAGACATTATGGATAAGTTAATGACTACTCTCACTGCAGAGTATAAAAGCAAGATCAACATCCTTGATGAGACCATGTAGCTTACATCAAATTTCAAAAGAGAGACCTTGATCAACAAAATTTCAGCTTTTGAGATTTCAAGATTAAAGACAGAACCTAAAAGTGAGACAACCTTTAAAGCATCAGTCCATGGTAAGAAATCTACAAACACTTCTGGTAATTTTGATGATGATGATGAAGAGAAAGCACTAGATGATTTGATTGCTATGAAGTCTAAAAGAGAAAAGAAAGGAAAAGGGAAATATGAAGGTCAATTGCTATTTAAATGCTTTTCATGTAATAAGATTGGTCACTTTGCATCTAAGTGTCCTACAAGACCTAAAAAGTTCAAAAATGATTACAAGCCTAAGTATTCAAAGGAATATTACTATGTTGTAGATGGAGTATCAGATAATGATTCAGCTGAAGATGAAATTGGTTTCATTTCTATCATATAGAAAATGAATAATGAAATAAACCATGAAGATGAGAAAAAGGAAGAAAATGTCATGCCCATAAAATTCCACTCCAAAAACACACCAAATTTTTTTTAATAAAAGGATTATAAGTTTATATTTTTTAGGTTGTCAGCTGACTAAGATGAAAGGTTGGAACTCAGAGGCTGTCAATCAACTTGATTTTTTGTGAAATAAAGGTTCGTGAATTGAGTTTAGAAGTACGGAACTAAACCTACAATCGGTGAAGTTTACTAGGTTACACCGAGGGTTCAAAATCACATCAGGATGCTATAAATCCTAGTTTGTTTATTTGGTATAGAAGGGTCAAATGATTGCACCATAAGAACATTATCACCTATTGCTATGATCCCCATGAATTGATTAGTTACCCAACATTTTTACGGATCATTATATTGAAGTAACATTTAATTTATAAATCATTAAATGCTGATTTCCATCTATAAGAAACATATTAACAATCCCCTAATTAATTTAAATAAATCTAAATAAAACATAATTTGATTAAGTAATATTTATATTAATTAATAGTATTTATTAATTAATATAAACATTAAAAATCCCAATAAATAAATTATTCACATGATAATAATAATTATATCAATTGCTATTTTTTTTAATTAACATAATTATTAAATCAAAGATTTAAATAATGACTAATTAATTACTATCACTAAATTTATATGATTAATAAATAACAAATAAAATAAAATAATTATTAAATAACAATTATATTAATTAATAAAATATTAATTAACATAATTATTAATTAATAAAATAAACAAATTAATAATTATTATTAATAATTTAAAATCATTAATAAACGAATTCATTAAGAAATAATTTTTTTTTTAATAAACAAAAATTATTAAA
Source organism: Chamaecyparis obtusa (assembly GCA_027943335.1). Classification (NCBI taxonomy): domain Eukaryota; kingdom Viridiplantae; phylum Streptophyta; class Pinopsida; order Cupressales; family Cupressaceae; genus Chamaecyparis; species Chamaecyparis obtusa. Next base: position 835,528 of record BSBK01001523.1, on the reverse strand, counting down.
TTATTAATAAGTAAACTTATTAATAAATTAAATTAAAAAAAACAAAATAAAATAATTAAAAAGTTTGTTTTTACCACCTTGTATACAGTGGAGTCCCCAAGGGACTAGGCATGGGCTCTCCCCTACACGCTGTCATGCATAGGGGAGTACCGTGCCATGGCAGGTACTCTCCTGCACATGGTAGCATGCAAGAAGGAGGGGCGGGGCCCTAGGGAGTGGGGCCCGCAGGTAGCCCCCTATTCAATTTTTTAAAAATGTTTTTTTTGAAAAGTTTATTTTTAATAAGCTTTCAACATGTTTTTTCTGGCATAAACTTTTATTTTATATGTAATTTTTTTAATTCATTTTTCCATTCGTTTCATTAGGAAATAGCAATTTATACACATTTTTTTTTAAAAGGCCTATAAGAGGTCCTTTTTGGACTTCTTGGGTGGTGACCCAGGAGGGTCCCACCCAAGTAGGCTCTCTTGGAGAAGTTTTATTTGACTTTGTGAATATTAATATATTTTATTGTTTGTATGCAAAGTAGACAAAGGGAAACTAATTTTTAATTGACTGTGGTTGGAAATTGTATGGGAATTTTTTTCCCATATATTTTTGAGAGACCTGTAGGTCTCTTTTTCAACATTTTTTTTGTATCCTTTCACTTGTTTGTTTATTCATTTGATCTCTCTCTCTTTTTTTTTCTTTTTTTTTAAATTTGATTTCTACTCACTTTCTATTTTCAAGATTTCATTTATTTAACTAACAAGGGAGATTAATAGATTTAAAGTTCAAGGTAAATTGTCTACATTCTTACATCTATCTTTTTTGTCTGAGTCTAAAGCTTTCAGCATAAAAAGAAAATGCAACTACTATTATTGAAACAACAAAACAATTGTATTCACTAAGAGAGTGAAATACATTAAAGGGTCGAGAGTGAATGTATAAAAATCTTTTCTTTCACACCACTATCATTTAATCAAATAAGGACTTTACAATAGAGCTATAAAGATACTACAAGCACCTTTCTTGTGTATAATTTTTCATCATGTATTCGTAGGGATTTTTCAATGAGTAAGTAAACAAAGCATTCACAAAACACTATTCTAACAATCTTAGATTATCAATGAAAATACATTGTCCATCCTTTTATTGATCACAACTTGAATACACATAAAATCTTCCTTTGAGCATCATTCATTATTTGCATAAAATAAACATGAATCTTGCAAGAGGAATATACATCCATTCATTCTTCAAACTTGATGCAACAATACTTGGTACAAATACAAGACTTGGAGTGATAACTCCATTACACAATATATTGAACTCAAGGGATTCCCAAACTTCCTTACAATAACAATAATCTTGAAACAAAAGTGATCCAACTCAAAATGAAATATCAACATCTCTTCAAGATTTCAACTCCAACCATGAAGTCTTCAATGGCTCCAAAATCTTGCAAATAAACATAGATAGACCATGGGATGCTCACCTCCCATCCTAGGCTTCTAAGAAGCCACCCCCGAGATTGGGGAACCATCACAAAGACAAGGAGACAAACAAGCAACCCACAATAAAAACAACATATAAACACAAACACAATGAAAACTCCCTTCCAAGGTTAGTTACACAAAGAGTCTCAAAATGACTCAAAAAGAGGGGTGAAGGTGGAACCATTTCAATGGGAGAAAACACATCTCATGATAAGAGACAAGCCATCACTTGGCTTCCTCATCATGAATTTTTCACCACAAACACAATCTCAACAAACACCTTATGACCCCCAATATACAAAACATATAATAGAGATGGCTACATGGAGCCCATACATCCATGTTTCATCCCTCTCCTATCCAAGGAGAGACTCTACACCCTTGAATGTCCAACAATACCCTTCACCCCCAAGGCTACTCTTCCCTCCCAAGGGTGAGTATGGCCTTGAGAACTCCCTCAACAAAAAACTACAACACATACAAGAAAACTTAAAAAAAATAACAAATGAAACTACACATTTACAATACTAAGAAATCATGCTCAACAACAAGCTCAAAATTCTCGTAACATCCATAAAAACTACACTTTCACAACACAAATGAAATAACACTACAACATACTTAAGATTCACAAATCCTCCATGATCACACTAAGAACAAGATCTCAACCACATACACTACAAGAAACAATAACTACATTTTGCATACAAACAAACATACAAGGGAGCTCTTTCTCTCAACATGAAAACAAGAATAAGAAAAATGAAGAATACCACCAACTTTCATCCAAGCTATGGAAGAAAGTTGATGAAGAGTTTTTCCACTTTCCAAAGTCCTCTCCAAATTAGCAAATCTCTAAATCTAGAGAGTGGGTGTCAAACTCTTCCAAAAGAAGAGTTCCCTCTAAAAAGGCCTCCACAAAAAATCCTATGGATAAGATTGCATTCCTATTGGGTGGTCTTCCCTAAGTCCATTACATGGTTTCCAAATTTGGTCTCTTACAAAGGTAAGCTAAAAAGGTGGGATAAGGACTACCTTTTTAGTAGGTGGTGATCTTTCCAAAACTTGGTCCCAAAAGTTGATTTTCGTCCATCTTGGTAAACCAACTTTTGGATGGGTCATTTGGTCAACCAAGGGTTATCCTATGGTGAAAAATGACCCTTACTCTATGGTATATCAAGGGGGGTAACTAAAAATGGCCTAAACATTTCCCTAGGCACCTTTTTAACCCTCCAAAAGTGCATGATAAGTTCAAATTCGAAATTCAAAGATAAGACAATGCCTCAAGCTCGCTAACCAAGAGATTTCTCATGGGGATCCTCAAGGGTACTATTCTAGGTTGGAGTTCAACCAATCCCCAAGTGGACATGTCATGGCCACAAGTACACACACAAGTGTCAAGTGACATAACCCAAAAATGACACATCACAAGCCATGTGGCATATCCACTTGGGTAATCTCAACATAAATAACATTTACAATTAACAAATAAATCAAATACATTCATGCATCATACTTTTACAAATTAAATATATTACAATGAGGTTTTTGGTTTCTCACTAGAAGCAACCTTGGCTCAAATGGATTTTCACATTAGTCTCTGTGATGATTCCCTGAATTTACCATGGCCTATTTCCTTGCACACTTAAGTCCAATATTAGTAGTCCAAGGAAATAAAACATGTAAATTCATAACATTAATAATCAAGATAATTCATCTATCATTTCATAATTCACATGACAATAATCATTCATCCATAACATACATACATCTCATCATGAAATATACAATTCAACACTAAATTAAACTAGAAACGTAATCATTGCATACTTATATAATTTTATTTGCAAATTAAATATCCTCATGACATCATCATTCATTCATTAAACAAAATTAAAAACACACCTGTAGGTTCCAAATTGATGTCTCAGTAATCATCATCCAATCATAACATAATGTGCATGAAAGTACTAAAGTGATAAACCATAACATAAAGTATCAGTAAAATCCATAGAGCATCAAAATATAATCATCAAATATGTCTATCTTAAATGTAGAAGTAAATGGCTATGATAGGCTCTGGGTGAGGCCTCACATCCTCCCCCTCTAGGCATGAACTTCCTCCTAGAGTTCATCAAAAAGATGGGGATATTGTGATCTCATCTGCACTATGTCCTCCCATGATGTCGTCACCTCATCACAACAATCCCACTAGACCCTAACTTGGTCCAGCTCTCGGCCTCAAAGTGCTAGCATCTGGTGAGCCAAAATGCAGATTGGCTCCAAAGTCAACTGACTATCCTATTCCACCTACAAGGCATCCCAATCTATGATATGAGTCTCATCAAAAATATACTTTCTCAACACTGACACATGAAAAACATCATGCATGCATGAAAGGCTCGGTGGCAAAGCAAGATGATAGGCAACATGACCTATCCGCTCAAGTATCTCAAAAGGGCCAACAAATCTAGGTGCAAGCTTAGAGCCCTTTCCAAATTGGATTGGACTCTTATGAGGTCGCACTCTCAGAAAGACCCTATCTCCAACTTGATAACTACAGTCTTCTCTCTTGGCATCTGCATACTTCTTCTGCCTATCCTGTACCTCCTTTAGACGATGTCTGATCAATGTCACCTACTGCTCTAACTCTCACACTAACTTAGGACCTAAAGCAACTCTATCCTCAATATGGTCCCAACTCAAAGGTGTTCTACACGGTCTTCCATATAATGCCTGATACGGAGGCATACCTAGAGAAGTGTGATGTCCATTATTGTAGGCAAACTCCACCAAATGAAGGTACTCCTCCCACCTAGTCTAATGATCCATGACATACATGCAAAGCATATCTTGCAATACCTGATTTACCCTCTCTATCTATCCATTGGTCTTTGGGTGATAAGTAGTGCTAAAATTGAGCTTAGTGCCCAAAGCTATCTGTAGTCCTCTCCAAAAAGATGATGTGAAGAGAGAATCTTAATCTAAAATAATCTTATGGGGTATGCCATGAAGTCTAACAATATCTTGCAAGAAGACCTATGCTACTACTGGGGTTGTGAAAGTGGTCTGAATGGGTGAAAAGTGGGCTACTTTGGTCAACTTGTCAATTGTCACCATGATGGCATCATGGTGTCGAGATGACATAGGGAGACCAATGATGAAGTCCATGGAATAAAATCCCACTTCCACTCTGGTATCTCATGGGGCTGAAGCAAACTACTAGGGTGACGATGCTCTACCTTAACCCTCTAACACTCAAGACATCGTGCCACTATCTTAGCTATATTTTGTCTCATCTCTAGCCAATGATATAATTATCTCAAATTTGCATGCATCTTCTTGACTCCGAGATGCATTGCATAAGATGCCCTATGAGCCTCTAGCATGATGAATAGTTGCAAGTCACGAGAGGATGGGACATAGATGCATCCTCTATGGTGTAAAAGCCCATCTGAATCTAGGGAATAGTCATAATATTTACCCTTAAGGGTACTTTGAGACCGAATGACTTGACTAACCTCTGCATACCAAGCATCCTCATGTAAATGATGCAATATCTGATCCCTCAACTCAGTACTTGCTATCATAGAATAGGCCCCATGGTGTCTCCTACTCAAAGCATCGGCAACCACATTCTCTTTCCCCTTGATGTAGTAGACATCAAAATCATACTCACAAAGGAATTCCATCCACCTATGCTGTCATGCATTTAGGTTCAGTTGAGAGAAGATATAATGTAAGCTCTAATGATCTGAATGGAGCTCAAACTAATGACCCAAAATAAAATGCTGCCATCTCACTAAAGCATGGACCACTACCGCTAACTCAAGGTCATGAGTGGGATAATTGAGCTCGTGAGTCTTAAGTTTCCTAGACTCATATGAAATGGCTCACCCATTCTACATAAGAACTACTCCCTAACCATCTAAGGAAGCATCTGTGCAAACAACAAAATCCGCTGATGGATCAGGCACTACAAGAAATATAGGAGCACTGGTAAGTGCCTTCTTGAGTTCCTTAAAGGCCCTCTTGCACTTCTTAGTCCACTCAAATTTCTTTCCCTTATGCTAAAGAGAAGTGATGGGATGAGCCACTCTAGAAAATCCCTCTACAAAATGTCTATAGTAACCTATCAATCCCATAAAGCTCCTGCCCTCTATCACTAAAGTAGGTGTCGGCCAATCCATGATGGCTCTAATCTTAGATGGATCTACTAAGATTCCATCTCTTGAAATAACATGCCCAAGGTAATGAATCTCTATCCTATAGAAAGCACATTTGGACAAACTACCATACAACTGATTGTCTCTAAGACACCGTAGTACCTGTCTCAAGTGCTCTTCATGCTCCTCTTCATCCCGTGAATAAATTAGGATATCATCAAGGAAAACAACTACAAACTTATCTAGGAAAGTGTGGAATACCCCATTCATAAGGCTCATGAAAACTATTGGAGCATTGGTGAGTTTGAAGGGTACAACTATGAACTCATCATGCCCATATCTGGTATGAAATGCAGTCTTAGGAATGTCACTTTCAACAATCTGTAACCTGTGGTAACCTAACTTAAGATCAATCTTGGAAAACATTTTAGCACCCTTAAGCTGATCAAATAAATCATCAATCCTCAGAAGTGGATACCGATTCTTGATGGTAAGGTTATTAAGCTGTCGATAATCCATACATAACCGCAAGGATCCATCCTTCTTCTTAACGAAGATAACAGGTGTGCCCCAAGGTGAAACACTAGGATGAATGTGAACCTTCTCCAAAAGTTTCTCTAATTGAATCTTGAGCTCATTAAGCTCATTAGTGTGTAGATCTCTATAATTTTGTTGACTATTAGTGTCTTACACTTAGTCATATATCTAGGCAAGGATGGTCAGTCATCACTACAACCGAGTCATTCTATAAAGGCTGAGTTTTGTTTTGTATACTTACCGAGTAGTAGTACTGCCGAGTAAAGTCATGGTCACAATATGTTTGTAATATGCTGAGTATAGTTATTGTCAAGCTACATATATCAATGATTATTGAGTGATAGAGAAGTTCAATAGATGCCGAGGATAGTTGATGCCGAGTGCTAGGGATAACTTTTGCTGAGTTAGCCAGAATTGACAGACAAGTTTGAAATGGCACAATGATCGAAGTAAACCATTTTTGAGGATAATTATATTTTGTATGTTGTCTATTGAGATAATCATAGAGGTGGTTACACATCCATATTGCTATCATTGATCCCTATGTATAACCTTTAGCCAATCAAAAAATTGTATAGTATAGGTAGCAATAGGAATATATCTAGACTATAGATCTTGTAACAGTAAAACATTTTTGTTACTATTTAAAGGAAATATCTAGGATAGAGATATGTGTGTGAATCAAAGAGAGATATAGACACATTGAGATCAGATGAATACTATGAGTATGTGAGTATGAGGAAATGATAAGGAGAAGTATTCAGATAGAGTTTAGTGACCGAGCAGAGTAGTGAAGAGACAAAATCAAGAACAATCAAATAGAAGAGATCACAATCATATAGTAAAGAGAAGATTTGTAATCAACGTATCAGTGCAAACTAAAGGATCATATACTGAGACATTTTAACCAGTGTATCAGGGTAAATCTCTTAACCGAGTAGTCTTAGCAGACTTTTGTAAATCTCTTTACCGAGTGCTTACTTTATTGTAAGTTTACAAATCCTCTAACAAGGTAGACTGAATAAGTCTCTTATCTTTTAATAGAGCAGAAATTTCATAGGGTAGATCATGATATGATCAAATTTTGTAAAGCCCTAATAGGAAAAATTTATTATCTATAGTAGTGAATATTTGTGGGTGTCATCCCCACCTTACTTTTACCTTTCAAGGGTTTCTGGGTTACCAAATCTATTGTGTTATGTGTGATTTCATGTATGTTGCTTGACATGATATATTACTTAGATTGTTCAAGTTTTGCTTACATAATGCATAAAGTTCTAACAGTTTAAAAGGATAGAACTCAGTAAGTTCTGATTCACCCCGCCTCTCAGTACTACTTTCCCATTTGTATTTCCAACAATTGGTATTAGAGAAGAGGTTTTCTCATAAGGAAGTCTAACCACTTGAGGAAAAGATCTTAAGATGGAAGTTTACAAACTGGGAAAAGTCATAGAGAACCAAAAGATTGAAGTTCAACTAGCATTACAACAACTAGAAGCAGCCAGAGGGGAACTGAAGAAATCTTTGAGAAAAATAAGAGAAATAGCTAATCAACAAAGTGAGCCACTATACACGGAAGAAGACACAACTAGACTATTTGATACTGGTAATGACCAAGCCATGAAAGAACTGCTGGAGAAAAATACCATACTGAATGATGAGATCAAGTCTCTAAAAAGAGAACAGGGAATTCAATCTGTCAGACTCTGTGAAGTAGTGGAGCAGAAAAAGAAAGCTGAAGATGATGAAGCAATGGCTGAAGAAGACAAAAGACAAATTGCAATAAGGCTAGATGAGAGAACAAGTGATATACAAAGGTTGATTAATAATCAACTAGATATGGTAAATCAACTACTACTGGCCAACCAAGAATTGGGTAGGAAAGACTTGGAGGATAATCAACTAAAACATGAAAATGATCAGCTGAAACATGAGTTGAGAACTGAGAAAGAAATCAATGAAAGGATAAACAAACCTAATGAAGCTACAAAGTATTTTGAAGAACTGTTAAGGTCACCTAGGAGATCTAGTGATAGATCTGGACTTGGACTGAATGAACAATAATCTACTGAAGAAGGAGAGTCATCAAAAGATGGAGAACAAAAGATTGCTAAATCAAAGAACAAAAGGACCACATGTTATCACTGTGGGATGCCAGGACATATAGCCAGCATATGTAGAAGAAAACATGGTAAGACTGATTCTCAACCTAAGTTTAATGGACATTGTTTTAAATACAAGAAGCATGGACATCAAGCAATTGAATGTAGATCTAAAGCTAACATTTCATCCACCTCACCCAAGTTTCAAGGAAGTTGTTTCAATTGTCAGAAGTATGGGAAAAAAGCTTACGAATGCCAATCTAGACCAAGGTGGTCAACTAATGAGAAAACAAAGCCAGTCACACAGCGTAAAAGTTACAATTGGGATTACAACACTTGGTACAATTGTCGTTATTATGGTAAGTATGGACATATTGGAGTAAATTGCATGAAGACTCATTTTAGAGGCAAATCTAAAAGATGGATGAATGGAAGCATGGAAGCATGGTTTGTTATAAATGTAATAAGCTCAGTCACTTAAAGAGATATTGTAGATCACCTATACCTAGCAATCTTAACAACCAAAATGAGGATATCTGTGAAAAAATGAGGAACCGGATGGAGAAGTCATGGAGGAAGAAAGAAGAAAGAACAACAAGTGAAGCAAGCACATCTGAGGTCACCCAATCTGATGGATCAGGTGATCACACTTCTTCCAACTAAGCATGAAAGGTATGTCTAGAACTGATTCTTGCAAAGCCTTACTTTCCATTAGTTCCTAATATAGAATTGAAAAGAAGTCCATATCTACATAGATTAAGATGCATTAGGACATATCTGAGAAAAAATAGAAAATTTCATTTTGATGTCGAGCATCAGTGTCATGACCAAGCTAACAATGTTTACTAAGAACCTATTATTGCCAAAATGTTGTGCGGAGCTGTATCACAATGGTTACATCGACCGAGATTGTGTCTAACTGAGTTTAACATGAGTTTGCCAAGACAACTATACTACACCTAAATTCTATATAGAGCATGTATGAGGCCCTAATCTATTTTTTTTTCAGATTCTATAAAGTGAAAAATTGCCGTTAATTTCATTTCACCAAGCTATTCAAGATTTTAGAGCAATTCAGAATTTGTGCAACCTAGATCAAGCAAAGCAATTCTGAATCTTCTTAGTGTGCCATTAGAAAAATTTGTCTGTAGGGTTAATTGACAAAAGGGTACTTTACCGAGCTACTATTTTATTTTCAAAAATTATAGTGTGAAATGACATCATTTTCATCTCCACTAGTCAGGAAATAGGGAATGGAAGTTTTCAATGTACAACTTGTAAGGAATAAGGTTTGTAAACTAAGGATATTCAAGGTAATATCCGAAAGTGCGATCAAAGGAGATTTGAATGGAGCCCTATTTGCGACTCCGAAAAATGTGTTAATGATGAATGATGTTAGGTCATGCTATATGTGCAAAATTGGAGAAATCAATGATTACAAGATTAGGGAAGCATATGACAAACTATGTATCAATGGAGTGCCGAAGCCGGAGCACAAGGTCATTGCCAACTAAGGGTTAGTAGATGCCCTAAATTTCCCCCAAAATTTCAAAGTTGAATGGATAAAGATTGTGTTGGGTCGAGTGCATGGCATGCAATTATGGATGGAAGATGGACCAGTGAAGATTATGAAGGAAATGATACATGATGTCACTAGTTACCCTACCATTGATGGGAAGAGAACAATGAAATGTGTAGGAAAAGAAGATATTCAAGTGAACACACAGGTAGTCTGGAACAAACGTGGAATGACAATTTCCACCATCACTGATCTAGAAATTGACTTCGCTATTAGAGTTATCTCGCATAAGTTTTACCAATCTAGTCGGTTGGACAATGTCCCCTGTATGGCAGTGGACTAGGCTTTGAAGATAATTAAGAAAGGGCACAAATATTATCTTACCGAGCTCCAGCTGACTCAACTTGCTGAGAACTTGAAATCCATCAGGATGGTGAAGAACTCTATGTGTAAGTTTGGTTCCTTGTTGATCTGTATATTCTTTCATGTCAAAAAATATTTTCCTACACATGGTGATGTGAAATGGGATAAGAAGAAACCCATTAATGTTCAAATAAATGATTTCATAAATGAGATTGGTGATGATTTTGAAGGAATCATGGATAATTATTTCATTGAGTTTAAGAAGAAAATGAGGAATAGGACTAGAGTCCCTCTGTCTCTGATTGAGAAATATAGTAAGGACATCTATTTTCTAGTAGACATAGACTTTACCTATGCACAGGCAGTCCTACCTAGGGTTTCATGGTTGATGCCACTACCCTATGAACTCAATATTGATGAAGCTACTACTACAATCACAACCCTTCTAGCTAAGGAAGTTGATACTAAGGCATCTTACTTTGGTACATTTGAAGAGGCCAAATCCAAGATCTCTTTGGGATTATTGGCTGCCACCACTGAGAGAAGAAGAAAGAAAATAGTAAAGAATCTAGAAGAGTATGTTAAAGAATCTGACAAAGATGCACCACTAGAGTTAACCCAAGGGTTAGGAGAAGATGAGAAGAGTGCAACTAGTGGAAGTGAGATAGAAGAAGAAGAAGAGGAGAAACCAATAATTGCTGAGTCCCCACCTAAAAGAAGAGTGTTAAAATGTAAAGTATCTAAGACACCATCGCTTAGACCTTGGCCAAAAAGGACTACTACCAAGACCCCTAAGATGCCTCCTACATCTGCAAAGTACAAACTCACTCAACCGAAGGCAGTGCCAACCAAGGTCATCAAGAAGCCAAGAAGGAAACTTGTTCTACCAAAAGATGAAGAAGAAACTAAAAGTGATGAAGCAATAAAGGGGAAGGCAACACAATAGGGTTCACATCAACTCACTATTGATATATTGTGTCATAAGCTTACTAGCATAGTTGCAGTTGATGAAGTGATGAAATTAAACTTTGGACCGCTGAGTATTGCAGATAAAGAAAAAGTTGAGGATGACATTCTTGAAATGTTATACACTTTCAAGATGCTGCTGATTGAAATTGAAAATAGGATTCCAAAGGAATTGTGCAATAGAGTTGCACGAAAGTGGGAGTATGCTTTACAAATAGAGCAGGAAATAAGAGCAAGTACATTAGCACAAGTTGAATCCACTCTCACTCCTACAAATATCAAACAGATAGTCAACCAATATAGAGGCAAGTTTGATCCTAAAATTAGAGCCTATCTTATCCTTCAACATAAGATTGAAGATGTTGTTCAAGAGAGTTTGAAGATTTGGAAGGTAGTGTTTGGTTTGATACCGGCCTTGGTAGAAGACAAGGATGAAGGAAAGAATGACAGTTCAGTTGCAACCACTTCAACAATTGTTGAACTTGACAACAAGCACATTACAATGGAGACTAATACTCCTAAGGAAGTGAAATTAAAGGATACTTTTGAGGTTCATATTGTGGATATACTAGAAGAGAACCCCATTAAGATATCATTCTTAACTGAGGAAGATCTAAAGAGCACAGCAGCAACAGGAACACCCTTGCTAGGTAGTAACACTGTACTATTGCAAGTCAAGGATTATCCCACCATCATGAGCACACAATCTATCATTGATAATCCTCCTATACCTAAAGTTGCTACTATTGATAAGTTAGTTGGTACAAGTCTTACGGAGGAACCAATGAAGTTAGTACCACTAACACACTTTGTTGAGAAAGAAGTTAAAGCAGAAGATAAAATTCAAAATCCTTCTAAGGAAGAACACAATGCAGAAGGACAAGGAATGAAGCTAGATGAACAAGCTGTTTGACCTCATGCTAAGGAAAAGGAGAAAGAAGAAGGCAATAGTAGAGGAAAATTCATTGAAGAACAAGCGTCGAAGGAACAAGAGGCCATCAAAGCTCTTGTACAACTGTCGAGTGGAAGCACCCCACCGAGAGCACCAAAGGAAATAGATGAGGTAACAATTGATGAAGAAATTGTTATTCCTAAATGGGATACTAATAACCTTACTTTTGAGCAGTTACAGATAATGAAAGATTTGCTGACTAGGAAAAGTAGACAAGTAGAACTCTAATGGGAGCATCAGAAAAAAGAGGTTCTTAATGAAATTAAGGACATATTTAATGAAGTTTATGACTTATCTGATGTAAATAGTTATGTTCCCATATTGGAACAACTTGTACATACTGTTCAGAAAGTAAATAATGACACAAGTTGTGCAAGTGATAAGTTATTTGAATGGTCAGAATGCAGATTTGAGACAAAGATGCTAGATAAGATATCTGCTGAGATAGCAGTAAAACAAGTTGAGTTGTCAACCTTGGTAAAGGAGATCAAGAGATTAGTTGTGGATGGACTATCTATATTGGCAAAGATATGCAATGGTGAATTATTCACAGATGAGAATCAACACTTGCTTGAAACTCTCAAGCAAGAGATCAAAGTTTCAAGTCAGTCCCCGACTTTGGATGCCAGCACAAGTGCCAAACATTATGTTAAGGTAATGCAGACATAGGGTAAGTTAGCCAAGCTAATGGAAAATGATGGCAAGATTCACTCTCGCTTACTTTCTATTCAAACTATTCTTACACCACATCTGGAGGCTATACAGAGAAAATTAACCAAGGCTAACACATTGATCTAGAGTGATTCACATTTGTCTATAGCCAAAGGTCTCATCAGTTTGGCCGCTGATTTAGAAGTACAAATTGAAGTGTTAAATCTCACTTCAATTGCATGGACAGATGCATTATACAAGATCATGGTGCTCCACAGACCTTTTTGGAGAAACTTTGTAACTTACCTACTGATGAGGAAATTAGTCATGTCAAAAACAAGGGGGAATTATCATGACACGAGTGTAAATAGGGACAAGTAACACAATTTTGAATATGTATATATATCTTAGGGGGAATTTTTAGGCTATACAAACATATTTTTTTAATTGTATATATGAATGTCATGACAAAGTGTTTCTGCCACTAATGTCAAAGGGGGAGATTGTAGATCTCTATAATTTTGTTGACTATTAGTGTCTTACACTTAGTCATATATCTAGGCAAGGATGGTCAGTCATCACTGCCACCGAGTCATTCTATAAAGGTTGAGTTTTGTATCCTATACTTACCGAGTAGTAGTACTACCAAGTAAAGTCACGGTCACAATATGTTTGTAATATGCCAAGTATAGTTATTACTGAGCTACATATATCAATGATTAGTGAGTGACAGAGAAGTTCAACAGATGTTGAGGAAAGTTGATGCCGAGTGCTAGGGATAACTTTTGCCGAGTTAGCCAGAATTGACATACAAGTTTGAAATGGCACAATGATAGAGGTAAACCATTTTTGAGGATAATTATATTTTTTATGTTGTCTATTGAGATAATTTCGAAGGTGGTTACACATCCATATTACTATCATTGATCCCTATGTATAACCTTTAGCCAATCAAAAAATTGTATAGTATAGGCAGCAATAGGAATATATCTAGACCGTAGATCTTGTAATGGTAAAATGTTTTTGTTAGTATATAAAGGAAAGATCTAGGATAGAGATATGTGTGTGAATCAGAGAGAGATATAGAGACATTGAGATCAGATGAATACTATGAGTATTTGAGTATGAGGATATGATAAGGAGAAGTATTCAGATCAAGTTCAGTGACTGAGTAGAGCAGTGAAAAGACATAATCAAGAACAATCAAATAGAAGAGATCACAATCATACAGTAAAGAGAAGATCTATAATCAGCATATCAGTGCAAACCAAAGGATCATATACTAAGACATTTTAACCAGTGTATCAGGGTAAATCTCTTAACTAAGTAGTCTTAGCAGACTTTTGTAAATCTCTTTACCAAGTGCTTACTTTATTGTAAGTTTAAAAATCCTCTAACAAGGTAGACTGAATAAGTCTCTTAGCTTTTAACAGAGAAAACCTTTCACAGGGTAGATCATGATATGATCAAATTTTGTAAAGCCCTAATAGGGAAACTTTATTATTTGTAGTAGTGAAGATTTTTGGGTGTCATCCCCACCCCAGTTTTACCTTTCAAGGGTTTTTGGGTTACCAAATCTATTGTGTTATGTGTGATTTCATGTATGCTGCTTGACATGATATATTACTTAGATTGTTCAAGTTTTGTTTACATAATGCATAAATTTCTAACAATTTAAAAGGATAGAACTTAGTAAGTTTTGATTCAGCCACCCCTCTCAGTACTACTTTCCCATTTGTATTTCCAACATAGTGGTCATCCTGTAAGGTGCTCTCGAAACTAGAGTAGCCCCTGAAACAAGATCTATATAGAAATCAATTTCTCTATGAGGAGGCATGCCTGGAAGCTTAGTAGGAAACACATCTACAATTTCCTAAAGTATAGGATAATCATCAAGGGATGGTTCCCTTACCTCCTCATCCTCTCTATCACTGATAGTAATAGAAAAAAGCTAACATCCCTTCCGCATGCTCTACTTAAGCTACATGATGAAGATCATACAAAGAGAGATGCCTCTCTAAATCTCACAAATCACAATAGGTGTACCATTATCATAAAGGCACTATATCCTCTTCTGTCGACAATCTAAGTTAGCTCTATGGGCATAAAGCCAATCCATGCCAAGCACTATGTCATAAGAACCAAGAGGTGTGATATGAAGATCCACTATAGTGATGAAATCACCAATCTACACCTGGCTATCCCTCACTAAAGAGTTGACTGACACTCTAGACCCTGATGCTAACTCCACTTCCCAGCTCTCTTCCTTTCTTGCTACCACAAGCCTGCAACGTTCCACAACAAATGGAGATATAAAAGAATCAGTAGCACCTATATCAAACAATATAGTAACACTAATACTACTGATCATACCTACAACCTCTATCACTGTGGCCTGGTGGTTATCAACCACTGCAAATACTCTGTAAGACTTTCCAAAGTCTCCAATGGTAGGCTTAAAAGATACCACATGCTAACTGCCTACCATATAACCCTATGGAAAATCATGAGCTAAGTGCCCCATGGCACCACATGCATAGAAAGGGCCTCATGTGAAAGTATGTACTCCCTATGGCCTAGAGAACTGCTGACCACTGGTCCTACTAGAATCACTGAATCACCCTTGAGAGGATTGTTGAGTTCATGTTGGGGGTGCATTTGTATACTACTATCACTGATCCTTTCTCTATCCCTATGTGTGCCACTGTTTGGGCTTAGAGCCCTACTGTCCTTGTGGTGGCTTTTATTTTTGGTTTTTTTGAGTCTGTTGCTATGGATTCTTGTTATAAGACCCCAAGGAATTCCTATTATTATTCTTCTAGTGACTCTTCTGGTGCCCCTGTGACTGTGATGTAGAGTTATAGTTTTGAGACCTATCACGAGCATCTCTAGACTTACCCAAATCTCTTCTGCAACCAAGGCCATTTTTATGGCCTCATGAAAGGTCTTTGGTGAGGTCATGCAAACCTGTCCCTCTATCCAATCATTGAGTTCCTTAATGAAATAGTTGATTCATAGCTTTTCATCCTTCATGTAGTCTACATAGGGTAGAAACTCAAGGAATCAGGTCTCATACTGTAGCACTATGAGTCCCCTCTACTAGAGCTCATGGAACTCATCAATACGCCTCTATCTATATTGCTCTAATATGTACCTATCTCAAAACCTCTCTAGGAATGTCTCCCAAGTCATAGTGTCCATAGTGGTGTTGTTCTTATATTCTTCCTGTTTCCACCATGTGGAAGCACCTCCTCTCAAAAGGAGTACTGCAAAATGAGCCTTGACGTTGCTATCATACTAACGCAACCCAAAGCACCTCTCTAAGCTCAAAAGGCATGCTTTGGCTACTCTACCCTCTGTAGAACCATGATATAAAGGTGGTTGTAACTGTAGGAGATCTCTAATATGGTCTCTAGCATCATGGGGTGCCCTCTGAATAAATCTTGGTGGTGGTTCTGGCATGTGAACTGAATCCACCTCATGTGCCCCCTACCCTTCCCCTCGATCTTGTGGAGGACTCCTAGTCCTCTCTCTAACCTATGATCTCTATCCCCTGAATAGTTGGTGCCCTGGTTGAGGATTAACTAGAGGCAACCTCTCATGTATAACCCTGATGAGGTTCTCTAAGGCTAATAGGACCTCCTGATTAGGGTCTGGTGGTGGTGGTGGTGGTTGATTAACGACTGATACCTCGGCCCTTTGTTCAACTTGCTCATGACCCAAGGGAGCTCACCTAGCCCCTCATCCTCTAATATGCCTTCGAGCTTGATGCGTAAGGGGAGGCATCCTAACAATTAAAAAAGGGTTCAAAGTTATCTAAGAAACGCAATGGGTTAGGTTCCAATCTTGAAAACTAGGTTCTGATACCAAGTGGCATGCCCATAAAATTCCACTCCAAAAACACACCAACTTTTTTTTTTAAAGGATTATAAGTTTATGTTTTAGAGGTTATCAGCTGACTAACATAAAAGGTTGGAACTGAGAGGGTGTCGATCAAATTGATATTTTGTGAAACAAAGGTTTGTGAATTGAGTTTGGAAGTACCGAACTAAACCTACGATCGGTGAAGTTTACTAGGTTACATCGAGGGTTCAAAATCACATCAGGACGCTATAAATCCTAGTTTGTTTATTTGGTATGATCCCCATGAACCGATTAGTTACCCAACATTTCTAGGGATCATTATAATGAAATTACATTTAATTTATAAATCATTAAATTACGATTTCCATCTATAAGAAACATACTAACAATCCCCTAATTAATTTAAATAAATCTAAAAAAAACATAATTTATTAAGTAATATTTATATTAATTAATATAAACATTAAAAATCCCAATAAATAAATTATTCACATGATAATAATAATTATATCAATTGCTATTTTTTTTAATTAACATAATTATTAAATCATAGATTTAAATAATGACTAATTAATTACTATGACTAAATTTATATGATTAATAAATAACAAATAAAATAAAATAATTATTAAATAACAATTATATTAATTAATAAAATATTAATTAACATAATTATTAATTAATAAAATAAACAAATTAATGATAATTATTATTAATTTAAAATCATTAATAAAAAAATTCAGTAAGAAATAATTTTTTTTTAATAAACAAAAGTTATTAAATTATTAATAAGTAAACTTATTAATAAATTAAATTAAAAAAAAATAAAATAAAATAATTAAAAAGTTTGTTTTTACCACCTTGTATATGGTGGAGTCCCCAAGGGACTAGGTGTGGGCTCTCCCCCCCACGTTGTCATGCGTAGGGGAGTACCTTGCCATGGCAGGTACTCTCCTACGCATGGTAGTGCGTAGGAAGGAGGGGCGGGGCCCTAGGAAGTGGGGCCCGCGGGTCCCCCCCTATTCAATTTTTAAATTTTTTTTTTTTGAAAAGTTTATTTTTAATAAGCTTTCAACATGTTTTTTGTTAGAGTGGGGTTGCCGTTGCACCAAAAGACCGTTCTATCAATGCCCGATACAACCACTCAATTTATAGTACATAGGAGGCGGTTAAGCCCTTGTCACGAATCCCAAGGGGAGTGCTAAACATTTTGCCAACAATCTCCCCCTCAGCGTTACCCGAGGGTCTGAGGATTCGAACCTGTGACCAAGCTCTGATACCACTTGTTAGAGTGGGGTTGCCGTTGCACCAAAAGACCGATCTATCAATGCCCGATACAACCACTCAATTTATAGTACATAGGAGGCGGTTAAGCCCTTGTCATGAATCCCAAGGGGAGCGCTAAACATTTTGCCAACAGTTTTTTTGGCATAAACTTTTATTTCATATGTAATTTTTTTAATTCCTTTTTCCATTCATTTCATTAGGAGATAGCAATTTATACACATTTTTTTTTTTAAAAGACCTATAAGAGGTCCTTTTTAGACTTCTTGGGTGGCGACCTAGGGGGGTCCCACCCAAGTAGGCTCTCTTGGAGAAGTTTTATTTGACTTTGTGAGTGTTAACATATTTTATTGTTTGTATGCCAAGTAGACAAAGGGAAACTAATTTTTAGTTGACTGTGGTTGGAAATTGTATGGGAATTTTTTTCCCATACATTTTCTAAAGACCTGTAGGTCTCTTTTTCAACTTTTTTTTGTATCCTTTCACTTGTTTGTTTATTCATTTGATCTCTCTCTCTCTCTCTCTCTCTTTTATTTGATTTCTACTCACTTTCTATTTTCAAGATTTCATTTATTTAACTAACAAGGGAGATTAATAGATTTAAAGTTCAAGGTAAATTGTCTACATTCTTACATCTATCTTTTTTTTCCGAGTCTAAAGCTTTCAACATAAAAAGAAAATGCAACTACTATTATTGAAACAACAAAATAATTGTATTGACTAAGAGAGAGAAATGCATTGAAAGGATTGAGAGTGAATGTATAAAAATGTTTTCTTTCACACCGCTATCATTTAATCAAATAAGGACTTTACAATAGAGCTATAAAGATACTACAAGCACCTTTCTTATGTATAATTTTTCATCATGTATTCAGAGGGATTTTTCAATAAGTAAACAAAGCATTCACAAAACACTATTCCAACAATCTTAGATTATCAATGAAAATACATTGTCCATCCTTTTATTGATAACAACTTGAATACACATAAAATCTTCCTTTGAGCATCATTCATTATTTGCATAAAATAAACATGAAACTTGCAAGAGGAATATACATCCATTCATTCTTCAAACTTGATGCAACAACACTTGTTACAAATACAAGACTTGGAGTGATAACTCCATTACACAATATATTGAACTCAAGGGATTCTCAAACTTCCTTACAATAACAATAATCTTGAAACAAAAGTGATCCAACTCAAAATGAAATATCAACATCTCTTCAAGATTTCAACTCCAACCATGAAGTCTTCAATGGCTCCAAAATCCTACAAATAAATATAGATAGACCATGGGATGCTCACCTCCCATCCTAGGCTTCTAAGAAGCCACCCCCAAGCTTGCGGAACCATCACAAAGAGAAGGAGACAAAAAAACAACCCACAATAACAACAACATATAAACACAAACACAATGAAAACTCCCTTCCAAGTTTAACACAAAGAGTCTCAAAATTACTTAAAAAGAGGGGTGAAGGTGGAACCATTTCAAAGGGAGAAAGCACATCTCATGATAAGAGACAAGCCATCACTTGGCTTCCTCATCATGAATCTTTCACCACAAACACAATCTCAACAAACTCCTTATGACCCCTAATATACAAAACATATAATAGAGATGGCTACATGGAGCCCATACATCCATGTTTCATCCCTCTCCTATCCAAGGAGAGACTCTACACCCTTGAATGTCCCAACAATACCCTTCACCCCCAAGGCTACTCTTCCTTCCCAAGGGTGAGTATGGCCTTGAGAACTCCCTCAACAAAACACTACAACACATACAAGAAAACTTAAAAAACAAAAACAAATGAAACTACACATTTATAATGCTAAGAAATCATGCTCAACAACAAGCTCATGATTCTCATAACATCCATAAAACTACACTTTCACAACACAAAGGAAAGAACACTACAACAAAATTAAGATTCACAAATCCTCCATTATCACACTAAGAACAAGATCTCAACCACATACACTACAAGAAACAATAACTACATTTTTCATACAAACAAATAACATACAAGAGAGCTCTTTCTCTCAACATGAAAACAAGAATAAGAAAAATGAAGAATACCACCAACCTTGATCCAAGCTATGGAAGAAAGTTGATGAAGAGTTTTTCAACTTTCCAAAGTCCTATCCAGATTAACAAATCTCTAAATCTAGAGAGTGGGTGTCAAACTCTTCCAAAAGAAGAGTCCCCTCTAAAAAGGCCTCCACACAAACTCCTATGGATAAGATTGCATTCCTATTGGGTGGTCTTCCTTAAGTCCCTTACATGGTTTCCAAATTTGGTCCCAAAAGTTGATTTTCTTCCATCTTGGTAAACCAAATTTTGGATGGGTCATTTGGTCAACCAAAGGTTATCCTATGGTGAAAAATGACCCTTACCCTATGGTATATCAAGTGGGGTAAGTAAAAATGGCCTAAACACTCCCCTAGGCACCTTTTTAACCCTCCAAAAGTCCATGATAAGTTCAAATTCGAAATTTAAAGATAATACAATACCTCAAGCTCCCTAACCAAGAGATTTCTCATGGGGATCCTGAAGGGTACTATCCTAGGTTGGTGTTCAACCAATCTCCAAGTGGACATGTCATGGCCACAAGTACACACACAAGTGTCAAGTGACACAACCCAAAAATGACACTTCACAAGCCATGTGGAATATCCACTTGGGCACTCTTAACATAAATAACATTTACAATTAACAAATAAATCAAATACATTCATACATCATACTTTTACAAATTAAATACATTACAACAAGGTTTTTTGCTTCTGACTAGAAGCAACCTTGGATCAAACAAATTTTCACATTAGTCTCTGCAATGGTTCCTTGAATTTACCATGGCCTATTTCCCTGCACACTCAAGTCCAATATCAGTAGTCCAAGGAAATAAAACATGTAAATTCATAACATTAATACTCAAGATAATTCATATGTCATTTCATAATTCACATGACAATAATGGTTTATCCATAACCTACATACATCTCATCATGAAATATACAATTCAACACTAAATTAAACTAGAAAAATAATCATTGCATACATATATAATTTAATTTGCAAATTAAATGTCCTCATGAAATTATCATTCATTCATTAAATAGATTTAAAAACACACATGTAGGTTCCAAAATGATGTCTCAGTAATCATCATCGAACCATACCATAATGTGCATCAAACTACTAAAGTGATAAACCATGACATAAAGTATCAGTAAAATCCATAGATCATCAAAATATAATCATCAAATATGTCTATCTCAAATGCATAACTGAATGGCTATGATAGGCTTGGGGTGAGGCCTCACAGAAAAGTTAGCATTGATTTCACAAGCAGACATAAAGATAGATTGGATCATAGATATTGGTTATTCACATCACATGACAGGTGATATAAAAAGGTTCATTCATCTAGAAAAATATAATGGAGGCATAGTTAGATTTGGAGATAACACACCTAAATCTATCATTGGTAGAGGAGCTATCACACTGGATGGAAAGAAAAACACTGATAATGTTCTCTATGTAGATGGTTTGAAGCATAACGTTCTTAGTGTTGGATAGTTACTTGAAAAATGTTACCAGTTGGAGTTCAAAGAGAACAAGTGCATCATTAACAACAAGGATGGTGTTATGATTGCATCAGGGTCAAAGAGTAAAGGTAATGTTTTTCAACTTAATTCAAAAGCAAGTTGTTTTGTTGCTAAATTTGATGATAGTTGGCTATGGCATAAAAGACTATGTCATATCAATTTTGATAAAATAGTAAAGATAAGTAATGTAAAGATAGTTAGAGACCTACCTATCATAGAAAAGCCATTTGATACTATATGTAGGGAATGTGAAATGGGAAATCATGTGAGGAATTCATTCAAGAGAAAGCATAATTCAGTAGAGATCAAGTTGGATCTGATTCATACAGACCTATGTGGACCAGCTCAAATGAGATCATACTATGGTGAAAGGTATTTCATTTTGTTTGTTGATGACTATACCAGAATGATGTAGGTTGCATTCTTGAAAGATAAGTCAAAATAATTTGAGAAATCCAAAATATTCAAAGCTAAGGTTGAGAATGAATCTGGACTAAAGATAAAATGTCTAAGATCGGATAGAGGAGGATAATTCACCTCTGACAAATTCTATGAGTACTGAGAAGAACATGGCATAAAGAGATAGTTGAGTGCATGTAGAACCCCTCAGTAGAATGAGATTGCAGAGAGAAGGAATAGGATCATCCTTGATACACCCCGCACCATCATGATAGAAGGAAAATTTGCACACACCTATTGGAGAGATGCAGTCAATATAGTAGTCTATACAATTAATAGAATACAATTGAGTCCTAGCATGGACAAGACACCTTATGAGCTAAGGTTTGGTAATGTTCCCACAGTGAAATACTTCAAAATATTTGGAAGCAAGTGCTACATCAAGAGGGATGAAGTAGTAGGCAAATTTGATGCAAGAAGCAATGAAGGTATTTTCCTTGGTTACTCTACTAAAAGAAAAGCTTATAGATGTTTCAATTTAAGATTGAAGAAGATCATTGAAAGTGCTCATGTTAAGATTGATGAAAAGTTTATGGTTCAAGAAAGATATCATGATTATTCACCTATGATTGAAGAAGAACCTAGACCTTGCACTAGTGAGATAGTTGTTGAAGAGATGTTTGATGGTATTGATGTGTTATTCACTAACCTTGAAACAAGTGAAGAAGAAACTCCAAAGGAAGATGAGACAATATCACCTAAATTTCCAAAGTTTACATCTAGATACCATTCTAAGGATGACATCATTGGAGATCAGAGCAGAAAATTCATAATAGGATCAAAAGAAAAGAGTTCTACAAACAATGAGGTGATATGTTTACTATCTCAGATTGAGCCTTCAACTGTTGAAGATGCATGTAATGATTCAGATTTACATGATGCTATGAAAGAAGAACTAGATCAGATTATAAAAAATGATACTTGGCAACTGGGTCCAAGACCTAGTGATAAGAATGTAATTGGAACAAAATGGATATTCAGAAACAAGATGAATGAATATGGTACAATAGTAAGAAATAAATCAAGGTTAGTATGTAAGGGATATGCATA
The DNA here is from genome assembly GCA_027943335.1 of Chamaecyparis obtusa. Lineage (NCBI taxonomy): Eukaryota > Viridiplantae > Streptophyta > Pinopsida > Cupressales > Cupressaceae > Chamaecyparis > Chamaecyparis obtusa. Next base: position 812,522 of record BSBK01001523.1, on the reverse strand, counting down.
GAGAGAAGGCATTAATTATTCAGACGCATTTGCACCTGTGAGTAGATTAGAATCTATTAACTTGTTTCTAGCTTATGCAATAGTCAAAAACTTCAAAGTCTATCAGATGGATGTCAAGTCAATGTTCTTGAATGGAGACTTAAAAGAAGAAGTATATTTTGAGCTGCTAGAAGGATTCACCCTATTAAACAGACCTGATATAGTATGTAGATTGAAGAAGGCCCTCTATGGACTTAACCAAACCCCTAGAGCTTGGTATGAGAGACTTGATGGATATCTAACCAAAATTGGATTTAAGAAAGGAGCATCAGATTGTAATCTATTCATAAGAGAGACATCTGAAGGTCTACTACTTGTAGCTATATTTGTTGATGACATTATCTTTGGGGGTGATGAAAAACTTAGTGAAAAATTTGTGAAGGAGATGCAGAGTGAGTTTGAGATGATCATGATTGGACCTATCAAATACTTCTTGGGATTAAATGTGCAGCAGATAGAGAAAGGTATTTTCATTAATCAGTCAAAATATGTGAAAGAGATATTAAAGAAGTTCAATATGAATGATTGCAAACCACTGGGTACACCTATGATAACATCATGCAAGCTTAAAAAAGAAGATGATTCTCCATCAGTAGATACAACATTTTACAAGTCTATGATAGGTAAACTCATATATCTTAATCAAACTAGACCAAACATTTCTAATGTAGTTGGCATAGTTGGAAGATTTGTAGTAGAGCCTAACCAAAGTCACCTAATGGCAATAAAGAGAATATTCAAATACTTGCATGGCACTATAGATTATGGTTGATGGTATCCTAACTTAGAGAATGTTGAGCTTCATGTTTATATAGATGATGATTGGTCAGGAGGTGTTGATGATAGAAAGAGTACATCAAGTGGAGTAGTGTTTCTTGGTGAAAGACTTGTCACTTGGACAAGAAAGAAGAAAAATTGTATTCTCAGTCAACAACAGAAGCAGAGTATGTTGCAATAGCCCTAAATTGTTCTACAATTGTTTGGATCAAGAATATGATAAAGGACTTTGGTATTTAGATTGATTATCCTATTTCTATTCATTGTGATAATACTAGCACTATCAACATGTCAAAGAATCATGTGATGCATGCAAAGACAAAGCACAAAGAGATTAAATATCACTTCCTAAGAGAGAAAGTGGCAAAGAAAGAAGTCAAGCTAGACTATGTAAGCACAAAGGAACATCTAGAAGATATATTCACAAAGCCTTTACCAAAGCATACTTTTGAGTATCTCAGGGAGAAGTTGGGAGTAATTCCCTTCCCTGATTTTGCTTAGAAGAAAGAAGAAAGAGCATCAGTCCCCAGGGCCTAATGGATGGTTGACTACTCTACTTTAGGAGTAGTACCAGTGCTTAAGATGATTGGTGCCCTCTTTCATTTATGTCAAAGGGGGAGTAATATATAGTCATGAAAAACAAAAGTAAAGAAGGAGTAGTATACTAAGAGGGAGCAGTATTTAGTCATGAAAGTAGTTCAGTTGAGAAAATGGAAAATGTTGAAGAATATTACCATAGACGGAGGACTCATCCTTGGGGGAGTTTTGATGAGGAAATGGAGAATGTTATAAAAGAATTCTTTATTTGGATTGGTGGTGTTTTTCATTCCATATGTTTCCATGAATGCCAAAGGGGGAGATTGTTGGAGATTTTCCAGCAAGCTAGTGCTGACTGTATGTTTGTCATTGATGACAACATATGGTAAGTAGCATGCATGGAAGACTTATGTGGTAAGTTTTGTGTATATGTAGCATGGACATGTTATCAGCATGATATCATGGACACAAAGTCTGATGATCAATAGAAGTGAAGTTATGCAGTAGCTATTAACTAGTAGTAGTTTCCTGTGTTTATTTAGAAGAGCTGACAAAGATTATATTGGTTTAGGAGTTGTGCATATCATTCTGGTATGTGCCCTTCGATTAAGGATTAGCGAGGAGTTAAGAATGTTCCATTATGAGTGCATGATGTAATTCATCTAGTGGAGAAAGTTTCAGTTACTTTGGTAGAGTCGATAGTGTGTAGCATGTGTCTACATTTATTAACATTGGATAGGTCCCAGATTGTGTTGCATGCTTAGTAGAGTTGAAAAAATTATTATTGGAGTATGTTATGGTTTCTCTAATATGATTTCAAGGTGGTTCTAATAGGCTGACTTGATTATATCATTTAGAGGAAAGATATTTATAGGTAGTCATTTGTGATTGCTAAAGTATGGTTTTGATTTAATTGTGAAGAGCAGAATAGAGTGTGCGAAGTGTTGAGTTATCAATGGGTCTATCAGACAAAGTAAAGAGTTTGTGCTACATATTGGAACTGATCAAGATAGCAGGTCAAATTGTAGTTCACCAAGATCCAGATATAGTGTGTATCTGTTATTTAGAAGGTTGTAGCCTTCACCCCTTTGAGCAGTGTGCTCTTGGATAGTGCATCCCCACCCCTAATAGGGTTTGTTAGCAACTACAAAAAATTTCATGGCTATAGCATTTTTCCTCTAGCCTCTGCATAATTTTTCCTATCTTTGGCTAAAACCCTAGGCAAAATTTCAAAAATCTAGCTGTTTGAAAGGAAAACCCTAGTTTGCCCTGGTTTAAGTCTATTTGAGCATTACCTTTTTGAACCACTTAAAGTCTCAAAAGATGCATGTGCATAAATATTTTCCTAAGGTCTCAGTAACTGGTGGATTTTTATTCATCCACATGATAATGAGTTGGAGCTTGTGAGACAGGACCTATTGTCAGATATTTTGATCAACGGTCAGTGCTCTTTCATGTGGAATTTTCTTCCCCCATGTGATCTTGTGCCCATCATCTAATTAGATGCTGGTGGGTTTGTTATTAGTGGGTTATGTGTCAGACGTGACTGAGCAGTAGCAGCGAATAAATGGTTGATAGGTGCCACTGGGGAGGCCCAAGGTTGTGAAGTATTTCTAAAGTTGGTGGTTCTGTTAATATTTGGCAGGGTTCTAAATGATTTAGCGAATGGGCGAATCTGTGTATTCACAGAATCTTAGGATAAATTGGTCGATGGACAAAAGGTTAAGTGTTTGCCGAGAATGAGTGGGACCATCTACCACCATGTTGCTGAGGTGTTTTGTTTTGATTGGTCGAGTTAGAAAGGGATAAGGATGTGTTAGTGGGCCTAAAAGATTCAAGTGAGGTGCCAGTATGGAGGATCTAATGGATGGCATAAGATCTCATAGGATCTATCAAAGCTATAAGATTATAAGACCACCATCTAATCTAAGGCTTATGCGGAGTGGGTCCAGGCTTGCCGATTCATTGCCAACATGCTCAATTTTCATTAGTCAAGGGATTAATGAGGTGATGATGGATTTTAAAGGGTTTTGTTGACTATTGAAGGATAATTGTGGGCTGCCTGATCTACTAGGAAGAAATTGGATCGATGGTCATGTTTTAAACTCTATCTGGATAACTGTTGTAATTCAAATTTGAATATTTTAGAGAGTTTTCAATGATAGGATGGACTGAAATTCAATGCTGGAGCAGTTGGATCTAGATTTTGATCCTGTCGACTATTGCAGAGTGGTCCTGGGTGTCTGCTAATTGATTACAAAGTGTTTGTACCATGATTGTGTTGCTCAAGGTGTGTTGCAGGTGGAAAATATGATCAATGAGTTTAATGAATTCATGGTCCTCAGTACAAATCAGGGAATTTTTCATTTATGAGGATCACTCAGGGATCTATTTTCTTGAGGCTGCTTGGTTTTCCCTCAAATGGAATAAATTGTGACTGTATTTTGGTTGGTTTGGTGGGTTAAACCCTAACCCTAGTCATATGTAGTTTTTTGCATCCTATTTTTGGATTCCAAGATGACTAGGGGGTATATATGGTTGAATTTTTGAATTTTGTTGGTGTGGTTGATGTACATTGGAAGTCAATGTAAAATAATGAACAAGGAGAGCTTGGATTTAGGGTTTGTTTCCTAGCATTTTGTTATGGTAAGGTATTGATTCTGCAAATTTTAATGAGAATACACTTGGATTCCAATCTTATATTTGTGTATGTATTCTTATTGTGTTCTTGGGCTCATATATGTTAATGTCACAAAGTGAGTTAGTATATGGTAAACAAAGAGTATTGTGGAGTTATCTTTGAGTTCCTAACAAAGTTAGGATTAAAGTCTTTAATGTAATTTTAGCAAGTTCATGGCTAGATAAGAATTTGATGTCCAGGTATATGAGGGAGAGAAATAAGAGGCATACCACTTATTCTAAGTCCAAGAGTGTTTGAGTTGGGATTTTTAGTTGATATGCATTGTTGATGACTCTATGCCCTTGGTTAAGGCACTGGTCCATTCTCCCGAAGCAGTTCATCATCATCAATCACACACACAATACAAATGATAAAATCTTTAAATCAGTCAGTAAATGATATAATTGCTTAATATTTAGTGATTCCTTTCAAGAAGTGAATCAAGGGTACACCTGCCTAAGCATCTAGGCTGAAATTGTAGGAGGATCCCTTTGATCCTTGTTAATTGGCCCTTTTCCTTGCAAAATTTGTAGTGGTGATAGAGTCAGTGACATTAAGTTGTCAATCATAGTGTAAACCTACAAGTAGAAATGAAAAGGAAAACCAACAGAATGGTGACTTTGCTGGGGAGAGTCTAGAGATAAAAGTAGACTCTTGTTTTTTCCTGTTATATTTAGTTAAAGATTTCCCATTTTGGTGGGTGGTGACTCAAAAGGTTAGAACCAGTCCTATAGATTACAAATCATGGAAAAAAGGAATACTAGGTCCTTTGTCAAGAAGAATCTAGAGATTGCTATGGAATAGTTACCTAGGCAGGAAAAGAAGAGTTGGATTAGAAGAAATGGTGAGTCTACTAGTGCTCCCATAAGAGAACAAAGAAATACCAGAAATAGAGCACCACATGTTTCCTCAAGTGAGGAAGGTTCACAAGATATAAGTTCTAGATCAGATAGTGGCCACTCTGAAGATAAATTTTATGACACCCCAGAGGCAATATTTCAAGATAAGGGTTCATTACCTACAGGTTAGGATGAACAAGCTAGAGAAAGGGGTTTTGGACTAGATTTAGATCCTAATGAGGATATATTCATAAGGAAACCCATGAGACCAAGACAGGTCCATTTCCCATATCAAAATCTCACTGATAGGATGTGTCATTAGGTTCTGATCATATTATGATAGACCTAGATGATTTGAATGCACTAAGGTTACAATTGGCAGAGCAAGATGCCATACATAAGAGGTTACAAAAGGAGAGAGAAGCTAGAAAGATGAATGCTCTAATAGAAAGAGAGTCTCTTCTAAGAAAGATTAATGAAATGAAGGAGAGAAACAAGATGCTTACTTCTACTCCTAAGACTTTGCAGCATGATGTCTTCGGTGATCTTGATGCTTTGAGAAGTGAGCAAGAGCACTTGCTACAAGATCATGAGTTTGATAAAGAGGGCCTTGTGGTTAGATAGGTTCAAAGCTATGCTTCCCTCCCTAAAGATAAAGATGGGCATGAGATCACTAGGCCTGTTGTTAATGCTAGTGAAAGAGGAAAGAAAATGATGGTGGGACATCAAACAAGAAAATCATTGACAATAGTAGGGGTCCCACCACCCAATTCAAATAAGGACATAGAGATAGTGAGAAGAAGAAAAGAAGATGAGGACCTTGCAAAAGAATTAGAAAAGGCTGAAATTGAAGCCTCCATTGCAGAAAAGAGAAGAAAGATCTAGTTCTTGAAGGCTTCATCTGCTAATGCTCTTGGCCCATCTATTACTGAACTAGGTATGCCATCTATGACTACTACTATTCCACTTAGTAATGCTACTACTAGTTCAATTCCTTCTTCATCTATTAGGATAGGTGCTGATCCTAGACAACAGTCAAATGCACAAGTAGATGGAAATGTAAATATAAATGTTGATCCTAGGGTTAACACTAGTTCAAGTTTTCAAAGAAGACCTATGCAATTAGAAGGCTATAGGAAAACTAGCTTTGATGGAATACCTGGGTACCCAAATGCTTTTCCAAATGATATAAGAGATAAGGTACCTAAGTTTGCTGGTAATAATGCTATTAGTTGTGAAGAACATCTTAGGTTATTTCTTGATATGCTTAATGATTATGAAGTAGAGCATGCAGACATAGTCATGAAATTATTTGTTCAATCTTTGGTGGAGGATGCTAGAGATTGGTTTAAGAGACTCCCTGACAGATGTATTGACACTTGGGATTCTTTTGAAAGATGTTTCAAAGAAAAATATGGTGATAGGCCTAATTCTAGTTTCATGTTAAATGAATTCAATACTATAAGGAAAAATCAGAATGAATCTGTAGCTAAATTTAATATGAGATTTCAGAAGGGCATGCATAAGTTGTTTCAAGTTATGCGGTTAGATGACAATGTTTGTTTGACCACATACTTAAATGCATTTGATGGAAAGATGGGATATTTGTTGAGGGACAAAGAACCAAGAACTCTCAAGGATTCTTTTAGGATTGATGTCAACATTGAAAAAAATATAAAAATATCAGGAAAATTGGGTGGAAAAAGAGATGATCCAAAGTTGTTTGGGGATAAAAATTGAAAGAGGGATAATGAAAGGAATGTTGGAAATAAGAAATAAGAGGAAGATAAATTGGATAAGGTGTTGAATGCATTGAAGGATTTAAAATCACCTATTATTAGGAACAATGGTGTTCTTGCCAATGAAAAGCCTCAATTCAACAACAATTTCAGTAGGCAGAATAGATTGCAGAATTATCCCTACAACACCCAATGGAAGGATGGCAAGCCTGTTGTCCCTACTGCAAGAGGAAATAATGATAGAGTTGTCCTTGATCCTTTACAAAGATCCTCTATAAATGTCATGGAGGACACACCATGGTGTGTTGCATGCCAATCTCCACATTCTGCAAAGCATTGTGTGGTTGCACAATCCATGGCAGCAGATCAAAATGGTAATGATAAGGGATTAGATCAGGAGGACAGTCATGATGATATTGGATGCAACATGGAAACTTCTTATTTTGGATATGAAGATGATTTTGAGTTTGATGAAGAAGTAGATGTATGTTTGAAGAGACATAATTAGGCACTTTTCCATCAGGAGGTTTTTTCTGATAATGAAGACATTGATAAGAAAATATGTAACATGATTTCTTCTTTTAAGCTAGTAAATTTAAGAAGACCTTCAAGAGAAGAGATGGATAGAATTACTGTAGAAATGATTGCCCAAGTGAAAAGTAGAGGCATGGTGGCAAGGAATACAAATGAGAAAGCTGCAGGAATATTTATAAAGAACACCAACTCCGAGGAACTTAATAAGAATAAGTCAAAAATGATCACTTGGAAAGATTCAAAAATGTAAAAGGTAAGAAGTGGGAACCTAAGGGAGTTGGAGTTGAAAAGATTTTCAATGAGATAGAGAAGCCAGTTAACACAATGGCTAAGAATGAAAAGATGAAAGTCACCAATACATCTAATGTATCAGATAAACAAAAGGACACTAAAGCAGTGCAGATTAAGGTCCCTCCTTCTACTCCTGTTGATATGTTAGCTGTATTGTCTCAGATCACATTTAAGGTTCCATTGTTAGAGTTATTGAGAATCCCTGAACATAAGGATAGGGCTATTGCATGGGTAGATAATGTTATCATAATGATGTTGCATGCAATGAATCTCAAGCTAAGGTTTTGAAAAAAGTAGAAGCTCAGGGAATGGTGTCTCAAATTCCACCTATTTATTTGGATAGTTTTGTCAATGCTAGCCTTGAGAACATAGATCCATTTTTCTTGAGTGTCCTTGTGAATGGAATGAAGTTAAGAAATTGTATGATTGATTCTGGTGCCTCTAATACTGTTATACCTTTTAAGATCATGGAAAGGTTGGGCCTTAAAGTTGATATAGTTCAAGGTAGATGTTGTGCAATGGATCAGAGGGAGGTACTAGTCATTGGGACTATAAATGCTATGCCCTATAGGTTGGCAGCCTATCCAGAAAAGGAATTGACCATGAGTTTTTTTGTGGTGGATATCCCTCCTCATTATGGGATGCTATTATCTAGAAGATGGAGTGCTGCCATGGGTGGAAGTTTACAATGTGACTTGTCTTATGCAACCTTCAAGATTGATGATCAATTTGTTAAGATTGAACAAGAGTCAAGAGTATGCCACATGATTGAAAGGAATATTGACAATGAGACTACATGCTTTGTGGATTCTAACATCAATGCTTTTAGGGCAGAGATCCTTGCACTTGAGAAGGAGCTTGTATTTCCATGTATTGCTAAAGAGGTAGGTTCTATGCTTGTGAGGGATGATTTGTGGGTGATGTACTTTGATGGTGCAAACTACAAAGATGGAGTAGGAGTAGGCATTTTACTTATTTCTCCTGATGGAAATACTTACAAATTCTCTTTCACATTGAGTTTCTTTTGTACCAATAATATAGTAGAGTATGAAGCATTATTGTTAGGATTGAGGTTGGCACAAAAGCATGGAATTAAATGCATAAGGGTTAGTGGGGATTCCAAATTGGTGGTGTCCCAAGTCAAGTCAGTGTATGCTTCCAATAATAAAAGGTTGAAACAATATAGGAATGATGTGTGGGATTTGATTGAATGTTTTGATGCCTTCAATATTGAGTGGAAGGATAGAAGTAATAACAAGATGGCTAATTTTTTAGCCAATATTGCAATCAATCCCAATGATATTACTTTTGCTGGCCTCTCCAAAGTTGAAATTCAGACTAGGCCTAGTATACTAGATAATGTTGAAAATTGGTAGGTTTTTGAGGATGACCAAGATATCTTGAAGTTTTTGAATTGTGGAGATCAGTATCATGGTCAAGAGTTTGACTGCTCAGCCTTGGTTGAGACTGTAGAAGGAAAAGAGGTTGTCTTTGGCAATGAAGTTATTCAACTTAGAACTAACAAGGTTCCTAAGGGACTTGTTATTCTAGAAACTGTATTTGACAATCAAGACAGAGTTCAAATGGATACCAAAAAGGAAGATCATACGAATTTAGAGGAGATAAACCTTGGAACACAAGGAGCACCTAAGAAGGTATACATTGGTAGAGACATGTCTCAAAATGTAAGAAAATCTTTGATTGAATTGTTAAGAAAATTTAGGCATTTTTTTGCATGGTCATATGATAACCTAAAGGTTTATAGATAAGACCCATTTCAACATGTTATTCCTTTGAAAAGAGATACTAAACCTTTTAGGAAGAAACAAAGGCCAATTAATCCTACTTTGGCACCCAAGATGAAAGAAGAATTAATGAAGCTGAGAGATGCTAGAATTATCAAGCCCATTAGGCACTCTTCTTGGGTTTCAAATTTACTCCCTGTTAGAAAGAAGAATGGTGACATCAGACTTTGTCTGGACTTCAAAAATTTGAACATCAGCTCATTGAAGGATAACTATTGTTTGCCCAATATGGAAGCTATGTTGTAAAGAGTAACTAGATCTAAATTAATGTCTATGATGGATGGTTTCTCTGGCTACAATCAAGTAATTGTGAAAGAATCAGAACAGTTCAAGAAAACTTTCACTACACCTTGGGGGACATATGTTAATGTGAGAATGCCTTTTGGTCTCACAAATCTTGGTGCAACTTTTCAAAGGGAAATGGATGTTGCCTTTTCAAATTTTATCAATGATTTCCTTATTGTTTATCAAGATGATTTAACTACTTATTCCAAGAAGGAAGAAGACCACTGTACTCATTTAGAGAAAATATTTATGAGGGCTTTGGAATATGGCATTTCACTAAACCCAAGGAAATGTGCATTTGGTGTCACTGAGGGTAAGTTGCTTGGCCATTTTGTTGGAAAGCAAGGAGTCAGAATTGATCCTGAAAGAGTGGCAACCATTGACAAGATTCAAAGGCCAAAAAATATTAAGGGAATTTAGTCTTTCTTTGGTTAGGTCAATTTCTTGAGAAGATTTGTAACAAACTTTGCTGAAGTCACCAGGCCAATATCAATGATGTTGAAGAAGGGATTTGCTATCAAATGGGAAGGTGAGCCTGATGAAGCTTTCAAGAATATCAACCAGGCTATTAAAGATGCACCTGTGCTTAAGGCACCCGATTATAATGCCCTAATGCATATCTTTTCTTTTACATCTTTTCATACTATTGTTGCAGTTTTGTTGCAGAAAAATAAGGAAGGTTATGAGCAGCCTATTGCATTCTTTAGTAAATCTTTGTAGGCTGCTGAATTGAAATATGATATTAATGAGAAACAAGCATATGCACTTGTGAAGGCTATCAAGGCTTTCAGATGTTATTTGATGGGAACAATTGTGATTTCTTTTGTGCCAAGTGCAGCAGTAAAGGATATTTTCTCATAGCAAGAGGTGTCTGGGAGAAGATGCAGATGGATTAATAGGATCCAAGAATTCAATATTGAAATTCAAATTGCCAAATTGGTTAGAGGACAAGGATTGGCAAAATTGATGGCTCAATCCAATCTTGATGCAAATCAGATAAATCAAGCTGAAGTTGATTACACATGTGATATGGATGATTGTATCTGGTATCAAGATGTTATATTTTACTTCAGGAATATGAAATGTCTAGTAGGAATGAATGATAATTAGAAGAGGACATTAAAATTATAGGCCATCAAGTATGTGATTGTGAAATGTAAATTGTATAGGAAAAATTTAGATTGCATACTTTTGAAATGTGTTGATGCAAATCAGGCTAACAAGTTGTTGGAAGAAATGCATGAGGGAGTTTCTGGTGGACATTACATGGGTAAAACTACTACTCAAAATATCTTGAGAGCATGATTCTGGTGGCCCACAATCTTCAAGGATGTAGAGCAGTTGGTAAGGAGATGTGATGCTTGTCAAAGGTTCTCTGGTAAGCTTAAATTTTCAGGCAGTATGCCCTTAAGGCCAGTTGAAGTGCAGAATCCTTTCCAACAATGGGGAGTAGATTTCATAGGGGAGATACCAAACAAGTCTAGTGGAGGACATTCTTGGATCTTAGTTGCCATTGATTATTTTACAAAGTGGGTAGAGGCTATCCCCACAAGGAATTCAATTAGTAAGGTGGTGACTGATTTCTTATTGAATAATATTGTCACAAGGTTTGGTTGTCCTGAGAGGATTGTTAGTGATAATGCAATGTGCTTTAGGTGTGTTGAATACAAGGAATTCTACCAAGGTCTAGGAATTCAGATGTCATACTCCTTTCCCTATCATCCACAGGGGAATGGATAGGTAGAATCAACAAATAAGATCTTGATAAAAATCCTCAAGAGGATCCTTGATAAGAATAAAAGAGCATGGAGTACAAAATTGTCATGAGCTTTATGGGCTGATAGGGTAACTATAAAGAGGGCAATTGGTTGTGCACCATTTGACTTAGTATATGGGATACATGCAAGGATGCCTTAGAATAACTTATTGGAAGTGTATAAGTTTGTTCAATTATATGATGATGACATAGATGATGAGATGTAGTTAAGGATTGAGGACCTCATTAGGCTGGATGAAACTAGATGAGAATCAATTGTAAGAAATGCCAGGTTACAATTGTAGGTCAAGAATTTGTATGACAAAAGGATTTTTGATAGGAAGTTTGAGCCTGGTGACTTGGTATTAATTTGGAATGCTAGATTGGAGGATAAAGGCAAACATGGAAATTTTGACCCAATCTGGTTAGGGCCATATCTGATTCATGAAAAATGGGGCCAAGATTCATACTTTGTAAAAGAATTAAGTGGTGATATTCAAGAATTGCTAGTACATGGACAATTCTTGAAGAGATACTTTAATTGAAGGTATCATTCTTTCCATGAACAGTAGTTAGGTCTATATATTTTGTAAATTTTGTAAAGTTGCCTGCCCCCTATGTTGTTTTGTCTTGGTTTATAGGGTTTTTGTCCTGTTGCTCTCTGCTATTTAGTTTTTCCTAAGGATGGTCTACTTTAACCAATGATTCTAGATTCTTGCTATGCTAGTAGGAAGCATACATCCCTAGGCAGAGCCACTGTTAGCACATGCAAAAAATTTCACAGTTGTAGCATTTTTCCTCTAGCCTCTGCATAATTTTTCCTGTCTCTGGCTAAAACCCTAGGCAAAATTTCAAAAATCTAGCCATTTGAAAGGAAAACCCTAGTTTTCTTTCATTTAAGTCTATTTGAGCATTACCTTTTTGAACCACTTAAAGTCTTAAAAGCTACATGTGCGTAAAATTTTTCCTAAGGTCTCAGTAACTGGCAGCTTTTTATTGGTCCACATGATAATGAGTTGGAGCTTGTCAGACAGGACCTATTGTTAGATATTTTGATCAATGGTTAGTGCATGTTCATGTGGAATTTTCTTCCCCATGCGATCTTGTGCCCATCATCTGATTAGATGCCCATGGGTTTGTTCTCAGTGGGTCCTGTGTCAAAGGTGACTAAGCAGTAGTAGTGAATAAATGGTTGATAGGTGGCACTGGGCAGGCCCAAGGTTGTGAAGTATTTCCAAAATTGGCAGTTCTGTTAATATTTGGCGGGGTTCTAAATGATTTAGCAAATGCGCGAATCTATGTATTCACAGAATCTCAGGATAAATTGGTGAAGCCCTAAATTTCTTAGTGACTTAAAGTTTCCCTTCAGTCGTGTGTTCGCCAAATGGACAAAAGGTTAAGTATTTGCTGAGAATGAGTGGGACCATCTGCCATCGTGTTGCTGAGGTGTTTTGTTTTGATTGGCCAAGTTGGAAAGGGATAAGGACATGTTAGTGGGCCCAAAAGATTCAAGTGAGGTGCCAGTATGGAGGATCTAATGGATGGTGTAAGATCTCATAGGATCTATCAAAGCTATAAGATTATAAGACCACCATCTAATCAAAGGCTTATGTGGAGTGGGTCCAGGCTTGCCGATTCATTGCCGACATGCTTGATTTTTATTGGTAGAGGGATTAATGAGGTGGTGATGGATTTTAAAGCATTTTTTTGACTATTGAAGGATAATTGTGGGTTGCTCGATCTGCCAGGAAGAAATTGGATCGATGGTCACATTTTAAACTCTGTCTGGATAACTGTTGTAATTCAAATTTGAATATTTTAGAGAGTTTTCAATGACAAGAAGGACTAAAATTCAATGCTAGAGTAGCTAGATCTAGATTTCAATCTTGTCAACTATTGCAGAGTGGTCCTGGGTGTCTTTTGATTGATTATAGTGTGCTTGTGCCATGATTGTGTTGCTCAAGGCATGTTGCAGGTGGACAATTTGATCGATGAGTTTAATGAATTCATGGTCCTTAGTACAAATCAGGGAATTTTTCATTTATGGGGATCACTCGGGGATCTATTTTCTTGAGGCTGCTTGGTTTTCCCTCAAATGGAATAAATTATGACTATATTTTGGTTGGTTTGGTGGGTTAAACCCTAACCCTAGTCATCTGTATCTTGTTGCATCTTGTTTTGGGATTCCAAGATGACTAGGGGGTATATATGGTTGAATTTTTGAATTTTGTTGGTGTGGTTGATGTATATTGGAAATTAATGTAAAAGATTGAACAAGGAGAGCTTGGATTTAGGGTTTGTTTCCTAGCATTTTGTTATGGTAATGTATTGATTCTGCAAATTTTAATGAGAATACACTTGGATTCCAATCTTATATTTGTGTATGTCTTCTTATTGTGTTCTTGGGCTCATATATATTAATGTCACAAAGTGAGTTAGCATATGGTAAACAAAGAGTATTGTGGAGTTATCTTTGAGTTCCTAACAAAGTTAGGATTAAAGTCTTTAAGGTAATTTCAGTGAGTTCATGGCTAGATAAGAATTTGATGTCCAGGTATATGAGGGAGAGGAATAATAGGCAAAGCACTTATTTTGAGTCCAAGAGTGTTTGAGTTGGGATTTTCAGTTGATATGCATTGTTGATGACTCTATGCCCTTGGTTAAGGCACTGGTCCATTCTCCAGAAGTAGTTCATCATCATCAATCACACACATAATACAAATGATAAAATATTTAAATCAGTCAGTAAATGATATAATTGCTTAATATTTAGTGATTCCTTTCAAGAAGTGAATCAAGGGTACACCCACCTGAGCATTTAGGCTCAAAGTGTAGGAGGATCCCTTTGATCCTTGTTAATTGGGCCTTTTCCTTGCAGACTTTGGAGTGGTGATAGAGTCAGTGACATTAAGTTGTTAATCATAGTGTAAACCTACAAGTAGGAATGAAAGGGAAAACCAACAGGGTTAATTGTAAAAGACTCCTAATAGGGTCTGATGCTTGACCAAGTCACTGTACTAAATGCATTATAAAGACAACTCCTAATAGGGTTAAGGATATTCTAACAAGGATCATAATACACTAGTACAAATTATTAGTGGGTGTCAATTCCCACTAGGGTTTTTACCTATTTAGGTTTCCCTGTAACCAAAATATTGGTGTTGTGTTCAAGTTTTATTTTATTGTGTTTATGCTTTATGTTTAAGTATACGTAATTGGATAAATAATTGAAACTTGTAGATAACTAATTCACCGCCCCCCTTAGTTATCTCTTGGGACAATTCCTAACATGAATGTCCTTACTAGACACATTAAGTCAGAGGCTACCCTACTTACTTTTGAAAGTATCATAATCTTTGTGCAAGGATTGATCCAAGTGGACTACCTGGATTGCCTAAAGATTTACACTCACCATATGTATTCCCTTGGATTCTTTAAATCATGGATATTGCATTTGGAAGCCTTTCTGATGTGAGCATTGTGACTCTTCTTTTGATCCATAAAGTGCATAGTCCATGAAAAAGGCCAACATCGCTTTGTGTGAGGTTAAGGAATATCAATTTGTGGGCAAAGTTTTTGATACTATGTCCTTTAGGTATAATTTCTTGGTGTGTCTTTATTTTGTGCTAGACCTGTGGAAATTATTGGAACATACACATGACATTAGTATTCATAAGGTTTTTCTTTAAGACCTCCCAAGTGTTTGTATCATACAAGGTTGCTTTGTCCCTTGCTTAATTATTTTAAGACCACTCCATGCATCACATTTTCTTTACAAACTTGACTTTGAACTTCAATATTACTATCAAAACTAAAATTACACACTTTCACAATGATCTACATTGCTAAACTAGTCAAAACGGTCAATCAAAACAATGTTTTTGAATCAAAATTTGGTATTTTTATTTCTCTTGTCATAATATCATCTATTGTGGTGAGAAATATCATATGAAAGTTTAGAAGATCATCTTCCATTTAGGGAAATATTGTCTGTTAGTATTAGGTAGTATCAGCTAGTGTGTTAAGAAAATATCATCTTATATTGAAGTATTGTATGAGTTTACTGTGTTGTATTGTATGAATTATCCTCCTTATCTAACTATCATCTAGGTTACTGAGGATTTTCATATAGTTAGTGATCCAAGTTGGTTTGTCCTCAAATTTTCTCTTAGCTGGTTTAGGAAGCTTATACTTGACTATTAATGGTCTCTTCATCTAAAACTAGTAGTTTAGGGACTATTTTTAGTTGAAAAAGATCACCTGGATACCTTGGTAATATTCTTGATTAGTAAATTTGTTCACTTGTCTATCTCTTTTGTCTATATTTATCTTTACTTTTTGATGTAGGAGCATCTTGGATCCTTGGCAATCCTATGTCACCAAAAAGATGTTTGAAGTTTTATGTATTGCTCAATTCTTTCTTTGACCGAGTTGGTTCGGTATTGCTCGGTTTCCTCTGTTTACCAATGTCAGTTAGTTATCTCTTTGGCACTCAGTGAATTTCCCTAGCACTCAGTGTCATTCCCCAATCTGCTTTTGGCTTGGTTTCTGATTCTGCAGCTTCATATAGTTCTTTTAGTGTGAATTCATGTCTTGGTTTGGATTTATTTATGTCCAGACTCTTTTGGTTGTGATTTGGATTATAGCTTTGTCTAGATTTCGATCTATATCTCTGACAGTATATGGACATTTAACTTGGCAGGTAGTTGTTAATCTTTTGTTAGATTATGGTGTTGGATTTATTTGTTTTAATAAAGATAGTTGTAGATTCTAATTTTTTTGAACTATCGGTTTTCTCTGTTACTTTTAGGTACTTTGGAAATTTGTGTTATTATAGGAGGTGATTATTTATAAGGTTAAAAAAAAAACTCATTCCTTTAATGAGAAAAGGAATTCCTATGCTGCAATTAAGAGTTCATTAATGGAATTTTTGATGTTAAGTGAGTCTATATTTGTTAAGGAAAATATTATTAATTATATGGTTAATGTTAGTTGTTGAAATAATTTTATTATGATGATGTTAATTGTTATATGGAATTGAATTTTTAAAAGTAATAAGTTAGTAGAATGAATGAATTAGTGGTAAAGTTATGTGTTAAAAGTTAGAAAGGGGTGTTAGTATTACCCTAAAATTCTATGTTATTATGGTAAGACAGGATTAGGGGTTAGTAATTTCTCTAACCTAGGCTTTGGCTTTGAGGCACTTCCTAAGGTTTTCATGTCATATGACCTAATATGGTTTGACATACTAACCTCACTTTGTTTAAAATATTTGATTTGCAATGATTCAAATGTGCATTGGGATTTTGAATGTTTGTCCATGTGCGATTTAATTTTAAAGCATGTGTCTTTGGGGGTTCTTGGTTAAGTACTGGTACTGTAGTGACAACTGTCGAACTATTGAGTGGAAGTGGCAATAAAGGATAAGTTTGAAGTTAATGCAGCTATGACATGCATACTAGAATTGATTACTTCAGTTTGTTGTTTGCCATTTGTATTGGTAAGGGTTTTTAGTTATGAGGAAATGTGTTTGATACCTAGAATGGTTGTGAGAATGGGGTTATTCTATTCAGCTTGGAGGGAAACATGGTTGCATATCTGTACATTATTAGTGGGATTTTCCATTATGTATATCATAGTTTCATTTCTTATCTTCGAGCTTATAGTTTGGAAACACTATTTAAGTTTTGCGCTTGTGAATCGAGCTCTGTCATGGTGTGCTCTATTCCATTACTGTGCAAAGGTTGTTTCTAGTGTAGCTCGCCAGTTTGGGAGAATGGATTGTAGATTTCTTTGTGCGAGTTTGAACACCCTCACTCTGTGTTTCAGGTAGGGGCATTCTCTAATTCAATCTCTTGTCTTCTTTATGAATTTTGTTTATAGAAGTTCATTGAATATAGTTTCTATTCATATCATTCATTGTGCTAGGAATGATTCACGTGTTACTGTGGAAGTATCTTTTAAAATGTTTGGTCTTTAAGAATTGTAGTGTTTATGTTCACTGTCAGAATTCAGGGAAATTCTGTTGTGTGTGATTTCTGTTTAGTAAATTAGAAATGTTGATTTAGGGTTTGTCAAATTCTATGATACTGTTATGATAGGATTATGAGGATGTAGGGTTTCCTAAGCCTTGGGAGTAAAATGTATTTCACTGATTTGTGTAATTTATCATGATCTCGGTCAAGGGAACTCAAATGTGGTGCTTAAGGGAGTAGCATTTTGGGAGTTAGGACTGTGAAGTTTAATTCACTTCTCTACTACCAATTCTACCGAGCTTCTAGAATGATAAATTTGTGTTTCGGGGGTTAGATAATTATAGTGTTGGATTTTGGACTTATCACTAGGCATTTGGGTGTCGAGACTTCTAAGTTTTATTGGATCCTTTGTTTTGTATGATTATTGGGTTCTGTGGATTAGTGTTGTAACCATAGTGGAAAGGTTCTTATCAACCTTGGAACATCATGCAATTTCATATCTTGTACCCAACTTCATATTTCTAATTTTATAGCTCTTCCTGTTGAGTAATCAAAATTAATGTTTAAATTAGATTCTCACTATTGAGTATTGTAGTCAATTTACCTATCTTTGCCGAGCCTTGGAATGGGGATTATTGTTTGGTAAATTTTTGGTTCCCTTTCTCTGTATAGGAGCCTGTTGAGTTAGGTTTTTGAGAGTTGAGCTTTGGTTTGTACCACATAATTTATGTTGAGTATAGCAGTGTATCGGTCTCAAGTGTTGGTTAATTAAATAGCCATTGGCAGTATTTATATGCTATAGGAAGAGGTGAACTAGATTCTGGTCATAAAATTCTGTAGTTGCTTGTCTAGAGGATAAGTTGGGTCTATCAGTAATTTTCATTAGGAATTCATGTTTTGTTTGATGAACGTTCTGTAGCAGAATGTGGGAATATAGTTTATCTCTTCACAGTATTTTGGAACTCTCAGTTATTATGGGGTTTATTATGGGAGCCACTACGGTCACATTGTTTACCTTCGAAGACTTGGTTTTGGTTATGGTCTGAAGACCATACAATTAGCTACTGTAGCAGATGATTTTCTATCTGCAGAATGGATTGTGAGGATAGGTATGTAAGCTGACTTGGATTATGAGATTTTCTAGTTCATTGATTTAATAACCTCTATGTTATTGTTCAAAAATTTGAAAAATAGTATCATTTGGTATAACAACTGTAATTGACAATAAATGTTTCGAATGAGTTATTTGATTTTGAATTATTTTGATAGGGTTATAAATACGATAATGTAGTGTTTGGCATTCTTTATATTTTACAAGGGTACATATATATATATATATATATATATATATATATATATATATATATATATATATATATATATATATATATATATATATATATATATATATATATATATATACACTTGTAGGAATGTATATATATATATATATATATATATATATATACATTCCTACAAGTGTATATATATATATATATATATATATATATATATATATATATATATATATATATATATATATATATATATATATATATATATATATATATATATATATGTATATACACATACTGTGAGTGCATATACATATGTATATATATGTGTGTACACCTATAAGTATATACATATGTGACTTTGTAACAGAGATGACAGAATTGAAACAAGTGCATTTTTATATGGATGGTAAATATGAAGATCATGTGTAATTCTGCATTAAACATTAGTATATGAAATTTGATTTTTTTATCTTGCATGGATTTACAAATAAACTCTGTTAGTTATAATGTGTTAGATTAATGGAATTGTTTTTTAAGTATTAGCTGTATCGGTTAGTTGATAATAAAATTGGATATTTCAATCTTCAGATATAATATTGCAATTGGATGTTAGGAATTGGGTATTATTATTGTTTGAGTTTACTAATGATAGTATTGGAAATTCTTGCTTAAGTTATTCCTTTAGTTAATGAAAGGAAGATGCTTACTGTGGTTATTTTGAAAAGAGGATTCATGGGTGTATGAGGATATTTTAAATTGTTGATTCAGTATTTAAGATTTAAGTTATTAAGTAAACATTATTAGTTGGAATTTGATAATTCAGGTTTTATTATGGTATTGATAGTATGAAGTGTTTTGAGATAATGCAAGTGTGATCCTTAGTATGGGAAACTGACTTTTGTCTGGAGCCTTAAGGTGAAAGAATATCTGTCAGTTATTTTACTAAGTGATAATTTAATAATTCATGGGCTATGGGTTTCATTTAAAAAGATAAAATATGTTGCCCTGATTACTTGCACATGTTGGTGAAGTAAGGGTATGGATTTACCTTATTGCTTGTAAAGAATAAGGCTAGCATAATGAATTCTTCGAGTTTCCTATATGGTTATTGATCGTTGATTCTTATGTAGATACCCAAAGCTACTGGATCATCACCTTGTCATTTTCTTTGCGAGTTTATTTCTGTTGTAATTGAAATGAAGTACTTGTTTATTCTGTTGAATAGAAATGAAATGTTTCCTGTTAATAATGAAATATATCTATTTTTATACGTATGGTTCAATTTATTTTGTTAAGGTTGTAACCTGTATGATGCAGATGCTTTGGAGGTATTCCACCATCTTAGTCTTTTTTACTAAGCCCTATTTGTTTGTGGTTGTTTTCTTATTGGTGTTTTCAAGATTCTAGATGAGCAAAACACTATTTTTGGGGGAATGGTTAGCTGCTGTTAAGATATACGAAAAATAGATTATTACCTGGTTACTTGTTATCAGAGCAATGCTTAGGATAGATAAGGGCAATTAGAATCAATCTTGAACTCATAGAACATATGTATTAAATATTGAGTATATTTTTATACTCTCATGTAATCATTTACCCTTGGATATTAAATAACTGATTAAGTCAGTTGAGTTGTATTTCGGTGCTAATTTGTATCTTGTTAATAAAAAAATAAAGTTGTAATTTTTTGGTTAATTTATTTGGTTTATTTTTGGTTTTCATTTATATAGATTATTCATATGGGGTGTTACATTCATTTCTGGCACTCGGTTTCCTTTCTTACCAAGTCATTTAGTTTGGATTTTTGTTGAGGCTGACTTGCGCATTTAATTTGGGTCATGTATTTAATGTTAGTATCTATCATTGGGAAGCATGTGAACCTAGATCTGGTCATTCCTTCCATTGATGGTGGATCTGAAGGTCGAATTGGTTTGGTAGCCTCTTGTATAAATGTAGTTGTTTGGTTAGTGTTTAGGGTAAGTGTTTGGAGATAGAAGATAGAAGATATAAAATTAGAAGTTGTTGGTAGATCCTCACATGCTGGAGGACTTTTGTACTTGATTGTAATATCTATCCTGAACTGGGAAGGCCTTACAACCTGACATGTATAAATCAATTGAAGATAATAAATTAAAGTATCTACATTCTCTCTCACACTATTGTGTGATCTCTGCAAGGTGGATCTAGATAGGGTGTGACTTTGGCCCCTCTCCCCATCCTCCCTTACATTAGGTGGTATCAGAGTGAGGTGAGATCTGGATATAGGTTTGCGAATCTAGGTTTGAGGGTTCCTTCTTGTCAAACCCTAGTTGAATTTTTGTGGGGTAGTAGATTATGATCTGGCCTGCAATTGTAGAGGGTTTCAAGATGGTTCATGGGGAGGTGAAATGTGGATCCAAGATTGGTAGACATATTGAGGCAACTTACTGGTAGATTAGAAGTTGTTGAAACAACCCATAGAAGAGGAAGACATCTTGAAGATGTTAGTGATCATGAAATTGAGGAAGAACAAGGTGATGTAGAACTTGCACCGGTGATGGATCAAGGAGAGGAAAGATTTTTGAAATCTTTAACAAATCTAAAGTCTACACCACACTTTAATCCTCCTCAATATAGTGGAAAATTGGATTCTGATGAATTGGTGGATTCGATCACTAAGATTGAAAAGTATTTTGAATATGAAAATGTACCTGAGGAAAAGAAGGTGAAAATTGCAAGCATAAAGTTGAAGAGTCATGCATCCTTTGTTGGCATTAAGTAGAATTGCCACTAGTGACAACACTTATTTGCATTCTGGATATAAACCGAGCAAACAGTGCAAACCGAGAAGACAAGTGCAAACCGAGTAGACAAGTGCAAACCGAGCAGACAAGTGCAAACCGAGCAGACAGTGCAAACTGAGTAGACAGTGCAAACCGAGCAGGCAGTGGAAACCGAGCAAGTTAGTACAAACCGATCAGGACAATGTAAACCGAGTAACATCTTGTCTACCGAGTCACCAGTACTTACCGAGTTCAAAACCTACCGAGTGATCAGTATGAACCGTGCCTTCACTTCTACCGAGTGCATGACGATGCCGAGTAATGCAGTGGATGCCGAGTATCAGAAAGTTACCGAGTCAGTTTGAAGGAACCAAGTAACCATATTTGGGCCGACTTAGTAGCACTTATGTTTATTTGTCAAGCCGATTGTGTAATTGTAATTGTAATTAATTGTTTGAGACTTGTATATAAACAATGTTGTAAAAATAAAAAGATGGAATGAAATGTATGAAGTAGAATATATGTGAAAGAAAAAGAAAGGCAGAAATAAGCAAATTGCAGAAGGCTTCAGAAGTATAAGGTACAGCAAAGACAAATTCATCACAGAAGGTGATCAGTACATCAGAGAATCTCAATCAGCAATCCAGTTGCAAAGCAGAGATCTACTGTTTCATTCTAACAGGTGAATCAGTACCAAATCCTTTAACCGGGTAGACTTAACAGTCTTTGTAAAAATCTCTTTACCGAGTGCATACTTCACTGTATGTTTGTAAATCCTTTAACAGGGTGGATTTAGCAATCCTTATTGCTCCTAACAGGGCAGATCATCAGAAGTGATCAAATTGTAAGCCTTAACCGGCCAACTTTATTCTGCAGTATTAAAGCTTTGTGGGTTTCATCCCCACCCCAGTTTTACTTTCTTTTGGAAGGTTTCTGGGTAACCAAATCTATGTGTCATTATTGTGAATGCTTTCAAGTTTCATTCTTTCTGTATGCAAAGGTTAAAAAGTAAAATACATGTTAAAATTAGAAGAAAATTTGGAGTTACTGATTCACCCCTCCCCTCTTAGTAACTTGGTTAATTCCTGAATATTTCCAACATCCTTTGGGTGGGAACATCTGTAGCTGGATAGAAAGAGGAAAGGCAAGGACAAAATCAAGGTATGGAATAAAATGGTGAATAAATTGAAAGGTAAGTTCTTACCTTGTGATTATCAGATTAACCTAGTGAGGGGAATAAAAGTTTGAAGTAGAAAGATAGCGTAGTAAAATAATATACTGAGGAATTCTATAGACTAGATATCAGATCTGGACATGATGAAGATGAGGTGGAAAGAATTTCTAGATACTTGAATGGTTTGAGAGTTTCCATCCAAGAAGAAATCATTTTGGTCAAATTAGAGAACATTGAAGAGGCTTATCAATTTGCATTGAAAGCTGAGGAGAAATTGAACAAGAGACATGAGAAAAGACAAAGAGGTAGAGGTGGTAGATTCCCTAGGGGAAGAGGTAGATCTTATGGTGAAAAAAATAGATCTAAACTTGAAAAGACAACTCTAGATAAAGGCAAGACTATGTGGAAAGGTGAAAGTTCATCTAGAGGCAGAGGTAGTAACTACCGAGGTGGATATAAAAGAGGTGGTTTCTGAGGAACTTGTTAGAACTATGGAGAAGGACATAGATCATTTGAGTGTATACATGCAAGTAAGAAGGTTGGTAACAATAGAAATTATTTGGTGTAAGAAGAGTCACTAAATGAACCTAAGAAGGAAAATAGCTTGATGGTAAGGAGAGCACTTTGGAGTGAAAGTAATAAGGAAGATCCGGTAAGGAAAATTTTGTTCAAGACCAAATGTAGAGTTTCTGATGAAGTTTGGAAGGTAATCACTAACAGTGGTGGCTCAAAGAATCTGGCATATGAGGAAATGGTCACAAAGTTATAGTTGAAAAGGTTTGAACATCTGAAGCCCTATCAGATTTCATGGATCAAAGATGAGCATGAACTCTTGGTAAGTGAACAATGTTATGTGAATTTAAAAATTAGAAAGTACTATGATAAGGTGTTATGTGATATCATGCCTATAGATTGTTGTCATATTTGTTGGGTAGACCTTGGTAATATGATAGACATGCTATATATGATGGGAGATTGCATAAATATACTATTTGGGCTGATGGGAGAAGAAAAATCTTGTTGCATTTGATTGAAGAGCATGTTAGTAATTTTTGCACATCTATGAAAGTTTTCTTCATGGAAGGAAGAAGGTTTGTTAAGGATTTGAAGAAGAATGATGTATGTTTCACTGTGATTCCTAACAAAATGAGTCAGAAAATAGAGGATAGTGTCCCTAAGGAGATTGATAAGTTACTCACTGAGTACAATGAAATCATTTTTGATAATGTGCCTGATGGTTTTCCACTAAAGATAAGCATTGATCATTGCATGGATCTTATCCCTAGAGCTATTTTACCTAATAAGGCACCACATCAGTTGACAACTACCGAGAATCAGGAATTGAACCAACATATTGAAGAATTGTTGCAAAAAATTTTGCTCAAAGAAATTTTGAGTCCTTGTGTAGTACCTTCTTTATTGGCACATAAGAAGAATGGAGAATGGTGAATGTGTACTGATTCCAGAGTAATTAACAAAATAATAGTAAAATATAGGTTTCCTATACTGAGAATGGATCACATAATGGACAGTTTGACTGGAGAAAAGTATTTTACCAAAATTAATTTGAAAAGTGGATATCATCCTATCAGAATCAGAGAAGGCGATGAATGGAATACTTCTTTCAAGACAAAAGAAGGTTTGTATGAGTGGTTGGTTATGCCTTTTTGTTTAACTAATGCACCCAGTACTTTTATGAGATTGATGAATGAAGTTTTGAATAAATTCTTGGGTAAATTTGTGATTGTATATCTTGATGATATTCTAATATTTAGTGAGACCATAGAAGAAAATTTTTTGCATGTTAAAAAAGTATTGTAGAGATTGAAAGAAGAAAAGTTATTGATAAATCTAAAAAAGTGTTCATTCATGAAAGTGGAGAGTGTGTATTTGGGATTTGTGATTTCAGTTGATGGTTTGAAAATGGATCCTAAAAAGGTTGAAGCTATTTTGAATCAACCTACACCTCAGAATGCTAGTGAGGTAAGATCATTTCATGGTTTGGGAAGTTTTTACCAAAAGTTCATTAGGAATTTTAGCTCAATATGTAATGCTATGATTGAGACTATGAGAGGAGATAAAAGAGAATTCAAGTAGACACATGGAGCTGATAAAATTTTTGAGACTTTGAAGTAGAAGGTTGTTGAATTGCCTATTTTGGCATTGCCTAATTTCAATAAGGTATTTGAAGTGGAATGTGATCCAAGTGGTAGTGCAATAGGAGTTGTATTGAGTCAAGAAGGTAAACCTGCTACTTTCTTTAGTGAAAAATTGAATGATGCAAAAAGGAAATATTTTATGTATGATCAAGAATTCTATGCTATTGTTCAAGCATTGAAGAAATGGAGACACTATTTGATACCGAGTGAATTTATATTGTATACCGATCATAAGGCTTTATAGTATTTGGATAGTCAGAATAAGTTGAATCAGAGACATATGAAATGGGTTGAGTATTTGTAGAGTTGTACATTTGTGATAAAGCATACGATTGGAGTCACTAACTATTTTTATGATGCATTAAGTAAAAGGAGATCTTTGATGATTGAGATGAAAATTGAAGTTCTTGGCTTTGATGACATGAGAGATTCTTATGAATTTGATCTTGATTTTTCTGAGCTGCGGAGAAAGTGCAGAACACCTATTCAAGATCAACCGAGTACTAAATGGGATGCATATTTTATGCAAGGAGGTATTTTGTTTAAGGGTATTCAGTTGTGTATACCAAGAGGAGCAATGAGAACTAATTTGATAAAGGAGAAACATAGTAGTGGTTTGGCTAGACATTTTGGAGTTGATAAGACATTGAATTTTCTTAAGGAGAAATACTTTTGGCCACAGTTGTAGAAAGATGTTTAGAAATTTTTGAAAATTTGTGGAATTTATCAAGTTGCAAAAGGAGTAAGTTAGAATACTAGATTGTATACGCCAATTTTTGTTCTTGAGAAACCTTGGATTGACATCAGTATGGATTTTGTTCTTGGCTTACTAAAGAAAGTAAGAGCTAATGATTCTGTATTTATTGTTGTGGATAGATTTTCTAGAATGACACATTTTATACCTTGTAGAAAGACATCAGATGCAGTACATATAGAAAATCTTTTCTTAAAGGAAATTATCAGATTGCATGGATTACCAAGGAGTATTATCTTTGACTAAGACAATAACTTTTTTGGATGATTTTGGAAGAACCTTTGGAGAAAGTTTGGCACCAAGTTGAAATATAGTTCTACATTTCACCCACAAATCGATGGATAGATAAAAGTTGTGAATAGAAGTTTGGGAAATATTTTGAGATGTTTAGTTGGAGACACACCAAGTAATTGGGATTCCATGTTGGCAAAAGAAGAGTTTTCATACAATAATTCAGTGAATAGGAGTACTAGAAAAACACCTTTTGAGATTGTAAATGGCATACAACTGAGAGGTATATTTGATTTGAGGGATATTGCTGATGAAAGAAAGAGAAGTGTTGAAGGATTAAAGTTTGTTGAGTACATGAAGACATTGCATGAAGATGTGAAACATAAGTTGGAAGTAAGTAATTAGAAATACAAATACAAAGCTGATAGATGAAGAAGACATAAGACTTCTGTGGTCGGTGATGAAGTAATGGTTCATTTGAAGAAAGGTCGATTTCTTGTTGGAACATATGGGAAGCTAAAAATGAATAAGTTTGGACCTTGCAAGATAATGAGGAAATTTGATAGTGGAAATGCATATGAGATTGAGTTACTTGATGACATGGATATATCACCTATATTCAACATTTTTGATTTGTATGAGTATCATGAACCTGATGAAGACATGACAGTACCGATGGATTATCCTAAGAAATAGATGGAAGAAGTTGAGTAGATTTTGGAACAAAGAATTTCCAAAAGTACAAGAGGAAAATAGTATATGGAATATATGGTAAAGTGGAAGAATAGACTGATTGAATACAATGCATGGATTTCACAATCTAAGTTGGATGTAGCTCAGATCATACTTATTTCATGATTTGGAGAATCATTTCAAATAACCCCAGGTGTCTGATGCAGGAGCATCTCGGGTCCTTGCCAATCCTGTGTAACCAAAAAGATGTTTGAAATTTTTTGTATTGCTCAGTTCCTTCTTTAACTGAGTTGGTTCAGTGTTTCTGAGTTTCCTCTATTTACCAATGTTGGTCAGTTATCTCTTTGGCACTCAGTGATTCTTGTCTGGCGCTCGGTTTCCTTGCTTACCAAGTCATTTATTTTGGATTTCTATTGAGGCTGACTTGTGCATTTAATTTAGGTCACATATTTAATGTGGTTATCTATCATTGGGAAGCATGTGGACTTAGATCTAGTGATTCCTTCCATTGATGGTGGATCTAAAGGGTGACTTGGTTTAGTAGCATCTTGTATAAATGTAGTTGTTTGGTTAGAGTTTAGGGTAATTTTTTGGAGATAGAAGATAGAAGATAGAAAATTAGAGATTGTTGAAAAATCCTCACATGTTGGAGGAGTTTTGTACTTGATTGTAATATCTGGCCTAAACTAGGAAGGCCTTATAGCCTGACATGTATAAATCAATTGAAGATAATATATGAAAGTAGTTGTATTCTCTCTCTCATTATTGTGTGTTGTTTCTTCTGTGTGTGATCTCTGCAAGGTGGATCTGGATAGGGTGTGCCTTTGGCCCCTCTCCCCATCCTCCCTTGAATCTCTTTGAATTTGTCTCTTGACTCAAGTCATAAGTGTCATACATAGGGAACTTACCCACACCTTGAGCACTTTGTGATAAGTCATCTTGATCTCTTTTTACTCTCTTTTTATTTTTGACAAGTGAACACTTTTCTTCTCTAGGGTGGACATAAATTTTTCTTGTGTCATATTAATTGGCTCTTTGCATCCTTGTTCATGCCAGTAATAACTAGGTATCAGATTGGTCCAGGGAAGAAACCTCCAGTTAGTTTTGATGAATTACCTTTTCCTACTAGATGTCAATGTCATCAAGACAAAGAACCTCAAATTACCTTTGACAAAGAAGAGGATAATAATGAAGTTTGGTTTTATCCTTTTAGTAATTTTGGAATTACCTTTGAGACAACTCTTGCCTCGTCAAAATATGAAAATAGTTTATCTCTCACCATGTATAGGGAAGAACATAACAAATGATTGAATGATCTTTTTGAGCATAATGAGAGGTTAAGACAAATTGAGTTAGGGAGAAAATCTTACATGGAGGAACAAGTGAATCATTTGGATAAAAAATTCAATGCCAATATCTTAGGAAATAATGGAAATAACACACCTCCAAGATCTCACCCAAGGTCACAACACAATGGATTTGACTCACCTCCAAGATCTTCACATTCTAGGCATAATTCTCAACATGCCAACAACATGGATCATGAAATTACTGAAGAAGAGCTCCTAAAATTTCAGTAAGATGACCATTATCAAAAAATCATGCCAAAAACCTTACAACAAAATGGCGATCAATATTTCATGCACTTGGCTTCTAGAGGGTTGAAACTACCCCTTCAACTTTGATGTTGATAGGTTGATTCAAAGAAAGGAACGCTCACCTTTGAAAATTTCCATAAAGAAAATACAAGAACTGAAAAATGAAGTGTAATGCTTGAAAAAGGTAAAGGAGATACCTAAGTCATAATTTTCTATGGAATCCATATGCACTCTACCTTTTGACAAAAACCTATACATGATTCCTTTTCCAAAAGATGTTGAGATTCCTAAGTATGACAAGTATGATGGAAATGGGGATCCAAATAAGCATGTTAGACAATTCTATACTTTTAGTATGGACTTTATGCATGATGAAACTTACCTTATGAGACTATTTCCTAAGAGTCTAAATGGTCAATCTATGGAGTGGTTCACAAAAATAACACATCCACTCAAGTCCTTTGATGAGATTGTCCAAAGGTTTATTCAACAATACCTTTACAAAATTAAACACCACATGACAATGCTTGACCTATGCAACATAAAGAAAAACAAGGTGAACCTTTTTTTACATTCTTACAAAGGTGGAGGAAGTTACACTCAAGTTACCCACAAAAAATTCTAGAGAATGAGAAGATTGATATCTTTGATAATAATCTCATACCTGAGCTGCATTACAATCTTAAAAAGAAAGTCTTTCTTGCCTTTAATGACATGATTGAGAGTGCTTTTAAAAAAGAGGATGTTTTGGTCAAAATGGGTGAGATTAAATAAAGAAAGGATAATTCCAAAAATGGTAATGGCTGTAACAAAGTTAAGAATAAGCCTTGGAATAAGAACATGCATGTGGTTAACAATGGTGTTTTTGATGAACCTAAGCTTGAAGAGCCCATTTTCAACTTGGATAGTGCTATCCAAAAAACCAAACAAAAAGAAGCTGTAAAATCTAATGATTCCAATAAGGCTAAATCTTTATGGGAACCTAAGCCTAAATGTGATTTTACCCCCTTGTGAGATTCATATGATGTGATAGTTAAGATATTACTTGCCAATAATATTATCACACTACCTAAATATTATAAACCTTATGACCTGAAGGTGAAACCTAAGTGGTGGAGTGACAACCATTATTGTGAGTATCATAAAAATAAGGGACACAAAACTGACAACTACATAAATTGAAACATGTCATTCAATATCTTATCAAAGATGGGAAGGTTGGAGTAGACCGTCTTATTATGAATTCATATCATAAGGCTTTCAAGGAACCACTACCCAAGTAAAAACAAGGATAATGATCTAAAATGAAGAATGAGGGCACTAATATCAATTACACTTGTATGGATAATGAAAATTTCATACACATTCTTGAATCTGGTAATCATACCTTAGAAAGAATCTTTACTCTTCTGGGATATTCGTATGAATCAACTTTGGAAGAATTGCTTGAAAATAATCTCATCACATTACCTCTAGCCAGTTCAAGGAGATTTTTATTGTTGAGTACCTATTGTGCGTATCATTAGAATAATGAGCATAAAAATTTAGATTTCATGGTGTTGAAATGCAATTTCCAAGATCTCATTGATGATGATATAATTGAAATTGAGAATCCTAATGACTCATCTAATGAAGATATTACTATCAAGCTTGATCAAAATGATGAGCCTATGTCTAGTAATGGTTCTCATTCTACCTCTACCTCTTCTATCATGCATTCTGTTAGAAATAGGGAATACTGAGAGGGCGAGGTGAATTAGTATTCTACAAACTTTATCTTTTTCCCAATTATGGATATAACATATTACCTTTATACATTCATAACATAAGAAGCTAAAAAACATGAATAACAATAAAGAACTCATAACACATTATTTGTTCTCGAGGAAACCCTAGCCAAGGGAAAACCCTAGTGGGGATGGTACCCACAAAGATCTACTACTCAAAAGTATCTTGTTAAGGATGTTGATCATGTTAGGAGTCTATTACAAGCATATAGTGTATCAGTCCTAATTAAGGGACTATAGACCTTGTTAGAAGCCTCAACCCTGTTAGGAGTTGTAGTACAAAATGTGATTACCAAATGAGCCCACTGCCCAAATAAGTAATGTACAATATACACTGATTAAAAAATAGGTTAAGGTACATAAACTTATACTGCTTGCATCAATATCACTTCACTTCTCTTTCACTATCACTATTACATATGCTTCATATACTTTGCATCATATCAATTGTCCTTCTTTTTCAATACTACTACAATTACTTACTACATTTACAATTACAATTACATTTAGATTTATATCAATAGCTTTATCCAAGAGTTAAAATCTAGGATGTCATCCCTTTATATTATTAAGTCATTATTTTGATAAACAAAATAATCCCTTAACTCTTTACTAGTTCTGTCTTCATATTCTGTCATGTCAGCTTCACACTGTCTTCAGTAAAACTATCATAACTTCTTCCATACATGTCATACTGACTTGCACTCTAAGATGGGTGATCAATAGACATCATAGAGTCTATGTTCAAGTGCGCAAGCATTGAACTTACTCCAGTTGATGTCACAAAAAAAAACTGTGTCCAAGTTCACTGGTAAAACACTGTCTCACACTTAAACAAATTTGCAATGCGCTCTATCATACTTGCTCTCTGATCTATGTGATCTTCATGTGGATCATATGTTTCCATAATTACAACATCTATGTAATCAACTCAACCAAATTTCCAACAATCTCCCCCTTTGTCATTGGTGGCAACATATGAGAAAATTGGCTAAGTGTACAACTCAAAATCTCAAAATTGTTCAAAACTATGGCTATAGTATAAAATACATACTATCCTTATAATTCCTCAAAAAATTATTGCCTCTAATATAGTACTCCCCCTAAGAGTAACAACCCTTATCATATACTATCAATTTTCTCCTATATATCTCTCCCCCTTTGACAACAATGACAAAATAAGGTAGGGAGGGTCAGAAAAATTGTGTCACAAAAAGTTATACCTTAATTCATTTATTTCAAAGCTGGTAGGCTTGCAACACAATCTGAAAAATATATCTTCATGGCTTCTATCTCCTTCTTGCATGATTTCTTAATGGAATCTGCCACATTAAGTAGTGTGCTCAATCCATAAGAAGCAATTTCACATGCTTGGAGGTTTTCAAAGTTAAATTTTTGAAAAGATGTCTTTGTTGAAAGACATTCTTCCAACTATTCTTCAATTATGCTCAACTTCATAGAATAATGCTCTCTCAAAATAGTGTATCTTCTCAATTTCCTATCTTTCTCATCTTGTACAACTCTGATTTCATCATAAAGTTGCCTAACTTTCTTCTCAACATTACAGACCTTCACATTGGAGTTAGACAGAAGGTTTGTTTCATTTAGAATTTTTTCTTCCTTCAATTTTATCTTTTGATCTTCCTCAGCTATCAAAGTTTCTAATTTTGTACACTATATGTACAAAGATTTTCTTGTTTCCAAGTGCTTCCTCAAATCCTTGATACAAATATCAAGAGTATTGATATCATTGTTGATATACTGACTGATGTTCAAAAGCATTCTAGCCTCATAGTCTTCTTGTGCTTTTACTTTTGCAATATCAGCTAGGTTTTTGAATTCATTATCAAAGGTGCTCATTACCTTCTTTTCCTTCTCCATAGGGTCAACTTCTGAAATTTGTGTAGTCACAGTTCCTTGTAACTTCTTAGTTAGTTCCTTCAGACACCCTCCAAGACTCTTCACCTTCTTATTCTTACAAATTATTTTATTCAAGGATGTAATCAATTCCAATTGATCATCACCATCTACTTCTTTTCCCAAATGCTACATCAACAATAGTGGTCTCTGTCATCTCTTCTTCTTTTGTAGCTTCCTGTTCCTCAAAGTCTGAATTGTCAATAATGTTCTCCAAATTCTTGAATACATTTTCATCAGTATCCAAGGTGATTTTTGTACCTTCTACATTCATTATTTCATCTTCAATATTAATAGATGGAGAAGAGGGAATGCCCTCTTGTACTTTCTCTCCTGCTTGCTCTGTTGCAACTGATGATTCTCTAACATATTCTGCCATAACCTTGATAATTTTCTAATCTATCTCAGAATTTACTTCTTCATACTTGCCTCCCATAATTTGAATTTTTCTCCTTTTGGTTCTTAGATGGATGCTTAGGTCTTTCATGACCTAATTGAAATGAGCTTCATCTCTTATTTCACAAAGCCTCCTCACAAGTTTTTCTCTGATAGCTATCTCTTCCTCTGATGCTCTCTTCTTCCTATTCAGAAGTTTTTTATATAGATCATCAAGTATCTATCCTTGAATAGTATCAAACTTCTTGCTAGTCAAGATCATATACTTCACAACTACATTCTCTAGATTAAGTCTATCAGTATAATCATAAAGATCATAATATTTGTTCATTCTTGCAAAGTCACCATTCTCAATAATCTGCTCATTAAGCTTTTCAACTTTTGGTTTCCAAGCTTTCTTCTTAGTAGTGACATCATCTTTAACCTCTGCAATCTTTCTTGGAATGGGTTGCACTAGAGTTTTATGCTTCTTTCTTGGTCCAATAGCACTTTCCTTAACTTTTTTTCTAGGTGTGGAGGAAGTGGATCTAGTAGACATCTTTGTTTCTATGTCCTTCTCAGGTACTTCCACTTTCACCTTTACTTGTGGTTCTTCCTGTGGCACTACAATTGATGATAAAGGAGGGATAAACAAAAATTCATTTTGTCCACTCTCTGATTGGTGCTTCTGTCTACTTTGCTACCAAAAACTCTCTCTTTGTCTGCACTTCAGTAGTCTGCTAACATACTCTTTAGTTTCTACCTAAGATATTTCATAGCCAAGAGGGTCTATGAACTCTGTTCTAGGCTCTACTACTTAAATATAGGTAAAGTCAGTATCCACCATAAAACATATATCATCTTTATATTTTTCAACTAGAGACTTAGGGATCCTTGATCTGCTAGACACAATATTCTAAAATGTCTTAATAATAAGTATTGCACTCTCATTAACACTATCAATAACATGCCTTCTGTATACTACATTAATCCTTTCCATTGTAGTTTGTCCATCATTCCAATCATTTCCTATCATGTAAGGAAATATCCTCAAAAGATGAAAGAACATATATGTGATTAGGGATGAGAACCTAAACTGTGTATACTTAGTTTTTTTGATCTTCTCCAAGTTCTCAAACAATTGAATTGTAAGAATCTCACACATATCAACTGGTACCCTATCAACACACATAAGATAAGCTCCATGTACCATTCCAGCTGCCATGTCATCCTCTCTTGAATTTGCACAAAACTTAGTAGTTAGGATCCTATATAAGTATCTCACATCATCTTGTTTGATCTTACTAATCATAATTCCTTTACCATTATAGGATGAATTTGCATTGTCAATGACTATTTTCCTCATGTTTTTATCATTAAAAGGAATAGCTCCAGTTTTAGATAATCCAGTGACTTCATGAATCAAATCAGTTGTAATATCTATCACTCTATCTTCTAGCCAAAACTTTCCATTATGAATTCTACTCAAAAGAATCTTAGTGCATTCTTCATTATCAAATTCATATTGTAATCCATATTTGACAATTTCATTATGTTGCAAATATTCAAAACCTTGTTTCATTGTCATATCCTGATTGTACATCTTCTGATATTCATCTATGAAATCATTATCATTCATTGTCTCTAGTTTGCATCCAAGATAACTTCTGACATTCTCTAAATGTAATACTCCATCTGGTATGAATGATAATGCAAACCTAGGGTCTTCTTCCAAGGGTTTTACTAGTTCCCTTTTCAATTTAGGTCTATTCTTATCTCTAACATTTTGTATTAAGGAAACATCCATGATTTCTTCAAATTCCTTTACTGATTCAAAGATTTGTAAAGTAAAATACCTTAATTTCATGATTTTAGGGCTTGCATAGATTCGACACAAGATTCTTCTCCAAATCCTTGCAAAATGCTTTCAATCAGTACTCTTTGATCTCCTTGATGATTGAATTTTCTTTGATGATCAAATAATATTGATCATAACCTTTTATTAATTCAATCTCACTTAGATCTGACATCACATTCAATTCTTTTGCCACTTCTTTCCAAAAAGTTGTCTCTGCTAACCTGCAAAACTTAAAACTTCTTGCGATCTCGCAAAACATAATATTTTTCTTTGTGCTCTTAACCATAGTATTAGAACATCATAAACTACCTTGCATTAACTATGCAAGACTTAGTTCATCATATATATACTTCTATACTAAATCTAAGTTCCTATTCTACTGCAATTTACATGAATTAAGTACTTTGAGATAGATCAGGTAAAGATTCATTCTTACCTTTCAATACTTCACCTTCCTGATTACCTTCAATGTTGAATATGTCTCCTTGATCTATGCTTTTGATAAAATTCACTTCATCTAAATTACTATAGCATCCTTTCTAATTGTTAGTTGCATCTTCATTTCTTCTTGCATGATTCCTGGGCTTAGGATTAGGATGAAAAACTCTATTGTTCATTCTACAAAACCTTGCTGTATGTCCAATCTTGTTGCATATCTGACAAACAATTCCACTATTTCCATATCTTGGTCCAGGTTGATTGAATCATGATCTACAATTTCTAGCAATGTGTTCAACCTTGTTGCATCTATAACATACTACTCCACTTCTTTTGTTCATATCTTCAGTAGGTTTCTTATCTGCATTGTTAGTATTCCTAAACATTCTACTACCATCATTATTCTCAATAAATTTAGGTTTCCTACAATCAATAGCTCTATGTCCAAAACCATGACAATTGTAACAATAACCATTAAGAGGTTTAAATTGTTTACCTATGCAATCTCTCTTCATATGGCCAATAGTATTACAAGAAAAACATCTACCTTTGAATTCTCTTTGCATACCTTTGGGTGATTCCTCTTGCTTCAGTGATTCTTCTTCTTTAGGTGTATCTTCATATTTTTTGATCTCATCAGGCTTCTTCTCATCCATGCTTTTAGATATCTTTAGATCTAGTTCCTTGCCTTCATCATTTTCTTTGAAAGTATTGAATCTAAGACTAGTCTTATCATAGAATGGTTTCTGATAAGATATTTGTTCATCAATATTCTCACTAGTTGAATATAGCCTTTCAAGTTATTGTTTGGATTGAGTCAGTTCACCTTTCACAATCTTATTATATTTATCAAGTTCATCATACTGCAAATTGACTTTCTCAAGTTTAGATGTTACTTTAGAAAGTTTAGATTTTAGTCCTTCATTTTCAGTCTTTAGACTTTCATTCATAGATTTTAGATTTTCTTCATTCTTTCCATTTCCATCTTTCAAACTAAGCTTCAAATTTTCTATCTTCAATTCATACTTAAAGATTTCTTTTTCTTTTTCCATATTATCATCACAATCTTCAATAAAAAATTCAGATTCCTTTTCCGATCTTAGATCTTCCAATTTTTTTTTTAGTTTCTCAATGAGGTTCTTTGCATCATCATACTTTCTTTTCAAAGTATCTTTTTCAATAGTAAGCAAGTCAATCTATTCAAGAGCTTCTTCAAGATTCTTCTGTAGTTGATCCATATCCATAGAGATCTTACTCAAGCTGCTAGGCTTTCCTTGAATGATTCTTTTATGAGTAACTAAGCTCTGATACCAATTTTTAGAAATAGGGAATATTGAAGGGGGGGGGGGTGAATCAGTATTCTACAAACTTTATCTTTTTCCCAATTATGGATATAACAAATTATCTTTATACATGCATAACATAAGAAGCTAAACAACATGCATAACAATAAAGAACTCATAACACATTATTTGTTCTCAAGGAAACCCTGGCCAAGGGGAAACCCTGGTGGGGATGGTACCCACAAAGATCCACTAATCAAAAGTATCATGTTAAGGATGTTGACCCTATTAGGAGTCTATTACAAGCATATAGTGTATCAGTCCTGATTACGGGACTATAGGCCTTGTTAGAAGCCTCAATCCTGTTAGGAGTTGTAGTACAAAATGTGATTAGCAGATGAGCCCACTGCCCAAACAAGTAATGTACAATATACACTAATTAAAAAATAGGTTAAGATACATAACCTTATACTACTTTCATCAATATCACTTCTCTTCTCTTTCACTATCGCTATTACATATGCTTCATATACTTTGCATCATATCACTTGTCCTTCTTTTTCAATACTACTACAATTAATTCCTACATTTACAATTACAATTACATTTACATTTACATCAATAGCTTTATCCAAGATTTAACATCTATGATTTCATCTTTTTATATTGTTAAGTCATTATTTTCAGAAACAAAATAATCCCTTAACTCTTTACTAGTTCTGTCTTCATATTCTATCTTGTCAGCTTCACACTATCTTTGGTAAAACTATCATAACTTCTTCCGTACATGCCGTAATGACTTGCACTCTAAGATGGATGATAAATAGACATCATAGAGTTTATGTTCAAGTGTGCAAGAACTGAACTTACTCCAGCTAATGTCGCAAATAAAAACTATGTCCAGGTTCACTGGTAAAACACTGTCTCACACTTAGACAAATTTGCAATGCACTCTGTCATACTTGCTCTCTGAACTATGTGATCTTCATGTGGATAATATGTTTCCATAATGAAAACATCTATGTAATCAAATCAGCTGAATTTCCAAAACATTCATCCCATAAAAAGAAAATCCATCCAAAATTCCTACATTTAATGGTTTTCATGCTAACTGTGTATATCCTCAAGAGATACATCTAAAAGAGATCCAAGATAATATACATCTTTCTAAAATTATCTTCCATGCTTTAAAGGCCATAGATCCCATGAGTCCTTGTTCTTCAATGCCTATCATACCTATCCTAAATATTCCTTCATCACCCCTTCATGAACCCCTCACATATATGCAAACTCCTTCTTCATTCCTAGAAGTGGTCCCATGTCAAGAGGACAATCTGAAGTGTGAAGAAATAAATATCAATAAAGATTAACATTGAGATACCATCCATCCTTATCCAATGGTTAACCAAATTCCCATATCACTATAGTTTCATGATAATCCCTTCATTCCCTTTCATTTCTTCCAAGGTAACATGCTTCCACCTCCTATAGCTTATCCATCTCCGAACCAAGATCAAGGTACTCCTTCCATTATATCTAATGATTTTATTGAAAATTAAGAGAAAATTACTCTTCCTAAATTATCCAAAGATCCTTGTCAAGATCAGAATATCACAAAAAATCCTTGTTATAATCCTCCACATCTATCTCATAAATATCCCAATTTTTCCTACTCCTTTGTATAAGAATAAATCTTCCCAAGATCCAATTGCACTTGTGAAACTTTCTCCTATCAAAGCTACCCATGAGACTATTGGTATAAATATGGACCTTATAGATCAGAGCATTGGCCATGCTTCTCACTCCATGGATCATGTATATCCCTATCCATTATCTGTTTTCATCATCTAAATCCATCCTTGGTCCTTATATCCCAAAGTTGAAACCTTCAAACCTTCCATCCATATTAGGTCCATATTTTCCTCCATCCACTATACCTCTCCCTCCTAGCTCATCATCCACTTCTTTCATCATACCTCTAGATCAACAAAGACATGCATCCTTGATAAATTTCCATCCATCCATCCATCTAAACTCATCATATGAGCCTCATTCATCCACAATTCCCAAGTCTTTTGGAAGCAATTTGGATGTACAACATAAAAGTTAGAAAAACAAGAATCCACTTACATATAAAGATCACCTTATCTTATCTAATCGACATGTGGCCACAAAGAAAAAGGAAATGTTCAAGTGAGCACAAGGGTTATCAAAGAAAAGAAGAAAAATAAAAGAAAATATGGATTCCTAAATCCATCATGGAAGAATTGCGATCAAAATAATCTAAAAGTAAAGAAAAACCAAAAGTTATGTAGATTCCCAAGTATCTCTTAAATGACTTAGATATGAAAGAAAAATCAAAATTTGACATTCAAGATTCCAAATAATTCCACTCCATATTATTCCAAACATTTTACATCCTCTCCTTCATCCATTTTGGGTCCTTGTGTCCCAAGATCTATATCCTCTTTTACACCAAAACCTTAAGCTATTCCATCTATTTTTCTTCCATGATTTCACTACCCTTCAAGGTGTGCGTCGATGTTGATCTTGATAATACATCTTATCAACTATTCATTATCCTTCCATTTCCTTTCTCACACCCACACATAAAAATACTTCATATCCTCTCATTCATTACCCTTCCATCCCCTTATCCCATATTATGTGTAAATCCTTAGCCGTTGTCCTTTCTACCATCTCATTTCCCTACCATCACCTTATCAACATCTTTGAGAATAACTTTCATCAATCTTGGATAATCACAACATATATTTCCAAAGGGTCATTATCCAAAGAGCATTAGACTTGACTTGCTCCAAAATTCAAAATTCAAAATTAAAAAAAACAAAAATGTGCCTTGGTGAAAACCTATAAATAGGCACCTTGGTAGAAAAAGTAAAGAGAAATAAATCTTTCCTATGGTGAAAAACACTACTTGCAGTGCCTTGGACAAGTAGCAAGATGAAAACCTAACAAATAGGCATCATGTGTAGTTCATCCCTCTTGAACTCTACACTTGAGGGAAAGATTCATCCACACTAGCTATTTCATGTGCACACATACTTCCTCTTCTTTACCTTTGATCTTGACAAGATTGAAGTATCCATGAGAATCACATATCCTACCATATTCTATCATTTCCATTAGCTTACTCAATTTCTTCCATCCATGCTACCCTATCACGATCTTGCTTATCCAAAATTGGCCATCACTATGCTTAAGCATCTTTCCATTATCTTAAACCATTTACTCATAATATCCATCACCCTTTATCCTCATTGTGATATCCTATCACTATCTTATCCAAATTGACCCATTAGTCTTGATCAAAATAAAGAACAAAAAAAAATGAAAAATTTGTTAACAAAAGTCTCTTGACATGTTGACTCTTTTGTTACACATTCTTTCATAACACCAGGTCATTATCCTATATGATGTCTGACACTGCTTCATGAGCTGACATTTCTATATTTTCTCTTTCCCTAGCTTGGATAATCTTGAGAAGACTATTCCTAAGGGTTACATTTACGCACTTCATCCCTCATGATCTTTCTTCTTCATCCATCATCTTGCTAATCTATCCATCCTATCCTATAACTTTCTAGACATTGGGGGACAAACAATGTGATCTTTCTTGAGAATTAGTAATCTCTAAAAAGTTAAAAATTAAAAAAAAATCATGAAAAAATTCAAAAAAATTGATATATGGTCTTGAAAAAGTTCAAAAAAATTGATATATGATCCTAAAAAAATATTAAAAATCAT
The DNA here is from genome assembly GCA_027943335.1 of Chamaecyparis obtusa. NCBI lineage: Eukaryota > Viridiplantae > Streptophyta > Pinopsida > Cupressales > Cupressaceae > Chamaecyparis > Chamaecyparis obtusa. Next base: position 773,170 of record BSBK01001523.1, on the reverse strand, counting down.
AAAATGTCCTAAAAAAATGATCATCTTAGTGAAAACATGGAAACAAGCACTACTTTTACCTTTGTGCTCCATCTATCAACTTATGGCTTTGGCCATGAACTAGTTGACTTTTGCAACACTTATCTCTATGGTCTAGAACCAGTCTTTGTCTAAGTCTCACTGGGGAAAAATTTTGTGCCATAGTTGTCTCTAGGACACACCAGTGTTTCTCAAAACATGTCAAATAGCTTATCTTGAACCAATACCTTATTAATAGTCCAAGTCATATATTTCTATAGCACTTGTAGAAACAATTCTTAGAAATATTAGTGACAATCTTTACACCGTGCTTAAACTAAAATGATTGAGCTATGCTTAATGATATTTTCTTTGAATTCTATTTTTTATTGATGATTTTCACTGATGTTCCCTCCATAGTCTCTCTAGGATGTCACTTGAGTAGAGGACTAGGGGCATCCGGCATATTTTCTATCTTCTGCTTGTAGGTGTGGTTTTGATGATCCCATATGTTTGATGCGTCAAGTGTTTATGATAAGTGCTTCCATAATGATTGGAACACCACATATACCTCAAATTGATTCATTTGAACACTTAGGTGATTACAAACTATATCCTTGACTACTTACATTGTGTTTTTTTACACAAGACCATATTCATGGTTATCTTGGTGATTATGCTTTGATACTGGTATAATATTGCAAAATTAACTTGGAAACCATGTTCAGGTCATCTTGTCTCTTATGCCTTGATGCTTACATGTGTTTCCTACATTCTATCCAATATAGATCATATTCATATCTTCATAGTTTCACTTTCACTAGTGATGGTTGTATGATCTTGCGATGTCCCTTAATAAGGCTTGATGATAAAAATAAGGACCTATCTAATTGACCCTTGAAAGTCGCACTTTTCATATTCATAGTAGTTTTTATTTTAGGGTTCATTATAGTTTTCATATGAGTTAGGAGAGGGTCTCCTTCATCATTTTAGATGGATATTCAACTATGCTTGATCACATATCTTCCCTCTTGACCATGTCTTTTTTACCTCCTTAATCTTTCATCCATTCCACTTTTTCTTCATCCTGTCATCTCAAGGGGTTAATTTAGGAATAGTCCCAAGAGATAACTGAGAGGGGGGGGGGGTGAATCATTTATCTACAAGTTTCAATTATTTATGCAATTAAGTATTCTTAAACATAAAGTGTAAAAAAAATGAAAGAACACATGAACACAACACCAATATTTTGGTTACGAGGAAACCCAAATAGGTAAAAACTATGGTGGGACTTGATACCCACTAATATTTTGTACTAGTGTAGAATGATCCTTGTTAGAAGATCCTTTACTATGTTAGGAGTAGCTTTACAATATATGAAGTACAGTAGACCTAGTTAAGGGTCGGACCCTATTAAGATTCTTTTATAATTGTCCCTGTTAGGGGAGAGGATGCACTATCTGAGAGCTCACTGCTCAAAGGGGTTAAGGCTACAACCTTCTGAAGAATAGATACACACTATATCTGGATCTTGATGAACTATTCTTTGACCTACTATCTGGATTAGTTCCAATTAATAGCACATATATTCTACTTGGTCACATTCACCTTCTTTTGATGGCTCAACACTTTGTACACTCTGCTCTGCTCTGTTTAATCAACCATGAACCACACTCAAGCAATCAAAAATGACTGCCTATAAATATATTTCCTCCAAATGATATAATCAAGTCATCCTATTAGAACCACCTTAAAATAATATTAGAGAAACCATAATAAACTCCAACAAACATTCTGTCGGCTCTATTATGCACGCAACGCATTCTGGGACCTGTCTAATAAAACAATTATAGACGTACACCACACGTTGTTGGCTCTACCAAAATAAAGGGAAATTTCTCTATAAGCTGAATTAACTTATGTTCTTTTAACCAAACATCAATAACACTTCTTCAAGCTTAACTCCAAGGGTGCATATCCTCAAGATAGGCACAACTCAAGAAACAATAAAATCTCTATTGGCTCTTCTGAACAAACACAAGAAACTGCTACTGGTGAATAGCGACTACATAACTTCACTTACATTCATCATTAGACTATGCATTCATAACTAAACCATCACTAACATGTCTTCAACATATATCCTAGGGTGCATGCCCATAAAACAATTGTACAGACAACCATACACAGAACACTGCCTGTAACTCTGTCAGGAACACTACTGACACAAGCTATTGTATAACTGTCTGTACTCACATTCAACCTTTGCACCCATGATATCATGCTGATATCATGTCCATGCAACATATATTGAAGGCTTACTACATAAGACTTCCATGCATGCTACTTTCTATATGTTGTCATCAATGACAAACATACAGTCAGTACTCACCTGCTGGAAAATCTCAACCAATCTCCCCCTTTGGCATTGATGGCAACATGTGGAATGAAAAACCACCATCAACCCAAATGAACATTTCTTTTATAATATTCTCCATTTCCTCTTCAAAACTTCCCAAAGATGAATCCTCCATCTGCCGCAATATTTTCTAATATTCTCCATTTCCTCCACTATACTGCTATCATAACTAAATGCTACTCCTCCTTAGTATATTACTCCTCTTTTTACTTTTGTTTTTCATGACTCTATATATATACTCCCCTTTTGACATCAATGGCAAAGGGCACCATCCATTTCAAGCACTGGTACTACTCCTGAGGTAGAGTAGTCAACCTTCCATCAGTCCCTGATGACTGATGCCATTCCTACTTCCTTCTAAGAAGAATCAGGGAAGGAACTACTCCCAATTTCCCCCTGAAATACTCAAAAGTGTCCTTAGGAAAGGGCTTTGTCAATATATCTACCAACTATTCTTTAGTACTCACATAATCCAACTTGACTTCTTTCTTTGCCACTTTCTCTATTAGGAAGTGATACTTGATCTCAATGTGTTTTGTCTTTGCATGCATCATAGGGTTCTTTCACATATTGATAGTGCTAGTTTTATCACAGTGAATAACAATAGGATAATCAATCTGAATTCCAAAATCTTTTATCATCTGCTTGATCCAAACAATTGTAGAACAATTCAAGGCTACTACAACATACTCCACTTCTGTTGTTGACTAAGAAATACATTTTGTTTCTTGATTGTCCAAGTGACAAGTCTATCACCAAGAAACACTACTCCTCTTGATGTACTCTTTCTGTCATGATTACATCCTACCCAATCTATGTCAGTGCATACATGAAGCTCAACATTTTTCAATTAGGATACCATAGACCATAATCTATAGTTCCCTACAAGTATCTAAATATTCTCTTTACTGCTATGAGGTGACTTTGTTTAGGCTCTGCTACAAATCTTCCAACTATACCAACTACATTTGAAATACTAGGTCTAGTTTGAGTAAGATAAATCAATTTACCAATCATTGACTTGTATAATGTGTTGGAAATATTTAGGAATTAATCAAGTTACTGAGAGGGGAGGGGTGAATTAGTAACTCCAAATTTTCTTTCAATTACAGATGTATTAACATATAGTTCACTTTATCCTTATGCATATAGAAAGCATGAAACTTAAAAGCATTCACAACAATGACACATAGATTTGGTTACCTAGAAACCTTCCAAGAGAAAGTAAAACTGGGGTGGGGATGAAACCCACAAAGCTTTAGTACTGCAGTATAAAGTTGGCCAGTTAAGGCTTACAATTGATCACTTCTAATGATCTGCCCTGCTAGGAGCAATAAGGATTGCTAGGTCCACCTTGTTAGAGGATTTTTACAAACTTACAAAAGAAGTATGTACTCGATAAAGAGATTTTACAAAGACTATTAAGTCTACCCGGTTAAAGGATTTTAGTACTGATTCACCTATTAGGATGAAACAGTAGATCTCTTGCTTTACAACTAGATTGTTGAATGAGATTCGTTGATGTACTGATCACCTTCTATGATGAATTTGTCTTTGTTGTTCCTTATACTGCTGTAGCCTTTTGTAATTTGCTTATCTCTGCCTTTCTTTCTTTTTCACATTCATACTCATTACAATACATCTTGGTATTTTACAACATTGTTTATATACAAGTCTAAACAATTAATTACAATTACAATTACAAAGTCGGCTTGACAAATAAACATAAGTGCTACTAAGTCAGCCCAAGTATGGTTACACGCTTCCTGTAAACTAACTCGATGACTTTCTGATACTCGGCGTCCACTGCAATACTCGGCGTCCACTGCATTACTCGACATCATCATGCACTCAGTAGAAGTGAAGGCTCGGTTCATATGGACCACTCGGTAGGTTTTGAACTTGGTAAATACTGGTGACTCGGTAGACATAATGTTACTCGATTTACACTGTCCTGCTCGGTTTGCACTGTTCTGTTCAGTTTGCACTCAGAATGCAAATAAGTGTTGTCACTAGTGGCAATCCTGCTTAATGCCAACAATCTCCCCCTTTGGAATTAGTGACAAAAACACTTATTGTCCAAAACTTATATACATGAACCACGCTGAGATTTATTTTGATTTTTCAAAATTTGTCTTTGTAAATTATCTTCCCCTTTCAATGTGCTAACTTTTTCTTCTTTTCTTCTATACATATCTCCCCCTTTTTGATGATAATGCCAAAGGTGTATATATAAGTGATTTACAGAGAGAATCCAAAATTTGATAGAAAATTAGAATGTACCTTCATTATCAGTGCCAGGGTTCTGTCCCATTTTTCTTGCAGAATCTTGCATGTTTGGATTGCAATTTGGACTTCTGCAGAGAGTTCAATCATGTGATCTACTATTGAGAATTGATTGTCATGAATCAATGTTTTGGAATGTTCAATGTGCTTGTACATTGTATTCATGATGGGAAGGATCATGTTCTGAATGTCTAGCAGTGTGGACCGGATCCTTGTGTCTTCTTTTAGTAGTTCTGACTGCGTATTTGATAGGTATGAGATTTTCATGTGATGAGCAGAGCTTGAACTTGGTTCAAGTTGCAGCTTCTGTATGCTAATCTTCAAATCCTCATCAATTTTATTCATTTTATCCTTGACATCCTTTGTGAACTTGGCAACATTGCATAGTCTGGCCAAAAGAGAGGTAACATTCGAATAGGAAGATTCAATGTTTGACAAAACTGAAGACAATTCCACTTGATTAATAGCTATGTGCTGAGAAATGTGCTCAAGCACTTTATTGTTGAATCTCTTCTCAGCTTTTTCAACTAACTTTTCTATCCCAGATGAATCCTCATTGTATTTGTTTACTACTTCTGCTAATTGTAACAAAACATGTTGAGAGGAGTCTACTTTAATACCTAATGCTTTAGACAAAATGTCCTTAGCATCCTTAATGATTTGATATTCCTTGTCTCTCTCCTCTTTAAGTTTCTTTTGCTTCACTTTCCTTTGGAGGATTTTACCTATATTTTGCATTTGGTCTGCTAATAGATTTACAAAATCCAATGTTGGAATTTCTATTTCCTCATCTAGGTCTATATCCTCTACTATATTCTTACCCAAAAATCTTATACTCGGTTGAGCCTTAGGCTTATCTGTACTTAATGCCTTAGTAGTAGTAATAGTAGACATAGTAGGACTGGCTATAGAGACGGGAATACTGTCTATTGGAGAACTTCAAGTATTTACACATGTAGAATAAAAAACTAGAATACTTACTCCTGGAAAAGTTGATGAAGTAGGAGACTGCAACTTGGTAGAAGAAATGGTAGTTGCTTCTGTTGTTGCAATAGGTGATTGGAAAAATGTTGAAGTTGTCACAACCATGCTTGAAGGTGTCTCCAGACTAGATGTAGTAACTTTTACTGGAGAGGTAGGAAGTGATGCAATGACTTCTACCGCTATCCTCACAGTATCATCTACCTCAGTGGCTTCTTCTTGTTCATCACTGTCATCTTCAATGTCTTTTATTATAACTGTTTCAATACTCAGTTGGTGAAGATGGTATATGTTCTTCCATGTGGCATTTGCAGCCTTCACAACTGATTCAATATTGTTAATCAGAATCAAACAAGTATTGAACTTCAGTGTCATCTTATTTTCATTCTCCTTCAATGCCTTCTTTATTTCATCATTTTTCAAGCTCAGCATTAACTGTCTCAGGGTTTGATCAAATATGTCTTTTACAGTTTGCTTGGCATTGCTCCATCTCATTTTTATTGGATCTAATAAAGCTGCTGGAACCTGTGGGGCTATTTCATCAGGAGAGTATTTCCACTATCCCATCTTTTCAATGATAGCATCTTCTATTTCCTTTTTTTCTATTTCTGATCTGGTTTCATATTTAAAAGATTTTATATTACTTACTCCAGATCCTGATCCTTCTCTAAAAAGTTTGATCTTCTCTTGAAGGGTTAGAGGAGGCCTTTTGAATATTATATCTTTGTCTACCTTCTCTGCTTTACCTCTTGCACTTCTCCTTGTAAATACAGCAGTGGGAGGCTTAGGTGCCTTAGTGATGAATACCTTTCCTTTCTTCTTTGCAGGTTCTGGTTCCTCTATTTTCTCATCCTTTTCCTTTTCTTCTTCAGTGTCTTCTCCTTTGTCCTCAGTTGGCATTTGCATTTTGGCTATCCTCTTCTTTCCTTTATTTATTTCCTGTGGAAGCTTTATGCTTAATTCAATTCTCACCTTAGCTTCATCATATGTTCCAAAATATGGAGCTTTGGGATTAACAGGTTGATTAAGAAGGGCTTCAATGATATTCTTTGTTTCATCAATGTTTACCTCATAAGGAAGAGGTTTTACATGTACAATCCTTGGTTTAGTAGCTTGAATGTATACTTTGTCATAGTCCACCATGAAACAAATATCATCCTTATAATCTTCAACCAACTTCTGTGGAATTCAGAATCTGTCATTCATTTTCTCCTTGAAAGACTCAAAATAACTATCCATGATGCTCTCAAAATTTTCACCCATTTCTGAAATATATTCATTTATCTCATAAAGAACTGGCACATCTTTTCTCCATACTAATTTTCCTTTGGAAGGGAATAATTTTTGAACATAGAAGAATAAACAGACCAGTAGAGATCCAAACTTACATGGATTGTTTATGGAAGTTTTAATGCTTTCCATGTTTTTGTTAAACTGTTTTAACAACAAATCTGCAAGGTCAAATGATAAGTTATTCTTGACCACTTTGTATGCTAGGTCTATGGCTTCACAGGAGACACTATTCTGTCAACTTGAACTGTATATCTTATGGGCAATTATGTGTGTACCAAACTTTAGTTTAGCATCAGTAATGCTGCTTACTTTCATGCCTCTACCGTCCCACTCGGCTAGGGTTTTCTTCTCCAATTCCGGTCGACCTAGGGTTTTGGTAGATTTTGCTTTGTTTAACATGGGAAGACTGATGATTTGATGAATCATCTTCTTAGTGATCTCTATGGGTTGCTCAAGCCAAATCTTGCCTTCATGTACACGGCTGAGAATGTATCTAACCCATTTCTCCTAAAAGTTTCGAGGTAAATGTGCAATGTGAACTAATCCCTTATCTTCTAGATGTTTGTGCTCAGGTTTTAGAATACCATCCACACACTATTCCTCAAACACAATATCTAGCTCTAGGTTTCCCATTTCTTGAATTGCACAATCGAAATGATTGCGAATATCGTTAACAAGTAGTACCTTAGGAGGAATCTGAGATTGAGCTCCATTCAGATCTAGGGCTGCTGCAATTGTGGGCACGAGTTTGAAATCTGGTGCACTCCATTCCCCTTGGACTAACATTTCTGATCCTTTCTTTGCTGAAGTGCTGGATGATGCCATGGTAGCTCACAGAAAATTCTTTTCGCAAAAGTGTTTGAATCGCTGGATTGCTCTTGAAATTTTTTGCTCTCAAAGTGCTAAAGGTTCACGGTGAAGAATGAGTTTGATTTATTGCCTTATGTTTACAACTCTGTCATTAATGCTTAGTACGAATTAGGGTATGAATTCTGACATACTGTCACCCACTATGAATTAATTGCTCGGTAAAAACTTCACAACTCAGTGAACTCGAGAATTCATATTGCTCCGACCTCACTCCGTAATCATATTAGACCACTCCTGACCTTGCTCGATAAAGACTGATACCAACCTTCCTGTGATCTTGTTGCATTTTTGTATGGCAATTTAGATGTTTCTTTTAATTTAGTTCTGGAACTGCTTGAAATTTTTCTATGAGAATACAGTTCCAGTGCTCTCTTGGGAATTTAGTTTGAGTCGGTAGAGCCACCCATTCCATTACTTGGACTGGTTTTCTCGGTAGATTTAGGAATCCACTTTTGTCTTACTTGTTTCCTAACCTTAGTTGCTTCATTCTTCTTTCCATCTTCAACTTTGCTAGCATTCATGCAATTTCTAGCTATGTGACCGAGTTTAGTGCATTTGAAGCATCTTACGGTAGTATCTCTTTTCCTTAGATGATGTTTTATGCAGTTCATGCCAATGTGTCCATATTCTCCATAGTAATGACATCTACACCAGGTGTTGTAATCCCATCCAAACATTGCTTTCATAATTTGTTCTGCTAGATTGAATGTTTTGGATCTGCACTCGGATGCCTTGTGACCTTGTTTGTTGCATTTGTGACAATTACCTTTGAATCTTGGTTTTTCCCTACATTCATTTGCTTTGTGACCATGCTGATTGCAGTTGTAGCATTTTCCATTGAATTCTTCTTTTTGATTGCTTTAACATTTATTTGAAGTATGTCCTATTTTTCCACAATTATTACAAGTAGGTTTCTAATTTCTTTGAGTACCTTGCTTAGAAGATTCACCTTCTATTTTGTATCCAAGTCCTGCTTTTCCTTTTTGCCTATGAAGATTTCAATTATACAGCTGATCTAGGTCTTCTTGGCTTTTCAGCATTCTTTCATTGATTTGTTTTTCGGTGTTTAGGTCATCCACCAATCTTAGATTGATTTCCTTTTCAGATCTTAGTTCTTCTCTAGTGCTTTCTATTTCTGATCTTAGATTCAGAATTTCCTCATTTGTATGGGAGATCTGATCAATTAGGTTTTCTAGCTGAAGGGTTTTATTTTGGACTTCATTGTTCCTTCCATCTAATTCATCTTTCAACTTGTTTATTTGTTCTAAGATCTCACAAAATCTTGTTGAGTGTAGCTCTTGTTCTCTTTTTAATTTTCTCACTTCTTCCTGCAGAGACCCATTCTTTTCTAGGAGTTCTTTGATAGCATTGTTTTCTTCATCTGAGATATCTGAGGGAAAAAGATCTTCAATCTTTTTTTCAATGTAATTCTGATCATTCATCTAATTTGCAAGTTCCTTCCTTCTTCTTAGCGATTGGGAAAGATGTTCTTTTGCTTCTTTAAGTTTGGCTATGGCCACTTCTAGATCTAGCTTTTCATTTTCAATCACCTTGTTCAGTTTGAATACCTCCATTGTCTTGGATCTTTGCTCAAGCTAGTTAAGCTTTATCTTGAGAACCAATACAACTCTGATACCAATTGTTGGAAATATTCAGGAATTAACCAAGTTACTGAGAGGGGAGGGGTGAATTAGTAACTCCAAATTTTCTTTCAATTACAGATGTATTAACATATAGTTCACTTTATCCTTATGCATATAGAAAGCATGAAGCTTAAAAGCTTTCACAACAATGACACATAGATTTGGTTACCCAGAAACCTTCTAAAAGAAAGTAAAACTGGGGTGGGGATGAAACCCACAAAGCTTTAGTACTATAGTATAAAGTTGGTCGGTTAAGGCTTACAATTGATCACTTCTAATGATCTGCCCTGCTAGGAGCAATAAGGACTGCTAGGTCCACCTTGTTAGAGGATTTTTACAAACTTACAAAAGAAGTATGTACTCGATAAAGAGATTTTACAAAGACTATTAAGTCTACCCAGTTAAAGGATTTTAGTAATGATTCACCTATTAGGATGAAACAATAGATCTCTTTCTTTGCAACTGGATTGTTGAATGAGATTCACTGATGTACTGATCACCTTCTGTGATGAATTTGTCTTTGCTTTTCCTTATACTACTGTAGCCTTTTGTAATTCTCTTATCTCTGCCTTTCTTTCTTTTTCACATTCATACTCATTACAATAGATCTTGGTATTTTACAACATTGTTTATATACAAGTCTAAACAATTAATTACAATTACAATTACAAAGTTGGCTTGACAAATAAACATAAGTGCTACTAAGTCAGCCCAAGTATGGTTACACGGTTCCTACAAACTAACTCGATGACATTCTGATACTCAGCATCCACTGCATTACTCGGCATCGTCATGCACTCGGTAGAAGTGAAGGCTCAGTTCATACTGACCACTCGGTAGGTTTTGAACTCGGTAAATACTGGTGACTTGGTAGACATAATGTTACTTGGTTTACACTGTGCTACTTAGTTTGCACTATTCTACTTGGTTTGCACTGTTCTGCTCGGTTTGCACTGTTCTGCTCGGTTTGCACTATTCTACTCAGTTTGCATTGTTCTGCTCAGTTTGCACTATTCTTCTTGGTTTGCACTCAGAATGCAAATAAGTGTTGTCACTAGTGGCAATCCTGCTTAATGCCAACATAATGTTATATCAACTACTGGTGAGTCATCTTCCTTTGTAAGCTTACATCCAATAATCATAGGCATTCCTACTGGCTTGTAATCATCCATCTTGAATTTCTCCAGTATCTCTTTCACATACTTTGATTGATTAATGAAAATCCCTTTTTCTGTCTGTTGCACATTTAATCCCAAAAATCACTTGATAGGACCAATCATACTCATCTCAAACTCATTGTGCACTTCTTTTGCAAATTTAGCACTGAGTTTGTCATTACCTCCAAAGATAATGTCATCAAGAAATATAGCTACAAGTAATAAACCTTCAGATGTTTCTCTAATGAATAGATTACAATCTACTACTCCTTTCTTGAATCCAATCTTTGTTAAGTATCCATCTAGTCTCTCATACCATGCTCTAGGGGCTTGCTTAAGTCCATAGAGGGCCTTCTTCAATATGCATACCATATCACACCTGTCTGATAAGGTTAATTCTTCAGGCTGCTCAATGCATACTTCTTCTTTTAGATCTCCATTCAAGAATGTTGACTTGACATCCATCTGATACACATTGAAGTTTTTAACTGTAGCATAAGCTAAAAGAAACTTAATAGCTTCTAATCTACTCATAGGTGAAAATGTGTCTTAATAATCAATGCCTTCTCTTTGCGCATATCCCTTACATACTAATCTTGCTTTATTTCTTACTACTATACCATCTTCATTCATCTTGTTTCTGAATATCCAATTTGTTTGAATCACATTCTTATCACTAGGTCTTGGGACCAGTTCCCAAGTGTCATTATTAATGATCTGATCATGTTCTTCTTTCATAGCATAATGCCAATTTGAATCCTTACAAGCATCTTCAATACTTAAAGGTTCAATCTGAGATAGTAAACATACCACATCATTGCTAGCTGAGTTCTTTGCTTGTGATCTTGTTAAGACTTTGCCGCTCTGATCTCCAATGATGTCTTTCTTGGAATGATTTCTTGATGTAAACTTTGGAACTTTAGGTGATGCTGACTCATCAACCTTAGGAGTACCTTCTTCACTTGTCTCAAGGTCATTAAACAACACATCAATGCTATCAAACATTTCCTCAATAACTGTCTCACTAGTGGAGGGTCTAGGTTCTTCAATCATGGATGAGTAATCATGATATCTTTCTTTAATCATAAACTTTTCATCAATCTTTACATGAGAACTTTCAATGATACTTTTCAATCTTAAATTGAAACATCTATAAGCTTTACTTTTAGTAGAGTAACCAAGAAAAATACCTTTATCACTTCTTGCATCAAACTTGCCTATTGCTTCATCCCTCTTGATGTAGCACTTGCTTACAAAGATTCTAAAGTATTTTACTACGGGAACATTACCAAACCATATCTCATAAGGTGTTTTGTCAGTGCCTGGCCTTAGCTGAATTGTATTGATTGTGTAGACTATTGTATTGACTGCATCTCTCCAATGGGTGTGTGAAAATTTTCATTCTATCATAATGGTGCACACTGTATCAAGAATGATCTGATTCCTTCTCTTTGCAATTCTATTCTACTGAGGTGTTCTAGGTGCACTTAACTGTCTCTTTATGCCATGTTCTTCATAGTACTCATAGAATCTCTCACAGGTGAATTCTCCTCCTCTATCCAATCTCATACATTTTATCTTTAATCTAGATTCATTCTCAACCTTAGCTTTAAATATTTTGAACTTTTCAAAAGCTTCCGACTTATCTTTTAAGAACGTAACCCACATCATCCTAGTATAATCATCAACAAACAAAATAAAATACCTTTCACCATAGTATGATCTTGTTTGAGTTGGTCCACATAGGTTTGTATGAATCAAATCCAACTTGTTCTCTGTTGAATTTTGCTTGCTCCTGAATGAATTTCTCACATGCTTCCTCATCACACATTTCTTGCATATAGTATCAACTGGCTTTGCTATGCTAGGTAGATCTCTTACTGCTTTAACATTTGTTATCTTTACTATGTTATTAAAATTGATATGACATAGTCTTTTATGCCACAACCAACTATCATCAACTTTAGCAATAAAACAACTTGCTTTTGAATTGAGTTGAAAAACATTACCTCTTGTCTTTGAGCCTGATACAATCATAACACCATTTTTGTTGTTAATGATGCATTTTTTAATCTTTGAACTCCAACTAATATCCTTTACCAAGTAACTGTCCAACACTGAGAAGGTTATGTTTCAAACCATCAACATAAAGAACATCATCAGTATCGTTCTTTCCATCCAAAGTGATAGCTCCTCTACGAACTATAGATTTAGGAGTGTTGTCTCCAAATCTAATCATACCACCACTGTATAAGTCCAAATGAACAAACTTTCCTTTATCACCTGTCATGTGATGTGAAAAACCACTATCTATAATCTAGTTTGTCCTTATGTTTGCTTGGGAAATCAATGCTAGATCTTAATTTACTTTCTCATCTTTAGGAACTGACTTACTATTCATTTTTTCTATAATAGCAATGAATCCAATTTCTTCTTCACCTAATTCATCATTTGAATCTCCATCTCTAGCAAAGTAACATTCCTTAGAGTACTTAGGCTTGTAATCCTTTTTGAAATTTCTAACTCTAGTAGGACACTTAGATGCAAAGTGACCTATCTTATTACATGAAAAACACTTGAAAGGAAATTGACCTTCATATTTTCCTTTTCCTTTCTTTTCTCTTTTAGAAACCATAGCAATAAAATCATCTAAAGTTTTATCCTCATCATCATCATCAAAATTACTAGAAGTGTTTGTAGATTTATTACCATGAATTGTTGCTTTGAAGGCTATCTCACTTTTAGGTTTTGTCTTCAATCTTGAAATCTCAAAAGATGAGATTTTGCTGATCAAGGTCTCTCTCTTAAAATTAGATGTAAGCTACATGGTCTCATCAAGGATGTTGACCTTGCTTTCATATTCTGGAGTGAGAGTAGTCATCAACTTGTCCATAATATCTTCTTCTGAGATCTCTCCACCATTGTTCCTGATTCCAGCAACTGCTTCATTGACCCTTTGATTAGAAGCTCTCATGTTTTCTTTAGGCGGCATCTCTAATGCATTGAATCTTTTCTTCCATTTCTTTCTACATGCATCCTTTTCTTGCTTGTCTCCTTCAAATATGTCTGCAAGGTACTTCTATATCTTGTCGGCAGTGTCTACCTTCTTTATCTCTGAAAACTCACTATCAAATAGTGTGCTAATAAGGGCTTGTTTAGTTATAGAATTATGATGAAACAATTCCTTTTGAGTTTCAGTAGTATCATCCTATTCAAGGTCTTCTAAAGTAGGAATCTTGGCTTCTTTGATAGTTACATTGAAAACTTCACAAGCAACACACTGCAAATGGGTCATCATCTTGTTCTTCCAATCAAGATAATTTTCTCCATCAAACTCAGTACTCTCTTTCCTGTGTTGGACTACAACTGATTTGGAATCTAATTGAAGAATGTGTGATTAAAGATCACTGAGGAGTTGTTGATTAGATATGTAATATGATTAAATCAGTATTATGTTGTCATTGATGTCAACTAGTTTGACAACACTTATCTTGTAAGTTACTATACCGAGACATCTGAAGAAAGGTGAAAGAGATGAAGAACAAAGAAATCTACATGGGGAAAGAAGTACATGACAGATGAGGATAAGGAAAACATTGAGTAAATTCTTGATTAGTCTATGACTTGATGATATTTACTTTATTATGTTGCATTCATCTATGATGAAGTATAGAGCTGAAAGACACAAAGCAGTGTTGTCATTAAATGAAGCAATTCTAGTATACATCAATAGAGTGTAGTGTATACCGATCACAGTTTTAACCGAGCAGTGTTCACCGACACATTTCTTTGTTAAATGAGTGAAATAGAATGAACTAAATTATTATTTTAGCTAATAGGATTGATGAGCTATAAAGTACCTCGATTTCAGTGATAACGAAGAATGTTTGTTATGAAGATCCATGGCTAAAAAAATTAAAGGAAGATCTAATGGAGTAGATTGAAATGTGTTATTGACACATCAACCGAGAAAGTTTGAAGTGGAAAAATCTATTAATGTGGTTAAGCGACAAAATTTGATGGAGGAGAAGAAAATGATTTACTCATCTATATAAGAGAGTAGAATTTCATTATAGAATAATGTCGGAAGAAGTAGAAAATGCAGGAATATCACGTGAATAAGGTTTTCATGCATTCTGATCATACTGGTTAAGTAAGAACTGAGTTGTAGAACAATTACCGAGCTATAAAGAGAAATTACCGACAGAAAATAAGTTGATACAGTATTGAATCTAAAGTTAAATATTGATCAGAAGGATTTATATGGACTGAATATTGACCTGTAATTTGCAATTGAAGTTGTATCAAAGAAGATCATTTATTTTTACATATTTAACCATTGTATACAGTCAAAATCTCTTAACTGAGTGGACTCTGAAAGTCTTATGATGTATCATTCATAGAATGAACATTGTTATCCTGTCAACCCCATAGTGAATGTTGGTTGGACAAATAACTTCTAGTCTAAAATCCTCTAACAAGGTCACACCTAACAGTATTTTTTTAAACCTTTAACAGGGTTGGGTCTTAACTGATCTCACTTAAGAAGAGTGAACAATTTTGGGTTGCTAGTCCCAGGTGGTTTTTCCCTTTACAGGGTTTCCACATTAAATCTCTTGTGTTATGTGTTGATTGTGATATTTGTTTGTTATCATGCTTTACATGTTACATGTTAGATTTGATTGGTAACTATTATAGTATTAGACTGGTAATTGGTAAAAGCATAGACAATGAAAGTAATTATTGTTTACTGAGGAGAAAAAATAGAAGAAGTTGTTTTGAATTATACATTTTGTCTTGGGACACTGGATAACTGATTCCCCCCCCCCTCTCAGTTATTCTAACAATTGGTATCAGAGCTATGGTTGCTTAGAATAGAGTTTTAAGGACTTAAGCACAAAGGTCTCAAGATGTATAAGTTGGAAGTACCGAAGTTGAACAAAGAGAACTTCACAATATGGAAAAGTAGGATGAAGCTACACATATCTAGAATTGGGAATTCTACACTAGATCTGATGGAGAATGGCTACATACAACTTCCCACTCATCCCTTAACTCTTGATCAACTAAAGGACATGCATCAACAAAATATCACTATGATGGAATTTGCTGCTGCCTGTACCAATGCCAAATTTAAAGACATCAAGGATTGTGATACTGCTAAGAAAATGTGGGACAAGTTAAATCTGATATACAGTGGAGATCTGAATGTCAAAATACCCTGATTTGAAAGCCTAAGAGGAAGATTTGATGATATGAGAATGAAAGAAGGTGAGAACATTATACAATACTCAAATAGACTAAAAGAGGTGGTACATCCTATTAGAGCATCTGATAGAGTGATTGATGATGAAACAACGATAAGCAAGATTCTCAAAACTTTGTTGCTAGTTTATGCAATCAGGATCTATGCAATTCATGAAACAAGAGCTACATCCAACCTTACTCTTGACACTCTAATAGGTAAACTTACAAACTTTGAATTAAACAACTTTGATAATAGTGTTGTTCCTTCTGTTGAATCCACTTTCATGTCTTCTTTGAGGATTGGAAAGTCTAGCAGGAATAGTAAGAATTATCATAGTGATAGTAATACCGATGATGAACTTGATGATCTTGAAGCTCTTATGGCCAGAAGATTGCCCAAAGGAAAAGGAAGGTATAGAGGTAAGCTACCTTTGGCATGTTTTAACTATAAATAAGTCAGTCACATCACTGCTAGATGTCCTCAGAAGAAAAATGATGATAGATCCAAAGACCGATCTAAAGGAACCTATGGGAGAAGAGTCAACAAAGGCTACCAACACAACAATAGAGACAACTAAGATGATAAAGGAAAAAAGGTATGTTACATAGCTGAAGATATTGAAACTGAATCTGATTCTAATGATTACTCAAGGAAAGAAGAGAAACATGAAGAGACAACACTGATCTCTAAAGTAAGAAGAAATGATACATGGATCATAAATAGTGGCTATACACATCATATGACTAGTGATGTAGAGAGTTTGATCATCTTGTTGAATATAATGGAGGATCTATGAGAATGAGAAATGATGTGCTTTGTATGGTAAGAGGTAAAGGTTCACTGATGATCAATGATAGAATACAATGTGAAAATGCATACTAGGTAGATGGATTGAACTATAATCTATTAAGTGTGGCTTAGCTAAACAATTCAGGCCATTGGCTAGATTTTGAGAGAAAAAAGGTGAAGATCTATGATGATGAAGGAAGACTTGTCAGAACTGGTACACAATCTAGAGGTAATCTATTTTATCTTGATATGGATTAGTCTTCTTGTTTGTTAATAAAGGATGAAGATGCTTGGTTGTGGCACAAAAGGTTATGCCATGTGAACTTTGACACCATGATCAAGATTAGTAAAAAGAAAAGAGTTAGAGGATTGCCTAACTTGACAAAACCTGATCATGACATGTGCCATGAATGTGAGAAAGTTAAGATGACTAAGTCTAGTTTTAAAAGTAAAGACTACTCAACAAAGAAGATACTTGAGTTGGTTCATACTGACCTATGTGGTCCTATGAGAACTCAAAGTTGTTTTGGTGATAGATATTTTATTATTTTTGTTGATGACTATACTAGATTGATGATTGTTATGTTCCTAAAAGAGAAATCTGAAGCCTTTGAAATGTTTAAGTGGTATAAAGCTAAGGTAGAGAAAGAGATTGGAAAAGAAATAAAATGCTTAAGATCTGATAGAGGAGGTGAATTTATCTCTGATGAATTTACTAATTTCTCTAATGAGCATGGAATTAAAAGATAGGTCTCTACACTGAGGACACCTTAGCAAAATGGCATTGCTGAAAGAAGGAATAGGTCTATAATTGACTGTGCTAGAACATTGATGATATAGAAGAATGTTGCTCAGACATATTGGAGGGAAGTTGTTAGTACAACTATGTATGTTTGTAATCGGGTACAACTGAAGAAGGACACCAACTGAACACCTTATGAGCTATGGTTTGGATACAAACCTACTATAAGTTATTTCAAGATTTTTGGAAATAAATGCTTTATTTTGAAAGATGAAAGAAATGGAAAATTTTATTCTAAAGGAGATGAAGGGATATTTCTAGGATATTCCTCTACAAGTAAAGCATATAAATGTTTGAATAAGGTTACAAATAAGATCGTTGAAAGTACTAATGTTCATGTTGATGAGTTTGATGACAAGAACATAGAGAAAAGTACAAAGGAATTGGAAGACTATGGTAGATTCACTTACATTTAACATCCAGAGTATCTACCGATGCCATAAGCTGTGACAACCGGTCAGTAGGGAAACAATATAGGACAATAGGCAACACAAACCGATGAACAAGATGGGGCTACCGAATAAGGAAATGACCCTAAGCAGGATGAGCAAGAAAGGAGAAATTGAGTTCTAGCTACTTTTGTCAGAGGACATCATCCTGAGACACAAATCATTGGAGACAGACATGTTGGAATGCAAACTAGAAGCAAAACAAGACAAGGTATATGTCTAGTTTGTGAATTTGAACCTAAAAATGTGAAAGTTGCATTAGAGAATGAAGAATGGGTTAATGCAATGAAGGAGGCAATAGAGAAAATAGAGAAGAAAAAAACTTGGTCCTTAGTAACCTGACCTAAAGATAAGAATGTTATTGGTACTAAGTGGATATTCAAGAATAAATTGAATGAAAATGGTGAAGTCGCAAGAAATAAAGCTAGATTGGTATTCAAGGGATATGCACAAGAAGAAGGAATTGACTATGGTGAAAAATTTGCACCTATTGCTATATTGGAAGGAGTTAGAATGCTACTTGCATATGCTGCACACAAGAAATTCAACGTCTATCAAATGGATGTGAAGTT
The DNA here is from genome assembly GCA_027943335.1 of Chamaecyparis obtusa. Lineage (NCBI taxonomy): Eukaryota > Viridiplantae > Streptophyta > Pinopsida > Cupressales > Cupressaceae > Chamaecyparis > Chamaecyparis obtusa. The sequence goes on along the minus strand of BSBK01001523.1, from coordinate 754,664 downwards.
AGCATTTCTGAATGGTATACTTGAAGAAGAGGTCTACATCGAACAACCTGAAAGATTTGTTGATCCCTACAATAAAGACATGGTATGTAAATTACATAAAGCTTTATATGGCTTGAAGCAAGAACCTAGAGCATGGTATGAAAGACTGCATACTTACTTGTTAAGTATTGGATTTGTTAGAACAAGTGAAAACAACAATCTGTATATGAAAGGTGATACTAATGATACTATTATCATTGCTAAAATATTTTTTGATTATATTATTTTGGGATGCTCAAATCTTGTATGCAAGACATTTGTTGATGAAATGCAAAAGGAATTTGAAATGTCTATGTTTGGAGAGATTAAGTTCTTTCTTGGACTACAAGTGATTCATCAGAGTGATGGAATATTCATCACACAATCTAAATACATAAAGGAAGTACTGAAGACATTTGGCATGGAAGATGCTAAACCTGTGGGAACACCAATGGCTACTAGATGCAAATTGATAAAGGAGGATGAAACTACAGAGATAAACCAAACACTTTACTGATCCATGATTGGTAAGTTAATGTATGTAGTTCATAGTAGACTAGATATAGCACATGCTATGGGTATTGTTGCAAGATTTTCTGCTAATCCTAGAGAATCACACATGATAGTTACAAAAAGGATCTTAAGATACCTCAAGAAAATAAAGAATTATGGATTATGGTATCCTAAGGAAGGGAAGTTTGAACTGAAAGTTTACACCGATGCTGATTGGGCTGGAAATGTGGATGATAGAGAAAGCACCATCAGAGGAGCATTTTTCTTTGGTCAAAGACATATAACCTAGACAAGTAAAAGGTAGGCTTGTATTTCTTAGTCTATAGCTGAAGTAGAGTATGTTGTTGCTGCTACTAACTATTCAAACATTTCATATATCAAGCAAGTGTTGGAAGGGAAGAATGAGGTAATCACTGACCCGGTGATTATATATTGTGACAACACTAGTGCTATTAATATTTCAAAGAATCCTGTGATGTACTCTAAGACAAAGCATATATCTATTAAGTATCATTACTTAAGAGAACAAGTGCAAGAGAAGCAAGTGAAGTTAGAATTTGTCACATCTAAAGACCAACTTGCAGATATTTTTACAAAGCCTCTACTGAAGGACACATTTGAATACTTGACGACTAGACTTGGGGTCCATTCCCTGTCTATCCATCACTAAGGTGATCTGGTTATTGCATCAACCTACTTTTATCAGAAGATCATTCATGTTGATGTAACATAGTTCACACTTTGAATCATGTTCAAGGTTGTGATTAAGTTTGGAGAACTTGAGCCGATTGGAATATCTGTATATAAAGATATAGAGGAGGACAAAAATGTTTGTTTATTTGTTTCTTTGGCATTGTTGTCAAAGGGAGAGATAAATAATATGAAAAGGGACAAGCACTGATGAGAATTATCTAAGGGAGAAACAATCTAAATGAGACAGAGTATTGAAGGTCATTTATAGAGAACAGAAGCAGGAACAGGAGAACTGAAAAGATCACAACTACAGAATGGTAAAGCTGTATTATCTAATGTTGTTTAGTAACATAGTGATTAAACATATTAAGTCTATTTGACTTAAAGCATTTTGGTCACAAAGTTGTAGAATATATGTTTGGTATGTGTATGGTACATTTCATATTACTTGAGTTGCCATCAATGCCAAAGGGAGAGATTGTTGGACTACAACTAATTTGAAATCTATGATTAAAGATCACTGAGGAGTTGCTACTTAGATATGTAATATGATTAAATCAGTATTATGTTGTCATTGATGTCAACTAGTTTGACAACACTTATCTTGTAAGTTACTATACCGAGACATCTGAAGAAAGGTGAAAGAGATGAAGAACAAAGAAATCTACATGGGGAAAGATGTACATGATAGATGAGGATAAGGAACACATTGAGTAACTTTTTGATGAGTCTATGACTTGATGATATTGACGGTATTATGTTGCATTCATCTATGATGAAGTATAGAGCTGAAAGACACAAAGCAATGTTGTCGATAAATGAAGCAATTCTAGTATACACCGACGGAGTGTAGTGTATACCGATCACAGTATTAACCAAGTAGTGTTCACTGATGTATTTCTTTGTTAACCGAGTGAAATAGAATGAACTAAATGATTAGTTTAGCCAATAGGATTGATGAGTTGTAAAGTACCTCAATTTCAGTGATAACGGATAATGTTTGTTATGAAGATTGATGGATAACAAAATTAAAGGAAGATCTAATGGAGCAGATTGAAATGTGTTATTGACACATCAACAAAGAAAGTTTGAAGTGAAAAAATATATGAATGTCGTTAAGAAAAAAAATCTGATGGAGGAGAAGAAAATGATTTACTCAGCTATATAAGAGACTATAATTTCATTATGGAATAATGCCGAAAGAAGTAGAAAATGTAGGAATAACGCGTGAACAAGGGCTTCATGCATTTTGATCATACTGGTTAAGTAAGAACCGAGCTATAGAACAATTACTGAGCTACAAAGAGCAATGACCAACGGATAGTAAGTTGATACAATATTGAATCTGAAGTGAAATATTGATCAAAAGGATTTGTATGGACTGAATATTGATCTGTAATCTACAATTGAAGTTGTATCAAAATAGATCATTTACTGTTACATATTTAACCATTGTATATAGTCAAAATCTCTTAGCTGAGTGGACTCTAAAAGTCTTATTATGTATCATTCATAGAATGAACACTGTTATCCTGTCAACCTCATAGTGAATGCTAGTTGGACAATAACTTCTAGTCTAAAATCCTCTAACACGGTCATACCTGACAGTATGTTTATAAACCTTTAACAGGGTTGGGTCTTAACCGACCTCACTTCAAAAGAGTGAACAATTTTGGGTTGTCGGTCCCAGGTGGTTTTTCCCTTTACAAGGTTTCCACATTAAATCTCTTGTGTTATGTGTTGATTTTGATATTTGTTTGTTATCATACTTTACATGTTACATGCTAGATATGATCGGTAACTATTATAGTATTAGATTGGTAATCAGTAAAAGCATAGACAGTGAAATTAATTATTGTTTACCAAGGAGCAAAAATAGAAGAAGTTGTTTTGAATTATACATTTTTTTTTGGGACACTGGATAATTGATTCCCCCCCCTTTTAGTTATTCTAACATCCTGAAGTATGCCATCTGATCAACCTCAAGCTATTAAACTTCTCTCCAAGGCACTTGGCTCTGATACCAATTGTTAGGAATCATTCCAAGAGATAACTGAGAGGGGGGGGGTGGTGAATTAGTTATCTAAAAGTTTCAATTATTTATCCAATTAAGTATACTTAAACATAAAGCATAAACACAATGAAAGAACAAATGAACACAACACCAATATTTTGGTTACGGGGAAACCCAAATAGGTAAAAACCTCAGTGGGACATGATACCCACAAATATTCTGTACTAGTGTATAATGATCCTTGTTAGAAGATGCTTTACTATGTTAGGAGTAGCTTTACAATATATGAAGTATAGTAGACTTGGTTAAGGGTCAGACCCTGTTAGGATTCCTCTACAATTGTCCCTATTAGGGGAGAGGACACACTATTCGAGAGCTCACAGCTCAAAGGGGCGAAGGCTGCAACCTTCTAAATAACAAATACACACTATTTTTGGATCTTGGCGAATTTCTCTTTGACCCATTGTTTGGATTAGTTCCAATGAATAGAACATATATTCTACTTGGTCACATTGACCTTCTTCTAATGGCTGAACACTTTGCACACTCTACTCTGCTCTGCTTAATCAACCATGAACCACACTCAAGAAATCACAAATGACTGCCTATAAATATCTTTCTTCCAAATGATATAATCAAGTCAACCTATTAGAACCACCTTGAAATCATATGAGAGAAACCATAATAAACTCCAACAAACATTCTATCAACTCTATTATGCACGCAAGTCATTTTGGAACCTGTCTAATAAAATAATTGTAGATGCATGCCACACACTGTCAGCTCTACCAAAACAACTAGAACTTTCTCAATAAGCTGAATTAACTTATGTCCTCTTAACTAAAAATCAATAACACTTCTCTAAGCTTAACTCCAAGGGTGCATATCCTCAAGATACGCGCAACTCGAGAAACAATAAAATCTTTGTCGGCTCTTCTGAACAAACATAGGAAACTACTATTGGTGAATAGCGACTGCATAACTTCACTTACATTCATCATTAGACTATGCATTCACAACTAAAAAATCACTAACATGTCTTCAACATATATCCTAGGGTGCATGCCCATAAGACAACTATACGGACAACCATACACAGAACATTGCCTGTAACTCTTTCAGGAACACTACTGACACAAGCTACTGTATAACTATTTGTACTCACATTCAACCTCTGCACCCATGATATCATGCTGATATCATGTCCATGAAACATATGCTGAAGGATTACTACATAAGACTTCCATGCATGCTACTTTCCATATTTTGTCATCAATGATAAACATATAGTCAGTACTGGCCTGCTGGAAAATCTCCAGCAATCTCCCCCTTTTCCATTGATGGCAACATGTGGAATGAAAAACCACCATCAAACCAAATGAACATTGCTTTTATAACATTCTCCATTTCCTCTTCAAAACTTCCCAAAGATGAATCCTCCATCTGCTGTAATATTTTCTAATATTCTCCTTTTCCTCGACTGTACTTCTATCATAACTGAATGTTGCTCCTCCTTAGTATATTACTCCTCTTTTTACTTTTTTTTTCATGAATCTATATATATAATCCCCCTTTGACATCAATGGCAAAGGGAACCATCCATTTTAAGAACCGATACTACTCCTGAGGTAGAGTAGTCAACCTTCCATCAGTCCCTAAGGACTGATGCCATTCCTACTTCCTTCTAAGTAGAATCAAGGAAGGGAACTACTCCCAACTTCCCCCTAAGATACTCAAAAGTATCCTTAGGCAAGGGCCTTGTGAATATATCTACCAACTATTCTTTATTACTCACATTGTCCAACTTGAATTCTTTCTCTACCACTTTCTCTCTTAAAAAGTGATACTTGATCTCAATGTGTTTTTTCTTTGCATGCATCACAAGGTTTTTGACATATTGATAGTGCTAGTGTTATCACAGTGAATAACAATAGGATAATCAATCTGAATTCCAAAATCTTTTATCATCCGCATGATCCAAACAATTGTAGAATAATTTAGGGCTGCTGCAACATATTCCACTTCTATTGTTGACTGAGAAATACAATTTTGTTTCTTGATTATCCAAGTGAAAAGTCTATCACCAAGAAATACTGCTCCTCCTGAGGTACCCTTTCTATCATTAACACATCCTACCCAATCTGCATCAGTGTATACATGAAGTTAAAAAAATTTTGAACTAGGATAGCATAGACCATAATCTATAGTGCCCTGCAAGTATCTGAATATTCTCTTTACTACCATTAGGTAACTTTGTTTAGGCTCTACTACAAATCTTCCAACTATACCAACTACATTTGAAATACTAGGTCTAGTCTGAGTAAGATAAATCAATTTACCAATCATTGACTTGTATAATGTTATATCAACTATTGGTGAGTCATCTTCCTTTGTAAGCTTGCATCCAGTAATAATAGGGGTTCCTACTAGCTTGCAATCATCCATCTTGAATTTCTTCAGTATCTCCTTCACATACTTTGATTAATTAATGAAAATCCTTTTTTCTCTCTCTTGCACATTTAATCCCAAAAAGTACTTGACAGGACCAATCATACTCATCTCAAACTCATTGTGAATTTCTTTGGCAAATTTAGTACTAATTTTGTCATTACCTCCAAAGATAATGTCATAAAAAAATATAGCTAAAAGTAATAAACCTTCAGATGTCTCTCTAATGAATAGATTACAATCTGATGCTCCTTTCTTGAATCCAATATTTGTTAAGTATCCATCTAGTCTCTCATACCATGCTCTAGGGGCTTGCTTAAGTCCATAGAGGGCCTTCTTCAATCTACATACCATACTAGGTCTGTCTGATAAGGTGAATCCTTCAGGTTGCTCAATCTATACTTCTTTTAGATCTCCATTCAATAATGCTGACTTGACATCCATCTGATACACTTTGAAGTTTTTAACTGTAGCACAAGCTAAAAGAAACTTAATAGCTTCTAATCTACTCATAGGTGAAAATGTGTCTTAATAATCAATGCCTTCACTTTGCACATATCCCTTACATATGAATCTTTCTTTATTTCTTACCACTATACCATCTTCATTCATCTTGTTTCTAAATATCCAGTTTGTTCCAATCACATTCTTATCACTAGGTCTTGGGACCAGTTCTCAAGTGTCATTCTTAATGATCTAATCAAGTTCTTCTTTCATAGCATCATGCCAATTTGAATCCTTACAAGCATCTTCAACACTTAAAGGCTCAATCTGAGATAGTAAACATACCACATCATTGCTAGCTGAGTTCTTTGCTTGTGATCTTGTTAAGACTTTGCCACTCTAATCTCCAATGATGTCTTTCTTGGAATGATTTCTTGATGTAAACTTTGGAACTTTAGGTGATGCTGTCTCATCAACCTTAGGAAGTCCTTCTTCACTTGTCTCAGGGTCATTGAACAACACATCAATGTTGTCAAACATTTCCTCAATTACTGTCTCACTAGTGGAGGGTCTAGGTTCTTCTTCAATCATGGGTGAGTAATCATGATATCTTTCTTGAATCATAAAATTTTCATCCATCTTTACATGAGCACTTTCAATGATCCTTTTCAATCTTAAATTGAAACATCTATAAGCTTTACTTCACTAATACATTTGGGGTGAAATTGTGACGACAATTTGCAACAGTGGGCAAATGTTATATGTTTTTGGCTTTTTTTTTCAATTATAACCTGACAACGTTGCAATTGTGATGTTAACAGGATATAAGAAAAAAAAAAAGAAAACGTTGGTCATTTCTATGTTCAATAGCACTGAGAGGGATTTTGCATCCATTGGATAATTTGTATGTTGGACGAGGAGATCTCTGCGGCCAAAGGTATTGTACATTCAGAATCCAAAAGGCCAAGAAAGGTATGATTTTAAACTTCACTTCCTCCTCCTTTTGTGTCTCCCTCTCTTCCCTTTATCATGTGCTCAGGTACTTCGGGCATCACTTCTGTATTGTACACTAATTCATATCGGTGCCTCCATTAAATGGAACACTACCCCTTAAACTCTTGATAGCACCGATAGGTGAAAGCTTTGTTGTATTATTGTCATACATTATTCTTTATATTTCTAGGTCATAAGACTGATCATTAACATTGTGCTTCATGGAGATTCTAAAAATGCCTTGGACTGTGCTTTCAAATGATATAGTCACGAGCCCAGATAGGGTTTACAAATATCATTTAAAAACCTAAACATTCCTCTGACAATGTCCTTCATTTCAACAAAGCACTCAACACAGTGCACAAATCTGAAAATGCCTTGTAGAAGGCTGTCAAGACTGCACTGAGTCTTTTGATAAATCTACATGTTTGTCACTGGGGTGTAACTATTACCATTTTAGTTACGACGACAATTTGATGGTTCTGCATCACTTTGTATGAAGTGTTTAAGCTATAAAAGTACAATAGTTATAGAATGGTTGTTGAGAATTTTTGGATATTCTAAAGTTAACCAACCAGGGCATGTCATGATATCCACTGTATAAAAGTGCACTAAAAATAGTAGTGTTTAAAAATTATGTTATGATTTATTAATTAAAAATTCTTTTAACTATCAATACACCAAATCATTTTGAATGATCAGTTAAAGCTGTAGAAGTTCAGTAGCTAATAGAACGAGGATTGAGCATTTTTGGATGGGATATTCTAAAATTACATATTTGGTTTGATAAATATACCTTCTAATTTTTGTTGAACTTTCATACCAAGGAAATAATGCATGGATCCTATATTTGACATTTCATATTTCTGTTTCATTTCTTTCTCCATGAGAGCTTTGTTCTTACCTATATAAATAAGATCATCGATGTAAAGGAAACCAATGAGAATATCATAATCAATATGTTGAACATATGAGGTTGGCTCTTAGTTTCTTCTACTAAATCTCTTCTTCAAGAAATAACTGCTAATCCTTGTATACTAGGCACTGGGAGCTTGCTTCAACCCATAAAGTGTTTTTTCTAAAAACTTGTAAACTAATTGTTCTTTGCCTAGAATTTCATAGCCCATAGGTTGTTGAATGTTCCACATAGACATCCTTATCTGTATAACTATTAAGGAAGATAGATTTTACATTTATCCGAGATACTAGCCACTTGTATTGTGTAGCTATAGCCAATATAATCTTGATTGTATCAAGTCCAAAAATTGTAGCAAAAGTTTCTGTAAATTGCTTGAGGTGTTTGTGCAAATCCTTTGGTGACTAGTCTAGCCTTGTGTCATTCTATTGAACCATCAACATGATATTTCACCTTATAAATCCATTTAACATGAATCACTTGTTTATCTTTGGGAAGTTGCAAATAATTTCCATGTTTTATTTTTATTAATGGCATTCATAGCATTAATCCATACTTTGCCTTTGACTACTTTTTCATACATAGAGGGTTCCACTTGAATTGTACTAAACAAAGAAAAATTAACGATTGGTTTTATATTGTAGTCCTATGATAAATGTCAAATAGTCTTTGTGCATTTCTTGAAGAGCTTGGAGTTTATGCTTAATGCTAATTATCATCAGAATTTGTGCTACTAGAAGAACTTGGTGGACTAGAACTTGAGCTCCCATTAGAGCTTGAACTTCCACTTGAGCTTTTGGGGAGGAGGAACACTGCCATCTTCAATGCCCATGATTATTAGTATATTTTTCTGTACACCATTTTTCCATTGACAGACTCTCCCTTCATCAAAAACATTTTTTGTGCTAGGATTATAGCACCTCTACCCTTTAGTTGCATTGGAATATCCCACAAGGATACAAAGTTGGGATTTTGTATCCAACTTTGTCTACCTTTGAATTGGAATATGAATAAATGCTAGACAACCAAATACATGAAAATGAGCTACAAAAGTATTATGACTACTTTGAGTTTCCTTTGAGTGATGTTCTTGATTGATTTTGTGGGATCTCAATTCAAAATATATACTATTGTTGCCACAACCCCCTAATAACTATTTAGGAGACATTTTGATTGCAACATACTTCATGCCATTTTCATAATGGTACCATTCTTTCTTTTTGCATTACCATTTTTTTGGGAGTATAAGCCACAGTAAATTCTCTTTATGACATATTTGTTGCAAAATAAAAAAACTCTCTGGAAGTAAATTCTCCCCCTCTACCTATTTGAGTATTTTGAGATAATATCCAATTTTCTTTTCAAGCATAGCTTTATAATTCTTGAAGCATTGAAAAGCCTTAGATATCTACATAAGAAAATAAACCAACGTGTGGCAAGGAAATCATCAATAAAAGTTAAAAAATAAATATCCTTACCCAATTTCTCATCTTGCATATCACCACAAATGTCAACACACAAGCTCTATTGGAGATATTGCCCTCCATGATTTGTTCACTGAAAAATTATCATGATGGTGCTTGTGCACACCTTGAACAAATTTCTTCTTTGGATTGAATTGTAGGAAGTCCTCTAACCATATTCTTCTTGTGAAGCAAACTTAATCCTTGAAATTTAAAATGACCGTATTATTGGTTCCATAACCATGAATCATCTATTATTACCATGAATGCATGCATCTTAGTGGAAACCAATGGGAGAGGAAATAATATATTCTCTATCATACAAGACTTTGCTACAAGTGATATTTATCTGATTTATTAAATATCTTGCTGTGGTTATCTTCAAATACACTTTTGTAATTTTATGCTACTAGCTACCCAATATTCAAAAGATTATGTTTTAGTTTTGGCACAAGTATCATGAATATAATAATTTCTCCTTGCTTAGTCTTCATTGCAAGGGTACTTTTACCCATTACATCATTTTCTTTATCATCACTAAATTTAAGTTAGACTTCTTATGAATCATCTAATTTGACAAAGAGGGTATATTTACTTTTCATATGATTTGAATAGCTGCTATTTAGGAACCACACATTCTTTTGGTGTTCTTTTGTCAAAATGCATGCAAAGAATGTAGAGTACTTTGTATCTTTGGAAGACTTTAATTAATTGTCTTTCGACTTATTCAAGTCAATCTTTTTTCCCTTCATGTCCATATTGTTTAGAACACCTACATTGAATGATTCAGTGATCCACTTCCTATTCCTTGTTCTCTACCATGTCCTCTATTAGCTAAAATTTCCTTGGAATTTATTTGGGTGAGGAAGAGTCTTTGGATAGTTTCTTCAATTTTTGTAGGAGATTGGAAAGCTTGCACCAAGCTTTGTGTAGAACATTGAATATACTTCTCATGAGATTGTAAAGAACTTATCTATTCTGCCACTTTGAATGTGGTTAGATCATTCCTTTCTTCAATGGCTATCACCACTGAATAAAAGTGAGGAGGAAGAGACCAATATGTGTCCTCCTCACTTTTCCTTTTTTAAATAGAAATTTCATTTGAAAGATATAAATCGTGGGAGAGTTTCTTCAATTTTTGTAGGAGATTGGAAAGCTTGCACCAAGCTTTCTATAGAACATTGCATATACTTTTCATGAGATTGTAAAGAACTTATCTATTCTACCACTTTGAATGTGGTTAGATCATTCCTTTCTTCAATGGCTATCACCACTAAATAAAAGTGAGGAGGAAGAGATCAATATGCGTCCTCCTCACTTTGCCTTTTTTAAATAGAAATTTCATCTAAAAGATATAAATCTTCAAATTTCCTTCATGAATTTTGATTGATATTGGACAGGAATTATTTAAAATAAAATTTAATGATAAGAGACCTTCTTTTATATTTTCACTTTACTTGAGGCCCTCTATTATAATTTTAATCCCATTTCCTTATTGCAAAATTCCCAAAATCCACTTAAAGAATTTAAATATATGATGGGCATTTTGGGTTTCAACTGGGCTTCATTTTGAAAAAAAGGACATTAGATAGAACAATTACAAGATGATGTTTGCATTGATAGTTAACATAGTCAAATTCAGCTGCTAAATTTAGTTCATGAATTCCTATATTGGCTTTACATTATGGGGGCTTATTATTTGGTTTGGTGTTTTTATTTTTCTACAGCCCTTACTATATATGTTTTCACAAGGATCTCGAGGAGTTTTGATGTATCCCCACAAAATTATGATAGTGGAATAAACATGTTAATTCAAGAAGAAGAGGGTACTGAATGTTGATATAGACCATGAGAGAAATGCCTCTGAAATCTGATTCTTTGATCTCATAACTAATTTATAAATAACTTTTAAAGATTAAATTTAAGTGGATGCAAAATGCCTTCCTGAGCATGCCTAAACACCTCAACTAGACTAGCCTACATGGAGTTATTCAAAGAACAATGCAATTTCACCCCAAATTACCAAATTGTCATCGTAATGTCCCCTCTTTGAATAGGATTTAATTATAAAAAATAATAAAGTAAAATACAAAAGGATAAAAATAAGATTAAAATTAAAATTTGAAAGAATAAAATTAACTTTAACGAATAGTCAAAAGGCATGAAATGAAAAGTTGTGACTCCATCAAACATGAGATATAGAAGGGAGAAGAGAAACTCATTTGAAAGGAGGTTGTAGGGAGGAAGAAGAAAGAAGGGAACATGTGAAAATAAGAACTAATGCAAATATCTTTGAAAGTTTAAAATAGAGATCCATTAAATGCTCAGTTCATCAACCTCAAGGTGCCTATTTTAGATGTTGGGTTTATGTATTACATAATGAAATTAAGTTAGATGCCTTAAGATTGATACCTCTCCATATTTAACAAATATTTTTATTGAAGATAACTGAGCTAGTCTAGTAAGGTGGAAGATTCACAAAGTTGGTCTAGTATAGTGGAAGATTCACAAAGTTATTCATTCTATAACTCCTCTTACTTCATGCCTATTCCATAACCTTTTCCAACATACTCCTTGTCTGTGCCAAAATAGGATCTTTGGAATAGGGTATGGATATCCATCAAAGTATAATGAAAGGGGGGTTTTCATGAGATATTATAGTTGGAAATTCTATTATAGACATATATGCAAAATGTAAAAGCATAGACAAGGCACATAAATTGTTTGAGAGAATGCCTCAGAGAAACGTGGTCTCGTGGACTGCAACAATTGCAAGATATGCACAAGATGGATTTGTTGAAAAGGTTGTAGAAACTTTCAATCAAATACACTTGGTAGGTGTAAATCCTAATTTCGCAACCTTTGTCAGCATTCTCTCTGCTTGTGCTAAAATGGGAGTGATGCAGAGGATAGAATGATGAACCCTTTAAACAACCCAAAATGAGCAAAATTGTAGAAGTGTTCCAAGTGACCCTTCTAGGTCCAGATGGGAAAAATCTACAAATAGTCAACTCCAGGAGGTTTCAAGGCTTCAATAGGTTTGTTTTAGCATATCTAACATGTTCCAAACATCACCTTCAAGTTTCAACACATCTGAAGTAAAAATGCATAGCAAACCAAAATGTTGTCAATGACAATTTTCAATTTCTGTAACAGTAGCAAGGTAAATTGGTAGATATCTTTTGTTTTTCTCAACTGACTTGTTGGTACTCAAAATGCAGTTTTGAGGTACCATGTAAAATGCTTGCTAAAGTGCTCCTTTTGGTCCAAAATGCATACGTGAGAAGGATGTTTCTAGGTCCTGTCATGAGTGGAGAGTGATTTGACACCTTTCATATATCCCATTGCGTCATCTTGAGTCCTTAGTTTTCATCTTGAAAAGGGTTTTCATTAGTTTGGTCCTAGGGGGTCTCAAGATCATAAAAGTTCTAAGTGTAAAAATCACCGGGAAGGGTCACTTTGAGGTTGAATAAAATGTACCCTGGAGAGCGTCATTAAAATCTAAGCCTAGCTTCTTATTGTACACATTGCATACTCTCTATGTGTCAAGCTTTAGGCCTCTGTGATAAGTTTTGACCCCATTTATTCATCCCCTTCCGGAGGTGTTTTCTTAGTTTTGCACTTGTGCACTTGTTCAATTATTCTTAGGGGACCTATTCGTGGAGTTGTATCTTTTACCCAGTGATTGGAAGTGCAGTGATGGTCATGTCCCTGTATGGTAAAAAAGTTTTACTTCATCTTGGTTGGTTTGTAGCTCATGACAAATCCATTGGATGAGTTTCCCAATGCGATTCCATTTGTAGTTTTCGCTATTTGGACAGGGTGCACTGTGCGAATTTTTGTCAGAAGCCAACTTTGACAGCTTGTATCTTTTGCCCAGTTGATCTAAATTGCAATCCAACTACTCCCCTATTTTCCAAACATGAAATACTTCCATGACTTGAGATGATGAGTCTTGGCAAATCCGTTTGGTCAGTTTTGTGAGCCCTTTCCATTTACAAAAACTTGAATTTCCCAGTTGTATTGAACTATTTGTTTGTCAGGGGCCTACTTTACGAGGTCATAATTTTTGACCTGTCAAACTTATCAATGAATTTCTTTTTGCGTTATCTTGTAAAGTTGGAGTAGTAACCCTAGTTCCAATTTGAGTCCCCTGCCAATCCATTTGTCTGCCTTTAAAAAATCAATTATGGCGATTAAAATCATTTTCTAACAGTGTGTTTGCAGGAAAACAATGAAAAGGGAAACCTCAAAGGTTAATAAATTTCACCTTAGGTACAGTCAAGGAATACCATTTTGCAAGGTGTTTCTATGTATCTCAAAGTTCATGCATGTTTAGTGGTGGGGCCCGGTCAAAGGTTCTAATCAGTTTTTAAAAACCAGTTTCTAGGCCTGTTCACATGATTTTGGTGCTTTTGCAAAACAAGGTTTTTTGATCTTTTGGTGATTTGGGTTTGTTCATTCTTCAATTCTGAGACGTCCTGGGGGCATCTGGAGCAGCTTCTGGTTTGGGTGTTTGAATTTGAAATTTTTTTAGTCGGGCCCACGCTAGGACCCAGCTTCCCTCATCAAGGTTGCATCTAGTAGTTTTCAGACCGAATTGTTAGAAAGGTTTGTTTGTGTTTTGAAGCATCCATATGCAAAAAATGAAAGCATAAACAAGGCGTTAGAAAGTTCCAAGAAAATGATCTTGGCGGATGCAAAGTGAAGTTTCCATAATCATGCCCCAACATCCAACATGGTTGTGTAAATGCATAATTGAGGCATGATGAACTATTGACCAAGTACCTCAAAATGGAATGTGTGCTAGTAAACTTGGATAAATTGCACATTCAGCAAATGGGCAATTAAAAAGTGAAGCAATGTTTGATTAAATGTGATGGGGCATATTGTTTCCGACAGTTGAAAGTGAATGCTAAAACGTGGGTCATCTTTTCCTCAATGAATAAGGCAATGCGTAAGCATGACAGTGGCTGGTGCATTTTGCTAATTGAGGGATGTTGGTTTAAAGAGGCTACACACAAAGGAAATAGGGTCAAAGTAAAACAAAAGGTAGACCCATGCCTTGCTGCCAATCAATATTGGCGCCTACACAATATGAATGTTCACACAATATATGGGAGACCAACATGAATTCATGAGGATGTGTGCTCATGAGTTTGTGGGGACCTTGCAGGTGCTGAGATCAAGTCTCGAGAGAGTGCCAAGAAATTAATTGGTGTGCTCATGTATTCTAGAAGAGGCTAGCATTAGTGTGTAGGGACTTTCTCATCAGAGATGCCTCATGTATTTTGGTAAAGCCTACATTAATGTGAATGTTACCACCATAACAAAGGGACCATATTTTAAATTAAAAATCCAGCACACCAAAAAACAAATGGCCATGCACCACATCAATTAGAGACCACCTACACACAACAAATCAACAAACCAGAGCATAAGTTTTGTTCTAATGTTCATGAGATTTTCAAAGGTAGAGCATAAACAATGGAGCTCACAAGTGCGTTCATCTTTGCGTTAAATGATATCGGGAAGGTATGAGCTAAATATGGACTTGCACACTGATATGGAAGCCTATGAAATGAGTGGAGGCTCACACATTTTTTGAGGTTATCCAATACGAATGAAAGAGAGCCTCACATGAGCAGTAAGGAAGGACTTGCATTTCAAAGGGAAGGCCCCCACTACTAGAGCATTTGAGAAAGCAGTCTCAGTCTGCAATTGTTCAAAAAAGGCATAACTGTATACCTGATGAACATTATGTACAAACATTGTTATCTATGAAAGTTCTTGAAGATGAACTTGAGTGCCGAACCCTGACCTACACTTTCTAGAATTAGTCTAAAAGCAAACTTGATATGCAAGGATGGCATCCTGTCACATTTAAACATTCAGATGTTGATGGCAAATTTATGGAGAAGATCAAGGGTGATGATCATGTGTATTATCCAACTAAATATCAAACAGAGTGGTGTAGAAGCAATGGAACATTGCATCCATGTTTTCTATTTGCAAGGAAATTCACTCGGGCAGCGGTTATGCTCTTCTTTTGAAGACTTGCGAAAATGTTGGTTGACTTGCGTAGAATGAGGACTGCCAATGTGATGGATTGGCTAGTTACGCACAAAATTTTGCTTGCTCAGGTTGCATTTCTCTAAGGGCTTCTAAAGCCTTTTCAACATTAGTCTCCTTCCATACTCCGACAACAGCATTGAGCGTCAGTATTAAGAGAATTACCAAAAGCCCCACGTAGGCTGTCATGCCCGCCTCCCTAGTTTCATTTTTATCCAAGTAGGCGAGAATAAATGAAACTAAAGCTTCCCCCAATAGTATATGAACCAGTCTATCATCAAACAAAATGCCAAGGGGAGTCCCTTGCATAAGTGAAGAAAGAGGCCAATGCATAAAGGGGAAACGACCAGCGCATTTGAAAGGAAGACTCAGCATATGGAAAGGAGTTCACGCGTGCGAAAAATGTAAGAACCATATATCCCACATTGGGTGAGAAGAAATTTTTATCTGTGTTTAGATACAAAAGCCCACACATACTAATTTAAATAAGAAAGCCCAGAGGCTTCTTGACGAGTCCCCTTGAGATGGAGCTCTCTGTGCGGCGGTGGGCCCACTAATTTTGAACAAAAGTGCTCTAAGAGGATTTGGACCTCGAGATCCATGCGACCATCAACGGCGGTCACATGATCGCAAGGGCCAAATTTGGCCCTTGAAATCATGTGTCTGGCTGCCATGTGGCACTTCTGGTGAGATGGTGGATGAGGTGGCATGCCAGCCAATCCAGGCCTGCCATGTGTCAGGTGGGTCCTGCTGCAGGAGGCCAAAAATAATATTTTATTCAAACTCCCTTTCCTTCCCGTGCAAATTCAAACTTAAAAAAATCAAAGTTATAAATATGTTTTTATATAGTTTTGACTATATTGAAAATTTAAATATTAAATTTACAGACCTGGGAGACCTTTTCAATGGCTGGGGGCTTTATTTTTCGCCCAACTATGGACTATCATATACCGTCGAAAAGGTGAGAAAACAAGGAATCCATTTTTGAGGTCGTATTTGATGCAGGTCATGTTGGTTTTGAGTTATTTTCAGTTGAAAATCTCAGGGGGGTCGGGAAGATATTTTGAAAATATCTCATTTGTTGCATCCGGTGACTCATAAATCAGTTTGAGGGGATGAAAATAGATGCTTTCGGGAGAGAATGAAGCAGATCAGATTTTTGGTTCAGAGCTAGGTGATTCATCAGTAGGAGATTTAGAGGATGACAAGTGTTAGTTTGTGAATGAATCTGGAGTTTTCTCTTCTCCTTCTTATTCTGATTTCTTAGTGTTGTAGGGGGTTCTGAATTTTGGTTCTCCTAGGGAGAAATCCAATGCAAGTTCCATTAATGCAAGTCCTATTATGAAATTGATGTTTAAGTCTAGATGTAGTGTCAATTTGGGGGTACTAAAACATGTTTTATCAATAAAATATGACTGGAATCTCATTGCAAGTATTCTGATGTCTCTCTGTGTTTTGGAAATTCTTATGAATTGGATTTGTAAGGCAATGTTCAATTTTTCATTTACAAGGTAGACTGCGAGTTTTTCCATAAGTTTCCTTCAAGGAAGGAGTAAATCTGGCTGGATAATCTCTGAGAATTTTAAGAATGTATAGATTTGATGATCATGTGTTTGCAGTGAAAATGGTAGTCTGTAAGGTAGGGTATTGATTTCAGGTGTTTTTGAATTGATGAAGTTTTGTAGATGTTTTCTCAATTTGACTCTGCACTGTAGGATAAGGCACTGGTTTTATACCAGACTTGCATCCAAATCTTAAATTCAAATCACTTTTCCATTTCTAGTTCAAGAACATAAATGTTTGTCGATTGCATTGAATAGTGCAAGTGCTTTTGGTGATTCCTTGTAGAAGTGAATCAAATAGGTTAACCTGCCTAAGTTTTAAACTCGAAGAGAAGAAGGGTGAACACCCTTGTCACATTTGCCATTTTTATGCAATGATTTTTTTCTTTTGTTAATATCATGGATTGGCTTTCTAAGCCTTGCATCAGTTGTAGCAAGAGACATTAGCAAGTCATTGTGAGAACCCCTGATCCACTACAAGGATTTCATTGTGAAGTAGTGGGTCTGAAGATAGGTACACCCACCCGGGTCTGTGTAGCCTGAAGTAGAAGAAGGACTTGGTCCTTATCAGTTAGCCTTTTCCTTGTAAGAATCTAGAATTGGGAACCTGAGAGTCAAGCTAAATGGCTATATTGGCGATTCTACATGAAAAAGAGATAACAAATTGGTGACTCTGCTAGGGAAGCAAAGTATGGAAATTGCATGAGCGGTGAGGTTACATTTGAGTTTCCTTATTGCTTTCAGTTGAACCCAAGAGTCTAGCAAAAGTTCATGTGGGAAAAGAGTCTTCAATGTTTGAGAATTCTGAAAATCTTTTTCAGATTTGTGTATACCTGTATTTTCTATTGAAATTAGTTTGCAAAATTATATGACTCTGCTGTGAAACGTACTCAGAATCTTGTAGCTTTCAAAGAAGATCAATGAAAAAAAATTTATTCCTTTGAAAAGAGGTGGTGACTCTATGTCAAGACGACCCCAAAATTTGAAGATGTTTTTCAGATTTCAAATCAAAAGGTGAAGCTACAACATCAGTAAAAAGTCTTTCCATATATTTCCCCATTTTTTTATGATATCTCAAAAGATCCTTATTTGGTGAAGAAGTCACCAAGCTAAGGAGTATTAGTAAGCCTTGTGTATGCTTCTCTATTTGAAAAATTTTGGTTGAACATCCATGGTGAGAAGTATATACATTTGAAGTTGTGTCTGCATGAGGTTTGTGTAGGAGAAGAAAAATGTCATGTCATGGTAGTCTTTCAGCTGAGATGGAAAATGCTTTAGATGTAGAACTTATCCCTGAATCTGAGGATTTATTGTCAAGTTTTAATCAATTTGAAATTAATAGACTGATGTTATGGCAACAAATTGAAGAGAAAATTGTCCTATTTCTGAGAACAAGAATAGGTAGAAGGAAAGATGAATCAGTCATGTTATTCTATGATAAATTTTCAGCAGCTCTGAGACAAGTAGAGATTTATGATCTATTCAGAGAACCCTATCTAATAGACTTGTTTGTAGAGCTATGTATGCCTGAATCAGTTAATCAATATGCAACATTTAGGGAAAAACATTTTGCACACATTAGAGAATGTCTCTCAAAAATTGAAAAGGCCAAATCTGAGAATGAACATGAAGATGTTTCAAATAATATGTATGAAAATTAGACATGTATTTTAGATTGGTATGATGAGTACAGTGATGCTAATATTGACAGTGATAGAGATCAAAATAATAGAAATAAATCTGATGATGATTTCTATGATTCAGTGTGTAATGATGATTCTCAATCTGGGAATGAATGTAGTTCAGAAAATGAGTATTCGGTTGGAGACTGTGAAAGCATGACTAGTTGTTTTTCTGTTGATAAACATATTGATAGTCGTGGTGTTGATGCTCAAGATCTGATTTCATTTTCAGATTTTGATTCTTTTTCCTCTGATCAAATTTTTTGTAACAGCGGGTCTAATAATGTATTCAGTAGCTTTTCTAATACATTGTTTGATGAGAATATGGATTCTAATCAGCCGGCCTTATGCAAAAACTTCTATGATCTGCAGTTCCATTTGGTGTGTAATCCATTGTTTGAAGATGATGTTGAACAACCCAATTGTGATGGAGCTGAAATAGTTTGTGAAATAGTTGATTCTAATGGGGATCAATCAGATTGCCAAGTTTCATCTCAGCCGGATGAGAAAGAAGTTATCTACTATGAGCCTCATGATATTTCAAAATATATGCAGCAGTGTGACTATGAGTTTTTTTCTTTTGATTTGCAAGAGGATGCTGAAGATGATGACAGGCTTGAAGTTTATGATCAGCAAGTTAGAGTGCATCCAGTTTGTGAAGGTCAGTCCAATGTTAGTTTGCCTGATAAGGATAGAAAAGATTATGTTACTTTGCAAATTAATAATGTAAATAAATGTGATGGATATGTGTATAATGAGGATCAGTATGTCCAGATAGAATTTGATTCTCAGACATTCGATGATGAATTTGCGGATTACTTTTTGCATAATGGACTGATAAGAGATTGCAGCTTGAATGATAATGCCAATGAAAATAATGTCTTCAGCTTGCCTGCATATGGTGAGAAAGAAAACCAAGTATTTGACAGAGGGAAATGTTGATTCAGTTCGAACATTTCAGTTTCTTTTGTTACATGTTTGTACATTTGTATAGTTGCTTTCCTTTCAGTAGTAGTTTAGTTTCTGCAAAGTAAATTTTCTGGATTCGATTGTGTAAGTATTTTTAGCATCAACATTTTGGATCACACTCTGTGATCCATCATCAGGAAAGAGAAAGTGCAAGGATTAAGAGTAAAAAGTGCAAGGATTAAGAATAAAAATGGATTAAGTGTAGTTTCTTTCAATAAAGGAGCCTCAAAACCGAATAATGGATTGGAGAAATAAGAAGATGAAGTTGTTTTGGAGTGATAAGGAGAAATTGGTTTTTGGGGTGGTCTGCTTTTCCAAGAGATTCTAAGATTCTTGTGCTAATCTCATGCTCAACCATCCCCAGACAGAGCCAATGTTGGTACTCAAAATGCAATTTTGAGGTACCATGTAAAATGCTTGCTAAAGTGCTCCTTTTGGTCCAAAATGCATATGCGAGAAGGATGTTTTTGGGTCCTTTCATGAGTGGAGAGTGATTTGACACCTTTCATATATCCCGTTGAGTCATCTTGAGTCCTTATTTTGCATCTTGAAATGGGTTTTCATCAGTTTGGTTCTAGGGGGTCTCAAGATCAGAAAAGTTCCAAGTGTAAAAATCACCGGGAAGGGTCACTTTGAGGTTGAATAAAATGCACCCTGGAGAGCGTCATGAAAATCTGAGCCTAGGTTCTTGTTGTACACATCTCATACTCTCTATGTGTCAAGCTTTAGGACTCTATGATAAGTTTTGACCCCGTTTATTCATCCCCTTCCGGAGGTGTTTTCTTAGTTTTGCACTTGTGCACTTGTTCAGTTATTCTCAGGGGACCTGTTCGTGGAGCTGTATCTTTTACCCAGTGATTGGAAGTGAAGTGATGGTCATGTCCCTATATGGTAAACAAGTTTTACTTCATCTTGGTTGGTTTGTAGCTAATGATGAATCCATTGGATGAGTTTCCCAATGCGATTCCATTTGTAGTTTTTGCTATTTGGACAGGGTGCACTGTGCGAATTTTTGTCAGAAGCCTACTTTGACAGCTTGTATCTTTTGCCCAGTTGATCTAAATTGCAATCCAACTACTCCCCTATTTTCAAAACATGAAATACTTCCATGACTTGAGATGCTGAGTCTTGGCGAATCTATTTGGTCAGTTTTGTGAGCCCTTTCCATTTGCAAAAACTTGAATTTCCCGGTTGTATTGAACTATTTGTTTGTCGGGGGCCTAGTTTACGAGGTCATAACTTATCAACAAAATTCTTTTTGCATTGTCTTGAAAAGTTGGATTACTAACCCCAGTTCCAATTTGAGCCCCCTACCAATCCATTTGTCTGCCTTTAAAAAATCAATTACGGCGATTAAAATCATTTTCTGACAGTGTGTTTGTAGGAAAACAATGAAAAGGGAAACTTCAAAGGTTAATAACTTTGACCTCAGGTACAGTCAAGGAATGCCATTTTGCAAGGTGTTTCTATGTATCTCAAAGTTCATGCATGTTCAGTGGTGGGGCCGGGTCAGTGGTTCTAGTCAGTTTTTAAAAACCAGTTTCTGGGCCTGTTCACATGATTTTGGTGCTTTTTCAAAACAAGGTTTTTTGATCTTTTGGCGATTTGGGTTTGTTCGTTCTTCAATTCTGAGACGTCCTAGGGGCGTCTGGAGTAGCTTCTGGTTTGGGTGTTTGAATTTGAAATTTTTTTAGTTGGGCCCACGCTGGGACCCGGCTTGCCTCATCAAGGTTGCATCCAGTAGTTTTCAGACCGAATTGTTAGAAAGGTTTGTCTGTGTTTTGAAGAATCCATATGCAAACAATGAAAGCATAAACAAGGCATTAGAAAGTTCCAATAAAATGATCTTGGCAGATGCAAAGCGAAGTTTCCACAATCATGGCCCAACATCCAACGTGGTTGTGTAAATGCATAATTGAGGCATGATGAACTATTGACCAAGTACCTCAAAATGGAATGTGTGCCAATAAACTTGGATAAATTGCACATTCAGCAAATGGGCAATTAAAAAGTGAAGCAATGTTTGATTAAACATGATGGGGCATATTGTTTCCGATAGTTGAAAGTGAATGCTAAAATGTGGGTCGTCTTTTCCTCAATGAATAAGGCAATGTGTAAGCATGACAGTGGCTGGCGCATTTTTCTAATTGAGGGATGTTGGTTTAAAGAGGTTACACACAAAGGAAACAGGGTCAAAGTAAAACAAAAGGTAAACCCACGCCTTGTTGCCAGTCAATACTGGTGCCTACGCAATATGAATGTTCACGCAATATATGGGAGACCAGCATGAATGCATGAGGATGTGCACTCATGAGTTTGTGGGGACCTTGCCGGTGCTGTGATCAAGTCTCGAGAGAGTGCCAAGAAATTAATTGGTGTGCTCATGTATTCTAGAATAGGCTGGCATTAGTGTGCAGGGACTTGCTCATCAGAGATGCCTCATGCATTTTGGTAAAGCTTGCATTAATGTGAATGTTACCACCATAAGAAAGGGACCATATTTTAAATTAAAAATCCAGCACACCAATAAACAAATGGCCATGCACCACATCAATTTGAGACCACCTGCACACAACAAATCAACAAACTAGAACATAAGTTTTGTTCTAATGGTCGCGAGATTTTCAAAGGTAGAGCATAAACAATGGAGCTCACAAGTGCGTTCAGCTTTGCATTAAATGGTATCGAGAAGCTATGAGGTAAATATGGACTTGCACACTGATATGGAAGCCTATGAAATGAGTGGAGGCTCATGCATTTTTTGAGGTTATCCAATACGAATGAAAGAGAGCCTCACATGAGCAGTAAGGAAGGACCCGCATTTCAAAGGGAAGGCACCCACTACCAGAGCATTTGAGAAAGTAGTATCAGTCTGTAGTTGTTCAAAAAAGGCATAACTGTATACTTGATGAACATTATGTACAAAGATTGTTAGCTATGAAAGGTCTTGAAGATGAACTTGAGCGCCGGACCCTGACCTACACTTTCTGGAATCAGTCTAAAAGCAAAGTTGATATGCAAGGATGGCATCCTATCACATTTAAACATTCAGATGTTGATGGAAAATTTATGGAGAAGATAAAGGGTGCTAATCATGTGTATTATCCAACTGAATATCGAACAGAGTGGTGCAGTAGCAATGGAACATTGCATCCATGTTTTCTATTTGCAAGGAAATTCACTTGGGTAGTGGTTATGCTCTAGTTCTGAAGACTTGCGAAAATCTTGGTTGCCTTGCGTAGAATGAGGATTGCCAATGTGATGGATTCGCTAGTTACACACCAAATTTTGCTTGCTTAGGTTGCATTTCTTTAAGGGCTTCTAAAGCCTTTTCAACATTAGTCTCCTGCCATACTCCGACAATAGCATTGAGCGTCAGTATTAAGAGAATTACCAAAAGCCCCACGTAGGCTATCATGCCCACCTCCCCAGTTTCATTTTTATCCAAGTAGGCAAGAATAAATGAAACTAAAGATACCCCCAATAGTATATGAACCAGTCTATTGTCAAATGAAATGCCAAGGGGAGTCCCTTGCATGAGTGAAGAAAAAGGCCAACGCATAAAGGGGAAACCACCAGCACATTTGAAAGGAAGACTCAGCGTATGGAAAGGAGTTCACGCGAGCAAAAAATGTAAGAAGCATATATCCCACATTGGGTGAGAAGAAATTTTTATCTGTGTTTAAATACAAAAGCCCACACATACTAATTTAAATAAGAAAGCCTGAAGGATTCTTTGCGGGTCCCCTTGAGCTGGAGCTCTCTGTGCGGCGGTGGGCCCACTAATTTTGAACAAAAGTACTGAAAGAGGATTTGGACCTCGAGATCTATGTGACCATCAACGATGGTCGCATGATCGCAAGGGCCAAATTTGGCCCTTACGATCATGCGTCTGGCTGCCATGTGGTGCTTCTGGTGAGATGGTGGATGAGGTGGCAAGCCAGCCAATCTAGGCCTGCCATGTGTCAAGTGAGCCCCTCTGCAGGAGGCCAAAAATAACATTTTATTCAAACTCCCTTTCCTTCCCGTGAAAATTCAAACTTAAAAAAATCAAAGTTATAAACATGTTTTTATATAGTTTTGACTATATTGAGAATTTAAATATTAAATTTACAGACCTGGGAGACCTTTTCAATGGCTGGGGGCTTTATTTTTGACCCAACTATGGACTATCATATACTATTGGAAAGGTGAGAAAATGAAGAATCCATTTTTGAGGTCAGATTTGATGCAGGTCATGTTGGTTTTGAGTTATTTTTAGTTGAAAATCTTAGGGGGGCCGAGAAGATAATTTGAAAATATCTCATTTGTTGCATCCGGTGACTCATAAATCAGTTTGAGGGGATGAAAATAGGTGCTTTCAGGAGAGAATGAAGCAGATCAAATTTTCGGTTTAGAGCTGGGTGATTCATCAGCAGGAGATTTAGAGGATGACAAGTGTCAGTTTGTGAATGAATCTAGAGTTTTCTCTTCTCCTTCTTATTCTGATTTCTTAGTGTTGTAGGGGGTTCTGAATTTTGGTTCTCCCAGGGAGAAATCCAATGCAAGTTTCATTAATGCAAGTCCTGTTATGAAATTGATGTTTTAGTCTAGATGTAGTGTCAATTTGAGGGTACTGAAACAAGTTTTATCAATAAAATATGACTGGAATCTCGTTGCAAGTATTCTGATGTCTCTCTGTGTTTTGGAAATTCTTATGAATTGGATTTGTAAGGCAATGTTCAATTTTTCATTTACAAGGTAGACTATGAGTTTGTCCATAAGTTTCCTTCAAGGAAGGAGTAAATCTAGCTGGATAATCTCTGAGAATTTCAAGAATGTATAGATTTGATGATCATGTGTTTGCAGTGAAAATGGTAGTCTGTAAGGCAAGGTATTGATTTCAGGTGTTTTTGAATTGATGAAGTTTTGTAGATGTTTTCTCAATTTGACTTCACACCTTAGGATAAGGCACTGGTTTTACACCATACTTGAATCCAAATCTTAAATTCAAATCACTTTTCCATTTCTAGTTCAAGAACATAAATGTTTATCGATTGCATTGAATGGTGCAAGTGCTTTTGGTGATTCCTTGTATAAGTGAATCAAATAGGTTAACCTACCTGAGTTTTAAACTCAAAGAGAAGAAGGGTGAATACCCTTGTCACATTTGCAATTTTTATGCAATGATTTTTTTCTTTTGTTAATATCATGGATTGGATTTCTAAGCCCTGCATCAGTTGCAGCAAGAGACACTAGCAAGTCATTGTGAGAACCCCTGATCCACTGCAAAGATTTCATTGTGAAGCATTGAGTCTGAAGATAGGTACACCTACCTAGGTCTGTGGATCCCTAAGTAGAAGAAGGACTTGGTGCTTATCAATTAGCCTTTTCCCTATAAGAATCTGGGTTTGGGAACTTGAGAGTCAAGCTAAATGGCTATATTGGTGATTCTACATGAAAAAGAGATAACATGACTCTCTAAACAAACAACCTTTTCAAATACCCTTTATCCTTATATAAAACATATGTCAAGATCATATGGGCTTCCTTTGGCAAAAATCAAAGTTTCTTCACAATGACCCTATCTTTAACAATGGAACAACTAGTGCATTTACAAAGCAACATATAGCAATACTTAATGTATGGACTTCAAACTTTGTATAGGCTCATCAAATGCCTTCAATTAGACAAATACATAATCAATTTTAGTTATGGGTTTCCCATCCCCAAAAACCCCAATTCATCCCTTATAAACCCTTATTCCTAGGGTATCACCAATCTCACATGTGTAATGACTTCTTTGACTAATTCCAAGTGCAAACATCAATGTTTCAACATCTCAACCATGAATCAAAACTCAAACACTACCCTCCTTAAGGTAAATCTCTCTCTATAGGATCGTCCCTTCAATCCTTAACCCTTGTTTTCACCTTTTTATTGTTGGTGGCCACCAAATATTCTGGTTAGATATTCATTATAGAGTTAGAAGCATTTTTTCATGTTAGAAGAGTGCCATTCCATTAAGAAATAGTGGAAATTTCATGGGATGAGCATGATTTAATGAAAAAAAAACTACAAAATTGCTTGAAAACTGTCTGCTACAGCCAGGTAGTGAATAAAATTGAACAAACTCACCAAATGGATTCAAGAATTGATTATTATCATCAAAACATGTTTGTTAAGATAGCACAATACATTACCAATCCAAAGATATGCAGAAAAACCAAGAATGCTTCAAATTGCTGTTCAAACCAAGCTTTTTCTATTCACTTTTCTGAGATAGTCCATCCATTATATCTTCCAGTCTGTACAAACACATATTTATAGACTTGGGCATGATAACTACCCCTCTTAACCATCTCCAACTAGTTTCATTTGCTAATCCTTCTTAAAATTTGAATTATGGAGTTTCCTTCCAAAATGGCTTTATAGCCGTTAACATTTAAATTTCAAATTTTAAACTACTAAACTATGCTTTGAAAGAGTTTATTGAATCTTATAATTTATGTAATGACATGGTAAGGTTATGATAACCTATAGGACCCTATCCAATGTCTTTTCTACCCTAGGCAACCCTAAGATGCAATTACAACTTTTTTTCAACATAGAAATCCATCAGGACATTATGCAATTTCATGACTTCCAATGCCTCCATGTGCCATGATTGGTTGAAGGATTACCCAATTGAATCTAGGAGATGCTCCATGACATTTTTAATGCCTTGGATCTCCAATGTTCCTTTGACAAGCATATGATTCTCCTGCATCAATTTCACCACCTTTAAAGATGTTCTTGTCCCAAGAACCGTGTCTGGCATAAATTGCTTCTTTTCCTCCATATCTCTTCATATGGTGCATAGGAATGAAACCTCCTAAGGTAAAGTGTCTCTTCTGCTGATGTCCTACATGCAAACCATTCAAACATTTGTTAGAAATCATAACTCCTACCCTTGGGGCAGCCACCATTGCTACCTTCGTTGTTTTCTTGACTGTCTGGACAGTCTTTATTTCTGCCTGTTTGGGGTAGTACCCCTGCCGTCCTTCCAACTACTGCTGCACCATCTTTTCATTGTATTTTTCATGTCCTCTGATAGGATAGTACCAATTCCCCACTAACACTCCTTCACCACCTTTAAATCCCATCCTTATCTCTGTCACAAAATTTAGAATTCTCTGTCCTTTATTCTCCACTACTTGCTGTTCCAACTTTATGCTTTTCCTAGTCTGACCTGTATCCAATTCTCTGAATCTTCCTATGAGGAGAGATTCATTTCCCTTGCAAGGAAATGGTATCAACTCAAACCTTTTTCCATTACTCCACACTTGGTAGATGTTAGTGAAGCAATCATGTAACACTTTCCTAGAAACTTGCCAAGATCTTCCTAGGATAACATGTGCATAATTCATTTTTACAACATCACATAGAATCTGATCAGAGTACCCACCTATTGAGAAATTTAACATGGTCTGATAATGCAATATGAAATTTTGATTTTCCTCCACCCATGTAGCATAATAAGGCCTAGGATGGTATTGAATAGGCAATTTCAAAGCATTGACAACATCCCATGATATTAGATTGCTGCAAGTACCTGAATCTATGACTAATTTATAAACTTCACCTTGTATTAAACAATTAGTCCTAAAAATACTTACTTGTGGTGTCTATTCCTCCCCTCTCCTAAACATCTTTTAATTGCATATAATAACTAATTTATGTGCTTTTTCATGACTATGTTTGACTCATATAATTGTGATCTCTCTAGCTTGACACAATTTATGGATTACCATGCATGCAATAGAAGTGAAGATGACATTATTCAAATCCCTACAGATGGTTCAGCATTTATGCACATAGAGGAAAAGTGGAAACACTTCAAAGAAGAACCTCATAATCTCAGGCTTTCATTGGCAGCGGATGGTGTCAATCCATTTGGAGAGATGAGATTTGTTTACTCGGTGTGGCCTATTTTTTTGCAAGGTTCTAATAATGAAATCAGTGCACAAGGTTCTAATAATGATGCATCTAAGCCATAGGTAAATAAGCTAAATGAAATTTATTTCAAATTGAATACTTTACCAATTAGTCTATTTGATGTTAAGTTTCAATATAAAGTGAGTATATCTGTTTTAAGCAAGCAATGATAACAATGCGTAGGATATTGGAATGCAACCTGACAATCCTTCTACACAATCTGTGCATGATGAAGGTTCGCATGATGTGCATCCTAGTGGTGGAGGTATACATTTTCTATTAAATTTTTTATATGTAATTGCAATTGGTGTTTGGATTAACGTAACATTTTGTATAGCAGCTGGAGAGGATCGAGGGGTCAGTGTTCATGAGCATGTTGAGGTTGAGTCCAAAAAAAATGATGTGGCCAGATCAGGTAAAGAGAGCCACAATTATGTTCTTTAAAATAATTAAATACTTGTAACAATTATAATAAAATATTTTTAATTTAACTGTTTTATTTGTTATTGCAGAGGACCCCCCTTTGTAGCAGCATAGGAATTTGAGATCATCAAGAACAGAGAACAAAACAACTGATGAGGGGGGAATTGATGATAACACTGATGCTCCTCTTAGAGCTTACATAGAAAAAATAAATTAGAAAGAAAAAAAAGAAATGATTGTCATCTACATACCTTAATTGATAATGACTGAATTTTATGTCTCAATGAATTTAATTATGTGCTAATGAATGTTCATGAATTATGTGTTAATGCATAATATTGATGAATGTTGTGTGTTAATGAATCTAATGTGTTAATGAATGTTATCATGTGATATTTATTGAATGTTACATTTTATTAATGGTTGAAAGAATGAATGAATGTTTACAAAACATATAATATTATTGTTTATGTCTCAAAATATCTGAAGAACATGATTTCCTGAAGTCAATAAATTATGGCATATCCACCATCTTCAAAATGTGACATGGGATATTTGAAGAAAGTGTATGCACACGTGTCATCTAGTAATTCTACTATTCGATGGTCTGATTCCAACAATCCATGACATCATGTGCACATGAGATTTACAACTCTTTTATGGCTCCTTCACTGCTTGATAGAAAGCTGAAAAGTCATGATCACCTAGCCCCATGCTTCTAGCCTTCTTGAAAACCTTAAGAATTTTAAAAACCAGACAATTGAGATTAAACCATAGGCTAGAACTCCTTACCCAATATATATATATATATACATATATATATATACATACATATATATATATATATATATATACATACATATATATATACATATATATATATACATATATATGTATGTATATATATATGTATGTATATATATATATGTATGTATATATATATATATGTATATATATATATATACATACATATATATATACATACATATATATGTATATATATATATGTATATATATATATGTATATATATATATATGTATGTATATATATATCTATATATATCTATATATATATATATATAGATATATATATGTATATATATATATATATCTCTATATATGTATATATATATATATATATATATATATCTCTATATATATATGTCTATGTATGTATATATATATATATATGTATATATATATATATATATATATATATATATATATATATATATATATATATATATATATATATATATATATATATATATATATATATATATATATATATATATATATATATATATATATATATATATATATATATATATATATATATATATATATAGACAAAGAGAGAAAGATAAACTTAAGATACCTCATTGGCTGCAGCAACTACAGGCATAGATACTCCAGCATCATCTCCAAGAGCAAGTCCTAAACACATATCCTTCTGTTGATGTTTCAATGGAAATGCTGGGGGGAACTTTTGTTGAATCATAGCTGGCCCTTTCAACTTAAACATAGGATTGTGGATTGCACCTAATTCCTATCTTAAATCATTGTATTAGCAAAGATGGCACTGGTTTGCTGTCCTAAACCATTTTCCTCTTTGCAATGTCCTTAGCATTGCATGTTATGACCTACCTATTTGTTGTAATAGAACTTAAAAGTATGCTCAAAAGTACCAAAATAAAAGATAGGGTTCCCTGCAAAAGCATGCATAAAGAAGCCTACCAAGACATCTAACAATGTTTGCTGACTTAATCCGCTCTTATCAGTTAGAATGAGGCCTTCAGAGAATGCATTTGCCATGCTGTAATGACAACTGGGGCATGTCAAATATTGAAGAAGTTTGATATAAAATTGCAGGTCATAAAAAATTTAGCATTAAATAATAGTCTTATATGAATAACATAGAGTTTATAAGAATCTGCACATAAAATAAAGCATTTTCTCTTAAAACCTGTAGTCTTCCTCAAGCGTAAGAGTTGAAATTGTGTACAAACTTCCTCAACCATATTGCCATACAGAAAATAAAAATTGATATCTTTGACCAAGCACGCTCCTTGTATATATGTGAAAATTTTGCTGCTTGATTTGCCATTGATGTGTGATTACCATTGCTAGAAATTTTAAGTAAACATACCAATAATAATTACAATTATCACAAGGAAAATCTTTTGATTTATGATTCTTATATTAATGAGAATTTACATTAATTCTTTTGTCTAATGATTGTCAGACCATAAATCTGCTAAATATTGAAATGGAATATCGATTGATTTGACTGTGGCTAAAGGAGTTCCCAAGCACATGTGACGATGTGACAAGCGTCTAGCCATCGCAATTGCTTGGGTGTTCATCGCCATTGTGATGTATACACATAGAATTATGATGGATTTGTTATGTTGGTGATGGCCAAATGCTGTTGTAGTTTTGGTGGTTGTACGTCACACTTGCGACAGTTACATAGAATTACGATACATTTCATGCTTTGTTGCATGATCGCATGCGGCTTCCCAAGTGCATGCGACCATGCGACAAGCCTCTAGCCATCACAGTTGCATATGTGTACGTCACACTTGTGATGGTTACATAGAATTATGATAGATTTCATGCTTGTCACATGATCGCATGCGGCTTCCCAAGTGCATGCGACCATGTGACAAGCCTCTAGCCGTCGCAGTTTTGGTGGGTGTTCTTCATACTTGCGATGGTTACACATAGAATTATGAAGGATTTCCTATATTGGCAATGCCCAAATACTGTCACAATATCAGACAAGTGCATTGTAAGTACTATGGTATTCATTGCCATTGCGACGCTAATATAAGGAATTGCAACGGGGTTGATGTCACAATGAAGGGGATGGATAGCGATAGATTAAAGTCGTAATTGTGACAAAAAAGGAAAGACGTCTTATTTTGCAACAAAAAAATAGTGATGTCTATTACTATCACAATTGCAACACATGGCTGTCTCAATTGTGACACATAGCCATCGCAAACTGATGCCAAATTTATTAGTACTTTTAGTAAAGTAACCAAGAAAAATACCTTCATCACTTCTTGCATCAAACTTGCCTATTGCTTCATCGCTCTTGATGTAGCACTTGCTTCCAAAGATTCTAAATTATTTTACTGTGGGAACATTACCAAACCATATCTCATAAGGTGTTTTGTTAGCACCTGGCCTTAGCTGAATTGTATTGATTATGTAGACTATTGTATTGACCACATCTCTCCAATAGGTGTGTACAAATTTTCCTTGTATCATAATGGTGCATGTTGTATCAAGAATGATGCCATTCCTTCTCTCTGTAATTCTATTCTGCTAAGGTGTTCTAGGTGCACTTAACTATCTCTTTATGCCATGTTCTTCGTAGTACTCATAGAATCTATCAGATGTGAATTCTCCTCCTCTATCTGATCTCAAACATTTTATCTTTAATCCATATTCATTCTCAACCTTAGCTTTGAATATTTTGAACTTCTCAAAAGCTTTTGACTTATCTTTTAAGAGTGTAACCCACATCATCCTAGTATAATCATCAACAAACAAAATAAAATACCTTTCACCATAGTATGATCTTGTTTGAGTTGGTCTACATAGGTCTATATGAATTAGATCTAACTTGTTCTGTACTGAATTATATTTTATCCTGAATGAATTTCTCACATGATTCCCCATCACACATTCACTGCATATAGTAGCAACTGGCTTTGCTATGCTAGGTAGATCTCTTACTGCTTTAACATTGCTTATATTTACTATGTTATTAAAATTGATATGACATGTAGTCTTTTATGCCACAACCAACTTCCATCAACTTTAGCAACAAAACAACTTGCTTCTAAATTGAGTTGAAAAACATTACCTCTTGTCTTTGAGCCTGATACAATCATAACACCATCTTTGTGGTTAATGATACATTTGTCATCTTTGAACTCCAACTGATAGCCTCTACCAAGTAATTGTCCAACACTGAGAAGGTTATGTTTCAAACCATCAACATAAACAACATCATCAGTACTATTCTTTCCATCCAAAGTGATGGCTCCTCTACCAACTATAGGTTTAGGAGTGTTGTCTCCAAATCTGACCATACCACCATTGTATTTTTCCAAATGAACAAACCTTCCTTTATCACCTGTCATGTGATGTGAACAACCACTATCTATAATCCAGTCTATACTTATGTCTACTTGGGAAATCAATGCTAGATCTTAATTTACTTTCTCATATTTAGGAACTAACTTACTATTCATTTTGTCTACAATAGAAATGAATCCAATTTCTTCTTCATCTGATTCATCATCTAAAACTCCATCTCCAGCAAAGTAACATTGCTTAGAGTACTTAGGCTTGTAATCCTTTTCGAACTTTCTAACTCTAGTAGGACACTTAGATGCAAAGTGACCTATCTTATTACATGAAAAGCACTTGAAAGAAAATTGACCTTCATATTTTCCTTTTCCTTTATTTTCTCTTTTATTAACCATAGAAATAAAATCATCTAAAGTTTTCTCTTCATCATCATCATCAAAATTACTGAAAGTGTTTGCAGATTTATTACCATGAATTGTTGCTTTGAAGGCTGTCTCACTTTTATGTTCTGTCTTCAATCTTGAAATCTCAAAATCTGAGATTTTGCTAGTCAATGTCTCTCTCTTAAAATTAGATGTAAGCTACATGGTCTCATCAAGGATGTTGATCTTTCTTTCATATTCTGGAGTGAGAGTAGTCATCAACTTGTCCATAATATCTTCTTTTGAGATCTCTCCACCATTGTTCCTGATTCTAGCAACTGCTTCATTGACCCTTTGGTTATAAGCTCTGATGTTTTTTCCAGGTAGCATCTCTAATGCAATGGATCTTTTCTTCCATGTCTTTCTACGTGCATCCTTTTCTTGCTTGTCTCCTTCAAATATGTCTGCAAGGTACTATATCTTGTCGATGGTGTCTACCTTCTTTATCTCTAAAAAATCACTATGAGAAAGTTTGCTGATAAGGGCTTCTTTAGCTATAGCATTATGATGAAACAATTCCTTTTGAGTGTCAATAGTATCATCCTATTCAAGGTCTTCTAAAGTAGGAATCTTGGTTGCTTTGATTGTTACATTGAAAACTTCATAAGCAATACATTACAAATGGGTCATCATCTTGTTCTTCCAATCAAGATAATTTTCTCCATCAAACTTAGGACTCTCTTTCCTGAAGTATGCCATCTGATCAACCTCAAGTTGTTAAACTTCTCTCTGAGACACTTGGATCAGATACCAATTGTTAGGAATCATCCCAAGAGATAACTGAGAGGGGTGGGGTGAATTAGTTACCTAAAAGTTTGAATTCTTTATCCAATTAAGTATATTTAAATGTAAAGCATAAAAAAAATGAAAGAACACATGAACACAACACCAATATATTGGTTATGGGAATACCCAAATAGGTAAAAACCCCAGTGGGACTTGATACCCACTAATATTCTATTCTAGTGTATAATGATCCTTGTTAGAAGATCCTTTACCCTATTAGGAGTAGCTTTACAATATATGAAGTACAGTAGACCTGGTTAAGGGTTGGACCTTTTTAGGAGTCTTTTATAATTGTCCCTATTAGGGGAGAGGATGCTCTTTCCGAGAGCTCACTGCTCAAAGGGGCGAAGGGTACAACCTTCTGAATAACAAATACACACTATATCTGGATCTTGGTGAAATGTGCTTTGACCTTCTATCTAGATCAGTTCCAATGAATAGCACATATATTCTACTTTTTCACATTGACCTTCTTCTGATGGCTCAAAACTTCACACACTTTGCGCTGCTCTACTTAATCAACCATGAACCACACTCAAGAAATCACAAATGACTACCTATAAATATCTTTCCTCCAAATGATATAATCAAGTTAGCCTATTTGAACCACCTTTAAATAATATTAGAGAAACCATAATAAAATCCAACAAACATTTCATTGGCTCTATTATGCACACAACTCATTCTGGGACCTGTCTAATAAAACAATTGTGGACACACGCCACACACTGTCGGCTCTACCAAAAAAACTAGAACTTTCTCTGTAAGGTGAATTAACTTATGCACTCTTAATTGAACATCGATAACACTTCTCCAAGCTTAACTCCAAGGAGACATATCCTCAAGATAGGCACAACTCAAGAAACAATCAAATCTCTATCGACTCTTCTGAAAAAACATAGGAAACTGCTACTGGTGTATAGCGACTGCATAACTTCACTTGTGTTCATCATTACACTATGCATTCATAAATGAAAAATCACTAACATGTCTTCAACATATATCCTAGGGTGCATTCCCATAAGACAACTATACGGACAACCCTACATAGAACACTGCCTATAACTTTGTCAGGAACACTGCTGGCACAAGCTGCTGTATAACTATTTGTACTCACATTCAACCTTTGTGCCCATGATATCATGTTGATATCATGTCCATGCAACATATACTAAAGGCTTACTACATAAGACTTCCACGCATGCTACTTTCCATATGTTGTCCTTAATGACAAACATACAATCAGTACTGGCCTACTTGAAAATCTCCAACAGTTAATAATATCATCATATCTAATCTATCCAAATTTTTAAGTTTCAAATCATGAAGTGCATAACATATATATCTAAATTATCAACAAGTATGAGAGAATCACATTTCAAGGAATAGATAATTGGTGCTTCTCAATGAGAACTCGTCTATTTTCCATCAGAAATCTCTCTCTTACTTTAAATTCACTAAAAGAAAAAATACAAAAATGATTTGAAAATAACCCTTTGGGCCCCTTATATAGCATTTTGACCTAAATTTTCAAAGTCTCAGAATTCTGAAAAGATTACACCCTTACCTAATTTTGACATCATAGATCCATTTTTGGGATTGAAAATTGAAATCTGGCTTCATCTCAATAGTCAAAATCATGTTTTAAAATTATTTTCTTCTAGGCATAGTTGACTAACCCTTTGAGGATAATCTCTTGAATATTTTGAGGCAATAGCTATTTCCCCTTCTGCATCTTCATTTCATCACCTTTCTTCTTTCTTTGACCTAATGCTAATGCTATACCTTTCTGGTCAACCTTATTCAAACTGTGGAAAATTTTCATCACTTAGTGGTCAAACTTGGTCTTGTGTTCTTATCAATCATCTTGAACCTTATCTTATCCCAATTTTTTCAAATATATGTCATTTTTGCATCTCCTCTACCTCATTTAAATTTTGATCCTAAGGGGGCATGAACAACCTATCTTTCAAAGCTAAAAATTTGATTTTTCTATCTTATCTATTCACTCTTTGGACATATCAATTCTCATTGCATCATATCAATTCTTATATTGTTTTGTCTTTCAATCTCTATTTCAGTGTTCAATTTTTCTTCAACTCTACATTGGAATCTTGTTACCTTTGCTAGTTCTCGTTCGATCAAGTTCAGGATTAGTTGTCTCTCCATGCTTTGTTCAATCAAATCTAGAGTCAGATCTCTATCAGTTACCTTGAAATCATCATTATTTGACTCAATGTGTTCCCAGATCAGTCACACATTATTCAAAGAGGGGCAAATGCAATCACCCAAAAATGGTCTAGTAAACTATAAGCCCCCTCTCTAAACATTAGATTTAAATACTAGACTACATCTTGAGCTTAATCAATTTAGAACATTTATTTAATCTCTTATTTCTTGATTAAATCATTATTTTATCATTTATTTGATGATATCCTAAAGTTTGACCACTTTATCCTAAGCTTTATTTAATTAAAAGAACATGTCCCCTTTTAATTCAATAAATCCACTTTATCCTATGCATGCACATGAAAAAGGAATTTCCTGATTTAAAAAAAGAATATTTTTTTGTCTACACATTAAATGAACACTTTTCAAGAGGATTCAAATCTCCTTTTACCTCTTAATCACTTTCACACATCTTTTTGCCTCTTAACCATGTCCATTGTGTTGGAGATTTGTGAGCAAGCTAGTGCTGACTATATGTTTGTCATTGATGACAACATATGGTAAGTAGCATGCATTGAAGACTTATGTAGTAAGATTTGAGTATATGTTGCTTAGACACATTATCAGCATGATATCATGGACAAAGAGGTTAAGTATTAGTACAGATAGTTATATAATAGCTTGTGTCAGCAATGTTCTTGAGAGAGTTATAGGTAGTATTTTGTGGATGATTGTCTGTATAGTCATCATGGAGCCTTGCACCTTTGGATATGTGATGAATACATGTTAGTGATGTTATATTCATGGATGTAGAGTCTCATGATCAGTAGAAGTAAAGTTATGTAGTCACTATTCAACAGTAGCAGTTTCCTATGTTTATTTAGAAGAGCTGACAAAGATTATATTGGTTATGGAGTTGTGTTTATCATTTTGGTATTTTCCCTTGGATTAGTGCTTGGAGAAGAGCTATTAAGGTTTGGTTAAGATAGCATGATGTAAATCATCTTATGGAGAAAGTTTCAATTACTTTGGTAGAACGGACAGTGTGTAGCATGCGTCTACACTTATTATTATTGGATAGGTCTCAGATTATGTTGCATGATTAGTAGAGCTGACATAATTATTATTGGAGTATGTTATGGTTTCTCTATTATTATTTCAAGGTGGTTCTAATAGGCTGACTTGATTATATCATTTAGAGGAAAGATATTTATAGGAAGTCATTTGTGATTGCTAAAGTGTGGTTCAAAGTTGATTGTGAAGAGTAGAGCAGAGTGTGCGAAGTATTGAGCCATTACAATAAGGTCTATGTGACCAAGTAAATTACTTGTGATAGACATTGGAACTAATCCTAATAGAAGGTCAAAGCGTAGTTCACCAAGATCCAAATATAATGTGTATCTGTTATTCAAAAGGTTGTAGCCTTCACCCTTTGAGCAGTGTGCTCTCAGACAATGCATCCTCACCCCTAATAGGGTTAATTGTAAAAGACTCCTAATAAGGTTTGACCCTTGACCAAGTCTACTGTACTAAACATATTGTAAAGCAACCCTTAGCAGGGTTAAGGATCTTCTAACAAGGATCATAATACACTAGTATAGAATATTAGTGGGTGTCAATTCCCACCAGGGTTTTTACCTATTTGGGTTTCCACATAACCAAAATATTGTTGTTGTGTTCAAGTGTTGTTTCATTGTGTTTATGCTTTATGTTTAAGTATACTTAATTGGATAAAGAATTGAAACTTGTAGATAACTGATTCACCCCCCCCCCCTCTCAGTTATTTCTTGGTACTATTCTTAACAATTGGTATTAGAGCCAAGTGTCACAGAGAGAAAGTCTAACAACTTGAGGTTGATAAGTAGGCATTCTTCACAAAAGAAAGTCCTAAGTTTGATGGAGAGAATTATCTTGATTGGAAGAACAAGATGGTGACACATTTACAATGAATTGATTTTGAAGTTTTTGATGTAACTATCAAAGAAGTCAAGATCCCTAGCTTAGAAGACCTTTTAAAGGATGATGCTACTAAAAAGAAAAAGGAAATGTTTCATCAGAATGCAATATCCAAAGAAGCCCTTATCAACGCCCTATCTGATAGTGAGTTTTTAGAAATAAAGAAAGTAGATACAACCCACAAAATATAGAAGTACCTAGAAGACATATTTGAAGGAGAAAAAAAAGCAAAGGATGCACGTAGAAAAAATTGGAAGAAAAGATACAATGCATTAGAGATGCTACCTGAAGAGAACATCTGAGCTTACAACCAAAGGATTAATGAAGTGGTTCCAGGAATCTGGAACAATGGTGGAGAGATCTCGGAAGAAGACATTATGGATAAACTGATGACCACTCTCACAAAAAAATATGAAAACAAGATCAACATACTTGATGAGACCATGCAACTTACATCAAATTTCAAAAGAGAAACCTTGATCAACAAAATTTCAGCTTTTGAGATTTCAAGATTGAAGACAGAACCTAAAAGTGAAACAACCTTCAAAGCTTCTATCCATGGTAAGAAACCTGCAAACACCTCTGGTAATTTTGATAATGATGATGAAGAGAACACACTAGATGATTTCATTGCTATGATTGCTAAAAGAGAAAAGAAAGGAAAAGGAAAATATGAAGGTCAGTTACCATTCAAATGCTTTTCTTGCAGTAAGACTGGTCACTTTGCATCTAAGTGTCCTACAATATTTTAAAAGTTCAACAATAACTACAAGCCTAAGTATAAAAAGGAATCTTACTATGTAGAGATGGAGTATCAGATGAAGAATTAGGAGAAGAGGAGATTGGATTCATTTCTCTTTAAGATGAAAAGAATTCACAAGAGTTAGCATTGATTTCACAAGCAGACATCAGGACAGATTGGCTCATTGACAGTGGTTTCTCACATCACATGACAAGTGACAAAGGTAGATTTGTTCATTTGGATAGATACAAAGGAGGCATGGTCAGATTTGGAGATAACACTCCTAAACCTATCATTGGTAGAGGAGCCATCACCCTGGATGGAAAGAACAGCATTGATGATGTTCTTTATGTTGATGGTTTGAAATGTAACCTACTAAGTGTTGGGTAGTTGCTTGACAAAGGCTACAGAGTGGAGCTCAATGGAAAAAAGTGTATAATCAACAACAAGGAAGGAGAAACAATTGCATCAGGTTCAAAGATTAAAGGTAATGTTTTTTAGCTTAATCTAGAAGCAAGTTGTTTTATTGCTAAATTAGATGATAGTTGGCTATGGCACAAAAGATTATGTTATATCAATTTTGATAACATAGTAAAGATCAGTAATGTTAAGGCAGTAAGAGACCTACCTAGCATAGAAAAGCTAGTTGATACTATATGTAGGGAATGTGTAATGGGAAAGCATGTGAGGAATTCATTCAGGAGAAAGCATAATTTAGTAGAGAATGAGATGGATCTAATTCATACAAACCTATATGGATCAACTCAAACAAGATCTTACTACAGTGAAAGGTATTTCATTTTGTTTATAGATGATTATTCTAGAATGATGTGGGTTGCATTATTGAAAGATAAATTAGAAGCATTTGACAAGTTCAAAATATTCAAAGCTAAGGTTGAGAATGAATCTAGACTTAAGATAAAATGTCTAAGGTTGGATAGATGAGGAGAATTCACCTCTGACAGATTCTATGAGTACTGTGAAGAACATGGCATAAATAGATAGTTAAGTGCACCTAGAACACCTCAGTAGAGTGGGATTGGAGAGAGAAGAAACAAGATTTGTTGGCAATTTGGCTAATGTGGATGCATAGATGTTGTCATTATGGCAACATATGATCTCTATTGAGAGCCCTGAATCTGGAATGCAAGTATGGCAAGTTGATGGAAGAAATTGTCTAAGTATGGATACAGTGATCTTGACAGAGCACCCGATGAAGATTTAGTTGGCGATGTCCACTGGAGAAATATTTTTGTTTGCATAGTTAACCAAAGCTTCTAAAAAGTATGAGGATACCCCATCTCAGTGCACATAAAGTTTGGAGCAGTACGGATGAATTTATTCAAAGTTTACCGAAGATAGTTTTTGCAAACAGAACAATTTTGGAGACAGTATTAGCGAAAGAGGTAAGGGATTATTTTTGCTTGTCAAAATAATGACTTAACATTATGAAGGGATGACATCCTAGATGTTTAATCTTGGATAAAGATTTTGGAAGCTGACCATATAAAGTTATTATCTCTAATAACTCATATATTAGGCATACTTGAAATGTAATGAAACATTGTGTGATGTGTAAAAAGAAAGAAAAGGATAACTTGTGATAGTTGTATATTGTGATAGCAGAAAAGGCTATTGATGCAAAGTTGTAAGTAGTACCATACTATACTCAGAAAAATTTTGTATTACCTATTTGGGCACTGAGCTCAGCTGGTGATCAGGTTTTGTAATCTAACTCCTAACAGGGTTAAGGCTTCTAATAAGTTCTAAAGTCCTTTAACCAGGACAGATCTACTATATATTGTAAATTGACTCTTAACAGGGTCCAATATCCCTAAAAGGATACTTTTGATTAGTGATCTTTGTGGGTACCATTCCCACTGGGGTTTTCCCTTGGCTAGGGTTTCCTTGAGAACATATCATGTGTTATGAGTTCTTTCTATTTACTGCTATGTTTGTTAATCAACTTGATAATCTTTGTATGCACTAAAGTAATCTGTTATATCCATAAGTGGGCAAAAGAAAAAGTTTTTGAAATACTGATTCACCCCCCCCTCTCAATATTTCCTATTTCTAACAATTGGTATCAGAGCACAGTTACTCGGAGAAGAAACATTCAAGGAAAGCTTAGCAACTTGAGTAAAATCTCTATGGATATGGATCAACTTCAGAAGAATCTTGAAGAAGCTCTTGAACAGATTGATATGCTTACTAATGAAAGAAACTCCTTAAGAAGAAAATATGAAGATGCAAAGAATGCTATTGACAAATTAAAAGGTAAGATTGAAGATCTGAAATCTGAAAAGAAATCTGATATGCTTGTTGAAGATTGTGATGAATTAGAAAAAGAAAATGAGATCCTTAAGCATGAGTTGAAGATAGTAAATCTAAAGCTTAGTATGAAAGATTGAAATTTGAGATCTGATAATGAAAAATTGAAAATTGAGAATGAAGATATGAGATCAAGACTTGAAAAGGAAACATCCGAATATGAAAAAGTAAAAGTGCAGTATGTGGAACTCGAGAAGTATAATAAAATTGTGAAAGGTGAATTAACTCAATCTAAACAACAACTTGAAAGGCTATATACAAATAGTGATAAGGCTGAAAAACAAACTTCTTTTGAAGACCATTCTTTGATAGGAATGGATTTGGATTTAGTATGTTTAGAATAAACCATGAAAGTAAGAAGCTAGATCTGAAGACATTTGAAAGTGTGGAGGAAATGAAGCTAGATGAGAACACATTGGAAGATCCACCTAAAGAAGAACCACCTAGAGAGAAAGAAAAATCAAAGCAAGAAGAATCAAAACATGAAGAATCATCTAAAGGTATGCAAAGAGAATTCAAAGGTAGATGTTTTTCTTTTAATACTATTAGGCACATGAAGAGAGATTGCATAGGTAAACAATTTAAACCTCTTAATGGACATTGTTATAATTGTCATAGTTTTGGACATAGAGCTAACGAATGTAGAAGACTTAAAGTAATTTTGAATAATTATGATAGAATGATTGGGAATACTAACAATGCAGATAAGAAATCTATTGAAGAAATGAATCAAAGAAAAGTGGTAGTATGTTTTAGATGCAACAAAGTAGGACATATTGCTAGAAATTGCAGGTCATAGATTAACCAACAAGGATAGAGATTTGGAAACAATGGAATCATTTGTCAGATATGCAACAAGTTTGGACACTCAACAAGAGTTTGCAGAATGAACAACGGAGGTTATCATCATAACCCTAACCCTACGAATAATGCAAGAAGGAATGAAAATGTAGGAAACAAAGAGAAAGGTTGCTATAGCATTAAAGATGAAGTAAAATTTGATAAAGGCATAGATCAAGGAGGTATATTTAGCACTGAAAGTAGACAGGAAGGTAATGTAAGTAATGGTAAGGATGAATCTTTACCTGACCCTTCTTTAAGTACTTAAATTATGTAAGTTTTCATAGTTTAGGACTTAGGATTAGTGTAGAATCAGCTTTTTGAGGTTTTAGCAAAAAAATGAATGAATGCGATGTCAGATCGAGTTAATGTGAAGTGTTATAAGGTCAAAATCAAAGTTATCACAATTAAAAAGTGATTGAAAAGAGATTTGAAAGAAGAAAAAGTGAGTTGAGGATGATTTGAAGAAGTTTGGAAGGAGTTTGCAGCGACGATCATACCGAAACCCTAGATTTGCAAAGTTGAGGTATTTTTTTTTATCTTTAATCAGTTGATAAGATGGATATTTCTATGGTTCATAATGTTAAGGATAAGAATAGACCTAAGATTAAGAAAGAACTAGTAGAACCAGCTAAAATTGATGACAGACTAGCACTATCATCTGTACCAAATGAAGTATTACACATTGAGAATGTTAAAGGATATTTAGGTTGCAAGTTTGAAACTTTGGGAGATGTAGATTTTAGTGATGATTACAGGAAATTGTATAATCAAGACATGTCAATTAAACCAGCTTATGGGCACCTAGAGAACAATGAAATTATCAATTATTCCATGAAGTATGAATTTAATGATGAGGAATGTACCAAGATCATTTTAAGTAGAATCCACAATGGGAAATTTTGGATGGAGGATAGAGTTATTGATATAACTGCCGACCTAATTCATGATGTTACTGGACTATCAAAAGTTGGAGAGATTCCACTGAATGAAAAGAACATGAGAAAGATTGTTTTAGACAACACTGGATCTAGTTATAATGGTAGAGGAATTGCGATAAGTAAGATTAAGCAAGATGATGTTAGGTACCTTTGCAAGATCCTAACAACTAAATTATATGGTAGTTCAAGGGAAGATGACATGGCTGTAGGAATGGTTCATGTAGCTTATCTTATGTGTATTGAGAAGAAACAAGTAGACCTATGTGAAATTTTGAAAATTCAGTTATTTGAGAACTTAGAAAAGATTAAGAAGGCTAAGTACACACAATTTAGGTTTTCATCTCTGATAACCTATATGTTTTTCCATATTTTGAGAAGATTTACTTACATAGTTGATTGGAGTGACAATGTGAACACAATGGAAAGAATAAACTCAGTCTACATGAAGCACCTAATTGATAAAGTCAATGATAGTGTGAAGCTTGTATTGAAGACTTTTCAGAATATTGTTAAGAACAAATCAAGGATTCCTCAATCCTTAGTTGAAAATCATAAAGATGACATTTGTTTTATGGTAGAAACTGATTTCACCTACATTGAAGCAGTTGAGCCTATAATGGAATTCATAGACCCTCTTGGCTATGAAGTATCTGAAGCAGAAATAGTAGGATATGTGAATAGACTGTTAAAGTGTGAGTTGGATGGTCATGAAAATAGGTTTGGAACCTATGAAGAGAATTTCAACTCTGCAATAAGTTTGAGAGAAAAGAAGAAATCTAGTAGGAGAGTTGAATCTACTATGAAGAAAATACTG
This sequence comes from Chamaecyparis obtusa, assembly GCA_027943335.1. Classification (NCBI taxonomy): domain Eukaryota; kingdom Viridiplantae; phylum Streptophyta; class Pinopsida; order Cupressales; family Cupressaceae; genus Chamaecyparis; species Chamaecyparis obtusa. The sequence goes on along the minus strand of BSBK01001523.1, from coordinate 711,387 downwards.
AAAGAATTAGGTATGCCAAGTCATGAGTTTGACATAGCTAAGAAGACTACAGAAGCCTTGAAGCAAAGTGAAAATCTTGTAATTCCACTTGTGGCATCTAGTGCAGACCCTATTGATCCTATTGTAGTAAAGGTAAAAGTTGAAGTACCTAAAAAAGATGAAGGAGATAAATCTTTTTCTCCTATTCCTAGAAAAAGAGTAAAAGTGAGTGCAACAGGACTCAACAAGAGACAGAAAGTGATTGTACCACCTATACTTAGAAAAGTAGCAAAAATTAAAGATGATGATGAAGTTTCAATCAAGAAGAAAACTTGGAAACCAAGAATTGAAAGAGTTAATGAAGATATATTGAAGCATGGAGACTTCACTAAGATAAATAAATTCTATGATCTATATGGATCATTTGAAAGATTGAATTTTTAAAATGCAATTATTACACATATGATTTTGACAGATAAGAAACTTAGCACTATTCATGGTAAGATCCCAGAAGATTTGTATAATAGACTTGTGAATAGAAAATAGAGAGCACAAGAAGAGGACATAAAGATGAGAGAACATGTAATCAGACAGTTCTGTAAAGTTGAGGATGAAGATCATTTGAAGAGATTCTTGAAGTCTCTTGGAACTTTCATTGAGAACTAAGAGAAGAACAATCCTTATAATGGGAGGCAAAAAGGAGGAAGTATAGAAAGAGACTAAGCAAGCAGTAATGCAAGTTCTTGCAGATATAGTTGTAGGAAAGCATGTTGAATCAGATCCTCAACAGAAGCAATTAGAGGAACCACATGCAGAGGAAGTTGGTATTGAAGAAGTCCCATCATCTTCACATATAAATATTAGCAAATAATCAATGGACATTGAAGGAACCAAAGTGACACTAGAGTCAGATGATGTAGTATTTCATGACCTAGGAAACATTGTTGACAATTTGGCTTTAGAAGATCAAGAGAAGATTATAGAATCAGGAAAGGATACAGAGGCAGTGGAAGCACCAGCTGTATAAGAATCAGTTCTAGTAGAGCAGATAGTTAAAGGTAAACAAATTTTGACAGAGGTCACTACCCCTAGTGCACTTGACAGTAAGAAGAGACAAATTGGATCAATTTTTGAAGACCTTGGAAAAGAGGTTGAAGATGATGATCAACTTGAGTTCATCACATCTCTTAATAAAATTATTGGAAAGAATAAGAAGGTGAAGGACCTTGAAGGAAAAGTTAGGGTTTTGATAGAGAAACTTGAGAGTGTGATCAACACTAAGGTATTTGAATTGGATCCACTTGAGAAAGCTAAAATAGTAATAAACTCTTTTGATTCTGAATTTTCTAACTTAAAGGATATTGCTAGAATAAAAGTTCAGGAAGCCTTTGAAGTAGAAATGCAAGAAAATTTAAGTGTAAATATTCAAAATGATATTGGTAATTTGGATGTATGCATAAAGAATTTGAGGAAACATTTTGAGACTGGAAAGAGTTTGTATATACAATGCACAAAATCAGAAATCCTAACAGCTGAAGAAGATAAGAAGATTAGAGAGAAGATAGAAGCAATTACAGCTGAAACAAACAGCTTGACAAGCCCAAATGTAAAGATAAGTTCTGTAGAGAAGAACATAAGGAAGTTAAATGATGAAATTAGAATGTTAGTAGAGGAGAAGAATAGAAAGATGATCAGGATTAACATCTTGAGAGAGCATATCTCAATCAAGACCAAATTGAGCAGTGTCTTTCAGCAAAGACATCTTTTCAGAAGTTTAGTTTTAATTCCCTGCAAGCTTGTCAGACAGCAGCATACAGATTGAGTACTCTACTCAATGTTGTTGAATCCATTAGGAAGATATGGGAGAAAGATTTTGAATCATGGAAGTCAGAGTTTGGCAACTGTATTGCAAGCCTACCGGCTTTGCAATAGTTGATAACAAGGTATCAAGTTTTCTTTTTGAAATTTTTGTACACCCTATCTTTGTCATTGTTGTCAAAGGGGGAAAGATAGCAGAAAATTGAAAGTATGTTGAGAAAGGATACTCATAGGGGGAGCTATCCTATGGAGTACAATATTGTATATGTGTTGTATAACATTTGGCCATAATTTTGTGTAAATACTTTGAAGTTTTGTTTGCACACTTAGCTAATTTTCCCATATGTTGCCACCAATGACAAAGGGGGAGATTGTTGGCAATTTGGCTAATGTGGATGCATAAATGTTGTCATTATGGCAACATATGATCTCTATTGAGAGCATAGAATTTGGAATACAAGTATGGCAAGTTGAAGGAAGAAATTGTCTAAGTATGGATACAATGATCATTACAGAGCACCTAATGAAGATTTAGTTGGCAACGTCCACTGGAGCAATATTTTTGTTTGTGCAGTTAAATAAAGCTTCTATAGAGTATGAGGATACCCCATCTTAGTGTTCATAAAGTTTGGAGTAGTACAGATGAAGTTATTCAAAGTTTACCGAAGATAGTTTTTGCAGACAGAATGGTTTTGGAGACAGTAGTAGCGAAAGAGTTAAGGGATTATTTTTGCTTGTCAAAATAATGACTTAACATTATGAAGGGACAACATCCTAGATGTTTACTCTTGGATAAATATTTTGGCAGCTGACCATATAAAGTTATTATCTCTAATAACTCATATATTAGGCATACTTGAAATGTAATGAAACAGTGTGTGATGTGTAAATAGAAAGAAAAGGATAACTTGTGATAGTTGTATATTGTGATAGCAGCAAAGGCTATTGATGTGAAGTTGTAAGTAGTACCATACTATAGTTAGAAACATTTTGTATTACCTATTTGGGCAGTGAGCTCAGCCGGTGATCAGGTTTTGTAATCTAACTCCTAACAGGGTTAAGGCTTCTAACAAGGCCTAAAGTCCTTTAACCTGGACAGATCTACTATATATTGTAAATTGAATCTTAACAAGGTCCAATATCTGTAATAGGATACTTTTGATTAGTGATCTTTGTGTGTACCATCCCCACCAGGGTTTTCCCTTGGCCAGGGTTTCCTCGAGAACATATCATGTGTTATGAGTTCTTTCTATTTACTACTATGTTTGTTAATCAGCTTGATAATCTTTGTATGCACTAAAGTAATCTGTTATATCCATAAGTGGGCAAAAGAAATTTTTTTTGAAATACTGATTCACCACCACCTCTCAGTATTTCCTATTTCTAACAAGATTATCCTTGACATATTGCGCACCATCATGATTGAAGGAAAAGTTGCACATACCTATTGGTGAGATGCAGTCAGTACAATAGTCTATACAATACATAGAATACAATTAAGGTCCGGTGCTGACAAGCCACCTTATGAGCTATGGTTTGGTAATGTTCCCATAATAAAATAGTTCTAAATCTTTGAAAGCAAGTGCTACATCAAGACGGATGAAGTAGTAGGCAAGTTTGATGCAAGAAGTGATGGAGGTATTTTTCTTGGTTACTCTACTAAAAGTAAAGCTTATAGATGTTTTAACTTAAGATTGAAGAAGATCATTAAAAGTGCTCATGTTAAGATTGATGAAATGTTTATGGTTCAAGAAAGATATCATGATTACTCACCTATGATTGAAGAAGAACCTAGACCCTCCACTAGTGAAATAGTTGTTGAAGAGATGTTTGACAATATCAATGTATTGTTCAATGACCCCGAATCAAGTGAAAAAGAAATTGAGAAGGAAGATGAGATAGTATCACCTAAAGTTCCAAAGTTTACATCTAGAAATCATTCCAAGAATGACATCATTAGAGATCAGAGTAGAAAAATCTTAACAAGATCACAAGAAAAGAATTCAACTAGCAATGAGGCACTATGTTTACTATCTCAGATTGAACCTTTAAGTGTTGAAGATGCATGTAATGGTTCAAATTGGCATGATGCTATGCAATAAGAACTAGATTAAATTATCAAGAATGATACTTGGGAACTAGTCCCAATACCTAGTGATAAGAATGTGATTGGAATATAATAGATATTCGGTAACAAGATGAATGAAGGTGGTATAGTAGTAAGAAATAAAGCACAATTAGTATGTAAGGGATATGCTCAAAGAGAAGACATTGATTATTTAGACACATTTGCACCTGTGAGAAGATTAGAAGCTATTAAGTTATTTCTAGCTTATGCAATAGTCAAAAACTTCAAAGTCCACCAGATGGATGTCAAGTTAGCATTCTTGAATGGAGAGCTAAAAGAAGAAGTATACATTGAGAAGCCAGAAGGATTCACCTTATCAGACAAACCTGATATGATATGCAAATTGAAGAAATCCCTCTATGGACTTAAGAAAGCCCCTAGAGCATGGTATGAGAGACTGGATGACTATCTAACAAAGATTAGATTCAAGAAAGGAGCAATAGACTTTAATCTATTCATAAGAGAGACATCTAAAGGTTTACTACTTGTAGCTATATTTGTTGATGAAATTATCTTTGGAGGTAATGACAAACTTAGTGCTAAATTTGCTAAAGAGATGCAGAATGAATTTGAGATGAGCATGATTGGACCTATCAAATACTTTTTGGGATTGAATGTGCATAAGATAGAGAAAGGTATTTTCATTAATTAGTCCAAGTATGTGAAGGAGATATTAAAGAAATTCAAGATGGATGATTGCAAGCCAATAGAGACACCTATGATAACTAGATGCAAGCTTACAAAAGAAGATGATTCACCAGTAGTACATATAACATTATACAAGTCTATGATTGAAAAACTTATTTATCTTACTCATACCAGACCAGATATTTAGAATGCAGTTGGCATTTTTGGAAGATTCACAACAAAGCCTACACAAAGTCACCTCATAGAAGTAAAAAGAATATTTAGACACATGCAAGGCACTATAGACTATGGTCGATGGTATCCCAATTTAGAAAATGTTGAGATTCATGTATATACATATGCAGATTGGGAAGGTTGTGTTGATGATAGAAAGAGTACATTAGGAGGAGTAGTGTTTCTTGGTGACAGACTTGTCACTTGGACAAGCAAGAAGAAAAATTGTATCTCTTAGTCAACAGTAGAAGCAGAGTATGTTGTAGCAGCCTTGAATTGTTCTAAAATTGTTTGGATCAAGAAAATGATAAAATATTTTGGAATTTAGATTGACTATCCTATTGTTATACATTGTGATAACACTAGCACTATCAATATGTCAAAGCATCCTATGATGGATGCAAAGACAAAACACATTGAGATCAAGTATCACTTCCTAAGAGAGAAAGTAGTAGAAAAAGAATATTCACAACAAAGCCTACACAAAGTCACCTCATAGAAGTAAAAAGAATATTTAGATACATGCAAGGCACTGTAGACTATGGTCAATGGTATCCCAATTCAGAAAATGTTGAGATTCATGTATATACGTATGCAAATTGGGTAGGTTGTGTTGATGATAGAAAGAGTACATTAGGAGGAGTAGTGTTTCTTGGTGACAGACTTGTCACTTGGACAAGCAAGAAGAAAAATTGTATCTCTCAGTCAATAGTAGAAGCAGAGTATGTTGTAGCAGCCTTAAATTGTTCTAAAATTGTTTGGATCAAGAAAATGATAAAATATTTTGGAATTTAGATTGACTATCCTATTGTTATACATTGTGATAACACTAGCACTATCAATATGTCAAAGAATCCTATGATGGATGCAAAGACAAAACACATTGAGATCAAGTATCACTTCCTAAGAGAGAAAGTAGTAGAAAAAGAAGTTAAGTTGGACTATGTGAGCATTAAAGATTAGCTAGCAGACATATTCACAAAGCCCTTTCCAAAGGATAATTTTGAGTATCCCAGGGAGAAGTTGGGACTAATTCCCTCCCCTGATTCTGCTTGGAAGAAAGAAGAAAGAGCATCAGTCCTTAGGGACTGATGGATGGTTGACTACTCTACCTCAAGAGTAGTATCGATGCTTAAACTATTTGGCACCCTTTTCCATTGATGTCAAAGGGGGAGTAATATATATTCATGAAAAACATAAGTAAAAGAAGGAGTAATATACTAAGGGGGAGTAGGATTCAGTTATGGAAGCGGTTCAGTTGAGGAAATGGAGAATGTTGAAGAATATTGAAGTAGATGGAGGATTCATCCTTGGGGGAGTTTTGAAGAGGAAATGGAGAATGTTATAAAATAAATGTTCATTTGGGTTGGTGGTGTTTTTCATTCCATATGTTGCAATCAATGCCAAAGGGGGAGATTGTTGGAGATTTTCTAGCAAGCCAGTGCTGACTGTATGTTTGTCATTGATGACAACATATGGTAAGTAGCATCTGTTGAAGAATTATGTAGTAATATTTGAGTATATGTTTCTTGGACATGTTATCAGCATGATATCATGGATGTAGAGGTTAACTATTAGTACAGACAGTTATATAGTAGCTTGTGTCAGCAATGTTCTTGACAGAGTTACATGCAGTGTTCTGTGGGTGATTGTTCGTAAAGTCATCATGGAGCCTTGCACCTTTGGATATGTGATGAAGACATGTTAGTGATGTTAAATTCATGGACATAGAGTTTGATGATCAGCATAAGTAAAGTTATGCAGTCGCTATTTAGTAGTAGTAGTTTCTTGTGTTTATTCAGTAGAGCTAATAGAGATTATATTGGTCCTAGAGTTGTGTCTATCATTTTGGTATGCACCCTTGGATTAGTGCTTGGAGAAGAGCTATTAAGGTTTGGTTAAGAGTGCATGATGTAAATCATCTTGTGGAGAAAGTTTCAGTTACTTTGGTTGAGCTTATATTGTGTAGCGTGCATCTACCCTTATTATTATTGGATAGGTTCCAAATTGTGTTGCATGCTTAGTAGAGCTGAAATAATTATTATTGGATTATGTTATGGTTTCTCTATTATAATTTCAAGGTGGTTCTAATAGGCTAACTTGATTATATCATTTAGAGGAAAGATATTTATAGGCAGTCATTTGTGATTGCTAAAGTATGGTTCAGAGTTGATTGTGAAGAGAAGAGTAGAGTGTGTGAAGTATTGAGTCATCAGAAGAAGGTCTATGTGACCAAGTAAATTACTTGTGCTATACATTAGAATTGATCTTGACAATAGGTCAAATCACAGTTCACCAAGATCCAGATATAGTGTGTATCCATTATTCAAAAGGTGATAGCCTTCACCCTTTGAGAAATGTACTCTCAGATAGTGTGTCCTCACTCCTAATAGGGTTAATTGTAAAATACTCCTAAAAGGGTCTAACCCTTCACCAGGTCTACTGTACTAAACATACTATAAATAAACTCCTAATAGCGTTAAGGATCTTCTAACAAGGATCATAATAGACTAGTACAAATTATTAGTGGGTGTCAATTCCCACTAGGGTTTTTACCTATTTAGATTTCCCCATCACCAAAGTATTGTTGTTATGTTCAAATGTTCATTCATTGTGTTTATGCTTTATGTTTAAGTAAACTTAATTAGATAAAGAATTGAAACTTGTAGATAACTGATTCACCCCCCCCTCTCAGTTATCTCTTGGGACTATTCCTAACACATTGATTTTGTCTCTTGAGAATCTTATATACCAAAGCCAAAATGGGGATTATTCTCCACACTTAGATTTTTCCTCTTAATCTCTCACCATCCATTTCTCTTTAAAAAGGAGGCTCACTCCTCACTTTTAGATATCTTTCACTCATGCTATTGTTATGCTATCATTTTGTCTACTTGTATTCTTGGAACACTTGGAGCACTCACTTGCATCTTGCATACTAGTTTACTTTACTTGAATCTTAGAATATTATTTCCTTATTGCATTTATCTTGGATCACATAGCTTAATTATTAGGTATTTTAATCTTTCTAGATTAACTTTAATTTCCTTGTTCTTGCATTTTCATCATTGCTTAGTTCTTGCATCTCATCTTAGATTACTTTCATTTACATTATTATTTGAATCTTCCATTCTATGGTGCACCTTGCAAGGGTCTCTCTTTATGGTTTATTTGAGAGCCACCATTCATACCATTTTATATTCTTGCATGTTACAGATAAGAATCTATAAGCCGATTCTTGAGATTTCTTTCTTCATGGATTCCCTCAAATGTAATGGTTTATAGAAGTGTGTCACATTTTCACCACACGCTATTTACTCGGTGTGGCTTATTTTTTTATTAACAATAACATTCCTCCATGGATGTAAATAAAGAGGGAGCACATAATATTTTCAATGATTTTTTCAAGTATTTTTTCATTTAATAGTCATCTACATTAAATTATAAATATTTTAGTAAAATGATAATCATAATTATGTAATATTTTTGTTCATTCAACTAGGTAAGTATTGAATTAAAGATACAAATGTATGTATTGATGCTCTTATCGGTGAGTTTCTAGAGTTATGGAATGGTATTACTATGTATGACATCTTTAGACCAATAGGACAAAAATAATTTCAATTCCATGCAATGCTTCTATGGATAATTCATGATGCCCCATGACTAACACATTTTTGTGGTATGTTATAGTGTTGAAATTTCACATGGTAATTATAATTATAAAAATTAACATATTTAATCCAATTATTCATAATCTTGTAGGTCTTAAAAAAAAAAGAAAAACTTTTATGTCCATTTTGTGGTCCAAAGATGAAATCTCGTCATTCAAAAAGTTTAGGAAAGTAGGCGTTTGATGAGTATAGACACTTCCTCCACAAAAATCATAAGTATTGAAATATTGAAAAATATATTTTCAATGAGAAATAAGAGATTACATCAAAGCCACAAAGAATGACACCCCACCTATGGAAGTTGGAATATGATAGAATTAATTGTCAAGGTAATGTCATTTCATCTAATTGTTTATGTTTGAAATTTATATTTTTATATTGTGTTTTGTTTACTGATGATGTAATTGATGATTGTGAAAGTCATCAAGACATTAATGACCACCTTCCTAAGGGACTAAAAATTTATCTTACAAAATTTAGTAGGTTTCCCTACTAAAAGAAGCTACAAATTGTGCATTTGTTTGATACTATGCATATTGAAAAAAATATAATAGGGACATTATAGAAAATATTGAATGGAAGGTGTGACAAATAAAAAATTGTCAAACTTTATAGTGATATTCAAGAATCCAATCATGCAATGGAAAATGTCATTCAATCAAATAGTAATGGAGATCATATTAATGTAGGTTTCCTTCATTGGTTATTAATGGAGCAACAAAGAAATGCTATAAAATAAGTTATACGAGAAATTCAATTTTCAACAACATTTATTATGAGCATAAATAATCTCATATCAAAGAAAAATAAATTTGGGCCAGGGATGAAAATGCATGATTGACATACCTTCATTAAGGTAATTCATGTTCTTGTGTATTCACTATATATTTATGTACTGCATGTACTTTTCATTATATTATGTTAGAAAAAAAAAGAAGATCATTTTATAATTGTTGTAGTACATTCTACCTCTATCTCTCCTAGACCAATTCAACAATAATGTCAAGCAAGTTATATATGATCTTGAAAAATACATGAGGTAAGTAGTAATATTTGTTTAATTTTTTGTATGGATATTATATTTGCGATTTCTTTTACTTGTTATGGAATATATTGTATATTATTTTGTAAAGTATCATTAATATATTTGCATCTTGAATCTCTTGTAGGTGGTTGTCATCTAAAGAAATCTATAAAGAAGATATTAAATATTGGAAGAGAAAAATTCTTCATCTAATGTGTGAAATGTAATAGTGTCTACCTTCAACTTTTTTCAATGAACAAGAACACTATCTCATACATCAAGTTGATGATATTGAATTGTGTGAACATGTACACACAAGGTCAATGTGGATGGTTGAGAGACACTTGAAATTTTTGAAGGCTTTGGTCTGATAAAGAGAACATCCTAAAGGTTCTATGGTGGAAGGATATATGGTATATCATACTATGGTGCACATTACGAAATAAATTTCCAAATTTGTAGTAAAGATCCATGTAGATCACATTTGAGACCCCAAATCCATTAACAAATTCAAAGGGGAGTACTTGATGGGAAAACGTAGATTGAGGAAAGTGAGAGGTAATTATAAGATGTTCATGGACATTAATTTGAATATATTTTACATTTGGTTTATATATATATATTTTATTTAATTAATTCTTCATCTTGAATATATAACATCAGTTGTAAGTCATCTTTTTATTTTTTGTATAGTTGTTCGAGAGTGAGATGCACTACATTTGTATATTGTAAACAATCTTGGATGAAAATATGGATTCAATGATGTAACGATTCTAGTCACACATTAACATGGGAAGGTGTGGCTTCATTGGTTAAAGAAGTTCATTATAATGGAGATTCCAATGTTATGCCAAGGGAAATTGATTTAGCATTTGATTTAGGAGATAAATAGGTATCTATAAATTTATTAATCACCCATATTATTTATTTATTTTAATTGTATTGTATATATGTGTGTGTGTGTGTGTTTACATTTGGCCAAGAATAAACTATATGTTTATCAAATCACGATGCAATAATTATTACATGTTTGACATATTGTAGGTCAAACACCACAACTCTATTTGGTGAAATGGTCATAAATTTTGCATCAAAAATTTGGATGACATGAAAAAAAAATGTGATTCTAGGATAACTGTAGTCTATGAGGCTACTAATATTTCATCTAGAAATGACACATGTCCTCAAGAATCTAAAAATTGATACTTTGACATTTTGGATGTTATACTTGAGTGTGACTTTATTTACTTCAAATTAGTTTTATTCATCATCTAATAGTATAGACTATGACTGAATCAAAATGATCCTAATAGAAGTATTGTTGAATGTGATACAAGGTCATTTGAGCCACTTGGAGATGATCCCTATCCTCAACCTTAGGTGCTATTGTTACCAACCTTGCATATCCCCTTAGCAACACTCAAATATATATAGTACATTTCTAAGTAGCAAAATTCTTACCAGTTAATTTTTGACATCAATGACAATACAACAATTGTTTCAATTGTAGTTTCCAACACTTCCAAGCCAATGTGAAAAGGTATTTTACTTAGAGGTTCCACATAAACTGGTTTGGTCATTTTTTTTAGACATGATCAAAGAGGAGGGCTGATAAAGTATAATGTGATGGAAGAAGAAGATACTGAAGAAGTAGAAGATGATGTAGATGATGATCACAATGGACAATTAGTTGATGATGTTCCTGACATAAATATTCATGAAGAAGAAGAAGAAGAAGAAGAAGAAGAAGATGATGATGATGATGATGTTGTTGTTGTTGTTGTTGTTGTTGTTGATGATGATGGTGATGATGACAATGACGGCGACGATGATGATGATGATGATGATGATGATGACAATGATGAGGATGATAATGATGATGATGATGATGATAACAATGACGATGATGATGACAATGACGCTGACGATGATGATGACGCTGACGATGACAATGATGATGACGATGATGATGATGATGATGATGATGATGATGATAACAATGATGATGATGATGATGATGATGATGATGATGATGATGATGATGATGATGATGATGATGATGATGATGATGATGATGATGATGATGATGATGATGAGGATGATGATAATGATGATGAAAATGATGATGTCGATGCCAATGACAATGCCAATGACAATGACGATGACAATGATGATGATAATGATGATGACAATGATGATGATGATAACAATGTTGATGATGCCGATGAAGACAATGATGATGATGATGATAATGACAATGATGACAATGACAACAACAATGATGATGATGATGATGATGACAATGATGATGATAACGATGATGACATTAATGATGACAATGATGATGAGGATGAGGATGATGACGATGACGATGACAATGATGACAATGATGATTATGATGATGATGGTCATGATGATGTTGATGTTGATGATGGTCATGATGATGAGCTGGATGAAGAAGAAGATCAATGAAATGAATGAAATGTATGAGGCATGTGATTAGTACATTATCTATTTGTTATTGATTTATGGATATAAATTTATTTGAATTATATGGTTACATAATGAATTCATTATGTTTTGTATTCTAATTCTATTACATAATTAATTCATGATGTACCTTTTAATTTTTTTAATTCATGTTCCACCTCTAGAAGGTCCTAATAGTAGAATCATGCCATTCCTAGGAGATGGAGATAGAGAGAGTGTTGGCTAGCCCTCATTTTGTGACATTTTTAAAACTATTTATTTATGGAATGTGGACTGTTTATTAGCTATGTGATGGATGGTGATTTATGATACATATGTGATCGATTGCATGTTTATGATGGTACATATGTGATTTATTATACATATGTGATGCATTAAAACATGTTTATGAAGATACATATATGATATATGATACATATGTTTCTATTATTACTCACATATTTAATGTATTTTTTTTTTTATCAAACTACAATTGTAATTATTATGATGCTCAATTGTTGGTGTTGATTACATGTATATATATTTTTTTCTGTGATTCTATCACCCTTGGTAGATATAGGTAATTGAGTATAGACATCATCAACCCCTTTGTTGAGGATCCTACACAGTCTAGATAAAGGAAAGGTAAGGAATAAAAAAATATACAATTATTATGATGACTTCATATTGTTCATGTTGTCTACTATGTAATTTTTAGCATACATATCATGTAATTTTTAGCTAACATAAGATAAATGAATTACATATGCAAGAACCTAAACCCCTTTGATGAGGATCCTACACAGTCTCATGGATCGACAAGTATAAGTCAATACACCCTATAGAAACTATTTATTATTTTCTTTCTTTCTCTTTACACCCATCTTTGTCATAGGGAAACATTGATCTGACACTTAGCATGGATAGGGATGCAACTCTCAACCCTTCTACCCAATAGCTAAAACTCATTGTAATTATAAAAATTAGATAGAATAAAAATGTTATCTTATTATGTTCTTTTCTTTAGGGTTTTGGAGTAATTTTTATAATGTTACTAATATTCTTATCATAGACAGATGTTTGGTGAAAGGGAAAGGAACCTACAATACCTAAGGACATCTATACAAAGTTGGACTCACTATTATGTGATGATGAAATTGTATATTCCAAAAACCCCGTCGAAATGATGAAAAAGATGCAAAAAAATAATTAATAGAGAAATTCTTTCTTTGGAATACATAAACCCTCAAACTAATGAGATAAAAGAGAGGGTTCATCTATTTATGAAGAAAGCACACATCTTGCAACTAAGTAGTAATGAAATCTTTAATTATAACCTAAGTTCATCATGGTTTATATTTTATACTTTTTTATATCATGAACTAAAATATGTACGTGTTATTTTTATAGGAATTATTGCATCCTCATCAAGTTGGTGGCCATGATCAGGGTACTCCAAGTAGTTCAAGTAATGAGCATGTTCGATAAATTAGAACTACTCATTAATAGCATTACTTATATGGTATTAAGAATTTCTATGATGATATGTTTTTCTTCTTGAGGAAACCTTTGAAAAACTCTAGGCACAAGTCATTGTACAAATTTGGATAGCTATTGATCCTTGAGGTTCATTCATGTATCTTTCTAAAACCAGTATTTTCATCATTGATTATGCATGGGGTCATTGATGTAGATCATCTAGGAGATTCTGATTAGGATCCCATAGATCCATTTAACCCTTCAACATAGGCTTCATATAAGAGGCAACTTGAACCACATATTAGGTTTCATAAATACTTCCAACAATATCACTCATCAAGAAAATTCTACTCAAGGCATGCATTCATTATTCAATCTATAACTAAAGGTATTCAATCCATAAGAACTTCTACAATATTACATAATTTACACCATCCATTAGTCTTTGACAAAAGATAATAAAAAATAGGTCACACCATCAATGTCCCTATATTCTGATCAAACCATTATAAGTATTGATTCACATTAAATTTGGTTCTATCAGTCAATTTATCATGCTCTACAAGTATTAAAAATAACCTTTACATTGTTCACTAAGGTATTCAAACCTTACCATCCTTTAGGCCTGCATGTGACCTCAACACATGTAGCCAAAGTATACTTCAAGCATCCCATAACCAACTTTGAGTTCTCCCATTCTATCCTTTCATACCTACAACCACACACATTTATCCAAAAATGGATATGCTTATCTAATTATAAATTAGTCTCACTTCCTTACTAACATCAGGTCCTATCCACATAAATTTTTAGTGACAATAGCCTCCACCCATTTTATATCACAAAAGCAAGAAAAACTTAGATCATACACTGATTAAAGAACAAACTCCGAACTAATCCTATAAATGACTGTTTCATAAGAATAACTTCATTCTCTATTCACAAGAATTAGTGACAATATGTAACCCCTTAAAATCCTTCATTTTATTTTCATGTAGATAACAACATATTCTATCCACAAACCTTTACAACTATCACCATTGGATCAAACCAATTAGACTTTTCCTTGACTGTGCTTCAATGTAACCAGTCAAATTATTTATAAAATACTTATCAAATACATTGAAAAATTCCATTAATATGTTAAAAAATAGAAAAACCACTTAATACCTTTAACAACCCACCAATCATAAATTAAAATCCAACAATATTGTTCATTGTCAAAATAACTAGAATTTCATAGAAACAGTCTACTAGGGCTTTCTCTTTCTCTTTGTGCTGGCATATTTTTCTTTGGAATAAAAACCAACTTCAAGGTCTATGAATCTACTATCAATTCCCAAAATATCATTAATTTTGAATGGTTAAAACAAGAGTTATAATGAAACAGTTGGCAACAGGTCTGGTTAAGAGGGTTTTACACAACTTTTACAAAATGCATTAAATCTATTTGAAACTTTCATAGCTAGACCTAGGTTTGGGTTTATTAGAAACTTAAAACACTTTCCTTCATTTGAAAATATAAATAGAATGTGAACCAAACCCTTTATCAGCCACAAATGCATAAAAATCTTAGAAAACCCGTGATTATCAGTTATAAAGTCTGATACAAAACAACAAAAACTTTACTATTCTTTATTGTAAAATACATTAAATTTAATTTTGATGGAGACTAAACTTCATTTATCCTTTTTCCCTCCTTATACATGGTCTTTCATTTACCATTTTTATTAAAATGAATGATTTTCCTCCTGCAAGATCTCCATGACAGTCAGAGATGTAATTGCTAAAACCTTGAAATGCAGCGTAAAGACTGGAGTCTCCTCACTATACTCAAACAATTCATTGTTTTTATAAGGTTCATAGAATTTAAAAACCATCCATCTCCCCTCTAACTAATAATGATAACATTTGGTGCAAATGTCATAAAATTGCATTTTTGTATTATTGCACTTTGTGCAACCTTTGAGCAATATTGCATTTTTGCTCCTCTTATCCTCATATTTTGACATAGATCTTCAAACCATGTCCCAATGGACTAGAAATGAATAATTAAAATATTTTTTCCTTTCCATAGGCTCTATTACATATTTTTCTCCTCTTATTCGTTAATGTGTTATTGCTCATATATTTAATGTTTTTTATATTTAATGTATTATTCTTTAGGTGATGTCCATGTTCCTATGCAAACGTTGCCTCATCTAAGGTCATCATCCCCACCTATATTTCCAACTGCAATGTTGGAAACATGAAACATGCAGACATCTACTAGTGCACATTATACTGACCCCATAGTTGGTAGATCCCTCTTTTTCTCTCTCTTTTGTTGTGTTTATTTCCCTTGAAGTGTTCTTTCTTGGGGGCATTTCATAGTGGATTCATTTTCTACAACAGGACATGTACATGAGGATGTGGAGGCGACCAGTGGTGATACCATACCATCATTTCCTAGATCTTCCCTATTGATAGTATGGGAATGTTGTGGGCCACATTGGTTGTGAGCACATAAATGCTTCCCTTAAAGATAGAGAAGGTTACATGTACTCTAAAATTATTATTATATATAGTCTAATTGTAATTTACTTATTGATCACTTATTTTTTACTAATGATCCCATGATTGTTTTGTAGGAAATGATATTTTTTATAAAAATATTAATGAAATACATTGGAGATCTTCAGGCCCACCATACATAAATGGTGAAATGATCAAGAAAAAAAGTTAAAAGATGAACTCACAAACCATATGGTTGGGTTGTTCGTAAATGATACGTTAAACATAAACAAGGTCCTTGACAAAGCTCGTACATATCTAAAGTATGTGAGGGACCAATATAGGACACATTTAGAGAAGAAAAAAAATTAAGAGCATCCCCCCATGATTCTAGAGAGGTAGTGAAAGGACCTAATTTGGGATGCAAAGGAGAGAGTTGAAAGGAAAAAGGGAAACACATCACCAGGAAGAAGAAGCTATGTGATACTATTAAGAATGTAATTATGTACTAATTACTCTTTATATTTATATAATCTAACATATTTAAAAAATTTCATAGATTGCTTGACACATAAAATGAAACTAGGGCAAACCAAGAAAAATATGGGAAATAAAAAATCAAGTCTAGTGGTTATATGAAACTTATTGCACGAATTGTAAGTACCAATAGATAAAATATCACATCAAAATAATAAATTGCAATTTTTTTTTTAATCGAATAATACAAGAAAAATTCACGATATTAATAAAAAATGAAGGGCTCTAAATTCAATACAACACCCACAAATGATGACAAGAAAATAGGCTTCTAACAAGACTATGTAGCTGTGGCTGAATGCCTAAGAGAATTTAGTGGGAAAACATGAGATTCGATTGCATTCGTCACACAGGTAAATAAGATAAATGAAAATTATATAAAATTGAATACTTGAGCAATAAACTATTTGATGTTAATTTCCAACATAAAGTGATTATATTTTTTTTAAATAAGAAAGCAATGATAACAATGCACATGACATTGGAATGCAACCTACTAATTGCGGAACACAACCTGCACATGATGGTCCCGGTGTACATCCTAGTAATGGAGGTATTCATTTTCTATATAGTTTTTTTATGTAATTATTAATACAATTAAAAATATTAAATTTAAATTGGTGCAGTAATTAATGTAACCTTTTTTGTTTATATTTTAGAGCATGTAGACCATGGTAATCAAGTTGAGCATTATCTGGGTATATGATACAGGAGCATCTCGGGTCCTTGGCAATCCTGTGTCACCAAAAACATGTTTTTGTTTTCCTGTATTGCTTAGTTTCTTCTTTGACTAAGTTGGTTTGGTGTTGCCTAATTTCCTTTGTTAACCAAGGTTGGTTGGTTATCTCTCTGGTGCTTGGTGAATTTCCCTGGCACTAGGTGATGCTTGTCTGGCACTTGGTTATCCTTTCTTATCAAGTTGTTTGTTTTAGTTTCCTATTGAGGCTGACTCTTGTAATTAATTATGGTCATGGATCTAATACTGGAATCTGTTATTGGGAAGCATGTGAACCTAGATCTAGACATTCCTTTTGTTGATGGTGGATCTGAAGGCCGACTTGTTTGATAGCCTCTTGTATATAATGTAATCTTTATTTTTAGTTTTAGGGAGATTAATCAACATCAATTAGGACATTAGAGATAGAAGCTAGGAGATAAAATATTTTTTTAGATCCTCACATGTTGGAGGACTTCTATAATTGAATTGTAATATCTGGCCTTAACCGGGAAGGCCTTACATCCTGGCATGTATGAATCAATTGGAATAAATATATGCAAGTGATCTGCATTCTCTTTCTCATTTGTGTGTTGTTGCTTTCATGTGTGATCTCTACAAGGGGGATCTGGTTAGGGTGTTCCTTTGGCCCCTTTCCTACCTCCTCTCTTGCATCAGGTGGTATCAAAGTGAGGTTAGATCTGGATCCAAGTTTATGAATCTAGGTTTGAGGGTTCCTTCTTGTTAAACCCTAGTTGATTTTTTATGGTGTAGCAGATTGCGATCTAGCCTACAATTGTAGAGGGTTTCAAGATGGTTCATGGGAGGAAAGATGTGTTAGAATAACTAAGAGGGGGGGTGAATCAGTTATCCAATGTCCCAAAACAAAATGTATAATTCAAAACAATTTCTTCAATTTCTGCTCGTCCGTAAGTAATAATAACTCTCACTGTCTGTGCTTTTACCAATTACCAATATAATACTTATAAAAATTTACCTATCAAATCTAACATGTAACATGAAAATTATGATAAAAAACATATATCACAATCAACACATAACACAAGAGATTTAACATGGAAACCATGTAAAGGGAAAAACCACCTGGGACCAGCAACCCAAAAATTGTTCACTCTTCTGAAGTGAGGTCGGTTAAGACCCAACCCTATTAAAAGTTACAAACACACTGTCAAGTGTGACCTTGTTAGAGGATTTTAGACTAGAAGTTATCATCCAACCAGCATTCACTATGGGGTTGACAAGATAACAATGTTTATTCTATGAATGATACATCATAAGGCTTTTAGAGTCCACTCGGTTAAGAGATTTAGACTGTGTACAATGGTTAAATATGTAACAGTAAATGAACCACTTTAATACAACTTCAATTGCAGATAACAGATGAATATTCAGTCCATACAAATCCTTATGATCAATAATTCACTTCAGATTCAATACTGTATCAACTTACTATCCATCGATAACTACTCTTTGTAGCTTGGTAATTGCTCTGCAGCTTGGTTCTTACTAAATAGTATGATCAGAATGCATGAAAACCTTATTCACATGATAATCCTATAGCTTCTTCTTCTTCCCTTCCTTTTTCTTAAATAAATTTTTTTCTCTTATATACATGAGTAAATCATTTTCTTCTCCATCGTCAGATTTTGCCACTTAATCACATTCATAGATTTTTTCCCTTAAAACTTTCTCAGTACTTGTGTCAATAACATGTTTCAATTTTCT
The DNA here is from genome assembly GCA_027943335.1 of Chamaecyparis obtusa. Classification (NCBI taxonomy): domain Eukaryota; kingdom Viridiplantae; phylum Streptophyta; class Pinopsida; order Cupressales; family Cupressaceae; genus Chamaecyparis; species Chamaecyparis obtusa. The sequence goes on along the minus strand of BSBK01001523.1, from coordinate 692,464 downwards.
TTGTTAGATCTTCTTTGAATTTTGTCAACCGTTGATCTGTGTAACAAAATTTATCTATTACCTTGATGTTATACTATTGCTAGCTCATCAATCTTATCAGCTAAACTAATCATTTAATCCATTCTATCCTCCTCCATTAACAAAGAATGCATCAATGAACATTTCTCGGTTAATACTACAGTCGGTATACACTACACTCCGTCGATGTATACTAGAAATGCTTTATTTACCCACAACACTGCTTTGTGTCTTTCAGCTCTATACTTCATCATAGATGAATGCAACATAATGAAGTCAATATCATCAAGTCATAGACTCATCAACAAGTTAATCAATGTGTTCCTTATCCTCATCTGTCATGTGCATCTTTCCTCATGTAGATTTCTTTGTTCTTCATTTCTTTTCCACTTTTCTTCAGATGTCTCAGTGTAGTAACTTACGAGATAAGTGTTTTCAAGCTAGTTGACATCCATGACAACATAATACTGATTTAATCATATTACATATCTAATCAAAAACTCCTCAGTGATCTTTAATCATAGATTCTTCAATCATATTCCAAATCAGTTGTAGTCCAACAATCTCTCCCTTTGGCATTGATGGCAACTCAAGTAATATGAAATGTACCATACACATACCAAACATACATTCCATAACTTTGTGAACAAATGCTACAAGTCGAATAGACTTAATATGTTTAATCACTATGTTACTAAACCAACATTAAGTAATACAACTTTACCATTCTATAGTTGTAATCTTTTCAGTTCTTTTGTTCCACTCAGATTGTCTCTCCCTTAGATAGTTCTCATCAGTGCTTGTATTTTCAAACCTTTCAACCTCTTTCATATTGTTCATCTATCCCTTTCATTGTTGTAGATTCCTTTCATATTGTTCATCTCTCCCTTTGACAACAATGCCAAAGAAACAAATAAACAATCAGCTCTATAGTAACCAAGTAACTCTCTGTGGTGTTCAGTACTTCCTCTGTATCTTTGTATACTGATATCTCATCAGTTCAAGTGCTCAAACTTAATCACAACCTTGAACATGATTCAAAGTGTGAAATATGTTGCATCAACATGAATGATCTTCTAATAAAAATAGGCTGATGCAACATTCAGATCACCTTGGTGACTGATAGATAGGGGACGCACCCCAAGTCTAGTCCTCAAGTATTCAAATGTGTCCTTCGGTAGGGGCTTTGTTAAAATATCTGCAAGTTGTTCTTTAGATGTAAAAAATTCTAATTTAACTTACTTCTCTTGCACTTGTTCTCTTAAGTAATGATACTTAATAGATATATTCTTTGTCTTAGAGTGCATCACATGATTCTTTGAAATATTAATAGCACTAGTGTTGTCATAATATATAATCACCAAGTCAGTGATTACCTCATTCATTCCTTCCAATACTTATTTGATATATGCAATGTTTGAATAGTTAGTAGCAGTAACAACATACTCTACTTCAGTTGTAGACTGAGAAATACAAGCCTACTTTTTACTTGTCTAGGTTACAAGTCTTTCACCAAAGAAAAATGTTCCTCCGATGGTGCTTTTTCTGTCATCCACATTTCTAGCCCAATCAGCATCGGTGTAAAATTTCAGTTCAAACTTCCCTTCCTTAGAATACCATAATCTGTAATTCTCTATTTTCTTCAAGTATCTTAAGATCCTTTTTGTAGCTATCATGTGTGATTCTCTAGGGTTAGCAAAAAATCTTGCAACAATTCCCACAACATCTGTTATATCTGGCCTACTGTGAACTACGTACATTAACTTACCATTCATGGATCGGTAAAGTGTCTGATTTACCTTAGTAGTTTCATCCTCCTTTGTTAATTTGCATCCAATAGCCATCAGTTTTCCCACAAGTTTAGCATCTTCCATGCCAAATGTCTTCAGTACTTCCTTTATGTATTTAGATTGTGTGACGAATATGCCACCACTCTGCTGAATCACTTGTAGTCCAAGAAAGAACTTAATCTCTCCAAACATAGACATTTCAAATTCCTTTTGCATTTCATCAAAAAATGCCTTGCAAACAAGATCTAAGCCACCAAAGATAATACCATCAACAAATATTTCAGCAATGATAATAGTATCATCAGTATCACATTTCACATACAAATTGTTGTTTTCACTTGTTCTTACAAATCCAATACTTAACAAATAAGTATGCAGTCTTTCATACCATGCTCTCAGTGCTTTCTTTATTCCATATAAAGCTTTATGTAATCTACATACCATGTCTTTATTGTCAGGATCAACAAATCCTTCAGGTTGTTCAATGTAGACTTCTTCAAGTATACCATTCAAAAATGCTGACTTCACATCCATTTGATAGACTTTGAATTTCTTATGTGTAGTATATGCAAGTAGCATTCTAATTCCTTCTAATCTAGAAATAGGTGAAAATGTCTCACCATATTCAATGCCTTCTTCCTGTGCATATCCCGTGCATACTAATCTAGCTTTATTTCTTGTGACTTCACCATTTTCATTCAATTTATTCCTATATATCCACTTAGTACCGATAACATTCTTATCTTTTGGTTGAGGTACTAAGAACCAAGTTTTGTTCTTTTCTATTTGTTCTATTTCCTCTTTCATTGCATTAACCCATTCTTCATTCTCTAATGCAACTTTCACAGTTTTAGGTTCAAAGTCACAAATTAGACATGTACCTTGTCTTGTTTTGCTTTTGGTTTGCATTCTAGCATGTTTGTCTCCAATGACTTGTGTTTTAGGATGATATCTTCTAACAAAACTAGCCAAGACTTGATTTCTCCTTTCTTGTTCATCCTTCTCAAGGTCATTTCCTTGCTCGGTAGCTTCTTCATGTTCATCAGTTTGTGGTGCCTCTTGTACTACATTATTTCCCTGCTGACCAATTTTTACAGCTTGCGGTGTTGGTAGATACCCTGGATGTTCAATGTAAGTGAATCTACCATAGTCTTGCAGTTCCTTTGTACTTTCCTCTATGTACTTATCATCAAACTCATCAACATGAACATTAGTAGTTTCAACAATCTTATTTGTAGCATTATTCAAACATTTGTATGCTTTACTTGTAGTGGAATATCCAAGAAATATTCCTTCATCTCCTTTAGAGTCAAATTTTCCATTTCTCTCATCTTTCAAGATAAAGCCTTTAATTCCAAAAATTCTGAAATAACTAATAGTGAGTTTGTGTCCAAACCATAGTTCATAAGGTGTTTGGTTGGAGTCCTTCTTTAGTTTTACTTGGTTAAGAACATATACAGTTGTGCTGACAACTTCCCTCCAATATGTCTGAGAAACATTTTTCTGTATCATCAATGTTCTAGCACAGTCAATTATAGACCTATTCCTTCTTTCAATAATGGAATTTTGTTGAGGTGTTCTCGGTACTGATACCTGCCTCTTGATTCCATGCTCATTGCAAAATTTAGTAAATTCATCAGAGATAAATTCACCTCCTCTATCAGATCTTAAGCATTTTATTTCTTTTCCAGTTTCTTTCTCTACCTTAGCTTTATACCACTTAAACATTTTGAAAGCTTCAAATTTCTCTTTCAAGAACATAATAGTCATTAGTCTAGTATAATCATAAAAAAAAAGAATAAAATATCTATCACCAAAACAATTATGAGTTCTCATAGGACCACATAGATCGGTATGAACCAACTCAAGTATCTTCTTTGTTGAATAGTCTTTTCTTTTAAAACTAGACTTAGTCATCTTACCTTTCTAACATTCATGACACATGGCATGATCAGGTTTTGCCAAGTTAGGCAATCCTCTAACTCTTTTATTTCTACTAATCTTGATCATGTTGTCAAAGTTCACATGGCATAACCTTCTGTGCCACAACCAAGCATCTTCATCTTTTATTAACAAACAAGAAGACTGATCTATATCAAGATAGAATAGATTACCTCTAGATTGTGTACCAGTTCTGACAAGTCTTCCTCCATCATCATAAATCTTCACCTTTTTGCTCTCAAAAGCTAGTCGGTGGCCTGAATTGTTTAGTTGAGCCACACTTATCAGATTATAGTTCAGTCCATCTACCCAATATGCATTTTCACATTGTAATATGTCATTGATCATTAGTGAGCCTTTACCTCTTACAATACAAGGTGCATCATTTCCCATTCTCATAGATCCTCAATTATAATCAACAAGATGATCAAACTTCTCTACATCATCGGTCATATGATGTGTGCAGCCACTATCTATGATCCATGTATCATTTCTACTTACTTTAGAGATTAGTGTTGTCTCTTCATTTTTCTCTTCCTCTTCTGAGTCATCTTTAATAGACACAAATACATCTTCTATATCATCATCAGATTCAAATTTAGTTTCAATATCTTCAGCTATGTAACATACCTTTTTGCCTTTTTTGTCTTGGCTATCTCTGTTGTTCTGTCGGTAACCTTTGTTGACTCTTCTCCCATAGCTTCCTTTAGATTGGTCTTTGGATCTATCATCATCTTTCTTCTATGGACATCTAACAATGATGTGACTAACTTCTTTACAATTAAAGCATGGTAAAGGTAGCTTACCTCTATACCTTCCTTTTCCTTTTGGAAATCTTCTAGCCATAAGTGCTTCAAGCTCGTCAAGTTCATCATCAGTATTGTCATCACTATCACAATTTTTACTATTCTTGCTAGACTTTCCAATCTTCAGAGAAGACATGAAAGTGGATTCAATAGAAGGAAAAACATTGTTATCAAAATTGTTTAATTCAAAGGTCATAAGTTTACCAATCAGAGTGTCAAGAGTGAGGTTGGATGTAGCTCTTGTTTCATGAATTGCAGAAATCCTGATTACATAAACTGGTAGCAAAGTTCTGAGAATCTTGCTTATCACTGTTTCATCATCAATCACTCAATCAGATGCTCTAATAGCATGTACCACCTCTTTGAGTCTATTTGAATATTGGACAATGTTCTCACCTTCTTTCATTCTCATATCATCAAATCTACCTCTCAAACTTTTAGCTCGAGCTCTTTTGACATTTAGATCTCCACTGTAGATTTGTGCTAATTTATCCCACATTCCTTTGGCAGTTGTGCATGTCTTGATATCTTCAAGTTCAGCATTGGTACAAGTAGCAACAAGTTCCATCATAGTAATATTGTGTTCATGCTTATCCTTCAGTTGATCAATAGTTAGGGGACCAATGGGTGGTTGTATGTAGCCATTTTCCATCAGATCTAGTGTTGATTTCCAAATTTGAGATATGTGCAGCTTCATTTTGCTTTTCCATACTATGAAGTTCTCTTTCTTTAGTTTCAGTACTTCCCTCTTATACATCTTGAGACCTTTATGCTTAAGTCCTTACAACTCTATTCCAAGAAACACAGCTCTAATATCAATTGTTAGAATAACTGAGAGGGGGGGTGAATTAGTTATGCAATGTCCCAAAACAAAATGTATAATTCAAAACAATTTCTTCAATTTTTGCTCTTCGGTAAGCAATAATAACTCTCACTATCTGTGCTTTTATTGATTACCAGTATAATACTTATAACAATTTACCGATCAAATCTAACATGTAACATGAAAAGTATGATAACAAACATATATCACAATCAACACATAACACAAGAGATTTAACATGAAAACCCTGTAAAGGGAAAAACCACCTGGGACCGACAACCCAAAAATTGTTCACTCTTCTGAAGTGAGGTCGGTTAAGACCCAACCCTATTAAAGGTTACAAACACACTATCAGGTGTGACCTTTTTAGAGGATTTTAGACTAGAAGTTATCATCCAACCAACATTCACTATGGGGTTGACAAGATAACAATGTTCATTCTATGAATGATACATCATAAGACTTTCAAAGTCCACTTGGTTAAGAGATTTAGAGTGTGTACAATGGTTAAATATGTAACAGTAAATGACCTCCTTTAATACAACTTCAATTGTAGATTACAGATCAATATTTAGTCCATACAAATCCTTATGATCAATAATTTACTTTAGATTCAATATTGTATCAACTTAATGTCCATCGGTAACTACTCTCTATAGCTCGGTAATTCCTCTACAGCTCAGTTCTTACTAACCAGTATGATCAAAATGCATGGAAACCTTATTCATGTGATAATCCTCCAGCTTCTTCTTCTTCCCTTCCTTTTTCTTAAATAAATTATGTTCTCTTATATAGATGAGTAAATCATTTTCTTCTCCACCATTAGATTTTGCTGCTTAATCACATTCATAGATTTTTCCACTTAAAACTTTCTCGGTACTTGTGTCAATAACATGTTTCAATTTTCTCCGTTAGATCTTCTTTGAATTTTGTTAGTCGTTGATCTGCATAAAAAACTTTATCTATTACCTTGATGTTATACTCTTGCCAGCTCATCAATCTTATCAGCTAAACTAATCATTTAATTCATTTTGTCCTCCTCGGTTAACAAAGAATGTGTCGATGAACATTACTCAGTTAATACTATAGTCGGTATACACTACACTCGTCGATGTATACTAGAAATGCTTTATTTACCGACAACACTGCTTTGTGTCTTTCAGCTCTATACTTCATCATAGATGAATGCAACATAATGAAGTCAATATCATCAAGTCATAGACTCATCAACAAGTTACTCAGTGTGTTCCTTATCCTCATTTGTCATGTACATCTTTCCTCTTGCAGATTTCTCAGTTCTTCATTTCTTTTCCACTTTTCTTTAGATGTCTCAATGTAGTAACTTACATGATTAGTGTTGTCAAGCTAGTTGACATCAATGACAACATAATACTGATTTAATCATATTACATATCTAATTAGAAACTCCTCTGTGATCTTTAATCATAGATTCTTAAATCAGATTCCAAATCAGTTGTAGTCCAACAGGATGCGGATCCAGGATTGGCAGACATGTTGAGACTACTTGCTACTAGATTGGAAGTTGTTGAAATAGCCCAAAGAAGAGGAAGACATCTTGAAGATGTTAGTGTTGATGAAATTGAGGAAGAAAAATCTGATGTAGAACCTACATCGGTGATGGATCAAGGTGAGAAAATATTATTGAAGGCTTTAACAAATCTAAAGTCTACACCATACTTTAAACCTCATGAGTATAGTGGAAAATTGGATTCTGATGAATTGGTGGACTGGATCACCAAGATGGAAAAGTACTTTCAATATGAAAATGTTCACAAGGAAAAGAAGGTGAAAATTTCAAGCAAAAAGTTGAAAAGTCATGCATCCTTGTGGTGGGAACATCTACAGTTGGACAGAAAGAGGAAAGACAAAAAAATAAAGGCATGGAATAATATGGTGAATAAATTGAAAGGAAAGTTCTTACCTTGTGATTATTAGATTAACCTAGTTAGGAGAATGCAAAGTTTGAGGTAGAAAGATAGATCGGTAAAAGAATATACTAAAAAATTCTATATCTTAGATATTAGATCTTGACATGATGAAGATGATGCCAAAAGAATTGATAGGTACCTATGTTAGAAAGTAAAGACCACCAAGTTAACTAAGAGGGGGGGGTGAATCAGTTATTTGATAATTAAACCATTTAATAACTTCAACAGCTTTAAATGATATAATCAATGCAGTAACCAACCATAGGAAGATAATCACACACAATGACACAATAACACAAGATATGTTAACTAGGGAACCTCTTGATCAAAGAGTAAACCCCAGTGGGAATGATGCCCACAAAATGATGCACTAATATGAAAGTTCCTTGTGAAAGGATGGACCCTGTTAGGAGTCTTATGAAATACATTCAGTACATATGAATCTCTGTTAGGAGATTTTGAATCCCTGTTAAAAGATTCTAACCCTGTTAGGAGTTATGGAAGACAAAAGGACCCACTGCCCAAATAGCTTCAAGGAAAGATCTTTGAACTAACTATGTTAGGAATGAATGCTAAAGCCTTTGGTAGTCATTTTTTAGCAGTGGCTCTTGCATTCATGACTATGATTGTCATTGACGTCAACACAATGATATTCTGGAGTTTACCAGAAAAGCAGACACAATTTTGTTTTGCGCACATGTTATATTGTAGATTGAGTTATGTGTAGTTGATGGTATCTTATTTTTTGTGTTATTAGCCTATGGTTAAGAGCACAAAAATAAATTCATTTATTCATGAAAGTTATAAGCATTTTGGTGGAAGCAGTATTCTAGCAGTATTCCTGTGTAGCAGTTTTTGGTAATCGGAGGATATCTCCTAATCGGGATGAAAACTGATTCTGTGTAGTTAAAGGGAAGTTTGAGACTCATTGGTGGTGATGTGGTTCACAGTGAAAAAATTGAGGTCACATGATTGGAAAGTTATTGTATCTGGAAGCTGACAGTTTTATGTAATTTTGATGTAGCATCTTGAAATTATTATTTTGTATTTGCATACCGACTCATTTGTAATTATTTGAGTGTGGTATAAAGGAAGGAATTTTTTCCTTGTTATGAGAGGATTGTAAGAGTTTTAATATGAATTTGTGAAATTTGTGATGCTAATGTATGCATGAAGTGAAGAAAAGAGCTAATTCAGTGATGAAGGAAGACTTGCAAAGTATAGAGATCTAGATTTGCGATCTTCTAGAAGAGAGTGTGGTTTTCACATAGTGTGAAGGAGGTAACATATTTCATATTATTCTATTGAATAATCCTAAGATCTATTGGACAGTGAGTTCAAAGATCTTGCCTTGAAGCTATTTGGGTAGTGGGTCCTTCTATCTTCCATAACTCCTAACAGGGTTAGAATCCTTTAACAGGGATTCAAAATCTCCTAACAGAGATTCATATGTACTGAATGTATTTCATAAGACTCCTAATAGGGTCCATCCTATAACAAGGAACTTTCATATTAGTGCATCATTTTGTGCATGTCATTCCCACCGGGGTTTACTCTTTGATCAAGAGGTTCCCTAGTTAACATATCTTGTGTTATTGTGTCATTGTGTATGATTATCTTTCTATGGTTGGTTAATGCATTAATTATATGGTTTAAATCTATTGAAGTTAATGTTGATAAATGGTTTAATTATCAGATAACTGATTCAACCCCCCCCCTCTTAGTTATCTTGGCAGTCTTTACTTTCTAATAGTTGGTATCAGAGCGACAAGTCCTTGAAAGAGAAGTTTAACAACTTAAGGAGATCTATGGCAAATTTCAAGAAAGAAAGCCCTAAGTTTCATGGAGTAAATTTTGATAGCTGGAAAGAAAAGATGAAAACACATCTCTTGTGTTTAGGACCAAGTTATTGGTTGATTACAAAGAATGAAAGGACTATAATTGAAGAAGACAATCTTGAAACAAGTTCTAAAGATGAGGTAGATCTATTTATGTGTAACATACTTGCAAGAGAAGCACTTTTATCAGCACTTTTGGAGAATGAATATAGTCAGGTAAAAGGTTTAACTAAATCTCATGATATTTGGAAAGCTTTACATTCAACTTTTGAAGGTGATGAACATGCAAAGAAAGCTAGGTTACATAATTGGATTTGTGCATTTGAAGACATAAGAATGATGGAAGATGAATCTGTTAGAAGCTATATTGGTAGGATGTCAGAAATTGTTGTAGGAATAAAGTCTTGTGGAGGTTAAAAGACATAGAATGAAGTAATATGGAATATTTTGAGAACATTGACACCGATATTTAGGAAGACTACACAAATGATTGAACAAGTGATACTTTGTACACCAAAATTTTCAAGAGAGACTCTTCTTGGAAGATTGGAAGCAGTAGAGATGAATTTGAGATAATCAGGAGAACTACCTAGAGTGGAGACAACATTCAGTGCTCTTAGCATCAAACCTACTTTGTCTCGAAGTAAAAGTGTGAATGGAGATTATGCCAGTAGTAGCAGATCCAAATCTGCTGAAGATAAGAAGATTGAATAAGTTATTGCCTTGCTTGTGAAAAAAGAACCATATTGTAAGAAAATATTTAAATGTTGGACATGTCAAGAATATGGTCATTTTGCATCTAAGTGTCCTAAGAGAGTTAAGAAGTATAGAAACAATTTTAAGCCTATAAGCTCTAAAGAATGTTATTATGCAAATGATGAAGAAATTGAAGCAGGAATTGAAAGACATTTGAGTGATAGTGATAATGATAACTTTGATGACATAGGATTTGTAGCAATTAAGGAAGAAAGTTCTAAATCTGATATTAAAGAAGAAAAAGCCTTAGTTTCCCAAGTTGAAAAGAAAGTTGATTGGATTATAGACAGTGGTTGTTCACATCATATTGATGGAATATGGATGAAGTGACTGAGAGGGGGGCGGGGGTGAATCAGTCAACCATAAAACACTTCACAATTAATTCTTTCTAGATCCCTTAGGATATCTTAAAAAGGTTATCTATTTTAGCACTCGGTAAATAGATTGCAGTAACTTTGAAGATGCAGAAAGTATTAGCAAAATTATCTTTTAGATATTCATCAGCACTGGTGTATGATTAAGATAGCAATTAAGAACACAAGAGACACAAGATTTAACATGGAAACCCAATATGGGAAAAACCACCAATGTATCTAGATACTGATTTTCACTTTTCTGAAGTGATGCCCGATTAGAAGCCAACCCGGTAAAAGGTTACAAAACACACTGTTAGGTGTGACCTTGTTAGAGGATTTAATCACCCTGCTAGGAGTGGCCTGGTAAGAGGTCTTGAAAACAATTCAATGGAATTGTCACCGTGTTAGAGGATTTACAATATGGTTGTTAAACCAACTTGGTTAAGAGATTTAGAATTCACTGTTACAATGATAAGAAGGTAACAATGAAAAATGACCTGTATAATAATGCAACTACCTTGCTGATTACAGATCTCTATTTTGCATATGTGTGATCCTTCCTGATCGAATAAATCTCTGCTGCACCTTAAGGATATCTGAATATCCTTCACAAATTCGCACACACCTTTCCTGCCTTTTCTTCTGTAAATCTTCTGGCTGTATATCTCCTTTTATTTTTCACATTTGACCTTATATTTATATGATTTTAGATTTGTCAAATCGACATTATTTAGTATAACAGTCGGCTAAATTAAGCAAACTCTTTTTGCAAAAATCCTTCAAGGGCCAATAGTGCTCAGTGACCATAACTTTCTACAATATTTTGGAGACCGAGGGAACTCGGTAAACATAGACAATCTTTCGATAACTGACTGAACTCGGTAAACACTGAATTTCTTTTGATAACTGACTGAACTTGGTAAATACTAAATTTCCTTTGATAACCGAGTGGACTCGGTAAATGCTGAATTTCCTTTGATAACCGAGTGGACTCGGTAAATGTTGAATTTCCTTTGATAACTGAGTGGACTCGGTAAATGCTGAATTTCCTTTGATAACCGAGTGGACTCGGTAAATGCTAAATTTCCCTGTCTGGCAGACCGACTGAGCTCGGTAGGAACTTATTGCTGCAGACTATGACATTGTGTGACATCAAAGACAATACATAATTTGAGTAGAAATTTCCTTCAGACAATTGTTTCCAACAATCTCCCTCTTTGGCATTGATGGCAACACAATATGTCATAGCATAAGAAATTTGAAAGAGTTAGCTCGGTTCAGATTCAAATCTCCCTCTGTCAGCAAACTTCCTTTATCCTGAAAATTCTTCCTTCTGACTATTGAAATTTTTTTGAAGTAATAGAAAAGACATAGCAAACACTCCCTCTTTGACAACACATGCCAAAGACAATTCACATATTACCGGTGTAAATTAATGTACCTCAAGTATTGATTCATATGCAATGATTCCTTGAATATGCTGCATCAACTAGTTGATTTTCAATCATGTTCTGGTTGATGCATCACTAAAACTGTATTTAGTGAGCCTCGGATAGGGGAATGACCCCTAACTTACCTCTTAGATACACAAATGCATCCTTAGGTAATGGTTTGGTAAAAATGTTTGCAATTTGTTCTTTTGTATTAATATATTCTAATCTGATTTCCTTGTCCTGCACCAATTCTCTGACAAAGTGATATTTAATAGCAATGTGCTTGGTTTTGGAATGCATCACTGGATTCTTCGAAATGTTTATTGCATTGGTATTGTCACAAAATATAACAACTGGTTCTTTGATTTCAACCTTCATACCTTCCAATAACTGTTTAAACCAAACAATATTTGAATAGTTTACTATAGCAGCAACATATTCTGCTTCAGCTGTGGACTGAGATGTGCAATTTTGCTTTTTACTAGTCCAGGATACCAGTCTTTTTCCAAGAAAAAATGCTCCACCACTTGTGCTTCTTCTGTCATCAATGTTTCCTGCCCAATCAGCATCAGTAAACACTTTTAAGTCTAGATTGCCTCCAAATTTATACCACAAACCATATTCTTCAGTTCCTCTTAAGTATCTTAAGATTCTTTTGATTGCCATCATATGATTTTCCTTAGGTTTTGCTGAGAATCTAGCTACTATACCGACTGCTAAGGCAATATCAGGTCTTGTATGTACTACATACTGTAATTTTCCAATCATAGATCGGTATAGGGTCTGATCAACTTCTTTTGAATCATCATTTTTGGTAAGTTTCAGTCCAGTACACATGGGTGTACCAACTAGTTTTGAATCGTCCATACCAAACTTCTTAAGTATTTCCTTAATGTATTTAGATTGAGTAATGTATATACCATTCTTGCTTTGCTGAATTTGAAGACCAACAAATAATTTTATTAAACCAAACATAGACATTTCAAATTCTTTGTTCATTTGCTCTAAAAATTCTTTGCACTGATCCTCATTCCCTGTAAATATAGTATCATCTACAAATATTTCTACCAATACAATTTTGTCATCCGGTCCTTCTTTAATATACAGATTGCTTTTATCATTGGCTCTTTTGAAATTAATCTGAATCAAATAGTTATGGAGTCTTTCATACCATGCTCTAGGAGCTTGTTTCAAACCATACAGTGCTTTGTGTAACCTGCAGACCATGTCATTTTTATCTAGATCAACAAAACCTTCAGGTTGTTCAATGTAGACCTCTTCATCAAGAATTCCATTGAGAAATGCAGATTTTATATCCATCTGATATACCTTAAATCCTTTGTGTGCTACATAAGCAAGTAGAGTTCTTACACCTTCTAATCTTGCAACAGGAGCAAAAGTTTCTCCATAATCTATACCTTCTTCTTGAGAATAACCTTTACATACCAGTCTAGCTTTGTTTCTAGATACTTGACCATCTTCATTCAACTTATTCCTGAATACCCATTTTGTTCCAATTACATTCTTATCTTTAGGTCTAGGTACAAGAGTCCATGTTTTGTTCTTTTGTATTTGTTCTAATTCTTCATTCATTGCTTCAATCCAACTTTCATTTTCCAATGCATCTTTGATATTTCTAGGTTCAAAGCCAGTAAGCAGACATGTACCTTTTAGCTTGCTTCTTGTCATAGTACCATCTGATTTGTTTCCAATAATTTGATCTAGTGTATGATGTGTTTTGACATATTTGGCTAGTATAGGTTCCTTGCCTTTTGAATGATTCATGTCGTTGTCTTCTAGGATCTCTTCTTCAGGTTGCTCGGGCTCGGTAGATATTTACTTGATAACTTCAGGCTGAGAGTCAGTCTAAATTTCTTCCTGGGACTCGGTTTGAACTTCTTCCTGTGACTCGGTTTGTGACTCGGTAACTGTGCTCGGCTCGGTAGATATAGTTTCCTTATTGATAGTTATGTCTGCCAATGTTTTAGGTTCAATATAAATGAATCTTCTGTAGTTCTTAGGTTCCCTTTTGCTTTCTTCTTCAGTCTTTTCTGCAAACTCATCAAATTTTACATGTATACTTTCTATGACTTTGTGAGTAGATAAGTTCAGACATTTGTATGCCTTGCTTTTGCTAGAATATCCTAGGAATATTCCTTCATCACTTTTCACATCAAATTTATTTCTTCTGGATTCTTTTAAGATATAACACTTGCTACCAAATATTTTCATGTAACTTACATTGGGTTTATAGCCATACCATAATTCATAAGGAGTTTTGAATGTGTCTTTCTTCAATTGTACTCGGTTCAAGGTATGAACTGCAGTGCTGATAGCTTCCTTCCAGTACTTTATAGCGATGTTCTTTTCTATCATTAGAGTCCTTGCACAATCCATAATAGATCTATTTCTTCTTTCTGCTATTCCATTCTACTCAGGAGTTCTAGGAGCTGATACCTGTCTTTTGATTCCTCTTTCAATGCAAAAGTTGTTAAAATCATGGGAGATGAATTCACCACCTCTGTCTGATCTTAAGCATTTCAATGTTTTCCCTGTTTCCTTTTCCACTCTTGCTAAGTACCATTTGAACTTTTCAAATGCTTCTGATTTTTCTCTTAAATACATGACAGTCATCATTCTAGAATAATCATCAATGAAAAGAATAAAGAATTTATCTCCAGTATAGCTTTGTATTCCAATAGGTCCACATAAATCAGTATGCACAATTTCCAAAATTTCTTTAGACTGATAGTTCTTACTCTTGAAACTAGTTTTACTCATTTTGCCAATCTGACAATTCTTACATAGACCAGTATCAGGTTTCTTCAAAGTAGGAATGCCTCTAACCTTCTTGAATTTGCTCATTTTTATCATGTTATCAAAATTCACATGACATAACCTTTTGTGCCATAGCCAAATTTCTTCTATTTGAGAAATAAAGCATGAATATTCACTGAGATTAAGATAAAATAAGTTACCTTTTGTTTGTTTGCCTGATCCAATGAGTTTTCCTTTTTCATCCAGCAGTCTTGCTTGACCATTCATGAATTCAACCTTGAAACCAATGTTGATTAGCTGTGCTACACTTAGAAGATTATGTTTTAGTCCTTCACCCCAATAAGCATTATCACATATGAGTTCTTTGGTTAATGAGATTCTTCCTTTTCCTTTTATACAAGGTTCATTGTTTCCAAATCTTACATTACCACTATCACAGTCTTCTAGATATTCAAATTTTGTCTTGTCACTAGTCATGTGGTGTGAACATCCACTATCTATTATCCATATATCATTTTTGCTTATATGAGAAATAAGTGCCATCTTATCTTCATCATCATCAGATTCATCTTTTATAGCAATAAAGACAATTTCTTCTTCACTATCATCAGAATCTTTAGCCATAAAACATGTTTTCTTACCTTTATCCTTGAATGATTTGAAATTCTTTTTGCCATAGTACTTGTGACTTTTCTTCTCTTCCTTGACTTGCTTGTTTGGGCACCTAGCTGCAATATGTCCAATTTCTTCACATGAAAAATAGATTAAAGGAGTTTTACCTTTATATTTACCTTTCCCTCTAGAGTACTTCTTTGTAAGTAATGCTTCTACAATTTCAAGATCACTATTAGAACTTTCTTCTGATACTTCTTCACTTTCTAACTGAACTTCTTTAATTTTCTTGTTCTTCTTTAGTGAAACCTTGGCCTCAAATGCTGATTCAATATTTTTGGAACTAGGAACATAGTTGTCATAGTTGTCTAATTCAAAGGCTGTCAATCTTCCAACTAAAGCATCCAGAGTTATATTGTGGTTTGTTTCACATCTTCTTTCTTGAATAACTGATACTCTTATTGCATAGATAGGGAGTAACATTCTAAGTACCTTACTTATAATAGTTTCATTTGAGATTGTTCCTCCAGAAGCTCTAATTGCACTTACACTTGCTTTGATTCTTTCAACATATTTTGCAATATTTTCATCTTCCTTCATATTCATCTTGTCAAACTGTCCTCTTAGGCTTTCTGCTTTGGCTCTTTTCACATTTGCATCACCACCATATATTTTCTTCAGTGCCATCCACATTTCATAAGCAGTAGTGCATTCTTTAATATCATCAAATTCTTCATAGCTGAGAGCAGATGCAATGTCTATCATCATGGTGTTGTGAGTCTTTTTATCTGCAATGTCTTCAACAGTTAATGCGCCATTAGGAATTGTGTATTCTTCATCAATGTATTTGCATCCTGAATCACCAATGGAAGCCAGATGAAGTCACATGAGACCTTGCCATGATGAAAATTTATCTCTGTTGAGCTTTGGAATTTCCCTCTTGTAAGACATCCTGATCTTTAGCTTAGGTCCTTGAAACCCTTCCTGCAAGCACCAAAATCTCTAATACCAATTGATGGAATATGGATGAAGTGACTAAGAGGGGGGGGTGTGAATCAGTCAACCATAAAACACTTCATAATTAATTCTTTCTAGATCCCTTAGGATATCTTAAAAAGGTTATCTGTTTTAGCACTCAGTAAATAGATTACAGTAACTTTGAAGATGCAGAAAGTATTAGTAAAATTATCTTTTAGATATTCATCAGCACTGGTGTATGATTAAGATAGCAATTAAGAACACAAGAGACACAAGATTTAACGTGGAAACCCAATATGGGAAAAACCACCAATGTATCTAGATACTAATTTTCACTTTTCTGAAGTGATGCCCGGTTAGAAGCCAACCCAGTAAAAGGTTACAAAACACACTGTTAGGTGTGACCTTTTTAGAGGATTTAATCACGCTGCTAGGAGTGGCCTAGTAAGAGGTCTTGAAAACAATTCAATAGAATTGTCACCTTGTTAGAGGATTTACAATATGGTTGTTAAACCAACTCGGTTAAGAGATTTAGAATTCACTGTTACAATGATAAGAAGGTAACAATGAAAAATGACCTGTATAATAATGAAATTGCCTTGCTGATTACAGATCTCTGTTCTACATATGTGTGATCCTTCCTAATCGAATAAATCTCTGCTGCACCTTAAGGATATCTGAACATCCTTCACAAATTAGCACACACCTTTCCTGCCTTTTCTTCTGTATATCTCCTTTTATTTTTCACATTTGACCTTATATTTATATGATTTTAGATTTGTGAAATCGAAATTATTTAGTATAATTTTCAGCTGAATTAAGCAAACTCTTTTTTCAAAAATCCTTCAAGGGCCGACAGTGCTCAGTGACCATAACTTTCTACAATCTTTCAGAGACTGAGGGAACTCGGTAAACATCGACAATCCTTCGATAACCAACTGAACTCGGTAAACACTAAATTTCCTTTGATAACCGACTGAACTCGGTAAATGCTGAATTTCCTTTGATAATCGAGTGGACTCGGTAAATGCTGAATTTCCTTTGATAATTGAGTGGACTCGGTAAATGCTGAATTTCCTTTGATAACCGAGTGGACTCGGTAAATGCTGAATTTCCCTGTCTGGCAGACTGATTGAGCTCGGTAGGAACTGATTGCTGCGGACTATGACATTGTGTGACATCAAAGACAATACATAATTTGAGTAGCAATTTCCTTCAGACAATTTTTTCCAACACATATGACTGGTGATAAAGGAAAATTCATAAAGTTTAACAATTATGATGGAGGAGTTGTTAGAGTTGGTAACAATGCACCTTATTTGATTAAAGGTACAAGATCTATTACTCTTGATGGAAAGACTAATACTAATGATGTTTACTTTGTTGATGGATTGAAACATAATCTTTTGAGTGTTGGATAGTTAGTGGATAAGGGATATCAAGTTTGGTTTACTAAAAAAACCTGTGTGATTAAGGATAAAGATGGAAATCTAATTGGAACTGGATCTAGAACTAGAGGTAATATATTTCAGTTGAACCCTACTGAGATGACATGCTTGATGACTAAGATTGATGATAGTTGGTTATGGCATAGAAGGTTTTGTCATATAAACTATGATAATATTGTGAAAGTAAGTTCTATACTTGCAGTAAGAGATTTACCTAAGATTATGAAGCCTACTAACATGATTTGCAAAGAATGTGTGATGGCTAAGCAGAAAAGGAGTTCATTTCCTAGAAAGAAGTTCACATCTACAGAAAAGTTGGAGATTGTTCATACAGACTTGAGTAGTCCTACTAGGAATAGAGGATTCTGTTAGCACTCTAAAAAAATTTCATGTCCCTACCATGTTTTTTCTAGTCCCTACAATTATTTTTATGTCCCTGGCTTTGAACCCTTGCAAAAAATTCATAAATCTAGCCGTTGTGTTCAAAAACCCTAGGAATGCCTTGCCCTATTCTAATTTGTCTTTACCTTTTTCAGGCCCCTTACGTGATCCAAAATGCATGTGTGCATTGCTTTTCCCCAATTTGTCACTTGTTCGCTTAATCCTTGGTGGTCAGTTTTAAACTTTTGGCGATTCAATGAACATTTCAGTCCCACATTCTCTAAGTTCCTCGGTGGTTAGCTTTTTCTCTCAATGATTACGTGAACACAGTGTTCATGTAATCTCTTATTATTAGGCAGTTATGTCTTAGCATCAGGTGACTTGGCATGGTAGTTTCTTTTCTTTAGTCACATGTTCATGTGGTCTCTAGGCCCAAGCTTTCTAACACCATCTCGATCTAATGGTGGTCGTATGTTTTCATGAGATGTGTCAGAGCTATGCACTTTTGCGATGGCCATTGATTTTCTTTATGACATGGTGCTTCAAACAGGTGGGTTCAAAGTGACTCATATGCATAGATGGTAGACTTTGATTGGTCCACGGGTGAGTGACTGGATATGCTATCAGTGGGACCTAGTTTTCAGCTTGTTAGAGGGTCTTGACCCTGTCAGAGAATCGACAAACGGCGTAAGTTCTTATCAAATTTGTCAGAGGCTTGAGATTATGCACTAGCCATTGATTTCATATCCTGTTAGAGGGTTGTCAGAGTAGGGAGAGATTATCCATTTGATGGTGGGTGTGTAATCTGATGGAATCTTGGAGGTCTATGTGAAGATGAGATGGCTGTCGATCTTCTTAATCTAGGCCTAGTTAATTTCTCAGTCTTTTTAGTGGTTCTGACAAATGCTTTCTTGGTTCATTGGTTCATGTGATGTTTTAGTGAAAGGTCTAGTGACTTAGCGATTTGGTGAATAGTGTTTGCTTAATAGCTAAATGAATTGGCAAAAAGGTAAAACATTTGGTGAATAGGCACTAACCTTTTGTTGCCAATTCACTAAATATAGGACCGAGGTTGAATGTTTTCCTTTAGTCACTAGGTTGTGGAGTTAAAGATGGGTTAAGGTTTTCTTTCCATAGATAGGAAAAAGCATTGTCGCATTGTCAGTAGGAGTAAACTCAAGGGTAGCGGTTGAGTTAAGACTTAAAGCCTGGGAAGAGGAAAGATCTGACGGTCATGATATAAAGTTGATCTAGATTTAAATGTCGATCACTGAATTGCTACTGGCACTTGAATGTGACCGTTGTAATTCAAATTCAAATTTTTGAGGGTTTCTCAGTTTTAGAAAGGACTAAAATTCAATGTAAAAGTGACTGGAGCTGGTAAGAGATGGTTTTTTTGCTATTACAGTGTGGTCCAAGGTGTGTCGTGATCATCTGCAGGGGTCTGTAGTATGTTTTTTGTGCTTGAGGCATGCTGCAGGTGGCCAAATAGGTTGACAAATTTGAATTTTCATGATTTGTAGTACTTTCCTAGAGATCTATCATAAGTGCAAATCTTTCTCAGGCATGGCCAACTAGTTTTCATGTCTTATATTTGATTTGTGACCATTTCTAATGGGTTTAGTGGTTGAAACCATAACCCTAGTCATCCATAGCTTGTTGCAACTTGTTTTGGGTTTCCAAGGTGACTAGTGGTGGTATATATTGCTGAATTTTTTACTGAGTGCAGGTTCCAAAACTTTCTTTTGGTCCCTAGTTGTTGATGGTATTATACTAAGTAAGGAGAGCCTAGATTTTGGGTCTGTTTCTTTGGCATTTTTTTATTTGATAATGTATTGATTCTGCAAGTCTCAATGAGAATATAGTTGAATTCCAATCTCATAGTGGTGTATGTCTTTTTGTTTTGTTCTTGAGCTCATATATGTTAACTTCATAAAGTGGGTTAGTATATGGTAAACAAAGAGTATTTTGAGATTATCTTTAAGTTCCTAACAAAGTTATGATTAAATTATTTCAGGTAGTCTCAGTGAGTTCATGGCTTGATAAGAATTTGATGTCCTAATATGTGAGTGAGAGGGATAATAGGCAAAGCACTTATCCTGAATTCAATTGTGTTTGAGTTAAGGTCTTTAGTTGATGTATACTATTAGGTGACTCTATGCCCTGGTTAAGGCACTGATCCTTTCTCTAGAGGTAGTCCATCATCATCAATCACACACACACATTCAAATGTTAAAATCTTCAATCAATTACTAAGGGGTATAGTTGTATATTATTTTGTGATTCCTTTGAAGAAGTGAATCAAGGGTACACCCACCTGAGCATTAAGGCTCAAAGTGTAGAAGGATCTCTTTTGATCCTTGTTAATTAGACCTCTTCCTTGTAGACTCTAAAGTGGTGATAGAGTCAAAGTTATATTAAAGTTATCCATCAAAGTATAAATCTGCAAGTTGAAGATCAAAGGGAACTCCCAACATATTCTATGGAGAAAGGTATTTTATGATTCTTGTTGATGATTTTACAAGAATGATGTGGATTGCATTTTTCAAAGAAAAATATGAAGCATTTGATAAGTTTAAGGTCATGAAAAATAAAGTTGAGAATGAATCAGGAATGAGGATTAAATGTTTGAGATCCGATAGAGGTGGAGAATTTACATCTAAAGAGTTTAACACTTTTTGTGAAGTAAATGGTATTACGAGACAATTATTAGCCCCTAGAAGACCTGAACAAAATGGTATTGTAGAAAGAAAGAATAGATCAGTGACTGAAGTAGCTAGAGCTATGTTATTTGAAGGTGATTTGGCAAACACATTTTGGAGAGAAGTAGTGAATACAATATTATATACAATGAACAGAGTACAAATCAGAGCAGACATAGACAAGGCACCTTATGAATTTTGGTTTGGACATGCACCCTCAGTTAAGTCCTTTAGAATTTTTGGAAGCAAATGTTATATTAAGAGAGATGATGATATAGGAAAGTTTGATCCTAGAAGTGATGAAGGAATTTTTCTTGGATATTCTTTGAAAAGAAAAGCATATAGATGTTACAATAAGAGAACTAAAACTATTGTTGAAAGTGCGAATGTAAAACTTGATGAGAAGTGTAAAATTTAGGAAATAATGCTTGATTATGAATCTAATGAAGGAACTAACCCTCAGCCTAACATTGAAACTACTGAACAATTTTTTGAGACCGACAGTGAATTGTTGAATGAAAGTCATGCTGAAGAATCTAGAGAAGAATCTATAGTTGAAGGAAGATCAGTAACTATGACACCTAATAGGTATATATCAAGACATCAACCTATTGAGCAAGTTATTGGAAGTTTGGATAAAGGAGTTATGACTAGAAAGAAGGTACATTTATGTTTGATTTCTCAAATTGAACCTAAGTCTACTAATGAAGCTTATGAAGATGAACATTGGATTAAAGCTATAAAAGAAGAATTGGATCAGATTGAAAAGAACAAGACATGGGAATTGGTCCCTAGACTTAAAGACAAAAATGTGATTGGAACTAAATGGGTATTCAGGATCAAGATGAATGAACAAGGAGAAGTAATTAGAAACAAAGCAAGATTAGTATGTAAGGGATACTCATAGCAAGAAGGATTGACTATGAAGAGACTTTTGCCCCTGTGGCAAGACTTGAAGCAGTAAGAATATTTTTGTCTTATGCATCATTTAATAAATTCAAAGTGTATCGAATGGATGTGAAGTTAGCATTTCTGAATGGTGAATTAGAAGAAGCCTACATTGAGCAGCTTGAAGGTTTTCCTTTGACTCAAGAAGGAGACATGGTATGTAAACTAAAGAAAGCATTGTATGGACTAAAGGAAGCACCTAGAACTTGGTATGCTAGATTGGATAAGTATTTGTTAAAATTGGGATTTACAAAAGTAACAGTTGATAGTAACTTATACACAAAAGAAATTGAGAATGGATTGTTAGTTTTGATTATTTTTGTTGATGACATTATTTTTGGAGGAGAAGATGAAGCTAGTGACAAATTTGCTGATGAAATGAAGATAAAATTTGAAATGACTATGATTGGAGAAATGAAATACTTTTTGGGATTATAGATAACATAAAATAAAGATGGTATCTTTATAAGTCAGACAAAGTACTTGAATGATTTGTTGAAAAGATTTGGTATGGAGAATTGTAAACTAGTTGGAACACCTATGGTTATAGGACATAAACTATCTACTAAAGATGAGACACCAGAAGTTGAGCAAAAGAAATATAGATCTATGTTTAGTGGATTGCAGTACTTGACAGACACTAGACCAGATATACAACATTCAATTGGAATGGTAGCAAGATTTCAAGATGAACCTAGAGAGTCACATTATGGAGCAGTAAAAAGGATATTGAGATATCTTAGAGGCACAATGGACTATGGACTGTGGTATGAAAATTTTGATGATTTTACCCTATGTGCATATACTGATGCTGATTGGGGAGGCAGTGTTGATGATAAGAAAAGCACCAGTGGTGGAGCCTTTTTTCTTGGAGGAAGATTAGTTTCTTAGTTGAGAAAAAAGAAAAATTGTATCTCACAGAGTACAACAGAAGCAAAATATGTACCAGCAGCAAACAATTATAATCAGATAATTTGGATGAAGCAGATGTTGATGGACATTGGAATCAAGTTTGATGAGCCTGTTGCCATATATTGTGACAATACAAGTACAGTTAGTATGTCTAAGAATCTAGTTTTATATTCTAAAACAAAGCATATAGAGATCAAGTATCATGTTGTAAGAGAGAAAGTTGCAGATAAAGAAGTCAGATTGGAGTACATAAGCACAAAGGAGTAGATAATAGATATATTTACTAAGCCTTTTCCTAAGGATACATTTGAGTATCTGAGAGGTATGCTTGGGGTTATTCCCCAACCTAATTTTGAGTAATGATGTAGTTGGTTGCATCCATCTAGTGGTTTGTGGCCCTATCTATTTTCTAGATTGGATGTTGGTACTTCCTCTATGGGGGAGTATGTGTATCTGAGCTGAGTCATTAAGGACTCTTGTGAATGTATTTTCTAAATAGTATCTTTTGACATTGAGCTATTGTTTGACGTAGTGATATAATTTCTATCATTGATGTCAATGGGGGGAGAATCATGAAAAACATTGAGGAACTACATTTTTTGGAGAGATAGAATAGGATAATGAAGCAAGATTTGATTGATGATGAGAAGCAATGCAGTTGAGTAGCAGTGATTGGATTTTTGGAACATTGGATATTTTTCATCTATGTTTTCATCAATTCCAATGGGTGAGATTGTTAGGAATGAATGATGAAGCCTTTGACAGTCATTCTATAGTAGTGGTTGTTGCATTCATGACTATGATTGTCATTGATGTCAACACAGTGATATTCTGGAGTTTAGTAGAAAAGTAGGCATAGTTTTGTTTTGCACACATGTTATATTGTAGATTGAGTTATGTGAAATTGATGGTATGTTCTTTTTTGTGTTATTAGCCTATGGTTAATAGCACAAAAATAAATTTATTTATTCATGAAAGTTATAAGCATTTTGGTGGATGCAGTATTCTGGCAGTATTCTTGAGTAGCGGTTTTCGGTAATCGGAGGATATCTCCTAACCAGGATGAAATATGATTCCATGTAGTTAAATAGAAGGTTGAGACTCATTGGTGGTGATGTGGTTCATAGTGCAAACTTTGAGGTCACACGATTGGAAAGTTATTATATCTGGAAGCCAACAATTTTATGTAATTTTGATGTAGCATGTTGAAATTATTATTTTGTATTTGCATGCCGACTCATTTGTAATTATTTGAGTGTGGTATAAAGTAAGGAATTTTTTCCTTATTATGAGAGGATTGTAAGAGTTTTAATATGAAGTTGTGAAAGTTGTGATGCGAATGTATACATGAAGTGAAGAAAAAAGCTAATTCAGTGATGAAGGAAGACTTGTGAAGTACAAAGATCTGGATTTGTGATCTTGTAGCAGAGAGTGTGGTTTTGGCATAGTGTGAAGGAGGTAACATATTTCATATTATTCTATTGAATAATCCTAAGATCTATTGGACAATGAGTTTAGAGATCTTGCCTTGAAGTTGTTTGGGCAGTGGGTCCTTTTATCTTCCATAACTCCTAACAGGGTTAGAATCTTTTAATAGGGATTCAAAATCTCCTAAAAAAGATTCATATGTACTGAATGTATTTCATAAGACTCCTAATAGGGTCCATCCTCTAACAAGGAACTTTCATATTAGCGCATCATTTTGTGGGCATCATTCCCACCGGGGTTTACTCTTTGATCAAGAGGTTCCCTAGTTAACATATCTTGTGTTATTATGTCATTGTGTATGATTATCTTTCTATGGTTGGTTACTGCATTAATTATATGGTTTAAATCTATTGAAGTTGATATTGAAGTTAATGTTGATAAATGGTTTAATTATCAGATAATTGATTCACCCCCCCCTCTCAGTTATCTTGGTGGTCTTTACTTTCTAACACACTATCCAATAGATCTTAGGATTATTCAATAGAATAATATGAAATATGTTACCTCCTTCACACTGTGCCAAAACCATACTCTCTGCTACACAAGATCACAAATCTAGATCTTTGTACTTCACAAGTCTTCCTTCATCACTGAATTAGCTCTATTCTTCAGCTCATGCATATATTCGCATCACAACTTTCACAATTTCATATCATAACTATTAAAATCCCATCTTTCAACAAGGAAAAATTTCCTTCCATTATACCACACTCAAATAATTACAAATGAGTCGGCATACAAATACAAAATAATAATTTCAACATGCTACATCAAAATTACATAAAAACTGTCAGCTTCCAGATACAATAACTTTCCAATCGTGTGACCTCAAAGTTTTCACTATGAACCACATCACCACCAATGAGTCTCAAACTTCCCTTTAATTACATAGAACCAGATTTCATCTCGGTTAGGAGATATCCTCCGATTACCAAAAACCACTACTCAGGAACACTGCCAGAATACTGCTTCCACCAAAATGCTTATAACTTCCATGAATAAATGAATTTCTTTTTGTGCTCTTAACCATAGGTTAATAACAAACCAAAGAACATACCATCAACTGTGCATAACTCAATTTGCAATATAACATGTGGGCAAAACAAAACTGTGCCCGCTTCTTTGCTAAACTCCAGAATATCACTGTGTTGACGTCAATGACAATCAAAGTCATGAATGCAACAACCACTACTACAGAATGACTTCTAATGGCTTCAACATTCATTCCTAACAATCTCACCCATTGGCATTGATGGAAACATAGATGAAAAACATCCAATGTTCCAAAAATCTAATCACTACTGCTCAACTGCTCTGCTTCTCTTCATCAATCAAATCTTACTTCATTTTCCTATTCAATCTCTTCAAAAAATGTAGTTCCTCAATGTTTTTCATGATTCTCTCCCCCATTAACATCAATGATAGAAATTATATCACTATGTCAAACAATAGCTCAATGTCAAAAGACATTGTTTAGTGAAAAATATTCACTAGAGTCCTCAATGACTCAGCTCAGATACACATACTCCCCCAAAGAGGAAGTACCAACATTCAATCCAAAAAATAGATAGGGTCATAAACCACTAGATAGATGCAACCATCTACATCTTTACTCAAGAGTAGATTGGGGCATAACCCCAAGGATACCTCTTAGATACTCAAATATATCCTTAGGCAAAGGCTTTGTAAATATATCTGCTATCTGCTCCTTTGTGCTTATGTACTGTTGGAAATATTCAAGACTATCTAGGTTAATGAGAGGGGAGGGGTGAATCAGTAACTTCAAAACTTTTAACAAATTCAGATCTCAATAAACTCCAATCTAACTTCTTTCTCATCAACTTTCTCTCTTACAACATGATACTTGATCTCTATATGCTTTGTTTTAGAATGTAATACAGGATTTTTAGACATACTAACTATACTTGTATTGTCACAATGTATGACAATAGGCTCATCAAACTTGATTCCAATGTCCATCAACATCTGCTTCATCCAAATTATCTGATTACAATTATTTGTTGTTCCTGCTCCACCACTGGTGCTTTTCTTATCATCAAAGCTACCTCCCCAATCAGCATTAGTATATGCACATGGGGTAAAATCATCAGAAGTTTCATACCACAATCCATAGTCCATTGTGCTTTTAAGATATCTCATTATCCTCTTTACTACTACATAATGTGACTCTCTAGGTTCAACTTGAAATCTTGCTACCATTCCAACTGAATGTTGTATATCTAGTCTAGTGTGTGTCAAGTACTACAATCCACCAATCATGGATCTGTATTTCTTCTACTCAATTACTGGTGTTTCATCTTTACTAGATAGTTTATGTCCTATAACCATAGGTGTTCCAACTGGTTTACAATTCTCCATACTGAATCTTTTCAACAAATCATCCAAGTACTTTGTCTGACTTATAAAGATACCATCTTTATTTTGTCTTATCTATAATCCCAAAAAGTATTTAATTTCTCCAATCATACTCATTTCGAATTTTGTCTTCATTTCATCAACAAATTTGTCACTAGCTTCATCTTCTCCTCCAAAAATAATATCATCAACAAAAATAACCAAAACTAACAATCCATTCTTAATTTCTTTTGTGTATAAGTTACTATCAATTGTTCCTTTTGTAAATCCCAATTTTAACAAATACTTATCCAATCTAGCATACCAAGTTCTAGGTGCTTGCTTTAGTCCATACAATGCTTTCTTTAGTTTACATACCATGTCTCCTTCTTGAGTCAAAGGAAAACCTTCAGGCTGCTCAACGTAGACTTCTCCTAATTCACCATTCAAAAATGCTGACTTCACATCCATCTAATACACTTTGAATTTCTTAAATGTTGCATAAGCCAAAAATATTCTTACTGCTTCAAGTCTTGCCACAGGGGAAAAAGTTTCTTCATAGTAAATTCCTTATTGCTGTGAGTATCCCTTACATACCAATCTTGCTTTGTTCTAATTACTTCTCCTTGTTCATTCATCTTGTTCCTGAATACCCATTTAGTTCCAATCACATTTTTGTCTTTAGGTCTAGGGACCAGTTCCCATGTCTTGTTCTTTTCAATATGATCCAATTCTTCTTTCATAGCTTTAATCCAAGGTTCATCTTCACAAGCTTCATTAGTAGACTTAGGTTCAATTTGAAAAATCAAACATAAATGTACCTTCTTTCTAGTCATAACTCCTTTGTCCAAACTTCCAATCACTTGTTCAATAGGATGATGTCTTGATATATACCTATTAGGTGTCATAGTCACTGATCTTTCTTCAAGTGTAGTTTGTTCTCTATTTTCTTCAACATGACTTTCATTGAACAATTCACTGTCAGTCTCAAAAAATTGTTCAGTAGTTTCAATGCTAGGCTGAGGGTTAGTTCCTTCATCAGATTCATAATAAAGCATTCTTTCTTGAATTTTAAACTTCTCATTAACTTTTACATTTGCACTTTCAACAATAGTCTTAGTTCTCTTATTGTAACATCTATATGCTTTTCTTTTCAAAGAATATCCAAGAAAAATTCCTTCATCACTTCTAGGATCAAACTTTCCTATATCATCATCTCTCTTAATATAACATTCGCTTCCAAAAATTCTAAAATACTTAACTAAGGGTGCATGTCCAAACCATAATTCATAAGGTTTCTTGTCTGTGTCTACTCTGATTTGTACTCTGTTCATTGTATATACTATTGTATTCACTGCTTCTCTCCAAAATGTCTTTGCCAAATCACCTTCAAACAATATAGCTCTAGCTGCTTCAATCACTAATTTGTTCCTTCTTTTTGTAATATCATTTTGTTCAGGTGTTCTAGGGGTTGAAAACTGTCTCTTAATACCATTCACTTCACAAAAGGTGTTAAACTCTTTAGATGGGAGTTCTCCACCTCTATCAGATCTCAAACATTTAATCCTCATTCCTGATTCATTCTCAAATTTATTCTTCATGACATTAAACTTATCAAATGCTTCATATTTTTCTTTGAAAAATGCAATCCACATCATTCTTGTAAAATCATCAACAAGAATCATAAAATACCTTTCTCCATAGAATCCTATAGTCCTAGTAGGACCACTCAAGTCTATATGAACAATCTCCAACTTTTTTGTAGGTGTGAACTTCTTGCTAGGAAATGAACTCCTTTTCTACTTAGCCATCACACATTCCTTGCAAATCATGTTAATAGGCTTCATAATCTTAGGTAAATCTCTTACTCCAAGTGTAGAACTTGTAATACCCCAAAAATGGGCTATAAGTTCATTAATCTCCTACATCGACAAATCGAATAAAATCGACATCAAAGTCCTAATCTAAGGCACATCTAAACATCATCGAATCATAATTGATTATCTTAAATTCTGCATTGGGGAATATTCCTAGTAATATTCCTAATTATCTTAATTATCTTTAATTTAATGATTGTTTGTCGATAAATCACATTTATCCTAAGTTTGATTAATTGAATATTTTCATATTTAATTAATTAGATTTAATATTTGCCACTTAATTGTGTAATTAAATTTAATTATATCTATTATTAATTGTATTATTTAATTTTGACAATAAATCAAAATTCCTATCTTTAATTGATTAAATTCTTATTTAATTAATTAAAGCATGTTGTCATTATTTAATAATATAATTTTTAATAAAAGTTTGAATAAATAGTTAATTAACCCATAAATTAATTATTTATTTTCAAAAATCAGTTGAGTTGAGGATAAATCACTTTATTTATTTATTTAATTCTTAATTATTATGCATATTCAAAAGAAACAGTTAAACTCCAAATCAGAAAATCAATGCAAGTTATTGACTTTTTGGAACTCAACATCCTTTTGGAGTTCAAAAAGCTGATCTAAACTCTAATTTGAGTTAAAAAGCTATTTTTGCATGTTTTTGCATGATTTTGAGAATTAACTATCTTTCATGATCAGATAACTCAAAAATCAAGCTGAGTTTATTTGAGTGATTTATGGCTTTTATCCATGCACCTCCAAAGCCCCGGATTTCTATAAATTAATGCTTTAGCTCTTCACAAATCATCTCATATTTTGCACAATCACGCTGGAGAATTGGAATTGAAGAATCAAAGCTCTTGCGAATCAACATCTTTGTGAGATCAATCTTATTTTTGCATTCATATTTCATATCATTATTAGATTAGCATAGCATATCAGTTTTCAATAGCATTCATATCATATCAATTTATCATTCTTATTGCATCATAAAATATAAAAAATATAGATTAATTGCATTTATTCCATATCTAGAATTGCATTCAAATCCTTCGTTTAGGTGTCGTCTAGGTCACTGATCTCGATTATAATCTGAGAACATTAATCTCGCACCTATTAGAAGGCAGTAAATCGCTTGGTTAGATAGCTTTCAATTTTGCACGATTTTGATTATAGCTAACCTCTAATGTTTTACTGAGTGTTGTGTCTACAGATCAGGTATAATTTTCACACACACATTTTTGGCGCCCACCATGGGGCCCTGAAACGGGTTTCCAATTCAATTCTTTCAATTTCTATCTTTTTGTCCTCGGGATCTGTGTAAAACTGCAATTTTTAATTTTGTTCGTACATCTGTCGTACGAGTTTCTGACAAATGTCGTATGGGAGCATACCCACTATCGTATGATACTCTACCCATTGTCGTATGATAGTCTATCGGATCACGACTCGTTTCATTTCATACCCACTGCCATTTGAGAGATAATCTGTCGTATGGTAGCATACCCACTGTCGTACAAGTTTCCGTACCAGTTTTTGACTGTCGTTTCATTTTTCAGAGTAGAGTATCAGATTTGATTTTTATATTTCAGCTAACTGCTAATTTTGACAATTGAAATTCTCTATTTTTGATTGCTCTCTGCTGGTTTTGATTGGGAAAAGTACAAAAATTGCTAAAAATCAGGTAAAATCTACTAAGCGCGTTGCGAGGATCACCAGGTATTCTCCTTCATCTAATAACATTTTGATTTGGGCTTAAAATAAATCTCTTATGTGTCTAGCTTGTGTGCGTCTTCTCATGCTTTTATTCTACACACTTGCATAATTTGATACTAGGTTGTGATCCCTTAAGGATTCATTAAGTAGTGTTAAGATACTTGTGATTGATCTTGATTGCTATCTTGGGTTATTGGACTCGCTAATCTGCCGGCCCCTCATTTTTGCCCCGTGGTTGCAATCTCAGTGCCATAAGGGGAGGGGTCAACAGGACAGAAGCGTTAAATGTTCCACTTGGCAACCCTTTTGTGCTTTTAGGAACTCACTTGTTTTCTAAGTTGGGGACTCATTTTTAGCTAGTGTGAGGTGTTAAGTGTTCCACCTTGTGGACTCATCTCATATTTTCTTTAAGCATTAAGTGTTCCTCTTTCTACTTTTTGAATGCTTTTGGTAGATTTACTTTCAGAACATATATCTGTGCTCACATAGTAATTAGGCCCTATGAACACTATTCATGATTCTTGAGAGATTGGATTCCTAGCGAAATCTTTCTTGACAACGGAATCTTTGTAGGTAGGGAGGATACTTAGTGTGTTTCACATTCAACTTGGTTAGTGAGTCTTCTCTTATTGATCGACACATTCTCTCTTTGGAGAGGTTGATAGATCACGTGGGGTTGATATCATGAGCTTTGGTGAATCAAAATTGGTTAGTGCGTCTTCTCTTATTGATTGATACATTCTCTCCCCAGAGAGGTTGATAGATCATGTGGAGTTGATATCACAGACCTTGGTGGAACAAAACTTTGTCTTAGCATGTCAGATTAATCTGCTTGCTTTGTTTGGGTTAAAAGTGAAGAGGTGTCAAAACCTTGAATCTGAAGCCAAGTCCCCTTGTGGTATACTATTGTGAGTCATCTTTAGAGAGGGTTAACCGTAGTGGACAATCCCTTCACAGGGAAAACTGCATTGATGGAACCTCAAGCGATAATAGCCATTTTCGCCATGGTAGTGACAGCCGCTATATAAATGTCCTTGTGGAAGAAATCTCCACGGGTATGGTTCATTGTTGGCTTGTTAGATCTCCCTAGCAGCTCTTGAAGATTAAGTTCTCGGACTGTGTCAACACCCTGGTGCGCCAGGATTGGAGTTCACCCCTTTGAATCATAAAAGTTGCAGAGTCAAACCATTACTAAAAACCCTAGAGAGGCCAATTTTTCACTTTCAGGTATATGTGCGTTATTACAAAACTTTTCAAAACATACGCAATTAGTACTCTCAGGGATTAGCACAATTTGGTCACTTGATTGTTCATGCGCAAGGTTGCTTTTGTCCTTGTTCATTGTTTTCAGATGTGCTTGGAATCACTTGCTTGTTGTTTTGCGTGCTTATTTATCTACTTGGCTATTAAAAATGATCAAATCTGGTATAACCTTCAAAATCTGGATAGTACAATTTGCAAACAATCCAAAACTGAAAACCTTAAATTTTGCAAAAATTGACATAAAGTTCTTTCTAGAGTCAAAAGTCATTTCAAGAAGTCAAAAGTCATATGAATTTTTGTCAAATGTCATTTCAGTAAAGCCCATATGTCGTATGATTAAGAACCTAGTGTCGTACGAGTTTTCAAACCAGCAAAATTCAAGAAGCCAAAAATTGTTAGCAACTATCGTATGAGTTTTTTCCACTGTCATTTCATATCTACCCAATTGTCGTACGAGTTTCGCAACTGTCATTTCATTTATACCCAACTGTCGTACGAGTCTGCAGAGTGTCATTTGGAAAAATTTGAGAAAGTTGTCAGAAATTGTCAAATTGCAAGATATCCAATGTTTCCAGCCTAGATCCAGAATCTGTCAAAAATATCATTGTGTCAGGAACAGAGTAGTAGCTATTGAGCATTCTACCATTTTCCAAGTTTGATCTTTTGAATCCAATCTAGTCTTCTATTTGATCAATTTGAGTCCTTTTTATCTCGTGTCAAAACCTTGTCATAACTATCAATCTTCAATCAATCTTCAAAAATAGACTAAGTGTTGAGAACTCGTGTCCGCTATCTTTTGGGCGATTCATCCCATACATCCAGGGCACAGTTTCCTTCACCCACATCTCATCAGATTTTCAAAACTATCATAATCTTGACAAGGTTGCGTCATCCAATTTTCTCGAATCAAATTGTTCTTCAGTTGTCTTCATCTTTTTCTTCTATTTCATTCAAAGTTAATGGTGGAGACCAGAGCTTCTTCACATAAGAAATCAAAAGAAACATCTCAGAACTTACTTTTGACCAATACCCTGGGTCCAACTCTTGAACAACTCATCAAGTCAGGTATCTACGAAGATGACGGTCTCGGTAACTTTCGACTAAAAACTGGTTACATACCTCCTCTATCAACTCACAGAGGTAATCAACAAACTCCTCCTCAATCTATTCCAGGGAGCCCAAAAACTCCTACCATGTCTCAAGCAGGGACAAACCATGGTTCTCTAGGAGGAGGATCTTAGGGACACCATTCTCAACATAATGCCGACCAAGACCCAACACCCTCTGAAATCCATCGGTGTCAGAATGACGATGAATTCAAAAGAATGATGAGGCATTTCTTGAAAATGGATAGAGAGGCATACTTTTTGCAATTAGCCCAAGAAGGAGCTAAACTTCCTCCTCACTTCAATGTCAAAGATATCATCACGCATGAGGAAGAAACTCTGATGACGGCCATAATGAACCAGCTGCACGCTATGCAGGTCAAAATGAATAAAATTGAGAAAGAGAAGGAACCCAAGGAATTCTCCATGGAGGCCCTTTGTCCTTTCCCTTTTGACAAAGACTTGTATATGCCTCCATTCCCAAAAAGAGTGGAGATACCAAAGTATGACAAATACGATGGACACTCTGATCCTCAAGATCATGTCAGAGAGTTCTGTATGCAATCCATGGAATTCATGCATGAACTGACTTATCTAATGTGTCTTTTTCCTAGATCCTTGGGAGGAGCATCCATTCAGTGGTTTTCAAGATTACCTTCTACAATAAAAACTTTTGAGGAATTGATTAAATTGTTTTATCAACAATATTCCTACAATATTCAACATTCGATTACCATGATCGATATCTGTAACCTCAAGCAATATCCAGGGGAATCATTCCTAACTTTCCTCAAGAGGTGGCGAAAGAAGTTTTCTCTATATGCTAGACCAATTCCCGAAATGGAGAAACTTGAAATCTTTATCAATAACCTTGTTCCAGAGCTCAACTATCCATTACAAATGCAGGATCATGTATCTTTTGATAAAATGGTGGATAATGCAATCAAGATTGAGAAAGTACTTGTCAAGAAAGGAGAAATCACACTTCAAAAGGACAAGTCTGAATGTGGATCTAGCTCAAAAGATAAAAACAAGAGCTGGAATAGAAACAAAGGTATCATCTCTGACGGTGTTGTTGACACTATCCACACCCCATCAAAGGCACTGGCCTACAATCTCACCCTTGCCACCAAAGCCATTGAAGCTTCAGAGAAAAAATCTACTGAACCATCTCCAAAGAAGCCATTCAAACGATGGGATAATAAATGAAAGTTTACTCCCCTAGGAGAATCTTTGGAATTTGCTCTGAGGAACCTGATAGCTGATAACATGATCTCTTTACCACCAATCTGAAAACCTGATCCAGATCCAAAACCATATTGGTGGAAAGATAATGAATTCTGTGCTTTCCATCGGACTAAAGGCCACAGAACTAATGGATGCTTCCATTTGAAGCATACCATTCAAGACTTGATAGATCAAGGGGACATCACAATCGATAATCTTACCAGCAATAATGATCACACAGCATTTACAGAACCTTTTCCACAACATCGCAAGGGAGTTTCCACTTCTCAGCCTAACATGGGGGCAAAAGTCAACTATGCCTACCCTGGAAACGATGCTGTCATCAATATGGTGGAACCATGCCTCTCTGAGAGCTGTAATGTCATCACGATTGTATGAAGAGATAGAAATCATTCCTCAGCTAATGCAGTTACCAGATCACAAGCTCAGACACATCTGAAAGGACAAACACCAAATTCATCTGATGTCCCTAAGATACCTTTCAATCTCACATCTGCTTCTAAACAGAAGGTTGCCTCGAAATCTTCCAATCTAAAGGATACCAGACCTACATCTTACAGCATTGTACAACAACTCTAGCATACCAATGCCAAAATCTCTATGTTTGAGTTACTTCGAATATCTCCAGCTCACAGAGATATCCTAGACAAAGCTTTGCTCAGCTCTAATGTTCCTGATGATCTAGATCTAGATAGGTTCCAGACTATGGTTGGTCATCTAACATCTCCGCAATATATCTCCTTTTCAGAAGAGGATGACAACTCCCTAAGTCACCCACATAATCAGCCCTTGCACATAGAAGTCTTGATCCAGAACCGTCGAGTCAAAGTGTGTTGATAGATGGGGGTGTAGGCCTCAACATTTGTTCTTACAACTTAATCACACAGTTGGGATTCTCAGAGATGGCTATTGATCCTCGAAAGAAGATCACCATAAAAGCCTATGATGAACAAGAAAGAGCTTCTAAGGGCACCATTGTCTTGCCCATCCGGGTGGGTCCAGTCATCAAAGATACCACATGTCAGGTGCTCGATCTACCATTGGCTTACAATATCCTTCTAGGGAGACCCTGGATACATGAAATGAAAGCTATTCCTTCAACATACCATCAATGCTTGAAATTTCCCTATGAAGGAGTGGAGGTTACTATCCCAGCTGATCTGAGTACAACTTGTAATATATTGAAGGAAAGTGCCGATAAACTTGTTCCCAATAATAGAGAATCTTCCATCAAGCAACAAAATGTGGCTTCCACATCTAAGATGGATGACATTGCTAAAGAGATCAATATCAAAGAAAATGGGATGGGAGAATACACTATAGAGCCAGTCTTGTCTTTGACATCTCTCCTAATCTCACCTAAGTCGTATGGCCAATCCTTGAAGCAGTCTAAATCAGAACCTAAGGAACCTATGGAAGCATACAAAAGACATTTTGTGGTGGAGTAAGTATCAAAACAAGAATTTGAAGAGGATGAAGCTGTGCTGGCATGGCTATATAAAGAGGATTCTGAATCTAAAATTGTTCAACCTAGTGAATCTATAGCATCTACAGTCCCTTCTAATTCATATGGTCCAGGAAACAAATTGATAGCCAAGATGGGATATTCCGGTCAAGGACCTCTAGGAATTAGGGGAAAGGGTCTTGTGACCCCCATTTCACACATTGGTCGAGCCAAAAAAGATACTAGTGGCATAGGGTTTAAGAAGAAACCCTATCATCTCAAAGGTGGTTGTTCTCAAGTCATAGAACAAATTGTACCCGAAGAACCCCTTCTTAAGAAAGAAGATATAGAACCCTCTGATGATGATTCAGATAGCTCTAAACTTATCCCTTATGAAAAATTGCCTAAAGAGATCAAAGATCTTCTTGATGATATAGATGATCCTATCAGAAGAATTAATGTAGTAGAAACACAAGAACCTACTGTAGCGCAAGAGATGGTTGCACCACAAGAACCAGCCAATCTCGAAGGATATCAAACTGATCAAGAAGTAGGGGGTAGTTATTCTGACACTGATTCCCATGAATATGAATTCAAGTCAGAGACTGAGGGTAATCCTTCTTGGGGTATTCATCCTGATTTCACACATTTTCTAAGATTTCCTAGAGATTCTGAATCAGAAGATGAGTCAAATGATTATGAATGGGGTGCCATTCCAGAAGAAGATGAGCTTATAACAGAGAAATCTATTGATGTTATTCACCAATATGTCTCTCAAGCCAACGTAAGTCTAGAGTGAAATAATGAACTTAACGTGTCTGATCCACCTATGGCTGAAGAAGACTCCCATGATGACGTTGAGCCTATTCACGAATTGAACATTTTGAGCTGTAATATCACCTTTGAACTTAAGCATCAGGTTAGGACCAATGATGACATATCCACATCCGTGAACACCATATCCCAAGCCTTTCCCGCTTTGACTATCCAACACCCTAATCTTATCGACCAAACTTCCACAAACCCAAACCATGGTATGTATACCTTCCCAAATGACTATGTCCTTGCCTGCTACCTCAATGCAGTTGAGCCTATGAGTACTTCCATCAGTGAACTGAGCATCAGCATGACCGAGTCGGACATCAAATATCTTAGTCAGAAAAATAAGAGTAAAAAGAAAAAGAAAAAGAGTTCTGAGGGTGAAAACCACTTTGTGGCAGTCTCAGAACTGACAAAAGTAAAGAGAAAAGATGTATCTGAAGGTGAAAACCTCTTTGAGGCACCTAAGGATGAGATATTTGATGTCCTTCTGAGTCATTTATAGGATAGATCTCCAGTTCTGATTGAGCCAACTCAATCCATCAATTTGGGTACAACAGAGGAACCACAATTGGTACATGTAGCACAATCTCTATCAGACGAAGAGAAACAAAACTTCACTACCTTCTTATCAGAGAAAAAGATCAACTTTACATGGAAATATTCAGATATGCTAGGATTGGATCCCAATCTCATTATGCACCATCTATCCATTGCTCCCGAAGTAAAACCAATCAAACAAAAATTGAGAAAGATGCATCCTCATGTCGCACTCTTAGTCAAAGTAGAACTAGAAAAACTCCTCAAAGCTGGATTCATCCATGTCATAGACTATGCTGAGTGGATTTCCAACATTGTACCTATTTTAAAACTAGATGGTTCAATCATAGTGTGCACGGACTTTAGAGATGTCAACAGAGCATGCCCTAAGGATGACTTTCCACTACCTAACATTGATATGATAGTGGACATGACTGCGGGCTATGAAATGTATTCCTTAATGGATGGCTTTTCTGGATACAACCAAATCAAAATTGATCCAGAAGATCAAGAGAAAATAGCTTTCACATGTGCGTGGGGAACTTTCTGTTGGAATGTTATGCCATTCAGACTCAAAAATGCCGGAGCTACATATCAAAGAGCAATGACATCTATTTTTCATGATATGATGCATAGAACAATGGAAGATTACGTAGATGATACCTTCGCAAAATCCATGATTAGAACTAACCATGTCATAGACTTGAGCATGATCCTCGACAGAATGGAAAAGTTTAGTCTTTGACTAAATCCTAAAAAGTGTGCTTTTGGAGTCACTTCTGGAAAGCTCCTAGGATACATCGTCTCCAAGAAAGGCATTGAAGTTGATCCAGCTAAGGTCAAGGCTATAATAGAGATGCAACCTCCCACAAATATCAGTCAAATGAGGATGTTGCAAGGCAGATTTCAATCTATCAGAAGATTCATATCACAGCTAGCAGACATCTCACAGCCTTTTACAAAAACATTGCATAAAGGTGTGACCTTTGCATGGAATGCAGAATGCGAGAACAACTTTAAACATATCAAGAAGTATCTATCAAATCCACCTATATTGATGCCTCCTATTCATGGGAAGCCATTAATATTATATGTCTCCGCAACAGATACATCACTGGGGGCATTACTAGCACAGCATGATGAGAACAAGAAAGAAAGAGCCATCTACTATATCAGCCAAACTTTAGTGGCCTATGAGAAGAACTACTCAATGATCGAGAAGGCATGTCTAGCTGTGATCTTTGCATCACAAAAATTGAGACACTACATGTTAGCTCATACCACTCATTTGGTAGCTAAAATTGATCCACTGAAATATCTCCTAAGCAAAGCTGCCCTCACAGGTAGACTAGCTAAATGGGTCATGCTCTTGAGCGAATTTGACATTGAATATGTTGAAAGAAAAGCTATCAAAGGACAGGTCATCACTGATCAATTAGCTAAAGCACCACTATTTGATGATACACCCATGCAAATGGAGTTTCCCGATTCCTCTATCATGGACCTCTCTTCTAGAGCATGGCAGTTATTCTTTGATGGCTCCTACACACAGAATGGATCCAGAGCAGGCATATTGTTCATTACTCCTCAAGGATACTCGATACCCAAAGCATTCAGATTAAAGTTTCCTTGCACAAACAATATTGCTAAATATGAGGCACTTCTCAATGGTATGAAAATGGCAATACAGTGGAGAGTTACAGAGATGCACATTCATGGAGACTCACAACTGGTCATCCACCAGGTCAATGATGTGTACCAAACCAAAGATGAAAAGCTCATTCCTTACAAGAGAATGGTCGATGATTTAAAGAAATACTTCATCTCTATCACATTTGAGCAAATACCTAGAATGGAGAATAAAGATGCTGATGCAATGGCAACATTATCTACTCTTTTACAACAGCCTGAACATGAACTACGCTACGAGTTCCTAGTGGAAGCCCTATCCTATCCTGCATATGACTCCCCTGAAACCCGCATGATCTACACTGTTGTAGGTTATGACTCATCTCACTACAAAAATTTGTTCTCCTATCTCCACGACCAAATCATCCCTGACTCCTTTAACCATTTTGAGAAATGAAACCTTATCCGATCCGCATCCCGATATGTCATTATTGGTAATGATCTGTACAAACGAGGTCTAGATGGTACACTGCTTAGATGTTTAGAACAGGAAGAGTCTCAACGTACATTAGAGGAAGTCCATGAGGGTATATGTGGGTCACACTCGAATGGGTTAATGTTAGCTTGAAAACTTATTAGGGCTGGGTATTATTGGCCTGAAATGGAAAAAGAAGCTATTAAATTTGCTAAAAACTGTCAACAGTGTCAAGTACATGGCAACTTGATTCATGCTCCAGGGAGGGATCTGATTCCCTTTACTACACAATGGCCTTTTCAACAATGGGCATTTGATCTCATAGGTGCTATCCATCCATACTCTTCTAATGGACATACCCATATAATCACAGCTACAGATTATTTTACAAAATGGGTAGAAGCAGTTCCTCTAACACAAGCAACAGGGAAACAGATCTCTATGTTCATCCTGAACTACATCATTTGCAGATATGGGATCCCTCACTCTATAATCACAGATAACAGGGGACAATTCAAAAACAAGGACCTAGATGACTTATGTGCCAAGTTCAAAATTATTCAACATTGGTCATCTATCTAGTATCCTCAAGGGAACGGACAAGCTGAGGCTTCAAACAAAAATCTCCTGAAGATCTTGCACAAAACAGTGAATAAAACAGGAAGAGACTGGCATCTGATGATCAATCCAGCTCTCTGGGCATATAGAACTAGTATCAGAACACCTACAGGGGCTACACCTTTCACTTTAGTTTATGGGTCTGAAGCGGTACTACCTATTGAGGTTGAAATCCCATCACTCAGAATCAAAATGCATGGACTTGTCACTGATGAAGACTACAGAGTGTCTAGGTTACAAGAACTTGAACTACTAGATGAGCACAGACAAGCAGCGTATGATCATCTTAGAGTATATCAAAAGAGAATGTCTAGAGGCTACAACAAGAAAGTCAGACACAGAGAATTTTAGATTGGTGATCTAGTGTTGAGAGAAAATCCTAAAAATCAATCACATCGAGAACGCAAGGGGAAGTTTGAACCCAACTGGCTGGGTCCCTTTGTAATCACTGCTACTTTTGGCTCTGGTGCCTATCAACTCTCAACCACTGAAGGAGAACAGCTCCGAGAACCAATCAACATTCTCCATCTGAAGAAATTCTATGCCTAAGGCATTCAGTGCTTGGTAAATGTCTTGAAAAAAATCTTTAAAATCAGAAAAAGTCCTGAAAAAATGAATATCTTGGTGAAAACCTAGCAATAGGCGCCTTGATGATTCACAAAAAAATTGAAAAAATATAAAAAATTCAAAAAAATTCAAAAAATATCAAAAATTCAAAAAAATAAAAAAATATCAAAAGTACAAAAAAATTGAAAAAAATGAAAAATACAAAAAAATGAAAAAAGAAAGAAAAGTGCCTTGGTGAAAACCTGGAAATAGGCGCCTTGGTAGCAAAAATAGAATCTCTACCAAGATGGTGAAAACCTGGCAAACAGGCACCGCTTGTTCCAAAATGCTCCATCTATCAGCACAATCTTGGTCTTTCCCAGCTTTCAGTCTTGCTTTAGTTTGTACATATCTCCCAGTTTGTTTCTGCATATCCTGGTTTCAATAAGTTGGTCTGTACACCAATCAGCTCAAGCGTTTGTATCTTATCAATGTTCAACTTGGGGGCAATCAATGTCATATCCTATGGCCTCCAATGTATCTTAGACGTGTCATATCGAGCCAGAGTCCTTTGAAGCTTCATGTGAGTTAGTCAGTCAGTCTTGTCTCCAGAAAGGATTTTGCATCTACAACAATCAAACATCAAAACTCAACTGAAAACAATCTATGCTTTTCATGCTTTTACCTCCTTGTATGCTTACTGATTCGCATTGAGATTTTTGAATATTGTGTCCCTTCGAGCTCTTCGATGATGTCCTTTATAGGATTTAGAGAGTGATGACTGGGGGCATAATCTTTTCTTTGTCTTCTGCTTATATGTGAAAATCTAACAACTTTGAAAATTCTGGATTGAAATGGTGTCCGACTGTAAGAGCCTCTATCTCGAATTGGATGGCCATGCCTACCTCGACCATTGATACCTAGACAATTCAAGGAAGTTTGATCTAACTATTATCTTTTTGAGTAAGTTCTTT
Organism: Chamaecyparis obtusa; assembly: GCA_027943335.1. Taxonomy (NCBI): domain Eukaryota; kingdom Viridiplantae; phylum Streptophyta; class Pinopsida; order Cupressales; family Cupressaceae; genus Chamaecyparis; species Chamaecyparis obtusa. Next base: position 651,882 of record BSBK01001523.1, on the reverse strand, counting down.
CTCCTACTGTGAAACGCAATCTTGCCTAAGGATGTGAATGATAAAGGGTCACTACGGGTAATTCACATTGGATTTAGAATGATCTCTTGACTGTTTGATGTGTTTGCAATGCAAGGCGTACTCAGGTCATCACGACATTTATGTTTTGATGCTTGTACAAATTGCTATATCAAAATGGATATGATATTCAGGTCATCCTGGCGCTTATGCTTTGGTGCTTATATCTAATCTGACATTCCAAAAACAAATCAATATTCATATGTCCATGGTTGTATAACTAGTGGGTGTTGTATTGATTCTTGCGCATACCAATCGATATTCATATGTCTATGGTTTCATGGCTAGTGGGAATTGTATTGATTTATCCGGTTACCTAAAAGTTCAATGATGATAACAAATCGACATATGATCAATGACTAGGTCCTAGGTCTTAGGTTGCATTTCATTTTGCATGTCTCATTGCATTTTGTAAATTTGTATGATCTCACCATGACTAGATGAACTTCAAAGGTTAAATGGTTCTTCAATCACATCTTCAAATCTAACAAGAGCTAAACCTAACTCGAAGGTCTCTTAACGGAATCGCCAGCAATAATCCTCCTAGGTCAACCATCTTTTTGACATAAGACTGAGTACTTGTCTTCATCAACCTGCAAAACATATCATGTGTATCATTGCATTTGCATATCATATCATAAATATTTATTGCATTACATTTACATCCATTGCATAAACATACATATTTCCATAATCACTACATCTACATAACATTCATACATATGAAAGAAATTATCGAATTTCATTCATACATATCATATCATAAACATTTATTGCATTACATTTACATCCATTGCATAAACATACATATTTCCATAATCACTACATCTACATAACATTCATACATATGAAAGAAATTATCGAATTGCATTGATCCATACATACATTCTACACTACTCATAGCATTCACATCACATGATATCATCATACATAACAAAAATGACAAGTACACATGATGTCACAACCAAAAATATCGATCTCATCTATATATCAAAAATCTCAAATAGTGAGGGGTGCACTACTGGCATAGGGTACAAATGAATAAGCTCTGTAGAGCTATCAGACACAACGATGTATCAGTAAGAAAGTAACAAAAGATCAAGAGAAGTCAACTGTCAGCATGCTCCTCTGCATCTGGTGGAGGAGGAGGAGGTGCATCTGGTATCACCTCCACTCTCGGTGCCCTAGCTCCCTCTGATGCTGCCATATACTGAGAATAGGTCGGCACTCTCTGTGTAGTAGGGACTACTACATAGTACGTAGATACATAATATGAGGCCCGCACTGTCTGATGAATCACCTCTGCCTGTAATCTTTGTATCTCAGCACGCTGCTCTGTACACTACCTATTTGCCTCTCGATGCCTCTCCTCTAATTTGGCCTGCTCTATCTTCAGGTCCCGGACCTGAACTGTAAGCCATCTGATAATCTCAGCCGAAGTAAGAGGAACCTCAGGCTCTACATCGGCTACTGGCATATCTGTGTCCTGTGCTGGCTGATCTGCATGTGAAGGAATGCTCATCCTGTGCACCTTACAGCGTCTAACCTTAGCACCCAAATCAAATGTGTCATCCACACTGGTCCCACGTGGAAACTGCTCAGCTCCTAGAACATCATCTATAGATCCTACTCCACCCAGTGTGCCACTCTCACCTCGGCTCCGTCTCTGTGTGCCGGAAGATGTGCCCGCTGTAGATGTAGGAGGACATGGAGGCCTCGCATGTCCTGGTACTCGCTGTAAAGACATCATAGCTCTTTGTCTCGGAGGAGTAGGCTGTACCACCTGTGGTCTCGGTCCTGCTCTCATAGGAGCCCTTGTAACATCCATTGCCTCCTCCATGGAGGGTATCAGCTCTGTCAGATCAAAAAATTGGTGTACCCGATGATCAGCAAGCCATGCCACATATGCATCTGTCACTCTGGCATCAACAACCTGTGGAAGGTAGTCCCAATCCCTACCAATAATCTGGCTATACTCCTCAGCACATACAGTATAAGTCAGCCGTGGTGCCCATCTGAGCCCTATCTCACGCACAATGCGGGCATAAGCAGTATAATCCTGTAGGACATCCTGAATGCATCCATACTGACGCCAGACTCTAGTAATCAAAAATCTCTCCAAGACGGTGGAGGTCCATCCTATCAATATCCTGCTCTGAAAAATGAATGACAACTGCTCTCTCGCAGTAGGCCAGGCCTCTATCTGTACATATGGTCTCCAGATCACAAAGGTCATGTCATCCAAGCATCAGCGGAAATACTCGGTGTGACCCATGCGAACCTGAGTAACGTAGCTAGCATACGTATATATAATCGGCTCCTGTGGCTGTCGCTGACTCTGAAACACTGGTCTCAAAATTGGGATATGCTCCCAAGCCCATATCTGCAGTACCACCGCTCCTGAAGCAAATGTCTTGCAGTCCTGATACACGACCTCATGCATCTCAGAATACAAGTGCACCAACAGACACTGACCCCAGGCAAGCTCAGTCGGTGTAGCCATCAAGAGTGCTACCATAGGTGCCCATCCCATCAAGAAGCCATTCTGCTGACGGCCAGGCATAATCAACTCTCTGATCATCCCCGCAATGATACACTCTAGATGATGTGTCTGACCATATCTCTACACTAGTGTCTCCCAAGATATAGACCCATTCAGCTGTGTCTCATCACCGAATAGTCATCTGAACGCATGCAGTCCCCTCGATCCTCCACTAACATACTCGGGACGTTGCGGAGCATGGAACAAAATGTGAAGAATCCTATAAACATCCTCAGGGGTCACAGTGATCTCCCCAGTCGGAAGGTGGAAAGTCTGGGTCTCAGAGTGAAATCTCTCAATCAGGGCAGTCAATAAACCATGATTTACCCTAATATCGGGTAAATGAATCAGGTGCTCAAATCCACAGGCAGCGAGATGAACCCTCATCGGGTCTGGCAAGGCAACACATAATCTCTGGGTGGCCGGATATGAATGGCGAACATGTACGTCAGGATATGTAACCTAAATCATAATGCAACAGGGTGTTTTGTCAGAAATTCAGTTTGAAATAAGGCCAAAATATCAGAATGACACAGTTTTTGAAGTTTCAGAAGGTAGGGCAAAGTGTCCGCAATCAGGCAAAAAGATCAGAAAAGTTTCATTTTTGACCTAAAACTAAGTTTTTCACATGCTATTTTTCAAACGACATTCCAGACTGGCATGAAATGTCGTACGACATTCCACAACATACCAAATGAAATTTCATAGTCGTACGACATTGCAATTTGATTCATACAAGTTTCAAGGGACCCGACGAAATGTCGTATGACACAAGGGTCCCTATCATACGACACTTGGGCATGCACAAAATGACATTCTACATTCAAATGAAATGTCGTACGAGTCTGGATTGGGACTCGTACGAGTTTCTACAAATGCAAAAATTAAAAACTAAAAACGCGTATGAAAAAAATTAAAAATGCTATAAAACATCACAAACATGCATTTTCAGGGGGGAACAGAGGTCCACCTACCAGATGTCCATACTGTCGAGGTCTGTCATGTCTCCGACTGTGCTCAAAATGGTGCGAACTCACAGGTACCTTCAGTTCTTGCTGGTCTGCCATTTTCTCGCTCAGAGGGCTCCACAGAATCTCTAAAGTCAAAGGGTTGAAATGAATTGAAAATGACCCTTCCGGCCTTTATATAGCTTTTGACCTAATTTTTAAAAGTGCTCCGTTTTCCATGAAAATTGCACCCCTGGCTAATTTCGACGTTCTGAATTCATTTTCGGGATCAAAATTGAAATTTGAGATCGTTTATTATGTCAAAATCGTGATTTAAAATTTTTGGACCCAGGACGGTCTACTGCTTGCATAATCGACCTTCAATCATCACAAGGAATCCAGTATTCAACTCAACTGATTATCTAACATCAAACTATCAAAATTTCAACTTGGTCAACCATGGTCAACTCATGGTCAAACCTAGTCAACCTTGGTCTTCAGGACCTCCAAACGATGCAAAATGCGTTCTTGAACGTGTTTAACCACTTCTCAAATCAATTAACATGCTTCTAAACTATCAACGCTGACTTTTCTTGTCAGATTTCAATTTTAATCCCGACGGGGGCATGGTATTGCATATCATTCAAAGTCTGTAAATCAAATTCTATCAATATCTTTCATCAGTGATCAAGACAATAATCACGTCTAGTTACTGATTCATCAAAAGTCCTCATCGCTCGGGGCAAATCTATCATCACTTGGGGCATATCAGATTCATCGATCCATATCAATCTGGTATTCTCCTAATCTTGTAAACTATATCAATTTTTGCAACCATCAGATCATAGTGTTCTTTCCTTGGTTCTTCGACAACTGAAGCGTTTGGATGTGATACTTGCTAGTTCTGCTAAGACAATCGAGTCTAGAATGGGTCACTCACTTCTTATCAATCCTAAGGTTCAGAATCAGGTGTTTTGACACTTTTTCGCAATCATAGGTTCATTTGCTGCTACAGTGAACATTATCTTTGGTCATTCAAGACCTATTATCTCCATCTTAATTCAATATCAATCAACTCCTATCTCAATATCTCTCAATCGTTTTCTATCTTGAGATCGGTTTATCTTTTGAATCAGTTTCATATCTTTATCAAACACAGACTATCTTTGAACCACTGCGCTTCACACAGTAATTCAAAGAGGGGCAAAATGTAATACCCCAAAAATGTGCTATAAGTTCATTAATCTCCTACATCGACAAATCAAACAAAATCGACATCAAAGTCCTAATCTAAGGCACATCTAAACATCATCGAATCATAATTGATTATCTTAAATTCTGCATCGGGGAATATTCCTAGTAATATTCCTAATTATCTTAATTATCTTTAATTTAATGATTATTTGGCGATAAATCACATTTATCCTAAGTTTGATTAATTGAATATTTTCATATTTAATTAATTAGATTTAATATTTGCCACTTAATTGTGTAATTAAATTTAATTATATCTATTATTAATTGTATTATTTAATTTTGACAAAAATCAAAATTCCTATCTTTAATTGATTAAATTCTTATTTAATTAATTAAAGCATGTTGTCATTATTTAATAATATAATTTTTAATAAAATTTTGAATAAATAGTTAATTAACCCATAAATTAATTATTTATTTTCAAAAATCAGTTGAGTTGAGGATAAATCACTTTATTTATTTATTTAATTCTTAATTATTATGCATATTCAAAAGAAATAGTTAAACTCCAAATCAGAAAATCAATGCAAGTTATTGACTTTTTGGAACTCAACATCCTTTTGGAGTTCAAAAAGCTGATCTAAATTCTAATTTGAGTTAAAAAGCTATTTTTGCATGATTTTGAGAATTAACTATCTTTCATGATCAGATAACTCAAAAATCAAGCTGAGTTTATTTGAGTGATTTATGGCTTTTATCCATGCACCTCCAAAGCCCCGGATTTCTATAAATTAAGGCTTTAGCTCTTCACAAATCATCTCATATTTTGCACAATCACGCTGGAGAATTGGAATTGAAGAATCAAAGCTCTTGCGAATCGACATCTTTGTGAGATCAATCTTATTTTTGCATTCATATTTCATATCATTATTAGATTAGCATAGCATATTAGTTTTCAATAGCATTCATATCATATCAATTTATCATTCTTATTGCATCATAAAATATCAAAAATATAGATTAATTGCATTTATTCCATATCTAGAATTGCATTCAAATCCTTCATTTAGGTGTCGTCTAGGTCACTGATCTCGATTATAATCTGAGAACATTAATCTCGCACCTATTAGAAGGCAGTAAATCGCTTGGTTAGATAGCTTTCAATTTTGCACGATTTTGATTATAGCTAACCTCTAATATTTTACTGAGTGTTGTGTCTACAGATCGGGTACAATTTTCACACACACAGAACTTACTTTCACAATATTATCAAAGTTTATATGATAGAACCTTCTATGCCATAACCAATTGTCATCAATCTTAGTCATAAAACATGTCATCTCAGTAGGGTTCAACTGAAATACATTACCTCTTGTTCTAGATCCAGTTCCAATTAGATTTCCATCTTTATCCTTTATCACACAAGTTTTCTCAGTAAACCAAACTTGATATCCCTTATCCACTAACTATCCAACACTCAAAAGATTATGTTTCAATCCATCAACAAAGTAAACATCATTAGTATTAGTCTTTCCATCAAGAGTAATAGATCCTATACCTTTAATCAAACAAGGTGCATTGTTACCAACTCTAACAACTCCTCCATCATAATTGTTAAAATTTATGAAGTTTCCTTTATCACCAGTCATATGATGTGAATAACCACTGTCTATAATCCAATTAGCTTTCTCTTCCTAAACATTAAATTCAAAATTTTCTTCATTAATTGTTACAAATCCTATGTCATCAAAGTTGTCATTATCACTATCGCTCAAATGTCTTTCAATTCTGCTTCAATTTCTTCATCATTTGCATAATAACATTCTTTAGATCTTCTAGGCTTGAAATTGTTTCTATACTTCTTAACTCTCTTAGGACACTTAGATGCAAAATGACCATATTCTTGACAAGTCCAACATTTAAAGATTTTCTTACCTTCTAGTTCTCTTTTCACAAGGAAGGAAATACCTTCTTCAATCTTTTTATCTTCATCAGATTTGGATCTGCTACTACTGGCATAATCTCTATTCACACTTGTATTTCTAGACAAAGTAGGTCTAATGCTAAGAGCATTGAATGCTATCTCCACTCTAGGTAGTTATCTTGATAATCTCAAGTTCATCTCTACTACTTCCAATCTTCCAAGATGAGTCTCTGTTGAAAAGTTTGGTGTACAAGGTATCACTTGTTGAATCATTTGTGTAGTCTACCTAAATACCAGTGTCAATGTTCTCAAAATCTTTCATATTACTTCATTCTCTATCTTTTCACCTCCACAAAACTTTATTCCTACAACAATTTCTGACATCCTACCAATATAGCTTCTAACAGATTCATCTTCCATCATTCTTATGTCTTCAAATGCACAAATCTAATTATATAACCTAGCTTTCTTTGCATATTCATCACCTTCAAAAGTAGAATGTAAAGCTTTCCAAATATCATAAGATCTAGTTAAACCTTTTACCTGACTGTATTCATTTTCTGAAAGTGCTGGTAAAAGTGCTTCTCTTGCAAGTATGTTACAAATGAATAGATCTACCTCATCTTTAGAACTTGATTCAAGACTATCTTCTTCAATTATAGTTCTCTCATTTTTGTAATCAACCAATAACCTAGTGCTAAACACAAGAGATGTGTCTTCATCTTTTCTTTCCAACTATCAAAATTTACTCCATCAAACTTAGGGCTTTCTTTCCTGAAATTCACCATAGATCTCCTTAAGTTGTTAAACTTCTCTTTCAAGGACTTGTCGCTCTAATACCAATTGTTAGAAAGTAAAGACCACCAAGATAATTGAGCGGGGGGGTGAATCAGTTATCTAATAATTAAACAATTTATCAACTTCAATATCAAATTCAACAACTTTAAACCATATAATCGATACAGTAACCAACCATAGAAAGATAATCATAGACAATGACACAATAACACAAGATATGTTAACTAGGGAAGATCTTGATCAAAGAGTAAACCCTGATGGGAATGTTGCCCAGAAAATGATGCACTAATATGAAAGTTCCTTGTGAAAGGATGGACCCTGTTGGGAGTCTTATGAAATACATTCAATATATATGAATCTCTATTAGAAGATTTTGAATCCCTGTTAAAAGATTCTAACCCTATTAGGAGTTATGGAAGACAGAACAACCCACTGCCCAAACAACTTCAAGGCAAGATCTCTGAATTCACTATCCAATAGATCTTAGGATTATTCAATAGAATAATATGAAATATGTTACCTCCTTCACACTATGCCAAAACCACACTCTCTGCTACACAAGATCACAAATTTAGATCTCTGTACTTTGCAAGTCTTCCTCCATCATTGAATTAGCTCTATTCTTCACCTCATGCATATATTCGCATCACAACTTTCACAATTTCATATCACAAATATTACAATCCCATATTTCAACAAGGAAAACATTCCTTCCTTTATAACACACTCAAATAATTACAAATGATTCGGCATCCAAATACAAAATAATAATTTCAACATGCTACATCAAAATTACATAAAAACTATGAACTTCCAGATACAATAACTTTCCAATCGTGTGACCTCAAAGTTTGCACTATGAACCATGTCACCACCAATGAGTCTCAAACTTCCCCTTAACTATGTAGACCCAGATTCCATCTTGGTTAGGAGATATCCTTCGATTACCAAAAATTGCTACTTAGGAACACTGGCAAAATACTACTTACACCAAAATGCTTATAACTTTCATGAATAAATGAATTTATTTTTGTGCTCTTAACCATACGTTAATAACACATAAAAAAACATACCATCAACTATGCATAAGTCAATTTGCAATATAACATGTGTGGAAAACAAAACTATGCCTACTTCTCTGCTAAACTCCAAAATATCATTGTGTTGACATCAATGACAATCATAGTCATGAATGCAACAACAACTACTATAGGTTGACTACCAAAGGCTTTGGCATTCATTCCTAACAACTTGAATGGATTAAGAGTTTCCATCCAAGAAGAAATTAGTTTGGTTAAATTGGAGAACATTGAAGAAGCTTATCAATTTGCATTGAAAGCTGAGGATAAATTGAACAAGAGACATGAGCAAAGACAAAGAGGTAGAGGTGGTAGATTCCCTTGAGGAAGAGGTAGATCTTATGGTGAAAATAGTAGATTTGAACTAGAAAAGAAAAATCTTGATAAAGGCAAGACCAAGTGGAAAGGTGAAAGTTCATCTAAAGGAAGAGACAATAACTACCGATGTGGTTATAGTAGAGGTGGTTTCTAAGGAACTTTTTACAATTGTGGAGAAGATGGATAGAGATCATTTGAGTGTACACATGCAAGTAAGAAGGTTGGTAGTCTTAGCACGTGCAAAAAATTTCATGGCTATAGCTTTTTTCCCCTGGTCTCTGCAATGTTTTCATGTCTCTAGCATAGGCCCTTAGTCCAAATTTTTGAAAATCTAGCCATTGCATGAAAAACCCTTTGAAAACCCTAGTCTTGTTCTAATTTGATGTTACTTTATTCAGGCCACTAAGGTTCCAAATCCATATATGCTTATTAGAGACCACTTTACCATGTTCGCAGTTAGGTTTTTCATGTGTCAACGGGGCCCCCTTTAATCTTTCTTAAGTTCCCAGTGCCCAATATATTTTAATTTTTTTCCAAGTCTGACTATTTTAATGTTTCCTATGTTTCGACTTAATATTTTCTGGGCCCAGTCTTCTGACAACGTCTCAATCTGACAGTTGGCATAAGTTCTCATTGACTTTGTCAGAAGCTTGAGATCTTGCACCAATCGTTGATTTTTCTTTATGACAGAGCTTCTCAAATAGGTGGGACCTTCCGACATGTATGCATAGATGGCGACATCTTATTGGTCCATGTTTTAACACAGTGGTAGTTGTCAGTGGGTCCTAGGTTGTCGGCTTGTCAGAGGGTCCTGACACTTGTAGTAGATCAACAACAGGCATAAATTCTTATGAGATGTGTTAGATGTATGAGATTATGAGACGACTGTTGATTCTTTTGTGTGATGTAACCTTTTCTTTTGGCAGGTCCATCTGCCAGATATGTTGATTTGTTGCACTATGATTGGCCCATGTTGTGTAAGCTAGACGTATTGTCAGGTGGGCCTAGTATCTCAATCAGGAGATTGAAGATTGACAGTTGGCGTGTAAGTGCATAGAATCTTTTGAGCCTTTCAGATTTTGCCCCAGCTGTCTGATCTTCTAGGTGGCTGAATGTTCTTAGTGGGGCCATTTTCTAGGTGTTATAGGATTGTTCAATTTTTATTGGTCAACGTGGATGAAGTGGCAAGGTGGGGTCATTATCAGAGAGATCAATGATGAGGACAAGATCTATGGTCGATGTAAGTTCTCATGAGTTTTGTCAGAGCTATGAGATCTTACGCCTACTGTCTAATTATAAGGCTTATAGAAACTGGGTCCTGTGTCAGTATGAATGAGCATGAGCCATGAATGAGGTAATGAAAAGTGGCATAAAGCAGGCCTAGGTGAGGTCTAAGGTCTTGGCAGTATGGATAAATAAGGTTAGCAGCTTGAAAAAATTCAATGGGTTCATTCATTCGCGTAATAGAATGGTGGTGTTCCAAGTTGATTGGCAATTTAGTGAACACTTGTTCCAGTAATCGCTAAAGTTTCTAGTGGTAAGATAAATCTTTCTGTGAACTGGCAAAAATCCTTTTGTCACCAGTTTGCTAGATGTAACTAGGGTAGGTTAGATCTCCTTTGTTTGTTAAGTCATGGGGTTAAGTGGTGATTTAATATTTCACTTCACGAATGGGATATGCATTGTCACATGTTTGCTTGAGTAAACATGAGGTGTCTTGTTGAGTTAAGGTCATAAGGCCCAGAAAACATGAAGATCTAATGGCCACGACTTAAAGTTGATCGAGGTTTAAATTTTGAACGTCGATTCACTGTAGGCGCCATGAATGACTGTTTGTTTTCAAATTTGAATTTCTTAGGGTTTCTTAGCGACAAGAAGTACTAGAATTTATGGTTTTAATAGCTGATTTCAATTGGTTTGGTGGCACTTGTTGTTGCGGTGTGGTCTAGGCTACCTTGATCGATTGAGGGAGGGTTTGTACCATGTGGGGATGGATATTTTTGGTGGCTCAAGGTGCTTTGCAGGTCTGATCAAATTGGTTTGTATGGAGAAATTTATGATTTTCTTGTACTTCTCAGAGATTTTTTCATTCACGAAGATCATCCTTGGATTTGACAGCCCTGTACTTAGTTTTTCCTCAAAGAATTTTGAATTTGTTGTAATTAGGGTTGGTGTAGTTTTTGAAACCCTAACCCTAGATGTCTGAAGCTTATTGCATCCTAGCTTGTTTAGGATTCTAAGGCAACTAGTGGTATAAATGGTCAAAGTTTTGATTTTGTAAGTGTTCCTTCTTCTGCAAATTTTGGAGAAGTGGTTCTAGGAAGGGTCCTTTTCCTATAGATTTTCTCTACGTCTCTGCATATAGGGTGTTCTTTTCTCCTTTGTTGGCTTAGAGAATATGATATGTATTGTAACTAATTTTTCTTATGTATAAAGATTCAGTATATTCTTATTGTCATCAGACTATCTCCATTTGAATCTTGAATTCATTAATCATACATCAAGGGTGTTTGATTTTTCTATTTACATTTCCCATGTGTTTGCAAGTGGTGTTGTCATCATAGAGATAACTAGTTTAGGATTAGTTTTCATGTATGTATGAGCTAAGGTGTCAAAGATATGTCATGCTTATCTTCTAGTGGATGCTGGTTAATGTATTATCTATTTATAGGTCTCTTCTAAGGGGAGGGTTAAAATCCTTTGGATGGGTAATAACATACTTGAATACACAGGTGGGTTGTTAAAGTGAGGTTTGGTCATGGTGTTTGATTGATGTTAGGCATCAATACATTGAGTATATTGTCTTCTTGTTTCATAGTTGTCTATTACAATACGGTATTTGACTCTATGGCCCATTGGACAAGGCACTAGTCTATCAGAGATTTAGTGTATCTCAGGGGTCCTTTCAAACCCATCATTAAATCATTTACTTTCAGTTCCACACTTTCCCTTTCATGTTGTTATTATAGGTCTCTGGTCTTCAAACTCATTCTATGCAATTAGGGCTATTGCATGAGAATTGGCTTCATTGGGGTATAAGTTATCTACAGGGGTTTGAAGACTAATCCACAATAATCTATCTGCAGGCCTATAATTTATCATGAGGTGTCTTGAGTGTGCAGATAAGGCAATACCCACCTGAGTGATGTGGAGCTCAAAGAAGAAGAAGGATGTTCTTTATCCTCATTAATTGGACTATTTTCTTGTCAAACTTGAGTGCGTACCCTAAGAATCAAGCCCATCTATTGATTCAATTTTGGTCCTGCAAGAGAAAGCTCCAATAAATTGGTGACTCTACTGGGGAAAGACTAAAAGACAACAAGTTTAAGATGTCCAATTCCTTGCTTTGCTAGATCAACCTAGAGTCTAGTTAAATGACCATATTGTCAGATATAAAAGCACATTTGTAAAATTTTCCCACTAAGTGTTGAGTGGTGACTCTGAGTCTCTGTTTGGCCATTGTTTTGTAATAAAATGTGATATATTTGTAGTCCTAACAAGTAGTTATCCTATGAGATTATGTTGTGATTGTGGGCTTTGAAGAAGGTTTGGAGCTAGGAAAGGTTCTCAATTGATTCAGATTTGTCCTTTGAAAGAGGTGGTGACTCTACCAAAGTTTGAAAGGTGATCTAGAGGAGACTTCAAATCAATATTTTGCAGCATTCACAACATCTCCAGGAGTTTTGGTTGTTATAAAGAGTATAAAAAATATGTTGAGATTTAATAAGGTCAATGGTTGCATTAATTTGGATAGAAGTGTTGTCATGAGAACAAGCTTCTTTGTTTTGTCAATATATTAAAATGGAGTTTCCAGCCTTGATGAATCAAGATGATGTTTCTAGGTCTGAAGGTTCTCGGTCAAATTTTAGAAATGCTAATAGAGGAAGAGGTATTTATTTAATGAGTCAAAAAATCCAGTAGACTTGCATAAAAATTTTGAGATGTACAATAGGAGAAAGAAAAAATGAGTCATCCCATTCTTACTATAAGAAGTTTCTTGTAGCTTGTGATGAGTTCCTTATGGGAATTGAGCTTCAAGATTTCCAATATGCTCAAATGTTCTTAGAACTCGATATGCCTAAGTCAGTCAGTTGGTATGCATCCTTTAGGAATGAAGCACTAGAAAATGTTAAAGGATGGATGGCTTCATTTGTGGAGGATGAATCTTGTGATGCTAATGTTGATGATGGAACTTGTGGTTATCAAGAGATGGAAGATGAATCTACAATGGATGTAAGTTCCTATAGTGAAAGTTCCTACCGTGATGACCCGACATAGGATATTATGACAAAAGAATTTTTAACTCCTGTCTCAGATGAGGAAGATGTTTGCAGCATTTGCAGTGAGACCAATGAGATAGAATGTGAAGTTCAATGCTTACTAAGTAGTGAGCAGATTTCAAAACTCTTAGATGCAGAATTTTAGAGATGCACTACCATGTATGTTTCCAAAGTTCCATGCCCAGTTTATATAAGTTTTGATGAAGAAAGAATAAATAATGGCATGATGTGTGAAACTTCTATTGAGGTCCTTTCTCCCATTTTTGGTATGTAGGTGGATGGTACACATCTTTGTAGTGAGTTTGCTAATGGCATGTTTGATGAGTGTGATGATATGTGTACTAGTGTGGATTTAGTTTTTCAAGAGCCTAATGTCAATCATTCTTGTTTATACTTTGATGCTGGAGAGTGTGGTAAATCTAAAGGGGTTTTCTCAGATTTTCAAATGACTAATGAGTCATTCACTGATAGTGCTTGTTCCTTTCTAGAAGTTGCTGATGTGTTTTTTGATCAGTAAGTTGTTTCCATTTTCATGCAATTAGATTTTTGTCTTGAGAAGTGCTATGTTAGTTTGTAGAGTAAGGAGATAGAAAAGATTTATTCTTTGTTGCAAACTAGTGGTCATCATGCTGATGTGTCCATCCATGAGATTGAAAAGGAATGTCTCCTTTTTTAGAATGACAGTGAAAGTGAAGAGTGTGACATTTTGATGTCACATAATGATCAGTATTCATGGCAGTGTGGTGACTTTGTCTTGCCAGATGGTGGTGAGTATGGTGATCATTTTTTGTATAATATGCTGAATGTGGATAACAATGTTTTCGGCGGGATGGATGAGAGATGTAATTCCAGTTTTCCTCTGCTGAATGGAGATGAAAATTATTTGTTTGATAGAGGCAAAAAATGATCGAAAGTTTTGGGGCCTTGAGCTTTCTGTAAATATTGTAAACTCTGTATAGTTTTTTCCTTTCCTATTGTGGTGTTCCCTTCTTGTCTTGCCTAATGTGTTCCCTATATTTTTTGAGGTATCTATGCCTTTCAAGCTACAGGTCGTCTGCTTCTCCCAGAGAACTAGTTTCTTTCCATGCCTACATAAGGCATGCATCCCTAACTAGAGCCACTATTAGCATGTGCAAAAAATTTCATGGCTATAGCTTTTTCCCCATGGTCTCTACAATGTTTTCATGCCTCTGGCATAGGCCCTTAGTCCAAATTTTTGAATATCTAGCCATTCCATGAAAAACCCTTTCAAAACCCTGGCCTTGTTCTAATTTGATGTTACTTTATTCAAGCCACTAAGGTTCCAAATCTACATGTGCTTATTAGAGACCACTTTACCATGTTCACGGTTAGGTTTTTCATATGTTGGCGGGGCCCCCTTTAACCTTTCTTAAGTTTCGAGTGCCTAGTATATTTTAATTTTTTCCTAAGTCTGACTGTTTTAATGTTTCCTATGTTTTGACTTAATATTTTCTAGGCCCGGTCTTCTGACAACATCTCCATCTAACGATTGGCATAAGTTCTCATTAACTTTGTCAAAAGCTTGAGATCTTGTGCCAATCATTGATTTTTCTTTATGACAGAGCTTCTGAAATAGGTGGGACCTTCTAACACCTATGAATAGATGGCAACATCTTATTGGTCCATGTTTTAACATAGTGGTAGTTGTCAGTGGGTCCTGGGTTGCTGGCTTGTTAGAGGGTCTTAACACTTGTAGTAGATCAATGATGGGCATAAATTCTAATGAGATGTGTCAAATGTATGAGATTATGAGATGGTCATTGATTCTTTTGTGTGATGTAACCTTTTCTTTTGGCAGTTCCATCTTCCAAATATGCTAATTTGTTGTACTATGATTGGTCCACATTGTGTGAGCTAGATGTGTTGTCAGGTGGGCCTAGTATCTCAATCAGGAGATTCAAGATTGATGATTGGTGTGTAAGCACATAGAATCTTTTGAGCCTTTCAGCTCTTGCACTAGCCATTCAGTCTTCCAAGTGGCTTAATGTTCTCAGTGGGGCCATTTTCCAGGTGGTGCAAGATTGTTAAATTTTTATTAGTCAATGTGGATGATGCGGTAAGGTGGGGTTGTTGTCAGAGAGATCAATGACGAGGACAAGATCTATGGTTGGCATAAGTTCTTATGAGTTTTTTCAGAGCTATGAGATCTTATGCCTGCCATCTGGTTCTAAGGCTTACAGAAAGTGGGTCCTATGTTAGTATGACCAAGCATGAGCCATGAAAGAGGTAATGAAAAGTGGCATAAAGTGGGCCCAGGTGGGGTCTAAGGTCTTGGCAATCCCGATAAATAAGGTTAGTGGAATGAAAAAATTTAATGAGTTTGTTCATTCATGTAATAAAATGGCGGTGTTCCAAGTTAACTAGCAATTCAACAAACACTTGTTCACGTAATCGCTAAAGTTTCTAGTGGTAAGATAAATCTTTATGCAAACTGGAAAAAAAGCCTTTTGTTGCCAGTTTGCCAGATGTAACTGGGGTAGGTTAGATCTGCTTTGTTTTCTAAGTCACAGAGTTAAGCGGTGAGTTAATATTTCACTTCATGAATGCGATTTTACTTGTCTCATGTTCACTTGAGCAAACTTGAGGTGTCTAGTTGAGTTAAGGTCATAAGGCCCAAGAAACATGAAGATATTAGGGCCATGACTTAAAATTGATTGAGGTTTAAATTTTGACCATCGATTCACTGCAGGGGCATTGAATGACCGTTTCTTTTCAAATTTGAATTTTTGAGGGTTTCTTAGTGACAAGAAGTACTAGAATTTATGATTTTAACAGCTGATTTTGATTGGTTTCGTGGCACTTTCTGTTGTGGTGTGGTCCAGGCTACCTTGATCGATTGTGGGAGGGTTTGTACCATGAGGGGATGGATATTTTTGGTGGCTCAAGGAACTTTGTAGGTCTGATCAGATTGTTTTTTACGGTGAAATTTATGATTTTCTTATACTTCTCAAAGATTTTCTCATTCACGAAGACCATCCTTGGATTTGACATACATGTACTTAGTTTTTCCTCTAAGAATTTTGATTTTGTTGTAATTAGGGTTGGTGTAGTTATTGAAACCGTAACCCTAACTGTCTGAAGCTTGTTGTATCCTAGCATGTTTAGGATTCCAAGGTAGCTAGTGGTATAAATGGTCAAAGTTTCAATCTTCTAAGGGTTCCTTCTTCTGCAAATTTTGGAGAAGTGGTTCCAGGAAGGGTCCTTTTCCTATAGATTTTCTCTACTTCTCTGCATATAGGGTGTTCTTTTCTCCTTTGTTGGCTCAAAGAATATGATATGTATTGTAATTGATTTGTCTTATGTATAAGGATTTAGTATATTCTTACTTTCATCAGACTATCTCCATTTGAATCTTGAATTCATTAATTATACATCAAGGGTGTTTGATTTTTCTATTTGCATTTCCCATGTGTTTGCAAGTGGAGTTGTCTTCATAGAGATAACTAGTTTAGGATTAGTTTTCATGTATGTATGAGTTGAGGTGTCAAAGATATGTCATCCTTGTCTTCCAGTGGATGCTAGTTAATGTATTATCTATTTATAGGTCTCTTCTAAGGGGATGGTTAAAATGCTTTGGATGGGTAATAACATACTTGAATACACAGGTGGGTTGTTAAAGTGAGGTTTGGTCATGGTGTGTGATTGATGTTAGGCATCAACACATTGAGTATACTATCTTCTTGTTTCATAGCTATCTATTGTAATAGGGTATTTGACTCTGTGGCCCATTGGACAAGGCATTGGTCTATCAAATATTTAGTGTATCTCAGGGGTCCTTTCAAACCCATCATTAAATCATTTACTTTCAGTTCCACCCTTTCCCTTTCATGTTGTTAGTATAGGTCTTTGGTCTTCAGACTCATTCTATGCAAGTAGGGCTATTGTATGAGAATTGGCTTCATTGGGGTACAAGTTACCTGAAGGGGTTTGAAGGTTATTCCACAATAATCTATCTACAGGCCTATTGTTTATCATGAGGTGTCTTGAGTGTGTAGATAAGGCAATACTCACCTGAGTGATGTGAAGCTCAAAGAAGAAGGAGGATGTTCTTTATCCTCATCAATTGGACTATTTTCTTGTCAAACTTGAGTGCCTACCCTAATAATCAAGCCCATCTATTGATTCAAGTTTGGTCCTGCAAGAAAAAGCTCCAACAAACTAGTGACTCTACTAGGGAAAGACTAAAAGATAGCAAGTTTAAGATGTCCAATTCCTTGCTTTGCTAGATCATCCCTGAGTCTGGTTAAATGATCACAGAGTTAGATATAAAGACACATTTGTAAAATTTTCTCACTAAGTGTTGAGTGGCGACTCTGAGTCTCTATTTGGTCAGTGTTTTGTAACAAAATGTGATATATTTGCAGTCCTAACAAGTAGTTATCCTGTGAGATTGTGTTGTGATTTTGGGTTTTGAAGAAGGTTTGGAGTTGGGAAAGGTTTTGTACTGATTTAGATTTGTCCTCTGAAAGAGGTGGCAGCTCTACCAAAGTTTGAAAGGTGATCTGGAGGAGACTTCAGATCAATATTTTGTAGCATTCACAACATCTCTAGGAGCTTTGGTTGTTATAAAGAGTATCAAAAATATGTTGAGATTTAATAAGATCAATGGTTTCATTAATTTGGATAGAAGTGTTGTCATGAGAACAAGCTTCTTTGTTTTGTCAGTATATTGAAATGGAGTTTCTAGCCCTAATGAATCAAGATGATATTTCTATGTTTAAAGGTTCTCAGTTAGATTTTAGAAATGCCAATAGAGGAAGAGGTATTTATTTGATGAGTCAAAAAATCCACCAGACTTGCATAAAAATTTTGAGATGTACAATAGGAGAAAGAAAAAATGAGTCATCCCATTTTTACTATAACAAGTTTCTTGTAGCTTGTGATGAGTTCCTTATGGGAATTGAGCTTCAAGATTTTGAATATGCTGAAATGTTCTTAGAACTTGGTATGCTTGAGTTAGTCAGTTGGTCTACATCCTTTAGGAATGAAGCACTAGAAAATGTTAAAGGATGGATGGCTCCATTTGTGGAGGATGAATCTTGTGATGCTAATGTTGATGATGGAACTTGTGGTTATCAAGAGATACAAGATGAATCTACAATGGATGTAAGTTCCTATAGTGAAATTTCCTACCATGATGACCCTACATAGGATATTATGACACAAGAATTTTCAGCTCCTATCTTAGATGAGAAAGATGTTTGCAGCATTTGCAGTGAAACCAATGAGATAGAATGTGAAGTTCAATGCTTACTAAGTAGTGAGAAGATTTTAGAGCTCTTAGATGTAGAATTTCAGAGATGCACTCCCATGTATGTTTCCAAAGTTCCATGCCCAGTTTATATAGGTTTTGATGAAGAAAGAATAAATAATGGCATGATGTGTGAAACTTCTATTGAGGTCCTTTCTCCCATTTTTGGTATGTAGGTGGATGGTACACATCATTGTAGTGAGTTTAATAATGGCATGTTTGATGAGTGTGATGATATGTGTACTAGTGTGTATTTAGTTTTTCAAGAGCCTAATGTCAATGGTTCTTCTTTATACTTTGATGCTGGAGAGTGTGGTAAATCTGAAGGGGTTTTCTCAGATTTACAAATGACTAATGAGTCATTGACTGATAGTGCTTGTTCCTTTCCAAAATTTTCTGATGTGTTTTTTGATCAAGAAGTTGTTTCCACTTTCATGCAATCAGATTTTTGTCTTGAGAAGTGCTATGTTAGTTTGCAGAGTAAGGAGATAGAAAAGATTTATTCTTTGTTGCAAACTAGTGATCATCATGCTGATGTGTCCATCCATGAGATTGAAAAGGAATGTCTCCTTTTTCAGCATGACAGTGAAAGTGAAGAGTGTGACTTTGTCTTGCTAGATGGTGGTGAGTATGGTGATCATTTTTTGTATAATATGCTGAATGTGGATCACAATGTTTTCGGTAGGATGGATGAGAGATGTATTTCTAGTTTTCCTCTATTGAATGGAGATAAAAATTATTTGTTTGATAGAGGCAAAAATTGATTGGAAGTTTTGGGGCCTTGAGATTTCTATAGATATTGTAAACTCTGTATAATTTTTTCCTTTCCTATTGTGGTTTTCCCTTCTTGTCTTCCCTGGTGTGTTCCCTATGTTTTTTGAGGTCTCTATGCCTTTCAAGCTGTAGGTTGTCTACTTCTCCCAAAGATCTAGTTTCTTGGCATGCCTACTGTAGGCATGCATCCCCAACTAGAGCCACTGTTAGCATGTGCAAAAAGTTTCATGGCTGGAGCTTTTTCCCCTAGGTCTCTACAATGTTTTCATGCCTCTGGCATAGGCCCTTAGTCCAAATTTTTGAAAATCTAGTCGTTGAAAAAAAACCCTTTGAAAACCCTAGCCTTGTTCTAATTTGATGTTACTTTATTCAGGCCACTAAGGTTCCAAATCTGCATGTGCTTATTAGAGACCACTTTACCATGTTCACGGCTAGGTTTTTCATTTGTCGGTGGGTCCCCCTTTAATCTTTCTTAAGTTCCCAGTGCCTAGTATATTTTAAATTTTTCCTAAGTCTGACTATTTTAATGTTTCCTATGTTTCAACTTAATATTTTTTGGGCCCGGTGTTCTAACAACATCTCAATCTGACAGTTGGCGTAAGTTCTCATTGACTTTGTCAGAAGCTTGAGATCTTGCACCAATCATTGATTTTTCTTTATGATAGAGTTTCTCAAACAGGTGGGACCTTCTGACACATACGCATAGATGGTGACATCTTATTGGTCCATGTTTTAACACAGTGGCAATTGTCAGTGGGTTCTGGGTTGCCAGCTTGTTAGAGGGTCCTGACACTTGTAGTAGATCAACGGTGGGCATAAATTCTTTTGAGATATGTTAGATGTATAAGATTATGAGATGGTTGTTGATTCTTTTGTGTGATGTAACCTTTTCTTTTGGCAGGTCCATCTGATAGATATGCTAATTTTTTGGACTGTGATTGGTGCACATTGTGTGAGCTGGATGTGTTGATAGGTGGGTCCAATATCTCTATCAGGAGATTCAAGATCGACGGTTGGCGTGTAAGCACATAGAATCTTTTGAGCCTTTTAGCTCTTACACTAGCCATCTGATCTTCCAAGTGACTTAATGTTCTTGGTGGGGCCATTTTCCAAGTGGTGTAGGATTGTTCAATTTTTATTGGTTAACATGGATGATACAACAAGGTGGGGTCATTGTCAGAGAGATCAATGATGAGGACAAGATCTATGGTTGGCATAAGTTCTCATGAGTTTTGTCAGAGATATGAGATCTTACACCTATCATCTGATTATAAGGCTTCCAAAAAGTGGGTCCTATGTCAGTATGATCGAGCATGAACCATGAATGAGGTAACAAAAAGTGGCATAAAGAAGCCCCGGGAGGGGTCTCAGGTCTTGGCGGTCTGGATAAATAAGGTTAGCAGCTTGACAAAATTCAATGGGTTCATTCATTCACATAATAAAATGGTAGTGTTCGAAGTTGATTGGTGATTCAGTGAACACTTTTTCTCGTAATCGCTAAAGTTTCTAGTGGTAAGATAAATCTTTCTGCGAACTAGTGAAAAGCCTTTTGTCGCCAGTTGGCCAGATGTAACTAGGGTAGGTTAGATCTCCTTTGTTTGCTAAGTCATGGCTTTATGCGGTGAGTTAATATTTCACTTCATGAATAGGATATGCCTTGTCACATGTTTTCTTGAGTAAACCTGAGGTGTCTAGTTGAGTTAAGATCATAAGGCCCAAGAAACATGAAGATCTAACAGCCGCGACTTAAAATTGATCGAGGTTTAAATTTTGACCACCAATTCACTATAGGCACCATGAATGACTGTTTGTTTTCAAATTTGAATTTTTGAGGGTTTCTCAGTGACAGGAAGTACTAGAATTTATGGTTTTAACAACTAATTTTGATTAGTTTGGTGGTGCTTATTGTTGTAGTGTGGTCTAGGCTACCTTGATCGATTGCGGGAGGGTTTGTACCATGTGGGGATGTATATTTTTGGTGGCTCAAGGTTCTTTGTAGGTCTGATCAGGTTGGTTTGTATGGTGAAATTTATGATTTTCTTATACTTCTCAGAGATTTTCTCATTCATGAAGATCATCGTTGGATTTGACAGACCTTTACTCAGTTTTTCCTCTAAGAATTTGATTTTGTTGTAATTAGGGTTGGTGTAGTTGTTGAAACTCTAGCCCTAGCTGTCTGAAGCTTATTGCATCCTAGCTTGTTTAGGATTCCAAGGCAGCTAGTGGTATAAATGATCAAAGTTTTGATTTTGTAAGGCTTCCTTCTTCTGCAAATTTTGGAGAAGTGGTTCCAGGAAGGGTCTTTTTCCTATAGATTTTCTCTACTTCTCTGCATATAGGGTGTTCTTTTCTCCTTTGTTGGCTCAGAGAATATGATATGTATTGTAACTGATTTGTCTTATGTATGAGGATTCAGTATATTCTTACTATCATTAGACTATCTCCATTTGAATCTTGAATTTATTAATCATACATCAAGGGTGTTTGATTTTTCTATTTGCATTTCCCATGTGTTTACAAGTGGAGTTGTCTTCACAGAGATAACTAGTTTAGGATTAGTTTTCATGTATGTATGAGTTGAGGTTTCAAAGATATGTCATGGTTGTCTTCCAGTGGATGATGGTTAATGTATTATCTATTTATAGGTCTCTTCTAAGGGGAGGGTTAAAATCCTTTGGATGGGTAATAACATACTTGAATACATAGGTGGGTTGTTAAAGTGAGGTTTGGTCATGGTGTGTGATTGATGTTAGGCATCAACACATTGAGTATACTATCTTCTTATTTCATAGTTGTCTATTGCAATAGGGTATTTGACTCTGTGGCCCATTGGACAAGGCACTGGTCTATTATAGATTTAGTGTATCTCAGGGGTCCTTTCAAACCCATCATTAAATCATTTACTTTCAATTCCACCCTTTCCCTTTCATGTTGTTAGTATAGGTCTCTGGTCTTCAGACTCATTCTATGCAAGTAGGGCTATTATATGAGAATTCACTTCATTGGGGTACAAGTTACCTGAAGGGGTTTGAAGATTATTCCACAATAATTTATCTATAGGCCTATTGTTTATCATGAAGTGTCTTGAGTGTGTAGATAAGGCAATACCCACTTGAGTGATGTGGAGCTCAAAGAAGAAGGATGATGTTCTTTATCCTCATCAATTGGATTGTTTTCTTGTCAAACTCAAGTGCCTACCCTAAGAATCAAGCCCATCTATTGATTCAAGTTTGGTCCTGCAAGAAAAAGCTCCAACAGGTAGCAACATAAATTATTTGGTGCAAGAAGAGTCATTGAATAAACCTAAAAAAAAAAAGAACTATATGGTAAGGAGATCACTTTGGAGTGAAAGTAATAAGGAAGATCTGGTAAGGAAAAGTTTGTTGAAGACTAGATGTAGGGCTTCTGATGAAGTTTGGAAGGGAATCATTGATAGTGGTAGGTCGGAGAACTTGGCATCTGAGGAAATGGTTACAAAATTGCTATTGAAAAGGTTGGAACACCCAAAGCCCTATCAAATTTCATGGATGAAAGATGAGGATACACTCTTGGTAAGTGAACAATGTTATGTGAATTTGAAAATTGGAAAGTACTATGATAAGGTGTTATGTGATATCATGCCTATGGATTGTTGTCATATTTTATTGGTTAGACCTTGGAAATATGATAGACATGCTATATACGATGGGAGATTGCATAAATATACTATTTGGGCTGATGGGAGAAGACAAATCTTGTTACCTTTGATTGAAGAACCCATTAGTAATGTTTGTGTTAGGAATGAATGTTGAATGTTTGGCAGCCATTCTGTAGTAGTTTTTGTTGCATTGATGACTATGATTGTCATTGATTTCAACACAATGATCTTCTAGAGACTTGTAGAGAAGTAAATAGAGTTTGAATTAGTGTATGTGGGATATTGTAGTTGGAGCTATGTGATGTTGAGGATATACTCTTTGATATGTTATATGTCTATGGTTAAGAGTGCAAATAGTAATTCATTTATTCATGGAAGCAGTATTCAGGCAGTGTTCCTGAGTAGTGGTTTGTGGAAATCAGATGATATCTCCTAATTGGGATCGAATCTAGTTTTTCACAGTTAAAGGGAATTTGAAGACACATTGATAGTGACATGGATGATAGCACAAACTTTGAGGTTGCATGAGTGAATAATTATTATATTTGGAAGTCGATAGTTTTGTGTAATTTTGATGTAGTGTGTGGAAACTTTTATTTTGTAATTGTATGCTGACTCATTTGTAATTATTTGAGTGTGGTATCAAGGAAGGAATGTTTTTCCTTTTTGTATATGGTTGAATGAGTGGATAGATATGAAATGAAGAAAAGAGATAAATGTGAAAAATAATTTGTGAAGGAAGACATGTGAAGTATAGAGATCTGAAATTGAGATCTAGTGTAATAGTGAGTGTGGTTTTGCACAATTAGAGAAGAGGTAACATATTATTATGTTGAGTAATACAAATATTATTTGAAAAATGTGTTCAATGATCTTACCCTGAAGTTGTTTGGGTAGTGGGTCCTTTTGTCTTCCATAACTCTTAACAGGGTTAGAATCTTTTAACAGGGATTCATATGTACTAAATGTATTTCATAAAACTCCTAATAGAGTCCATCCTTTCACAAAGAATATTCATATTAGTGCATCTTTTATGGGAATCACTCCCACTAAGGTTTACTCTTTGATCAAGAGGTTCCCTACTCAACATATCTTGTGTCATTGTGTTATTGTGTATCAATATCTTTCTATGGTTGGTAATTATATTGCTTACATGGTTTAATGCTATTGAAGATGATAAAAGTTATAATTATCTAATAATAGATTCACCACCCCTTGTAGTTATCTTGGTGGAATTTACTTTCTAACAATTGGTATTAGAGTGACAGGTCCTTGAAAGAGAAGTTTAACAGCTTAAGGAGATCCATGTTGAATTTTAGGAAAGAAAGCCCTAAGTTTGATGGAGTAAATTTTGACAGCTAGAAAGAAAAGATGAAGACACAGCTACTATGTTTAGGATTGGGTTATTGGTTGATTAAAAAAAATGATAAGACTATCATTGAAGAGGAAAACCTTGAAACATGTACTACTGATGAGAGAGATCTATTCATGTGTAACATACTTGCAAGAGAAGCACTTTTGACAGCCCTTCCGGAGAATGAGTACAGTTAGGTAAAATGTTTGAAAAAATCTCATGAAATTTGGAAAGCTTTACACTCTACTTTTGAAGGTGATGAACATGAAAAAAGAGTTAGACTACATAATTGGATATGTGCATTTGAGGATATAAGAATGTTGGAAGATGAATCTGTTAGAAGCTATATTGGTAGAATGTTAGAAATTTTTATAGGCATATAATCTTGTGGAGGAACAAAGATAGAAAATGAAGTGATATGGAAAATTTTGAAAACATTGACTCCTATATTTAAGAAGACAACATAGATGATTGAATAATTTATACCTTGTACTACCAACTTTACAATAGAGACTCTTCTTGGAAGATTGGAAGTAGCAGAGATGAACTTGAGGTTATCAGGAGACTTACCTAGAATGGAGACAACATTCAGTGCTCTTAGTGTTCACCCTACTTTGTCAAGAAGCATCAACGTGAGCAGAG
This sequence comes from Chamaecyparis obtusa, assembly GCA_027943335.1. Taxonomy (NCBI): domain Eukaryota; kingdom Viridiplantae; phylum Streptophyta; class Pinopsida; order Cupressales; family Cupressaceae; genus Chamaecyparis; species Chamaecyparis obtusa. The sequence continues at coordinate 627,061 of BSBK01001523.1, read as the reverse complement.
ATTATGCTGGTAGCAATAGATCTAGAAATGAAGAAGACATGAAGATTGAAGAAGGTATTGCCTTTCTTGTGAAGAGAGAACCAGATGGTAAGAAATTTTTCAAATTTTTGACTTGTCAAGAATATGGTCATTTTGCATCAAAATGTCTTAAGAGAGTTAAAAAGTACAGAAACAATTTCCAGCCTAAAAGATCTAAGGAATGTTATTATGTTAATGATGAAGATCTTGAAGTTGGTATAGAGAGAACTCTAAGTGAAAGTGATACTGAGAATAATGATGACATAGGATTTGTAGCAATTAAACAAGAGAACCCTGAAAATGATGTTAAGGAAGAAAAAGCCTTAGTTTCTCAAGTTGAAAAGAAAGCTAATTGGATTATAGATAGTGGTTGTTCACATCATATGACTGGAGACATGAAAAAGTTCATAAAGTTTAATGAATATGATGGAGGAGTTGTTAGAGTTGGAAACAATGCACCTTGCTTGATTAAAGGTGTAGGATCTATTACTCTTGATGGAAAGACTAATACTAATGATGTTTATATTGTGGATGGTTTGAAACATAATCTTTTGAGAGTTGGATAGTTAGTTGATAAGGGATATCAAGTTTTCTTTACTAAGAAAACTTGTGTGATTAAGGATAAAGATGGAAATCTGATTGGAATTGGATCTAGAACTAGAGGTAATGTATTTCAATTGAATCCTAATGAGATGACATGTTTTATTACTAAAATTGATGATAGTTGGTTATGGCATAGAAGGTTTTGTCATATAAACTTTGACAACATTGTGAAAGTAAATACTACACTTGTGGTAAGAGATTTGCCTAAAATTATGAAGCCTATTAACATGATTTGCAAAGAATGTGTGATGGCTAAACATAAGAGAAGTTCTTTTCCTAGTAAGAAGTTTACATCTATAGAAAAGTTGGAGATTGTTCATACAGATTTGAGTGGTCCTACCAAGACTATAGGATTCTATGGAGAAAGGTATTTTATGATTCTTGTTGATGATTTTACAAGAATGATATGGATTGCATTTCTTAAAGAAAAGTATGAAGCATTTGATAAGTTTAAGATCATTAAGAATAAAGTTGAGAATGGATCTAGAATGAAGATTAAATGTTTGAGATTTGATAGAGGTGGAGAATTTACTTCTAGAGAGTTTAACACCTTTTGTGAAGAAAATGGCATTAAGAGACAGTTTTCAACCCCTAGAACACCTGAAAAAAATGGTATTGTAGAAAGAAGGAATAGATTAGTGACTGAAGCAACAAGAGCTATGTTATTTGAGAATAATTTGGTGAATATATTTGGGAGAAAATAAATGAACACAATAGTGTATACAATGAACATAGTACAAATTAGAGCAGACATAGACAATACACCCTATGAATTATGGTTTGGACATGCACCCTTAGTTAAGTATTTTAGAATTTTTGGAAGAAAATGTTATATAAAGAGAGATGATGATATTGGAAAGTTTGATCCTAGAAGTGATGAAGGTATATTTCTTGGATATTCTTTGAAAAGAATAGCCTATAGATGTTACAATAAAAGAACTAAGACTATTGTTGAAAATGCAAATGTTAAAGTTGATGAAAAATTCAAAATTCAGGAAATAATGCTTGATTATAAATCGGATGAAGAAGCTCATCCTAAACCTAACATTGGATCTACTAAATTATTTTATGAAACTAACAGTGATTTGTTGAACAAAAGCCACAGTGAAGTCATTGAAGAACCTACACCTGAAGTGAGATCTGAGATAGTGACACCTAGCTAGAGTTTGTTAAGAAATCATCCTATTAGAAAAATTATTGGAAGCATCAAAAGAAGAGTTCTAACTCGGAATAAGGTACAAGAACAGTTATGTTTGATTTCTCAAATTGAACCTAAAACTACTAGTGAAGCTTGTGAAGATGAAATTTGGACTGATGCTATGAAAGAAGAACTAGATCAGATTGAATAGAACAAGACATGGGAATTGGTCCCTAGACCTAAAGACAAGAATGTTATTGGAACTAAATGGGTATTCAAAAAAAAGATGAATGAAAAAGGAGAAGTAGTAAGAAAAAAAGAAAGATTGGTATGTAATTGATACTCATAGCAAGAAGGAATTGACTATGAAGAAACCTTTGTGCCTATTGCAAGAATTGAAGAAGTAAGAATGTTTTTGGCTTATGTAGCTTACAAGAAATTCAAAGTATATCAGATGAATGTGAAGTCAGCATTTCTGAATGGAGAATTGGAAGAAGTCTATATTGAGCAGCCTGAAGGGTTTCCTTTGACTCAAGAAGGAGACATGGTATGTAAACTGAAGAAAGCTTTATATGGACTAAAACAAGCACCTAGAACTTGGTATGAAAGATTGGATAAGTATTTGTTAAAGTTAGGTTTACAAAAGGAACAACTGATAGCAATCTTTACACAAAAGAAATTGAGAATGGTTTGTTGGTTATAGTTATTTTTGTTGATGACATTATTTTTGGAGGAGAAGATGAAGCTAGTGACAAATTTGCTGATTAAATGAAGACAAAATTTGAAATGAGTATGATTAGTGAAATGAAATAATTTTTGGGATTACAAATAACATAGAACAATGATGGTATCTTTGGAAGTCAGAAAAAGTACCTGAATGACTTGTTGAAAAGATTTGGAATGGAGAACTGTAAAACTGTTGTAACACCTATGGTAACTGGACATAAGTTATCTAGCATAGATGAGACTCCTACAGTGGAACAAAAGAAATACAGATCTATGATTGAAGGATTGTAGTATTTGACACATACAAGACTTGATATAGCACATTCAGTTGGAATTGTGGCAATATTTCAAGCTGGACCTAGAGAATTACATTATGCATCAGTAAAGAGGATATTTTGATATTTAAGAGGCACAATGGACTATGGATTGTGGTATGAAAAATCTAATGATTTTACCTTATGTGCATATACAGATGCTGATTGGGGAGGTAGTTTTGATGATAAGAAAAGCACCAGTGGTGGAGAATTTTTCCTTGGAGGAAGATTAGTTTCTTGGTTGAGCAAGAAGTAGAATTGTATCTCACAAAGCACAACAGAAGTAGAATATGTGGCAATAGAAAACAATTGTAACCAGATAATCTGGATGAAGCAAATCCAAATTATGACAACACAAGCATAGTTAGTATGTCTAACAATCCTATATTAAATTTTAAGAAAAAACATATAGAGATTAAGTATCATGTTGTAAGAGAAAAAGTTGTTGAGAAAGAAGTCAGACTTGAGTACATAAGTACAAAGGAGCAGATAGTAGATATATTTACAAAGCCTTTTCCTAAGGATACCTTTGAGTATTTGAGAGGTATGCTTGGGGTTATGCCCCAACCTACTTTTGAGAAATGATACAATTTTTTGCATCCATCCAGTGGTATATGAGCCTTATCTTTCTTCTTGATTGGATGTTGGTACTTCCTCTATGGGGGAGTATTTGTATCTGAGCTGAGTCATGAGGACTCTAGTAAATTTATTTTATGAATAGTGTCTTTTGATATTGGAGTTGTTGTTGACATGATGATGAAATTTATATCATTGATGTCAAAGGAGGAGAAGTGTACATTGAAAAACTATTTGTACTATCTGAACATGAAAATGAAGCAAGATTTTATTGATGAAGAGAATTTGAAGCAGCAATGTTGCAGTATGGGATTTTTGGAACATTAGATGTTTTTTCATCTATGTTTCCATCAATGCCAATTGGGGAGATTGTTAGGAATGAATGTTGAATGTTTGGCAGCCATTCTGTAGCATTTGTTGTTGCATTCATGACTATGATTGTCATTGATGTCAACACAGTGATCTTCTGGAGACTTGCAGAGAAGTAGACAGAGTTTGAATTAGCGCATGTGAGATATTGCAGTTGGAGCTATGTGATGTTGAGGATATACTCTTTGATATGTTATATGTCTATGGTTAATAGCGTAGATAGTAATTCATTTATTCATGGAAGTTATGAGCATTTTGGTGGAAGTAGTATTCAGGCAATGTTCCTGAGTAGGGGTTTGTGGAAATCAGATGCTATCTCCTAATCAGGATGGAATCAAGTTTTGCACAATTAAAGGGAAGTTGAAGACACATTGATAGTGACATGGATGATAGTACAAAATTTGAGGTTGCACAAGTGAAGAATTATTGTATTTGGAAGCTGATAGTTTTGTGTAATTTTGATGTAGCGTGTGGAAAATTTTATTTTGTAATTGTATGCTGACTCATTTGTAATTATTTGAGTGTGGTATAAAGGAAGGAATGTTTTCCCTTGTTTTATATGGTTGAATGAGTGGATAGATATGAAGTGAAGAAAAGAGCTAAATGTGAAAGCAAATTTGTGAAGGAAGACATGCAAAGTACATAGATCTAAAATTGAGATCTGGTGTAACAGTGAGTGCAGTTTGGCACAGTCAGAGAAGAGGTAACATATTATGTTTTTGAGTAATAAAAAGATTATTTGGATAGTGTTTTCAGTGATCTTACCCTGAAGCTATTTGGGCATTGGATCCTTCTATCTTCCATAACTCTTAACAAGGTTAGAATCTTTTAACAGGGATTCAAAATCTCCTAACAGGGATTCATATGTATTGAATGTATTTCATAAGAATCCTAACAGAGTCCATCCTTTCACAAGGAATATTCATATTATTGCATCTTTTGTGGGCACCAGTCCCACTAGGGTTTACTCTTTGATCAAGAGGTTCCCTAGTCAACATATCTTGTGTCATTGTGTTATTGTGTATGAATATCTTTCTATGGTTGGTAATTATATTGCTTGCATGGTTTAATGTTGTTAAAGATGATAAAAGTTATAATTATCTGATAACTGATTCACCCCCCTGCTCTTAGTTATCTTGGTGGACTTTACTTTCTAACAGTTTGCACATCTATGAAATTTTTCTTCATGGAAGGATGAAATTTTGTTAAGGATTAGAAGAAGAAGGATGTATGTTTTGCTATGATTCCTAAAAAACCAAGTAAGAGAATAGAGGATAACATCCCTGAGGAGATTGATAAGTTACTCACCAAGTATAGTGAAATCATTTCTAATAATTTACCTAATGGTTTACCACCAAAAAGAAGCATTGATCATTGCATGGATCTATTCCCTAGAGCTATTTTACCGAATAAGGCACCACATTAGTTAACACCTACCAAGAATTAAGAATTGAACCGACAGATTCAAGAATTATTTGAGAAATGTTTAATCCTAGAAATTTTGAGTCCTTGTGAAGTGCCTACTATATTGGTACCTAAGAGGAATGGAGAATGTTGAATTTTTACTGATTCTAGAGAAATCAACAAGATAATAGTGAAATATAGGTTTCCTATATCGAGAATGGATGATATAATGGATAGTTTGACCAAAGCAAAGTATTTTACCAAAATTGATTTTAAAAGTGGGTATCATCATATCAAAATCATAGAAGGTTGTTGGAGTAATTTTAGGTTTTTTTGAGAAAATGTCATTTGTAGTCCATGTCTCACTTTTTTGTGTCTTTGCAAGCATCTTCATCCATTTAGGGTTTGACTTTCAAGGTTCACAATGTGAAACTTGCTTATGTATCCTTTCCCTATGTCTTTTTGTCCTTAATAGGGTTTTTGTTCCTGAAAAATGTCTTAAGTGTGCCCTAGATCCTTATGTTTTTGTGTTACTTCTGAGCCACTTAAGTTTTCATGTTTGCACATGGTCTTTTGTCTTTCCTAGTGTTCGCTAAATCTTGGGATATAATTGTTAAGTCACTTTTCATTCGATGAACAAGCGACACAGTTTGGATCTCTTTCATGTTCTCTTCAGTTGCGTGATCTCCAATTGTGTTTGGCAGTCAATTTTTCTTTCTCGTGATTCATTGACCATGTTGTCTCCTATTGTCATGATATCTAGCAATTTTCTTCAAACATCTAGCGACTCAGCACAACCATCTTCTCCTATTCACCTGATTAAATGGTTAAGTTCTACAACATTCGATGATCAAGTGCATACCATCGATGTGTTTCCTAATCAATGATTATCTTTATTCCTCATGGTTGACTGTGCAGTTCATAATGTATTCAATGATTCAACAACAATGGTTATCTCTTATTCTCTTGATTTTGGTAGTTAGTAAGAAAGCATTCGGTGATCAAGTGAATGGTGTGTTCACTTAATCTCTAGGTCCCAATGATTAAGAGGAAATATCTAGCAATTCAGCAACAAGTCTTCCAAAGGATAAGGTTTCTTCAGTCATGTGATCTTTGGATATAATTTTATAGGAGATTAAAGTTATTTAGCGACCTAGCGAATGTGGTGTTCATTCAATCTCATGAAAAAATAGTTAAGCCCTAAAACATCTGGAGATTCAATGATAGACATGGATAAAAATGAAGATCAATGGTCAGTATTTAATCTCATGGCTGAACTAGAGTTAAGAGATGTATCTAGTGATTGAGAGATTAGAGATGGTTGTTGAATCTCATGATACAACTGAGGTTAGTAAAAGTATTTAGAGAATACAAGAAGACAATGGTCATTGAATCTCATGATTTACCCAGAGTTAAATGAAACATTTGAAGATCAAGAGATGCAGTGTCACCTAATCTCCAGATAAAGGTCATGGTCAAGTTAAAGCTCTTGAGTTTAAATAAATCTTTCAGTTGCCAGATCTCTAGATGAATGATGAGTTAAGTAAAGGGTTACAAGATTAAGTGAATTCTTTAGTTGCTTATTCTTGAGAGGTAACCATAGTTAATATAAGTTCTTGAAGAATCAAAGAATTCCTTTGGTCATGTGTTCTCCTGATAAAGGTTGAGTTAAGATAAAGATTTTATGATTGAGCAGTGACCATTGATGCAAGCTAGGATCAAATGGTGGCCTCTTAATCTCATGATGAGACCATGAGTTAAGGAAAGATTCAGAGATCATGAGATAGGATTTTTTGCTTGATCTCAAGACTTAACCCAGGATGAGGCAAATCATTTTGAGATCATGAAATTATTTCTTTCCTTGGTCTCCGAAAAAGGCTTGGTTAAGTCTTCATTAATGAAAATGTAAAGTGAGTTGTTGTTATATGGAAAAGTACCCTGTCAAGATGGAACAAAGAAATGGAATAAAGAAAAAAGCTAGCCATGATGAACTACAACTGATTGAGAACTTGATTGAAGAACTTCAAGTGATTAGAAATCACTAAATACTGAACTATTACGTAAGATAATTGAATCAGTTTTATGTTGTCATTGATGTCAACTAGCTTTGACAATACTTTTCATGTAGTTGCAAACATCTAACACATCTATAGAAGAGAAGAGAAAGATGAAGAACTGAGATATCTACTTTGAGGAAGGTGGATATGACAGATGAGGACAAGGAATACCTTTGGTAACTTATTGATGAGTCTATGACTTCATATTGTTGACTTGATTATGTTATATTAATCTGTTATGGAATTGGAAGAAAAATGTTACAAAGCAGTGTTGTCAGTTAATGAAGCATTCTAGTATACACCAAGTAGTGTAATGTATACCGAGCATAGTATAAACTAAGCTTGTGTTCACTGATGCATTTCTTTGTTAATCGAGAATGAACAAAAGAACTAAATGATTTGTTCAGCCGATAGAAGTTGATGACCTAGAAAGTACCTCATGATCGAAGTGAAAGATAAAATTTGTTACGAGATCAACAGCTAGCAAAAATTCAAGGAAAATCTAAAGGATAGATTTGAAATGTGTTACTGACACATCAACCATGGAAGGTTTAAGTGGCAAAACCAACGAAGGAGATTAAGTGGAAAAATATGATGGATGAAAAGAAAATGTTTTACTTGTCTGTTTAAGAGACTAGGGTTTCATTATGAAACTAATGTAAGAGGAAAGGATACTGTAGAGATATCACATGAAAAAGCTTCATGCATGCCTGATCTAACTGATTAAGGAGAATCAAACTACAGATATTATCGAGTGTTAGAAAGCTATAACCGAGAGATAGTAAGTTACTAAATATTGTTGAAACATAACTGATATATTGATCAAATATTTGAATGAGCATAATATAGATCTGTACATCTACAAATCAAGTTTTATTGTAATCAGATAACCTGTTGTTATAGTTTAACCATTGTAATTAGATAAATCTCTTAACGGAGTATACTTGAAAGTCTTGTAATGTCATTGATAGAATGCACATTTGTTATCCTGTCAACCCCATAGTGAATGCTATTTGGATGATAACGGTTAGTGTTAAATCCTCTAACAAGGTCACACCTTGTAGTGTGTTTTGTAACCTTAAATAGGGTTGGGTCTTCACCAACCTCACTTCAGAAGAGTGAACAATTTTTGGGTTGCCAGTCCCAGGTGGCTTTTCCCTTTACAGGGTGTCCACATTAAATCTCTTATGTTATGTGTTGATTGTGGTGATTTTTTGTTATCATACTTTACATATCGAATATTGGATTTGATAAATAGTTACTATATGTTTTTGACTGGTAATCGGTAAAAACATAGATAGTTTACTATTATATGTTACCGAGCTACAAAAATTTGTTTAAATTGTTTTTGGACATACATTTTGTATTTGGGACAGTGGATAACTGATTCATCCCCCTCTTAGTTATTCTAACAATTGATATCAGAGTGTATTGGTTGCTTGGAACATAGTTTTAAGGACTTTAGCATAAAGATCACAAAATGTGTAAGATTGATGTGCCAAAGCTGAACAAGGATAACTTTACAATATGGAAAAGCCAAATGAAATTGTATATATCTAGAATTGGGAATTCTTCCCTCACACTATTAGAGAATGGCTAAATTGCACTGTCCACTAGACCTTTGACTCTAGATCAACTAAGAGATAGACATGACCATAACATTACTATGATGGAGATTGTTGTTTCTTTGACAGATGCCGAGTTTGAAGATATTAAAGATTGCACTACTACTAAAGATATGTGGGATAAACTTGCTCAAGTTTATAGTGGTGATACAAATGTCAAGAGAGCCAGAGCTAAAAGTTAAGAGGAAGATTTGATGATATGAAGATGAAAGAAGGAGAAAACATTATGTAGTACAAAAATAGAATAAAGGAGGTAGTTCACTCTATCAAAGCATCTGATGGTGTTATTGATGAAGACACTATGGTAAGAAAAATTATAAGGACTTTATTGCCTATTTGTGCCATCAAAATATCTGCAATTCATGAAAATAGGTCAGCACCTAACAGTACTCTGGATCTTGATAATCTGATTGGAAAGATAACAACATTTGAACTGAACAACTATGATAATAGTGTTGTACTGACTATTGAATCTACATTTATGAATTCTTTGAAGATTGGTAAGTCTAGTACTAGAAATAATAAGGATGGTAGTGATAGAAATACTGATGATGAACTTGATGCGCTTGAAACTCTTATGGCTAGGAGATTACCTAAAGGAAAAAGTAGATATAGAATAAAATTACCTTTAGCATGTTTTAACTGTAAAGAAGTTGGTCATATTGCTACTAAATGTCCAAACAGGAAGGAAGATGATAGAAATAAGGACCGATCTGGTGAAGAAAGCTATGGGAGAAGAGGAAACAAAAGTTACCAACACTACAATAGAGACAACAGAGACAACAATGATTAAGGCAAAAAGGTATGTTACATTGCAGAAGAAAATGAATCGGATTCTGATTCAGATGATAATGTAGAGGTAGTATTTTCTGCTATGAAGGATGATTCTGAGGAAGAAGAAAAGTATGTAGAAACAACATTGATTTCTAAGGTTAACAAAAATGATACATGGATCATAGATAGTGGCTTTACACATCACATGACTGGTGATGAAGAAAAATTTAATCATCTTGAGAAATATAATGGAGGATCTATAAAAATGGGTAATGATACACCTTGCATGGTTAGAGGAAAGGGATCCTCACTGATAAATGATAGAATCAAATGTGATAATGCTTATTGGGTAGAAGGACTAAACTATAATTTTCTAAGTGTGGCACAGCTGAACAATTTAGGTCACCAAGTTGCTTTTGAAAGAAAGAAAGTAAAAATATTTGATGATTAGGAAGACTTGTTGGAATAGGAGCACAATCAAATGGTAACTTGTTTTATCTTAAAAATGACAAGTCTTCTTGCTTAATGATGAAAAATGAAGATGCTTGGTTATGGCATAAAAGGTTATGCCATGTAAACTTTGATAACATGATTAAGATCAGTAAAAATAAAAAGGTTAGAGGTCTGCCTAACTTATCTAAGCATGATCATGTTATATGTCATTAGTGTCAAAAAGGTAAAGGGTAAAAGCACAAAGCTGTGTCACATTTCAGGACAACTTATCAGCATAGTTGAATTTGAGTATTTCTAACTAAAATTATTTTTTGTCAAACATATGGTCTAGCTAGATTCATTCTAGCTAAGTTAGATAAGTTTTTTACCTTTTCCAATTGGAAATATCTATTAAATGCATGTTTTATAACAATTACTAAAGAAATAAAATTATTTCAGAAAATCGATGTTTCAATAACTCTTACTCTTTTTAATGATTTTTTTTACAAATATAAAAATACCCATTTTTAGAGCATAGAGTCAAGATTATCATCATATAATTTTTATAATATTTTAATTAGATTTAATATATTATAATTTCAAAATACTCCAAGTAGGTATTTTAACATTCAAGAACAAGATGCTTCAAAAATAGAAAAAAATAGTAAAGCTTATCAAAAAAATTGAAAATTTATATTTAACACTAGAGGAGAGAGTTATCTTCAAGAGTGTGTAATTTATTTTCTAAATGGTGTAGATTTGATAGGGGAAATTTGACGCGAGATGAAAACTATCGATTTCAGGTATGTTCAACTTTGAGTAGTTATATTAGAGAAAATATACATTGAAAACTAATTTTTCTTCTTTTCTGCACTAGCTATACATTTTATCTATGACATATTTTGAAATCAAAGGAAAAAAATATTATTTACATATACTTTTTTGTTGCGAACAGGACCCTCATTTTTCAGCAAGTAAAAAATGGACTTAAAATTTTTTAAAACTATGTGAATTCTTGTTCAAAAAAAATTAAAAGAATTATAGGCATAAACTTCATCCACTTTTACACATTTCATTAGTTTACATCATCTCCAAATTTTAAACATAAATGCTATTTTTATGTCATTAAAGTTAAAAAATTTATGTGTTGTTGACCTTTTCCTTTATAAAAGTGTGACACAGCTTTGTACTTTTACCCTAAAATGACAAAATCTAGTTTCAAAAGAAAATATTATTCAACAAAGAAAATACTTGAGTTAGTTCACACCGACCTGTGTGGTCCCATGAAAACTTAGATTTATTATAGTGATATATATTTCATTCATTTTGTTGATGACTTTACTAGATTGATGAATGAAATGTTCTTGAAAGAAAAATTAGAGGCATTTAAGATGTTCAAGTGGTATAAAGAAAAGGTAGAGAAAGAGACTAACTTAAGATCTGACAGAGGAGATGAATTTATTTATGATGAATTTACTAACTTTTGTATTGAGCATGGTATTAAAAGACAGGTCTCTACACCAAGGACACCTCAGCAAAATGGAATTGATGAAAGGAGGAATAGGTCAATAGTTGAATGTGCAAGAACACTGATGATAGAGAAAAATGTTGCACAGACATACTAGAGAGAGGTAGTTAGCATAGTTGTTTATGTTTTGAACCGAGTATAGTTGAAGAAGGACACTAACAAAACACCCTATGAGTTATGGTTTGGACACAAACCCACTGTAAGTTATTTCAAAATTTTTGGAAGTAAATGCTTTATTCTAAAAGATGAAAGAAATGGAAATTTTGACTCAAAAGGTGATGAAGGGATATTTCTTGGATATTTCACTAAAAGAAAAGCATATACGTGTCTAAATAAAGTTACTAATAAAATGATAGAAAGTGTTAATGTTAGGGTTGATGAGTTTAATGACAAGAATGCAGAAGAAAGCACAAAGGAACCAGAAGACTACTATAGATTCACATACATTGAGCATCCAGAGTATCTACTGAAGCCACATATAGTGACAACCGGTTAGTTTGAAAACAACACCGAGGACTAGGAAAGAGAAACCGACAAGCAGGAAGGACCTACCAAGCAAGAAAATGAACTTGAACAAGATGAACAAGAAAGAAGAGATTAGATACTAGCAATATTTGTTAGAAGACATCATCCTAAGAACCAAATTATTGGTGACAAGCAAGCTGGCATACAAATGAGAAGTAAGTCAAGACAAGGTACATGCTTAGTTTGTGAATATGAACTGAAGAATGTTAAAGTTGCATTAGAGAATGAAGAATGGATTAATGCAATGAATGAAAAGATTGAACAGATAGAGAAAAATAAAACATTGACCTTAGTACCTAGACCTAAGGATAATAATGTTATCAGTACTAAATGGATCTTCAGAAACAAGCTGAATGAAAATGGAGAGGTTACAAGGAATAAAGCCAGACTAGTTTGCAAGGGGTATGCATAGGAGGAAGGAATTGACTATGGTGAGACCTTTTCATGTGTTGCTAGACTAGAAGGAGTTCAAATGTTATTGGCTTATGCAACACATAAGAAATTTAAAGTTTATCAAATGGACCTTAAGTCTACATTTCTGAATGGGATACTTGAAGAAGAAGTCTACATAGAACAACCAAAAGGGTTCATTGATCCAGAAAAGAAAGATGTGGTATGTAGATTACATAAAGCTTTGTATGGTTTGAAGCAAGCACCAAGAGCCCAGTATTTAAGGCTGCATACTTATTTGTTAAGTATTGGATTTGTTAGAACTAGTGAGAACAATAATTTATACATGAAAGGAGATACTGATGATACTATTCTAATTGCTAAAATATTTGTGGATGATATTATCTTTGTAGATCAAGATCACATATGGAAATCCTTTGCTGATGAGATGAGAAAGGAGTTTGAAATGTCTATGTTTGCAGAGATTAAGTTCTTTCTAGGACTACAAGTTATTCAGTAGAGTGATGGGATATTCATCACACAATCCAAATATATAAAGGAAGTACTAAAAACATTTGGCATGGAAGATGCTAAAATAGTTGGAACACTAATGGTCACAGGCTGCAAATTGACTAAAGAGGATGAAACTATAGAGGTGAACCAAACACTATACTGATCAATGATTGGTAAGTTAATGTATGTAGTACATAGTAGACCAGATATAGCACATGTTGTGGGGATTGTTCCAAGATTTTTTGCAAATCCTAAGGAGTCACACATGATTGCTACAAAGAGAATCTTAAGATACCTAAAGAAGACAAAGGATTATGGATTATGGTATCCTAAGGAAGGCAAGTTTGAACTTAAAGTATACACCAAGGCTGATTAGGCTGGAAATGTGGATGATAGAAAAAGCACAACTGGAGGAGCATTTTTCTTTGATGAAAGACTTGTTACTTGGACAAGTAAGAAGCATTTTTGTATTTCCCACTCTATAGCTAAAACAAAGTATGTTGTTGCTGCTACAAACTATTCAAATATTGCATATATCAAGCAAGTGTTAGAAGGAATGAATGAGATAATCACTAAGCTGGTGATTATATACTATGATAACACTAGTGCTATAAACATTTCAAAGAATCTAGTGATGCACTCTAAAACAAAGCACATATCTATCAAGTATCACTATTTAAGGGAACAAGTGCAGGAAAAGAAAGTGAAGCTAAAATTTGTTACATCTAAAGAGAAACTTGCATACATATTTATAAAGCCTCTACCGAAAGATACATTTGAATACTTGAGGACTAGAATTGGGGTTCGTCCCCTCTCTACCAATCACTAATGTAATCTGGAGGTTGCATCAGCCTAATCTTATCAAAAGATCATTCATGTTGATGTAGCATAGTTCAAACTTTGGATTTCTATCTAAAGTTATGAAAGTTGTGAAGAACTGGAATGGATTTGCATAATCAGTATACAAAGATACAGTCAATGCACCAGACAACATAGAGTTACATGGCTACTATAGAGCTGTATGGTTTATTTGTTTCTTTGGCATTATTGTCAAAGGGAGAGATAGACAATATGATGACCGAGGAGAATACTAGAACATCTATCTAAGGGAGAGACAATCTAAGAAGATAAAGGGAGATAAACAGAAGGAACTTGAGAGATGCTAAAGATCATATTTGCAGAAGATAGTCTACACATTGCAATGTTGTTATGTAACATAGTGATTAAACATATTAAGCTAAGGGAGAGCTTACTAAGCTACAACATTTGTTTACAAAGTTGTAGAATACATGTTTGGTATGTGTATGATATACTTCATATTGCTTGAGTTTCCATCAATGCCAAAGGGAGAGATTGATGAACTACAACTAATTGAGAACCTGATTGAAGAACTTCAAGTGACTAGAAATCACCGAACATTGAACTGTTATGTAAGATAATTGAATTAGTTTTATTTTTTCATTGATGTCAACTAGCTTTGACAATACTTATCATGGAGTTGCAAACATCTAACACATCTGTAGAAGAGAAGACAAAGATGAAGAACTGAGATATCTACATTAAGGAAGATGGATATGATAGATGAGGATAAGGAATACCTTTGGTAACTTATTGATGACTCTATGACTTCATATTGTTGACTTGATTATGTTATATTAATCTATCATAGAATTGGGAGAAAAATGTTACAAAGCAATGTTGTCGGTTAATGAAGCATTCCAGTATACACCAAGTAGTGTAGTGTATACCGAGCATAGTATAAACTGAGATTTTGTTTACTGGTGCATTATTTGTTAACTGAGAATGAACAAAACAACTAAATGATTTGTTTAGTTGACAAAAGTTGATGAGCTGGAAAGTACCTCATGATCGGAGTGAAAGATAAAGTTTGTTACAAGATCAATGGCTAAAAAAATTCAAGGAAGATCTAAAGGATAGATTTGAAATGTGTTACTAACACATCAGGTGAGGAAGGTTTAAGTGGAAAAGCCAATGAAGGAGATTAAGCGAAAAAAATTGATGGATGAAAAGAAAATGGTATACTTGTATATTTAAGAGACTAGGGTTTCATTATGAAACTAATGCCAAAGGAAAGGATACTATAGAGATATCATGTGAACAAGCTTCATGCATGCCTGATCAAACTGGTTAAGGAGAACTGAATTGTAGAGATTACTGAGCGTTAGAATGCTATAACTAAGAGACAATAAGCTATTGAATATTGTGGAAATAGAATTAATATATTGATCAAAGATTTGAATGAGCATAATATAGATCTATACATCTGCAAATCAAGTTGTATTGTAATTAGATAAATCTCTTAACCAAGTAGACTTGAAAGTCTTGTAATGTCATTCATAGAATGCACATTTGTTATCCTGTCAACACCATAGTGAATGCTGGTTGGATGATAATGGTTAGTGTTAAATCCTCTAACAAGGTCACACCTTACAGTGTGTTTTATAATGTTTAACAAGGTTAGGTCTTCACGGACCTCACTTCAAAAGAGTGAACACTTTTTGGGTTGCCGGTCCTAGGTGGTTCTTCCCTTTACAGGGTTTCCACATTAAATATCTTGTGTTATGTGTTGATTGTGGTGATTGTTTTTTATCATACTTTAGATATTGCATATTGGATTTGATCGATAGTTACTATATGTTATTGACTGGTAATCAGTAAAAGCACAAATAGTTTACTATTATATGTTACCGAGCTACAAAACTTTGTTTAAATTGTTTTTGGATATAAATTTTGTATTTGGGACAATGGATAAATGATTCACCCCTCTTTCAGTTATTCTAACAAGCCAATTAGATCTTCTGTGAGGGTTTTTGTTAGTAATTGAGGGTTTTAAAGCTTAAGCACTGTCATCATTTATTTTTTCTTTATTTCTAAATTTTTTAATAAATCCTATCAACATCTCACATTATGGGTAGACTTGATTTGAATCTGGTGTTATCAAGAATTGAATGCCAAAGTGACTAGGACTAGATTTTCTAAAATCTTTGGAATTTTACGCATTCAATGATAGATGATATATACATAGGACATTCTTGCATTAACATTTAACATCTTTAAGAAGGCAATTGAGAATTTTGAAGTCCTATTAGTGTGTGTTTGAGAAAAATGAATTTGCAAAATTTAGAAGTGTTTGGAATTGCAAGATGAGTCATCCAGAATCAAGCCGAGCTTCGTCTAGTGGGGAGGCCATGGAACAAGGTGGTTAGGATAAGGGGAAGCCTAATTTCTCAAAAGAGTTTGTCAAATTTCTCCTAGGATGGAATCAAAATAGAAAGGTTTGTGATGAAGTATTCCTTGGCCATATAGTAGATTATAGGGATCCTGATACACCTTCATGTTCTAGCTACATGTTATTTACCTACTTCTATAATAACTTTTTCAAAGCTATCCCTATCTGCAATGCATGGGTTTTAGGAATGGCTAAGTTAATTGTCCTTGATGCCTTCCTAAATGTTGACCTCATAATTGAGTTAGCTAGGCTTTATGACCCCATATAAAAAACCATTAGAAAAAGTGACCAGTCAGCCTTAGTGACTCTAGATAGAGGATCTTTCATGAAAGCCTTTGATTTATATTCTTCATCCTCCACAAAGATAGACCTAAAGAAAGAGAAAGAGAAGTATGCAAGTCAAGTAGGACTTATTAAATTCCAGATGGTCAGGCATTTCCCTAGGACTGGTAAGTATATTGCCACTCTCCCAGCCCATATAAATGATCCCTATGAGTATAAAGCCCTGAATTTATATATGAAGTATCTAGCCTATGGGTTGTGTAGAGTTTCAAGAATGGATGGAGATGAAGAGATAATGCTAGCAGATATCCTGATGATTATCCTAGACATCCAGAACTCACATGCATTTGATTTTATACTTCAATGTTAATAGTTTGAATGGGCATATGCTAAGGCCTAGGATAATGTTTGAGGGACAAACCAATCCATTGCAATATTGGTTGAGGTTGTGGAGTTATACTTTGAATGTAAGTTACTTATGTGCTTTCCAAAATTGGGTAGTTTTTCCAATTCTAAATTTTTTGGGAACCAATGTCACAAGGCTACCAATTAGGGCGTTAAGGCTTCTTAGGCCCCAACAATATGTTGATAAATTGTAGACATGTCATAACTGAGCTGAATTTTACTTGGGTGATAATTTCACACTAATTAGAGTATATAGATGCCCATAGCCCCCACACATACTCCCAAAGTATGTGCCTCCAAGAATTGCCCAATTGGAATTCATTTGGTAGTTAATATAGACAGAGAAAGAGAACCTAGAACCCCATAGAAAAGGGACTCTTACTCCACAATAGTGCAGGGTAGGTAACTTCCAGATTGGTAAAAGGGAATTACCTTAGCTCAGCTCATGGTTGAATCATTTTAAGATGATTTATGGTGTTTATAGATATGTGGATCCTACAAATTTTATTATGACTACTAGAATGACACTAATCCCCAACATTGGTACAATTAGGGAGCATAAGGGGTATGATGAGTAGGATGTGATAATAAATTTAATGGATGAAGATGAGATTAGTAGGAGACTTAAAAAATTTTATGACTTTTTGAAGTTGGAGGCTCAAGTCAGAAAGACTAAAATTATTTTTGGAGGCTTTTCCCCTAACCTCCCATACTTGAAAAGAATTGATAGAATGATTAAAATGCATGGTACCCTATCTAGCCAATTGGAGGGTAAAATTGAAGAGAAATTGGAAGTGAAAAAGGATTATTCTTCTTCTAATTATGAAGAATACACCGATGAATCACAAGAAGGTGATAGTCCACTCCAGGTCAATGAAACCCCCAGTATTGATATAAGTAAGGATGCACCTAAGGTAGAGATGTCTCTAAGCCCCCATTGAAGATGTAGAGACATGAGGTGGGTGGGCCCTCCAAAGAAAAGAAATAGAGGAAAGGGACAAATAGGGTTGCAACTTTAGTGTCCGGTGATAGATCCCACTATCACCATATGAGGAAAATAATCAGAGAGGGAAAGAAAGTGGCCTCACAAGAAGAAGTGGAATTTCCCTTATTTCTTGGCAAGGATGAAAGAGAAATTCATCAAGATGAATTCCTCAGTGATGATCAATTCATCAAAAGTGAGGAGTTTAAGAATTTCCTCATATGGAAGAAACAACAGGAGATTGCTAGAGCATTACCTAAGGGCACAGGTCTTGATGATGAGGTTTTGAAAGCCTTAGCTACATATGACCCTGAATTAGAGAATATATCTATTGAAGAGGCTAGGGAGATAGTTAAGTGTAGTGGGATTCTCTTATTCCCTTGATGGCACTTGACATTATATTTTATTATAGATCATATTAGAAAGGAACCCAAGTCTAGTCTATCCTATGAAGCCCATATTGGAGACATGATCAGAGGAAGTGGGTATTTCACCAAGTCTCAAGCTCTAGCAATGTGGTCCCTTGCACCAGAACTCAAAAACCTTCCCTAGTTAGCATAGAGGAAAAAATGGAGGGGAACAAGATCATCTAGACTGTCCAAAAAACTAGTGATCTTGAGGTATCAAAGGTAGTGACACATTTTAATCATCTAAATGAGGCTAAAACTTCCCAATTGTGAAATAGGTATGGTAAATTGTTTAATGAGGCTAGTGGTTTGGAAAAGGATAGAAATAAAGGGCTAATAAAATTCAAATTCCTAGAAGTTGAACTTGAGGAATTGAAGGCTAATCTTGGAGAGGCTTCTAAGGCAGCTCCCCCTCCAGTTTTAAAAATTGAGGTTGTAGAACAACCAATGGCAGAGGTTTCTGATAAGGAAACAAATGAATCAGAGAAGAACAAGCTAGATATAGCTTTAGAGGCCCTCTTTGACATTGTAAAACATAGATGTGAAGTGATCAAAGGGAAAATGGACTCAGTCCATAACTCATGCACTATGTTGCAGAAGACCGGTGAAAATGTAAAGGATGTTGTGGCTACTTTGGAGCCACTTTTTAACACATGGTCAAGTAGGAGTGCCCTGTTTGAAAAACTTGAGGTATTGCAACCACATCAGTCAAATATCCCTGAGATAGTTGCTAAGGTGGGAGAGAAAATAGAGTTGATTAGTACTACTTGGGGTTTCTTCAAGGGTAAGGTTAATCAAATAAAAGCCAAGATGGAAATTTTTGGCCCAAGATACAAGTATTTGGCTCTGATTTATGGGGATAATAGTAGCATCATAAGAATTGAAGATTAGAAATCATGAATGGGTTAGTTGGTAATTAGGCAGGGTGCTTTTATTAATAATGATTGCTCCTTAGACATTGACAAATGCAAAAACATTCTAGATGATTTGATCAAAATTGAAAATGAGTGTATCAAGTTTGTCACTGATACCTAGGCCATCACTGAATCTAGGTGGAACAAATAGGTCAAACTATTGTAGAGCTTGAAGGAGTACACTTGGCCTTTAGAAGAAGATGTTGTAGCTTTTGATGTAGGGGTATTCTAGGGTACTCAGTGGATCTACATCGAGGTGTGTTATTTGGCCGGTGTTACTTGGTTGTAGCCTTGACCGATGGTCTCATTCATTTAAGGAAGCTCGGTCACTAAAGGAACTCAGTAATATCTGGCACTCTATGAAAGTGTTACTCGGTGATTCTTGTGGTGCTTGATGATGATTGGCATGCTCGATTATTTCACCGATGCTCACTAGTTCTTGTTTACCAACTAGAGTTCTATGTGATTTGTTGGGACAACTTGGTACATTTATTGTTGGTAGTTTTTGTTTCAAGCTGACATGTTGAATTTTATTATTGTAAGGCTATTTGAGAGCTAACTTGTATTGCATTTAATATTTGTTAGGAGGATTTAATGGTTTCATCTAGCTAACTTGTGCCTAATGATTAGTATTTAAGGGATGTTTGGGTAGTTGTTTGGCAGGGAGATGACTAAGAGGTAGCAGATCTAGATGATCAGATAGGAGATTATCATATTATATTTAAGCAGTGAAGTTATGGAAAAGATCTTGCATGATCTTGCAAATCAGATTGATTTCTGATAGTTTGTTTGTAGCAGAGCTAGTAGTCTAGGCTTGGAAACAAGCAGATTGCTTGGAGGCTTGCAAGCTCAAGTTTAGATCTACCTTAGGGTTTTCATCAGTTGCTTATAGTTTTTAGAGTTGAACTAGCTAGAACTATATTGTATCTTGTTGATCTTGTAGAATTACTTATGATTGTAATTGGCCCTAACCTGGAAGGCCTTACAACTAGGTATGTTAATAAAAATTGAGTTAAAACATCTTGTTGTGTTGAGTTTTCCACTATGCAATCCTAAAGTTGCAAGGTTGGATTGTCCTTAATTGGATTCAACTAGCCTTGGTTTGCATCAAGTGGTATCAGAGCTGAGTTGATCTCATGGAGCGAAGGTTGACCTAAAAGGCTGATCTTGCAAAGTTGATCTTATTGGTGAAGAGATCATATGATCTGAGTTGTAGATCTAGAGCACTGAACTTGTGGAATCTTTACCTAGTTGTTTGTGCAAGGTGGAAGGTAGATATAATAAATTATAACTTTTACTTTTGCCCAATTATGGATATAAAAAATTATCTTAATGCATGCATAACATAGTAAACTAAATAACATGCATAGTAGTAAAACAAATGAACTCATAACACATTATTTGTTCTTGAGGAAACCCTGGCAAGGGAAAACCTCGGTGGAGATGGTACCCACAAAGATCCACTAATCAAAAGTATCTTGTTAAGGATGTTGACCCTGTTAGGAGCCTATTACATGCATATAGTGTTTCAGTCCTGATTAAGGGACTATAGGCCTTGTTATAAGCCTCAACCCTGCTAAGAGTTGGTAGTACAAACTATGATTACCAGATGAGCCCACTACCCAAACAAGTAATGTATAATGTTTACTGATTACAAAATAAGTCAAGGTACATAACCTTATACTTCTTTCAACTTTGCATCAATGTTTCTTTGCTTTCTTTTTCACTATCACTATTCCTCTATTACAACTTCATCATATGTAATTACAATTACATCATGACATCTCTTTATATAAGTTATCAAGGCTAATAACTCTTATAGTCGGCTTGACATAAGAATTATACAAAATTTATCTTTACTCATGGATTAACATCTAGGATGTTGTCCCTTTATATTGTTAAGATATCATTTTGGTAAAAAAAATAATCCCTTAACTCTTTACCAATTATGTCTTCATATTCTATCCTATCGGCTTAACATTGTCTTTAGTAGAACTATCATAACTTCTTCCATACATGTCGTACTAACTTGCACTATTAGGTGAGTCTTCTATAGTCACCATAGTATCTATGTTCATGTATGAAATTATTTAACTTACTCCAATCAATTTCACTAATCAAAACTATCTTCGGGTATACTGGCAAAAATATTGTCTCATACTTAGACAATTTTGCTTTGCGCTCTGTCATACTTGCTCTTTGTCTTGTGCGATCTTCATGTAGATCATATGTTTCCATAATGAAAACATCTAAGTATCTAACTCAGCCAAATTTCCAACAATCTCCCCCTTTGTCATTGGTGGCAACATATGAGAAAATTGGCTAAGTCATAAAACTTCAAAATCTCAAAATTGTGGCCAAAACAAAAAATATGTATATAATATCCTTATGACTTCATATATCTTATGTACTCCCCCTAAGAGTATACATCCTTATCATATTTATCAATTTTCTGCTATATATCTCTCCCCCTTTAACAACAATGACAAAAAAGGGTGTCAAAACTGTGTTTAGACAAAAATGTTATACTTAGATTCAATATTGCAAAGCCGGCAGGCTTGCAACACAATCTACAAAGTTTATCTTGATGGCCTCTAACTCTTTCTCCCATGCCTTCTTAATGGAATCTGCAACACTGAGTAGTGCACACAATGCATAAGATGCAATTTTATAGGCTTGGAGGTTTGCAAAATTAAACTTCTAAAAATATGTCTTTGATGAAAGACATTCTTCCAGTTGTCCTTCAACAATGCTCAAATTAATAGAAATATGCTCTCTTAGAAGAGAGAATATTTTCAGCTTCTTGTCCTTGTCATCATGTAGAATCCTTATTTCATCATAAATTTTGCAAATTTTCTTCTCAATGTCGAGTATCTTCGCATTGGGGCTAGAAAGAAGATTTACCTTTGTTTGAATTTTTGCTTCTTTGATCTTAATCTTCTAAGTTTCTTCAGATACAAGGTTCTCAAATTTTGTACACTAAATGTACATAGTTTTACCTCTCTCCAAGTTCCTTCTCAAGTCTTTTATATAGATATCAAGACTGTTGATATCATTCTTGATATTCTAACTTATGTCCAAAAGTCGTTTGGCCTCATAGGCTTCTTGTGCCTTCACCTTAGCTATATCTGATAAGTTGGTAAACTCATCATCAAATGTATTAATTACTTTCTTTTCTCTTTCAAGTGGATCTGCCTCTACAATCTCTATAGTCACAATGCTTTGTAACTTCTTAGTTAACTCCTTAAGGGATCCTTGAAGGCCTTTTACCTTCTTATTCTTCCCAATAATCTTATTCAGAGATGTGATCAATTCCATCTGATCATCATCATCTACTTCTTTTCCCAAGCTTTCAAAAATAGATCCAATTTGAGTTTTCTTATCAGTCTTAGGTGTAAGATTGATTTCTTCTTGACTAGGGGTTGCTACTTGCTCTTTTTTCTCCTTTCCTTCTTTAGTCCTTGTGTCTCTCTGATCTTCTCCTCTAGCACTATCCTGCTCTTCAAAAGTTTAATTGTCAACAATGTTCTCAAGGTTATTAAAAAGATTATCATCACTATCTAGAGTGATTTTGGTTCCTTCCACATTCATTGTCTCATCTTCAATGTTAATAGCTAGTGGAGAGGGAATTCTCAGCTGTTCTACTTCCTTTTCTTCCTTTTCTATTTTTGCTACATCTGATTGTCTTCCAACAATTTCTATCATCACTTTAACTATTTCTTATTGGGTTTCCTTGTTGATTTCCTCATAGTTACCTCCCATAATCTGAATTGTTCTTTTCTTTGTTCTCAAATGGGTGTTCAGATCTTTCATGATTTGATTGAAGTGTTCTTCATCTTTCACATCACATAGCTTCCTAACAAGATTTTCTCTAATTTTGATGTCTTCTTCTACTACTCTTTTCTTCTTGTTTACTAACTTTTCATACAAATCATCAGGTATCTTGCCCTGAATTTTGTCAAACTTCTTGTCAGTCAATATAATGTGTCTCACAACTTCATTTTCAAGATTTAATCTCTCTACATAATCGTAGAGGTCATAGTACTTTTTCATCTTTGAAAAGTCTCAATTTTGTATGATCTATTCATTCACTTTTTCTACCTTTGGTTTCTAATTTTTATTCTTTACTGGGGTCTCTTCATCATCTATTATTTCTGTAATCTTCCTTTGTACTGGTGGTACTAATGTTTTCTATCTTTTGCCTGGTCCAGTAGCAATCTCTTTCACTCTTTTACTAGGTGTAGAAGAGGATGATCTAGTGGACTTCCTGATTTCTTGATCTTTCTCAGCTTCTTCTTATTGGCATTAAGTAGAATTGCCACTAGTGACAACACTTATTTGCATTCTGGATATAAACCAAGCAGACAGTGCAAACTGAGCAGACAGTGCAAACCGAGCAGACAGTGCAAACCGAGCAGACAGTGCAAACCGAGCAGACAGTGCAAACCGAGCAGACAGTGCAAACCGAGCAGACAGTGGAAACCGAGCAAGTTAGTACAAACCGATCAGGACAATGTAAACCGAGTAACATCTTGTCTACCGAGTCACTAGTACTTACCAAGTTCAAAACCTACCGAGTGATCAGTATGAACCGTGCCTTCACTTCTATCGAGTGCATGACGATGCCGAGTAATGCAGTGGACGCCGAGTATCAGAAAGTCACCGAGTTAGTTTGAAGGAACTGAGTAACCATATTTGGGCCGACTTAGTAGCACTTATGTTTATTTGTCAAGCCGACTGTGTAATTGTAATTGTAATTAATTGTTTAAGACCTGTATATAAGCAATGTTGTAAAAAGATGAAATGTATCAAGGAGAATAAATGTAAAAGAAAAAGAAAGGCAGAAATAAGCGAATTGCAGAAGGCTTCAGAAGTATAAGGTACAGCAAAGACAAATTCATCACAGAAGGTGATCAGTACATCAGAGAATCTCAATCAGCAATCCAGTTGCAAAGCAGAGATCTACTATTTCATTCTAACAGGTGAATCAGTACTAAATCCTTTAACCGGGTAGACTTAACAGTCTTTGTAAAAATCTCTTTACCGAGTGCATACTTCACTGTATGTTTGTAAATCCTTTAACAGGGTGGATTTAGCAATCCTTATTGCTCCTAACAGGGCAGATCATCAGAAGTGATCAAATTGTAAGCCTTAACCGGCCAACTTTATTCTGTAGTATTAAAGCTTTGTGGGTTTCATCCCCACCCCAGTTTTACTTTCTTTTGGAAGGTTTCTGGGTAACCAAATCTATGTGTCATTATTGTGAATGCTTTCAAGTTTCATGCTTTCTGTATGCAAAGGTTAAAAAGAAAAATAAATGTTAAAATTAGAAGAAAATTTGGAGTTACTGATTCACCCCTCCCCTCTCAGTAACTTGGTTAATTCCTGAATATTTCCAACAATTGGTATCAGAGCTGCATTGGTTCTCAAGACAAAGCTTAACTAGCTTGAGCAAAGATCCAGGACAATGGAGGTATTCAAACTGAACAAGGTGATTGAAAATGAAAAGCTAGATCTGGAAATGGCCATAGCTAAACTCAAAGAAGCAAAAGAACATCTTTCCCAATCCCTAAGGAGAAGGAAGGAACTTGCAAATTAGATGAATGATCAGAATTACATTGAAGAAAAGATTGAAGATCTTCTTCCCTCAAATAACTCAGATGAAGCAAACAATGCTGTCAAAGAACTTCTAGAAAAGAATGGGTCTCTGCAGGAAGAAGTGAGAAAATTGAAAAGAGAACAAGAACTACACTCTACAAGATTCTGTGAGATCTTGGAACAAAGAAACAAGTTGAAAGATGAATTAGATGGAAGAAACATTGAAGTCCAAAACAAAACCCTTCAGCTAGAAAATCTAATTGATCAGATCTCTCATACAAATGAAGAAATTCTAAATCTAAGTTCAGAAATAGAAAACACAAGAGAAGAACTAAGATCTGAAAAGGAAACCAATCTAAGATTGATGGATGACCTAAACGCTGAAAAAAAAATCAATGAAGGAATGCTGAAAAGTCAAGAAGACTTGAATCAGCTATATGAATGAAATCTTCATAGGCAAAAAGGAAAAGCAGGACTTGGATACAAAGAAGAAGGCGAATCCTCTAAACAAGGTACTCAAAGAAATCAAAAACCTACTTGTAATCATTGTGGTAAAATAGGACATACTTCAAATAAATGTTGGAACAATGAAAAAGCAGAATTTAATGGAAAATGTTATAGCTGCAATCAACCCGGTCACAAAGCAAATGAATGCAGGGAAAAACCTAGATTCAGAGGTAATTGTCACAAGTGCAACAAACAAGGTCACAAGGCATCCGAGTGCAGATCCAAGACATTTAATCCAGCTGAACAAATTGTGAAAGCAATGTTTGGATGGGACTACAACACCTGGTGTAGGTGTCATTACTGTGGAGAATATGGACACATTGGCATGAATTGCATAAAACATCATCTAAGGAAAAGAGATACTACCATAAGATGTTTCAAATGCACTAAACTCGGTCACATAGCCAGAAACTGCATGAATGCTAGTGAAATTGAAGAAGGAAAGAAGAATGAAGCAACTAAGGTCAGGAAACAGGTGAGACAAAAATGGATTCCTAAAGCTACCGAGCAATCCAGTCCAAGTAATGGAATGGATGGCTCTACCGACTCAAACTAAATTTCCAAGGAAGCACTGGAACTGTACTCTCATAGATCAATCTCAAGCAGTTCCAGAACTGAAATTAAAAGAAAAGTCTAAATCAGCATGCAAGATGTAGTGAGATCACAGGGAGGTCGGTATAGTCTTCACCAAGCAAGGTCGGTATAGTCTTCACCGAGCAAGGTCGGTACCTGTCTTTACCGAGCGAGGTCGGAGCATTATGAATTCTCGAGTTCACCGAGCTGCGAAGTCTTTTCGGAGCAATTAATTCTTAGTGGGTGACAATCTGTCAAAATTCCTACCCTAATTTGAAATGAGCATTAATGACAGAATTGTAAACAAAAAGCAAGTAATCGAACTCATTCTTCACCGCGAATCTTTAGCACTTTGAGAGCAGAAAACTTCAAGGGCAACCCGACAATTTAATACTTTTGCGAAAGGAATTTTCTGTGAGCTACCATGGCATCATCCAGCACTTCAGCAAAGAAAGGATCTGATATGTTAGTCCAAGGGGAGTGGAAAGCACCAGATTTTAAGATCGTGCCCGCAATTGCAGCAGCCCTAGATCCGAACGGAGCTCAATCTCAGATTCCTCCTAAGGTACTGCTTATCAATGATATCCGTAATCATTTTAACTGTTCAATTCAAGAAATGGGAAATCTAGAACTAGACATTGTGCGTGAGGAACTATGTGTGGATGGTATTTTGAAACCCAAGCACAAACATCTGGAAGATAAGGGTTTAGTTCACATTACACATCTTCCTCGAAACTTTTGAGATAAATGGGTTAGGTACATTCTCAGCCGAGTACACGATGGCAAGATTTGGCTTGAGCAACCTATTGAGATCACAAAGAAAATGATTCAACAAGTCACCGGTCTTCCCATGTTGAACAAAGCTAAAACTACCAAAACCCTAGGTCGGACGGAACTAGAGAAGAAAAGCCTAGCCGAGTGGGATGGTAGAGGCATGAAAGTTAGCAGCATTACCGACGCCGAACTGAAGTTTGGTACACATATCATTGCCCACAAGATTTACAGTTCTAGTCGACAGAACAGTGTCTCCTGTGAAGCTATTGACCTAGCATACAAAGTGGTCAAAAACAACTTGACATTTGACCTAGCAGACTTATTGTTGAAACAGTTCAACAAGAACATGGAAAGCATCAAAACTTCCAAAAACAATCCATGTAAGTTTGGATCCTTGTTAGTCTGTTTATTCTTCTATGTTCAGAAATTATTCCCTTCTAAAGGAAAAGTTGTATGGAGAAAAGATGTGCCAGTACTTTATGAAATTAATGAATACATCGCAGAAATGGGTGAAAAATTTGAAAGCATCATGGATAACTATTTTGAGTCTTTCAAAGAGAAAATGAATGACAGATTCCAGATTCCACAGAAGTTGGTGGAAGATTACAAAGATGACATCTGTTTTATAGTAGATTGTGATAATGTGTATATTCAAGCAGTTAAACCAAGAACTGTATATGTAAAACCTCTTCCTTATGAGGTAAATATTGATGAAACCAAGAATATCATTAAAGCTCTTCTAAATCAGCCTGTCAATCCCAAAGCTCCATATTTTGGAACATATGATGAAGCTAAGGTGAGAATTGAACTAAGCATAAAGCTTCCACAGGTGGTAAACAAAGGAAAGAAGAGGATAGCCAAAATGCAAATGATAACCGAGGACAAAGAAGAAATAGATGAAAAAGAAGGAGAAAAGGATGAGAAAATAGAGGAACCAGAACCTGCAAAGAAGAAAGGAAAAGTTTTCATCACTAAGCCATCTGTGCCTCCCACTACTGTGTTTACAAGGAGAAATACAAAAGGCAAGGCAGACAAGGAGGAAAAGGCAGATAAAGACATAGTATTCAAAAGGCCTCCTCTAACCCTTCAAGAAAAGCTCAAACTCTTTAGAGATGGATCAGGATCTGGAGTAAGTAACATAAAATCCTTGAAATATGAAACCAGATCGGAAGCAGAACAGAAGGAAATAGAAGATGCTGTTGTTGAGAAGATGGGACAGTGGAAATACTCTCCTGAAGAAATTACCCCACAGATTCCAGCAGTTCTATTGAATCCAATAAAAATGAGATGGAGCAATGCAAGGCAAACTGTGATAGACATATTTGATCAAAACCTGAGACAGTTGATGCCGAGCTTGAATAATGATGAAGTAAAGAAGGCACTAAAAGAAAATGAAAATAAGATGACATTGAAGTTCAATACTTGTTTGATTTTGATCAACAATATTGAATCGGTTGTGAAGGCTGAAAAAGCCACATGGAAGAACATATACCACCTTCACCAACCGAGCATTGAAACTATAATAATAAAAGATATTGAAGATGACAGCGATGAACAAGAAGAAGACACCGAGGTAGATGGTACTGTAAGGATAGCAGTAGAAGTCATTGCATCCCTTCCTACCTCTCTAGTGAAAATCTCTACATCCAGCCCAGAGACACCTTCAAGCATGGTTGTGACAACTTCCACATTTGTCCAATCATCCCTAGCAACATCAGAGGCAGCTACCATTTCTTCTACCGAGCTGCAGTCTCCTGTACCAGTAAGTTTTCCAGCTTTTGAATCTTCAAGTGTAAATATTTTAAGTTCTCTAGTAGAAAGTATACCAGTGTCAATAGCCAGCCCTACTTTATCTACTGTCACTACTACAAGAGCATTAAGTACAGATAAGCCTAAGGCTCTACCGAGTATAAAATTTTTGGGTAAAAATATAGTTGAGGATATAGACCTAGATGAAGAGATAGAGATTCCTACATTAGATTTTGCAAATCTCTCAGCAGACCAGATGCAGAATATAGGTGAGATCCTCCAAAGGAAAGCAAAACAAAAGAAGCTTAAAGAGGAGAGAGACAAGGAGTATCAAATCATCAAGGATGCTAAGGACATTTTGTCTGATGCATTAGGCATTAAAGTAGACTCCTCCCAGCATGTTTTGTTACAATTAGCAGAAGCAGTTGAGAAATACAATGAGGACTCATCCGGGATAGAAAAGTTAGTTGAAAGAGCCGAGAAGAGATTCAACAATAAAGTGCTTGAGCACATTGCTCAGTACATAGCTATCAACCAAGTGGAATTGTCTTCAGTTTTGTCTAACATAGAGTCTATTTATTTGAATGCTACCTCTCTTTTGGCCAGACTATGCAATTTTGCCAAGTTCACAAGGGATGTTAAAGATAAAATGAATAAAATGGATGAGGATATGAAGATTAGCATACAGAAGCTGCAACTTGAACCAAGTTCAAGCTCTGCTCATCACATGAAAATTTCACACCTATCTAATATGCAGTCTGATCTATTGAAAGAAGACTCAAGGATCCGGTCCACACTGCTAGACATCCAACACATGATCCTTCCCATCATGAATACAATGTATAAGCACATTGAACATTCCAGAACATTGATTCATGACAATCAGTTCTCTATAGCAGATCACATGATTGAACTCTCTGCAGAAGTCCAAATTGCTATACAAACATGTAAGATTCTGCAAGAAAGTTGGGATAGAACCCTGGCACTAATAATGAAGGTACATTCTGATTTCTTATCAAATTTTGGATTCTCTCTGTAAATAACTTGTATATGCACCTTTGGCATTATCGTCAAAAAGGGGGAGATATGTATAGAAGGAGAGATATGTATACTGTATAGATTTGTATAAGAAACAGTTAGCACATTGAAAGGGGGAGACAATGTATAAAGCCCTATAACAAAGACAAATTTTGAAAAATCAAAATAAAACTCAGCATGATTCGTGTATATAAATTTTGGCCAATAAGTGTTTTTGTCACTAATGCCAAAGGGGGAGATTGTTGGCATTAAGCAAAATTGCCACTAGTGACAACACTTATTTGCATTCTGGATATAAACCGAGCAGACAGTGCAAACAGAGCAGACAGTGCAAACTGAGCAGACAGTGCAAACCGAGCAGACAGTGCAAATCGAGCAGACAGTGCAAACCGAGCAGACAGTGCAAACCGAGCAGACAGTGGAAACCCAGCAAGTTAGTACAAACTGATCAGGACAATGTAAACCGAGTAACATCTTGTCTACCGAGTCACCAGTACTTACCGAGTTCAAAACCTACCGAGTGATCAGTATGAACCGTGCCTTCACTTCTACCGAGTGCATGACGATGCCGAGTAATGCAGTGGACGTCGAGTATCAGAAAGTCACCGAGTTAGTTTGAAGGAACCGAGTAACCATATTTGGGCCGACTTAGTAGCACTTATGTTTATTTGTCAAGCCGACTGTGTAATTGTAATTGTAATTAATTGTTTAAGACCTGTATATAAGAAATGTTGTAAAAAGATGAAATGTATCAAGGAGAATAAATGTAAAAGAAAAAGAAAGGCAGAAATAAGTGAATTGCAGAAGGCTTCAAAATTATAAGGTACAACAAAGACAAATTCATCACAGAAGGTGATCAGTACATCAAAGAATCTCAATCAGCAATCCAGTTGCAAAGCAGAGATCTACTGTTTCATTCTAACAGGTGAATCAGTACTAAATCCTTTAACCGGGTAGACTTAACAGTCTTTGTAAAAATCTCTTTACCGAGTGCATACTTCACTGTATGTTTGTAAATCCTTTAACAGGGTGGATTTAGCAATCCTTATTGCTCCTAACAGGGCAGATCATCAGAAGTGATCAAATTGTAAGCCTTAACTGGCCAACTTTATTCTGCAGTATTAAAGCTTTGTGGGTTTCATCCCCACCCCAGTTTTACTTTCTTTTGGAAGGTTTCTGGGTAACCAAATCTATGTGTCATTATTGTGAATGCTTTCAAGTTTCATGCTTTCAGTATGCAAAGGTTAAAAAGTAAAATACATGTTAAAATTAGAAGAAAATTTGGAGTTACTGATTCACCCCTCCCCTCTCAGAAACTTGGTTAATTCCTGAATATTTCCAACACTTCCACTGTCACTTTGATCTGAGTACCTGCTTGCTGTACTGCAACTAATGATAGAGGTGGAATAGACAAAACTTCCTTTTTTCCTGTCTCTGACTGCTGCTGTTGTCTGCTTCACTATCAAAAATTCTTGTTCAGTCATCCCTATGTCCTTTAAAATCCTCTTTATTGTACTTTCTACTCTCTTCTTAGACTATTTTTCTTCTAAGATAGTCTTTGCGAAGTTAAAGTTCTCCTCAAAGGTTCCAAATTAGTTGTTGTGAATGTCCAACTTGCTTTTAAGTAATCTACTCACATACTCTTCTATTTCAATCTTATAAATTTCATAGCCAAGAGGGTCTATGAATTCTACTCTAGGTTCTACTGCTTCAATGAATGTAAAGTCAGTATCAACCATAAAGTATATATCATTCCTATACTTCTCTACTAAAGACTGAGGGATCCTTGTTCTACTTGTCATCAAATTTTGAAAAGTTTTAATCACCAACACTACACTCTCATTGACCTTGTGAATAAGATGTCTCCTGTATACTTTTTTAATCCATTCCATTGTAGTTTTACCATCATTCCAATCATCACTAATAGTTTAAGGAAATCTTCTTAACAAATGGAAAAACATATAAGTGATTAATGATGAGAATCTAAACTGAGAGTACTTAGTCTTCTTTATCTTTTCCAAATTCTCAAACAACTGAATTCTCAAAATTTCACACATGTCAACTTGAACTTTGTCTACACACATTAAATAGGCTACACGTATCCTTCCTGCTACCATGTCATCTTATCTTGAGTTTGCACAAAACTTAGCTGTAAGGATCTTGCACAAATATCTAACATCATCCTATTGTATCTTGCTAATTACTATTCCTCTACCATTGTAAGATGATTTTGTGTTTTCTATAACTATTTTTATCATATTATTCTCATTCAAAGGTATTACTCTAGTTTTAGATAGACCAGTTACCTCATGAATTAGGTTAGCTGTGATATCTATCACTTTGTCATCTAACCAAAACTTCCCATTGTGAATTCTGCTTAAGATTATCTTGGTACATTCTTCATCATCAAACTCATATTGTAGAGAATACTTAATAATCTCATTATCTTTCAAATGTTAAAACCCTACTTTCAATGACATATCTTGATTGTAAATCTTTTTATATTCTTTAGTAAAGTCACTATCACTAAGAGTCTCAAGCTCACGTCCCAAACAACTTCTAACATTTTCTAGGTGTAAAATCCATCTGGTACAAATGATAAAGCTAACTTAGGGTCTACCTCAAAGGGTTCTACTAGTTTCCTTTTGACTTTAGCTTTGATCTTATCCCTTACATTATGAATCAATGAAACATCCATAACTTCTACAAATTGCTTAACCAATTTAGAGATCTGCTAAGTAAAATACCTAGATTTCACAATTTAGGGCTTGCATTGATTCGACACAAAAATCATTCACCAAATCCTTTCAAAATACTTACAATCACTACTCTTTGATTTCCTTAGCACTTTAATTCACCTTAATGATCAAATAATACTGATCATAACCTTTTAACCTTTCAATCTCACATAAATCTGACATCGCATTCAATTCCTTTTCCGCTTCTTTCTGAAAAGCTATTTAATCTAGTTACCTACAAAACTTAAAACTTCTTGCGATCTTGCATAACATAATATTATTTTATGTGCTCTTAACCATAGCATCAATACATCATATTCTACCTTGCATTAACTATGCAAGACTTAATTCATCCTATACTAACTTCTATACTATCCTAAGTTCCTATTCTACTATAATTTTCATGAATTAAGTACTTTGAGATGGGTTAGGTAGAGATTCACTCTTACCATTTGATGCTTCACCTTTCTGATTACCCTCAGTGCTGAATGTGTCTCCTTGATCTATGCCTTTAACAAAATTCACTTCTTCTAAATTACTACAAAATCCTTTTTGACTATTACTTACATTTTCATTTCTCCTTGCATGACTTCTAGGGTTAGGGTTAGGATGAGAAACCCTATTATTCATTCTGCAAAACCTTGTATGTCTAATCACTTTATATATCTAATAAACTATTCCATTGTTCCCATATCTTGGTCCAGACTGATTGATCTATGATCTATAATTTCTAGTAGTGTGTCCAACTTTGTTGCATCTATAACATACTACTCCATTTCTCTTGTTCATATCTTCAGTAGGTCTCTTATCTGCATGGTTAGTATTCCTAAATATTCTACTACTATTATTATTCTCAACAAATTTAGGTTTTCTACATTCAATAGCTCTATGTCCAAAACCATGACAATTATAACAATAACCATTAAGAGGTTTAAATTTCTTACCTGTGCAATCTTTCTTCATATGACCAAAAATATTACTATTATACACTAAGTTTGCACCCTTGTTTCAAGCTCTCTTGGTCTTGATAACTTAGTATAACATGGTAATCATCTCCAGGTGTTGGGGTCTATGCTAACTAAGATGAGACCTCTAGGTTGTGGGACCTATATTAATTGAGATGAGACCTCCAAGTTCTAGGTTCATTCCTCTTGGATAATCACCTTAATTTGCTTCTCGACAGCAAAGTAAATTCTTGAGGGGAAAAGGGATAGAAGGAATGCATGAAAGGGAAATGACTAAAAGAAAACTACCTACTAGGTGATACACTGAAATGATTTGAACACAATATACTGACTAAACTAGTATGAAAACTCTCAAATCTAATAGAACACAATCTTTCTAAATAGGCTTGCATTAGTGTTTTATAGAGGGGTCTGAGAAAAAGACACAGACTGTGACCTACAAGAAAATGTTCTCTTCAACAAAAGGGTACAAGAATGAGATAGAATGATAGGGGGCTGAATTATACCCACAAACTCACTCAAATCAAATTAGACACAGTAGTACACAAATAAGCTGAAAGAAAGAAGGGCCCTGGAACTCCAAGATTTCTCTAAAAAAGCTAGTACATCATATTCAATAAGAGAAATACAGACCAGGAAAAGAATAGAGGGTAGAACAAATGCCACAGATAGCCTCTATTGAGTCTAAGATTTCAATGAAAGATTACAAACTATAAAAATCAGAGGGCAAAAAGAATGCCATAGATAACTCCTAGAAAGAGAAAAACTCTTTTTACAAAATGTCAACTTTGAGCTTCAAAAAGTTCACAAAACAATATATACATCTCCTTCTATTGCACGCAGGCAAGAGAAAAACCCAACTAGGGTTACATAGATTTTCATATAATAATCAAACCCTAACCCTATCAATTCTGATCATAAATGTCCATGAAAATATCTCAACTGATCAGATATCATGTTTGTATGTCCATCTCTATATTGTATCTACCTCCAGACAAGCCACCTTGATCTATCTACTATTCTACAACTCGGGCCTATCATGAATGCTCAAAATCTGATCCTGGTAAACCTTTGTATTTTGAAGTACATAAGGTCACAAGTGGTGCCAACCTTTAATGCTTCTTCGATGCAAGAACACTAACATGGTACCCTAATAAATTAGCAAGTGGTAGCCATTAGATCTTCCTCATCATCCTCCCAACTGCAACTGTCCTGGAAACATCAATTCTAAGCTACCCACGACCTCGCATTTGACCAATAGCAACAAACCAGCAAGAAAACCTATGAAAGATATTTAAATGTGAAAAAAAATAGCTAGCAGGCTTAGTTTAGAATGCGACCGTCGATATCATTCTTTCCTAGTAGATCAAATGACTTAGATAATCCTCATAATAGTCACAAGCCCCTTTTGAAAATTCAAATGCCACATCACTAGTCAGAACCAATGAGAATCGACCACGTCTACATGACTAGCACCTCAGACAGTAGAAGAATCTTGATTCTACATCAGACAATGGTTGCATCATCACAAAGGGGAAGAAGATTCCTCATGATCATGCAACAATCATAGATCTTCATTAACTACCACCTCACTTAAGATACTTGTACCCACTGACAAATCCCTATCATCACCCAACTGACCAATAAAAAATGAGCACATCGGACTACAAGGACCCACCTTGCAAAGCCCTAGTAATAAAGAAAGATGAGAAGTTCACCTATGATCGCATGGGCTTAGAATATTCCATGTGCTTGTACACCAACCGTTAGATCTAAAGTTAAGACAACACATTGGGCCTACTCTAACATGTCTCCACATCATAACCCTATGACCAATTAGAAGTAAACACCTTGGACTATGTGGTAATGGACCCACCTAACAGAGCCTTAACCTTTCATCAGATGGTTGTCATTATACCACAACCTTAACCCTCAAGCACTTTTCCTCAATGGTCTAATGATGATCATAGATCATGCACAAACTTTAACTGCCATAAAGCTGAGACCACCAAAAAAAATTGTAACCGCTCACCAAGTCATAGGATGTTAAGGACCAAACAACCAGGAATGAGAGATCTCATGAACACACAGTCACTTAGTCACTAACAAAAAAAACTTAATTTCTTCCTTATTACCCAATCTGGTGACTAGGCTTTAGGACATAAAGCGCACATGGAAAAAGGAGTCACTTAAGTGGCTAAAAAAGTAACTACGAATTAGAATAGGCCTTAGGGTTTTGAGGGTTTTGGCTTCAACGGTCACACTTTCAAATAAAAACCTATAGACCAGAGAGTCTAGGTAGTTGCATAAACTAGAAGAAAAGGAAAAAGACCATGAAAAATCTTGAGGAGCCCAACAAGGTAAAAATGTAGACCTCTGGAAGGAGTTCAGTCTATAGCCGAATTTGTATGGAACAAGAAAAATTGGGTAACATTTTGGTGATTTCTACTAGATGTCAGCCTGCTAGACATTAGATCAATGGCCTTAAGCAATCCATCAGGCATAAGAGTCATCACTTTGAACATAAAAACTCTGATAGAGAGACAGACCTTGAACTAGAGGAACAAAACCATGAACGGGCACTTCTTGGAAAATAGGGAGACTAAACTAGAAAATAGGGACAAAAAGTAGGAAAACTATCTTAACCTAAACTAACCAATATAGAAAACTGGTTAAACAAATCCATTCACTGGTAGGCTAAAATAACTACCCTTCCTCATTAGGATATTTTGCATTGAGTGCATAAGGATAGCTACAAGGATATGAGGCATATAAAGATTTATCAAATAATGGTGAACTTCCTCTGCAAGGATAGGATCAAGTTTACTTGCCTCAAATTGATCATGTGGAGATGTCTCAGTAAACTCCTTCTGGGCCAAGTATCTAATAAGGTAGCCTCTTGAAAGTTTGAAGGTAGGACTTTCCTTGATGGCTTATTTTTTATCTTCATGGTTGCCTCCTATTATGGATAGCCATGTCAACTCATCCTCCATGGATAGGGAACTATCATCATCTTCATTCAAATATGCAAAGAACTCATCAAATTTGTCAATATCCTGAAGATCCCTAGGAATAACTGGCTCTTTACAATTAAGCTCCATACACAAGCTTCCTATGATGCTCTGCAAACAATCCTCCCCAAGGCTCTCATTATCTTCTTCATATTTGGAAGTCTCCTCCTCAAAGATGAGATCAAGCTCATGAATCAGCATATCCTCAAGATCAATCTCTTCTAGCTGCTGCAATTTTATAGAGGTGGCTATGATCATAGCCTCTTCATTTTCCTCAACAAAACTAGGCATCTCATGTAACAAGGAGAAGGCATCCTCTTCTATATCAACCTCCTGTTGATGATGAACCTTTTGTTCTAATTGACCTTCAGCCATAGGTAATGGCATGGTCTCTTCTTCATCATCAACAAAGAGGGGGAGCTCATCGAACAAACCGACCAAGAGCTCAGACTAAGCATCAAACTCCATCTCCTCACATTGCTAGCTCACTTTATCACAATCATCACTCAACACTGATACCTCAGATTCCTTCTCCTCTTCATCACATGAAAGCTCATTTACCATAGGTCCTTTCTCAGACACTAGACTAGTATCTTTGAAAAGACTTGGCATCTGACAATTAGGAGGCAAAGTCCATTGGGGTATCCACAACACTTCATCATCTTGAGAGACTAGAGGGGCCTCTTGAGATGAACAACTTTCTTGTACAGACTGCTCTTGCAGAGTGGTAGACAGAATCTCAAGTATAGGCTCTTGGAAAGAATTATTTTCCTTAAAACTTGGGATTTGAAATGGAGGGGGTTCAGGGAGAGACATAGAAGACATACCTATCTTGAAGCTTGGAAAACTGAAAGCCCTGCCATCTTGGTGTTGCACTATCTCAATATAGTCATTAGGTTGTTGCAAGGCACAACAAGGTTGCAACTGCTCCAAAATAGGCACATACTCTTGAAGGGTATTCCTAAAGCTTGGAAATGAATGCTTTGTAGGCTCTTCATGTGTAACCTCTTGAGACAAATGGGTTCTCCAGCTTGGGATCCTAGGCTTAGGAGCCTCTTGTTTAGCAATTTGTGATCTCAACCTTGCTGACTCAACATCAGCTTGACGATTGATCTCTTCTTGAAAATTTTTTATTTGTTGCTCATCAACAAGAGCCTCTACCACTTGGTAGGGAACTAACCCCTATTCATAACTTTGAGCCTCCATCTCCTGCTGCTCTCTGATCTCATACACTTGCTTAATCAAATTAAGTAGTAGATTCTTTGTCTTTTCCTACTCTTTCATCAAATTTGAGCTATGAATCTACTACCAATGAAGCTAAGAAGGGGGGGGTGGGTGGTAAGCATGATGAGGTAGCCAAATTTTCATTTTTTGTTGTACCATTTGTGCCCATGATCCCTCTTGTTGGAGGGCCTACTCATAATCTTGTACAAGGGCATAATCATTTGGGGCATGTTGGATATATTGATGGCCTTGTATAGTATGAAAGCTTGGGGTAAAAGTAGGCTTTAGGTGGCTTTGATAAGGCTGATAACTAGCCCATTGAGCATTGTCCTCATAATAGGATGGTGGGTAACCTGACTGTCCATGATAACTTGACATGTCTACTCATGCAATCAGCTAAAATTTGAATATGAAAGATTTGAAACATACTAGTACTCAATCTTTGAAACTAGTAGTCTTTCTAGAGATGCCAGATATGCAGACCAATGACCTCTTCTATGTCTATAGGATACTATCAGCATATCAAAGATAGCATACCTTGAACATGAATTTGAGCTTTAGTCCCACCAAGCATGCCAAAATTTTTACACCCAAGGTGGGGTGTCTTTTGAATTTGAATTTGATCCTAGTCCCACTGGGCATGCCAAAATTGTTATGCCCAAGGTCAGGTGTCTTCTAAATTTGAATCTGATCCTAGTCCCACTGGGCATGCCAAAAATGTTACACCCAAGGTGGGGTGTCTTCTGAATTTAAATCTGATGCTAGTCCCACTAGGGGTGCCAAAATTGTTATGCCCAAGGTGGGGTGTCTTCTGAATTTGAATTTGATCCTAGTCCCACCGGGCGTGCCAGAAATGTTACACCCAAGGTTGGGTGTCTTCTAAATTTGAATCTGATCCTAGTCCCATCGAGGGTGCCAAAATTGTTACACCCAATGTGGGGTGTCTTCTGAATTTGAATCTGATCCTAGTCCCACCTGGCATGCCAGAATTTTTATGCACTAAGTTTGCACCCTTGTTTCAAGCTCTCTTGGTCTTGATAACTTAGTATAACATGAGAATCATCTCTAGGTTGTGGGACCTATGCTAACTAAGATGAGACCTCTAGGTTCTAGGCTGGTTCCTCTTGGATAATCACCTTAATTAGCTTCTCAACAGGAAAGTAAATCTTTGAGGGGAAAAGGGATAGAAGGAATGCACGAAAGGGAAATGACTAAAAGCAAACTACCTACTAGGTGATACATTGAAATGAGTTGAACATAGTATACTAACTAAACTAGTATGAAAACTCTCAAATCTAATAGAACACAATCTTTCTAAACAGGCTTCCATAAGTGTTTCATAAAGGGGTCTAAGCAAAAGACACAGACTGTGACCTACAAGCAAACGTTCTCTTCAGCAAAAGGGTATAGGAATGAGATAGAATGACAGGGGGATGAAGTATACCCACAAACTCACTCAAATCAAATCAGACATAGTAGTACACAAATAAGGTGAAAGAAAGAAGGGCCTTAGAACTCCAAGATTTCTCTAACAAAGCCAGTACATCATATTCAGTAAGAGAAATGTAGACAAGGAAAAGACTAGAGGGTAGAACAAATGCAACAGATAGCCTCTATTGAGTTTGAGATTTCAATGAAAGATCACAAACTGTAAAAGTTAGAGGGTAGAACTAATGCCACAAATAACTCCTAGAAAGAGAAAATCTCTTTTTACAAAATGTCAACTCTGAGCTTCAAAAAGCTCCCAAAACAATATCTCCTTCTATTGCACATAGGCAGGAGTGAAACCTAACTAGGGTTACATAGATTTTCATATAATAATCAAACCCTAACCCTGTCAATTCTGATCATAAATGTCCATGAAAATATCTCAACCGATCAAATATCATGTTTGCATGTCCATCTCTATACTGTATCTTCCTATAGACAAGCCACCTTGATCTATCTACCTTTCTGCAACTCATGCCTATCATGAATGCTCAAAATCTGATCCTGGTAAACATTTATATTTTGAAGTACAGAAGGCCACAAGTGGTGCCAACCTTTAATGCTTCTTCGGTGCAAGAACACTGACATGGTACCCTAAGAAATCAGCAAGTGGGGGCCATTAGATCTTCCTCATCATCCTCACAACTACAACTATCTTGGAAACATCAATTTTGAGCTACCTGTGACCTCACATTTGACGAACAGCAACAAACTAGTAAGGAACCCTGTGAAAGATATTTAAATTTGAAAAACAATGGCTAGGAGGCTCAGTTTAAAATGCAACCATGGATATCATTCTTTCTTGGCAGATCGAATGGCTTAGATCATCCTCGTAACAGTCACAAGCCCCTTCTAAAAAGTCAAATGCCACATCACCAGTCAGAACCAATGAGAAATGACCATGTCTACATGACTAGCACCTCAAATGGTAGAAGAATCTTGATTCTACATTGGACACTGGTCAGATGATCACAAAGGGGAAGAAGATTCCTCACGATCATGCGACAATCGTAGATCTTCATTAACTACCACATCACTTAAGATACTCAGACCTACTGACAAATCCCTATCATCACTCAGCTGGCCAATTGAAAATGAGCACATTGGACTATGAGGACCAACCTGATAGAGCCCTGGCAATAAAGCAAGATCAACAGTTGGCATATGATTTCATGGGATCAAAATATTCCATGTGCTCATATGCCAATTGTTAGATCTAAAGTTAAGACAACACACTGGGCCTAATTTGACATGGCTCCACATCATAACCCTGCAACCAATTAGAAGTAAACACCTCAGACTGCATGGCAATGGACCCACTTGATAGAGCCTTAACCTTTCATCAGACGGTTTTCATTGTACCATAGCCTTAACCCTCAATCACTTTTCCTTGGTGGTATAATGATGATCATAAATCATGCACAAACTTTAACTACCATAGAGCCGAGACCACCAAACAAAACTATAACCACTCGCTAAGTCCCAGGATGTTAAGGACCAAACCACCAGGAATGAGAGATCTCACGAACACACAGTCTCTTAGTCACTAACAAAAAAAACTTAACCATTTCCTTATTCCCTAATCTGGCGACTAGGCTTTAGAACATAAAGTGCACATGGAAAAAGGAGTCACTTAAGTGGCCGAAAAAGTAACTGTGAATTAGAACAGGCCTTAGGGTTTTGAGGGTTTTGGCTTCAACAGTCACACTTTCAAATAAAAACCTGTAGACTAGAGAGTCTGGATAGTTGCATAGACTAGAAGAAAAGGCAGAAGACCATGAAAAATCTTGAGGAGCCCAACAGGGTAAAAATATATACCTCTGGAAGGAGTTTAGTTTATAGCTAAATTTGTATGGAACAGGAAAAATTGGGTAACAATTACAAGAAAAGCATCTACCTTTAAATTCTCTTTGAGTACCTTTAAGTGACTCCTCTTTCTTAGGTGGTTCTTCTTCTTTAGGTGTATCTTTAGATTTGTCAACTTCATCAGATTTCTTTTCATCTATGCTTTCAGACATTTTCAGATCTAGTTCCTTGCTTTCTTCATTTACTTTAGATGAGTTGAATCCAAGACTAGTTTTATCATAGATTGGTTTTTGATAAGACATTTATTCATCAATCTTCTCACTCGTTGAATATAGTCTTTCAAGTTGCTCCTTAGATTGAGTCAGTTCACCTTTCATAATTTTATTGTATTTCTCAAGTTCAACATATTGTAATTTGGTTTTCTCAAGTTTAGATATCACTTTGCAAAGTTTAGATTTTAGCCCTTCATTATCAAGCTTTAGATTTCATATTTTCTTCATTCTTGCCATTTCCATCTTTCAGACTTAACTTTAGATTCGCTATCTTCAATTCATGTTTAAGGATCTCATTTTCTTTTTCTAGGTTTTCATCACAATCTTCAATTTGAATTTTAGATTCCTTTTCTGATTTCAGATCTTCCAAATTTTTTTTTAGTTTCTCAATGAGGTTCTTTGGATCATCATATTTTCCTTTTAGAGTGTCTCTTTCTTCAGTAAGCATATTAATCTATTCAATAGCTTCTTCAAGATTTTTTTGTAGCTGTTCCATATCCATAGAGATCTTACTCAAGCTTCTAGGCTTTTCTTGAATGATTTTTTTCTGAGTAACTAAGCTCTAATACCAATTGTTAGAAATAGGGAATACTGAGGGGGGGAGGGGTGAATCAATATTCTACAAACTTTTACTTTTTCAGAATTATGGATATAACAGATTATCATAATGCATGTGTAACATAGTAAACTAAATAACATGCATAGCAGGAAAACAAATGAACTCATAACACATTATTTGTTATTGAGGAAACCCTAGCCAAGGG
Organism: Chamaecyparis obtusa; assembly: GCA_027943335.1. Taxonomy (NCBI): domain Eukaryota; kingdom Viridiplantae; phylum Streptophyta; class Pinopsida; order Cupressales; family Cupressaceae; genus Chamaecyparis; species Chamaecyparis obtusa. Next base: position 585,322 of record BSBK01001523.1, on the reverse strand, counting down.
AAAACCCCGGTGGGGATGGTACCCACAAAGATCCACTAATCAAAAGTATCATGTTAAGGATGTTGACCCTATTAGGAGCCTATTATATGCATATAGTGTTTCAGTCCTGATTAAGGGACTATTGACCTTGTTAGAAGCCTCAACCCTGCTAAGAGTTGGTAGTACAAACTATGATTACCACATGAGCCCACTACCCAAACAAGTAATGTACAATGTTTTCTAATTACAAAATAAGTCAAGTTACATAACCTTATACTGCTTACAACTTCGCATCAATGTTTCTTTGCTTTCTTTTTCACTATCACTATTGCTCTATTACAACTTCATCATATGTAATTAGAATTATATCATTACATCTCTTTATATAAGTTATTAAGGCTAATAAATCTTACAGTCGGCTTGACATAAGCATTATACAAAATGTATCTTTACTCAAGGGTTAACATCTAGGATGTCATCCCTTTATATTGTTAAGATATTATTTTGGTAATGTATACACTTAAAAATGGCTTCATTAATTAAATAAATATTTATTATTTAATTAATATTGACTTGATAAATTAATTAAATATTTATTATTTAATTAATATTTATTCCTCTATTTATTAAATAAATTATTTAATTTATTTAGTAAATTCACTATAGTTTATTCCTCTATCCTAAGTCTTCTAATTAGTCTTATTAAAGTGATTTAATTAAATACACAATAACCTAAATATGACTAAGTTCCCTAGTCCACCTCACCTACCTAGTCACCTGACATAGCACTTTGGCTAAAATAAATAATTATTACTAATTATTTATTAGTAATTATCCTCTCCCTCTCCCACACATGTCCTATTCTGAAGGGCTATGTGGCCTCATAGGAGTTGGTCTCATGACCACATGTCCTCTCTTAAACCAAGTCAATAGACATGCCCTATTCCTAAGGGGCTTCTCAAACCACCTCTAAGGGTCAAAGGTGACTCATGGGACACTGGTACAAAGAGTCCTCATGAGGAAAAGGTCTCTCCCTCTTTCTCTCTTAGGTCTTTGAGAGACACTTGACATGTGTCTTTCCCTTCCACCTTGTTCTCCTCCATGTCAATGTGAGAGGAACATCATCCCTATTATCCCTCTCACATTCCAACTACATCCCCCTTTTTCTCAACTCCTTCAACCAATTCAATCCTAGCCTTAGGATCTTCCACCTTTCATTCTCCACCATAGGATTGTGCCACCTAGGCCTAGATTCTCCAAAAATCTATAAAAGGAGCTTAATTTCTCCTTTGTGAGCTAATAGGTATTTTTGTAATAGGCATTCAAGAAATCAAGCATCTGAGCATCCAAGCATCCAAGCAATCAAGCATCCAAGCATTAAAGCATCCATATTATCATCAAATTCATCTCGCATTCTACCCATTATTTGCATAATCAAGCTTTAAGTTTCCTTGCATTCATCATCAAATCTCCACACTTTGGTAGCATCTTGGGAGAAGGATTCATTTGGAAATTTGAGAGCTCAACATCTTCAATAAATCAAGGCTAGGAGAGCAATGGAGACAAGCTACATAGTAGGTGAAGGTAAAATGTTATTTTAGCTTCATTTTGATTGTATTCTTCATTGTAGTTTGCTAATTAGATAGATTTATTAATCTTAGAATAGTTAATTTATCATTTAGAATAGTATTCACCTAATTTTGCATACATTTTTGGCACCAGCATTTATTTATTTATTTTTTGTTTATTTTTTTTCTTAGCTTTATCTACACAATCCTGGCAACTATATTTTGATGGATCGTATACTCAACAGGGTTCAGGAGCTAGTATTCTCTTTGTCACACCACAAGGATACACAATTCCAAAATCTTACAGGTTGCTCTTTCCTTCCACCAACAATGTAGCAGAATATGAAGCTTTACTGATTGGGTTAAAGATGGGTTTACAATGGAAATTAACTAAAATAAATGTCTATGGGGATTCTCAATTGATTATAAACCAGGTTAATGATGATTATCAAACTAAAGATGATAAGTTATTACCATATAAATGTATGGTTGATGACTTCAAACAATATTTCTCAGTCATCACTTTTGAATAGATTCCTTGGCATGATAACAAGCCTACCGATGCAATGGCAATGATTGCTTCTTTGTTTGATACAGAAGATACCAAGGTCCATTTTGACTTCTTGGTGGAATCCCTAACTTGTCCTGCATATGATGATCCTGATACGAGTATTATATGTCATCTAACTGGACACGACTCCCCAATCTATGGAAAAATTTATTCCTATCTAAAAAATGACATCCTACCCCCTAATTTATCCCAAAATAAAAAATGAACTTTTCTCCACCAAGCCTCCCACTATGTCCTAATATCTGATACCCTTTATCGGCGAGGTCTTGATGGTACTCTCCTATGATGTGTAACACCCCGCTAGGCAACCCAAGAGGACAAGACATAAACCTCTATAAAATGCAAGTACTAAATTTCTTTTTTTAATTTTAACTAGAATAATATTTATCATTACACTTCATATTTCTAAAAAAAGAAATAATTTTCTACTACTTGAATGTAATATTTATACAACTTAAGTCCTCACGGGTTCCCTAACGTCGCTACTAAAGCAACATCACATAAACCATTTACATGCATAAGATATTCATGGAATCATGATCTTGAAAGATCTACGTTCATTTTAATGCATCAAGTTAAATGTCCCTAACTTATTTCTTTTATTAAACATAAGTTAATCATCCAACATCATTATTCCTTTTACCAACTCATTCCATAAATTCATATTGATTTCATCTACATCTACCATCCTTTATATCACTTTTCTCTAATAATTTAGTTAAGAGATTAATATTCATTAAGGTAGACATCATCCTAGGTACTTCATTAACATGAACCAAGTATTAACATTATAATCAAGTTACTATTTTATTGCATTGTTTCATAACCATTCATTCTTAATAATTCCAATCACTAATCTATCATTTCTCAATAATTTCCTTGGATTCTTTCATCAAGAGAGAATACATTATTGTTGTTATACATCATTATATATAACTATATTTAAGATTATTTCCTATGGACAACATAAGAGGATAAGAGAAATAACATAAACACTTTCTTTTAATGCTAGTAACATGTCCAATATTCCACGATCTTTTCCCTTTCTTTTACCTAGAACTACCCATTCCCTTATGCATTTCCTCGAATTGAGATTACATCAATACTACAAGACTCTTTTTAGGAGATTAAAAATTACATGAATACAAATACATAAGTACATCTCAACATATTAAAATATCCAATAAGAAATCTTCAAGTGCAGATCTGGAAAGGAATATGTGCTAGGATCATCCAAAGAGTCACGATCAATACCTCGATATAAATATTAACCACCCAACCATGTGGAACCAATAGGCCCACTCCCCCGAGCTAGGAGATAGAACCAAAGGCCCATACAAGAGGTAACAACTAGAAAATATCTAAGGTGGTGATAAAAGTTCCCCAAGGTCAGAACAAAAAAAGAAAAGACAAGAAGACCACAAGGACTACCAGAGGCATGATCAAATTTGGTAGAGACTCTAAGCTACAAGCTAGGTGAGTGTCATCGCATAGCCCTTACCCCTTGGGTTTTCCTGGTACTAGCCACTCTTGGCCCCGGCCCCCAAGTAGGCACATGCAGAACTGAATGCCTCTCGTACAGACAAGGTCATTCAGTCGTACCTACACACAGGTGCCTTCTCCCACTCCCATCCTTAGTATTTACTAGCACTAAAGGCATGGGCGAGGAAAAATTAATCTTGATTAGTGTGTAATTTCTCATTCCAATAATCTCCCATTCCCAATTCATTTATTTAGGTTATCACTTGATTAAATAACTCATAGTAGGTTATCCTGGTACTAGCCACTTAGGGCCCCGACTTCTCACTATGAGCCACTCACCTAGTGTACTTAGGTTCCCTAACATACATATAAAAATCATGAGAACATAATAGATTCATCATCAAGAATTCATATCAATTCCATAACAACATTTGATTGAGTTTAGGAAAACCTATGTTGTCCCTAGTCCACTTGACAACCCTAAACCCAATATGGCATTCAGAATGTTCCAAACATATAAGAAGACATCCAAGTGATATTATAAACATATTCAGAGTATACATAGATCCAATTAACCAAAAAAAAATTCTAATAGCCTCTGGTAACCATACGAAACCTTAAAACTTAATGATGTTCTTAAATTGAATTATTTCAAGCAAGGATTAAATGCAAAGAATAGTCATCATAGAACAGTCATCAATATCTTCTAGAAAACAAAAATAAAGACAATCACTTTGGTGGAGATTTAGATAATATAATTATGGACTCTCAATTTGATTTTTAGGAAGATCCAACGGTGGAAAAGAAAGTTATGACTTCTGGTTTAAAACAGAAAACTCTGGTTAGGGTTCAGACCTGCCTTCACTAAAACGGTTGTAATTTTCACAAAACATAATTAAAATTCACAAAACCAATTGGAAATGAAAGATAAGACTTAGGAGAATCTCTTATATCAAATTTATACTTTTATATAATCATATCAGCCTGTAGCATACGAATACATTTGATAGAAAATTCGGAATCAAGAATGGACAGGCATAGTCTGCCAAAATGTCAAAAATAAGGCATTAATTTGACCCTAAAAATAAAATCAGAGAGATACCCATTTGAGACATGTGAATTTTACTTCCAAAAAATCAATTTAGTAAAACCATAGATTCAATTTAAATTATTATAATAATAGATCTTCAAAAATGGGTTGCTAAAAACTCTAGGAAAACACATGCCAATTCTTACAAACAAAAACTCAAAACTTTAAAATAACCATAGAAATGAAAAGTACAGATATAATAAATAATGATAATATATAAATAGATCCATAATCTATCAGAGGCATAAAGTAACTAAAATATTCAATCCATACCTCATGTCCTACGAAGGTTGAATCGAAGAAGGAAGGAAACAAAAGAGAAGGCAAATCCAAACTTGAGAAGCATCCTTCAAACCCTATCCACTTTCAGAAATCTCCATGAAAGAAATAAATAATTCCACAACAAAGAATCCCTCTCTCAACTACTGAAATTCTCACAAAAATGTCTCTCTCCCAAAAGCAAAGATAACCAAAAATTCTTAAAGACATTTGCTTACAAACTCTCCCTCACATCTCCAAGTTTTCTCTCCAAAATCTCCATGAAAAGTAAGGCCATCCTCTCCTCAATGCTTCAGCCCCAAAATCTCCTCTCTTCAAATGAGAAATTAGTGCATATAAATAGATTTCCAAAGGTTGAGAGGAAAAGCAACCAACTCCCAACTAACTCTTAACTAAAGGGTATTATAAAATAACTTAATATCATAAAACTATATTACTCACATATACAATAAAAGATTATTTGTATTCATTCATACACATATGTAATATTATCCTAAAATATATGCATATGCCATCATTAATTACATCAATATCTATATATATAACCTATCCACATTATTAATAATTAACAATTGAGAATAATATACCTCGCATTATTTAATATTTAATTATTAATAATATTATACTTTACATTAATCCCAAAATATACACCATCAACAATATCTACAATAATTAACATATAATCACATATAAATTATATATATATAAATACATATATGTGTGCACCCATATATATATTTCTATATATATATATATTTATATTTATATAGATACATGCCAAATACCAAACACTATAATCTATAAGATTATGAAGTAATAGATCACAATATTATTACCTATTTATAATTACTATAGGATATAATCACCGAGGTAGAATAAAATCACATGCCTCAAAATAAATCTAATCATCCAAAGAGGCCATACAAATCATCTATGAAACATATCAAGAAAACCATAAGATCAAACAAGGTCAACCAAAGTCAACAAGAAAACTCAAGCCAAACTCCTAAAACACAACATAGAAAGATTAACTAAGAATCATACCAAGAAGGAGAAATAAATAAAATGAGTAAACAAATCATACAACCAAATGAATTCAAGAGGCCACAAGGCACTAACTACAACCATGCCCAACCGGGTGCATTGGATATGGGTTTTTGACCCAAAGGTTGATTGACAAAGAAGGAACCCTAATATTCCCAAATTGGAATAATGACAAAGGAAGACTCATGTAGGGGCCTTAGTGCTATCTCCATAACAACAACCATTGAGGATTTGAGGGCATGCTCAGACCTGTGAAGCCAGGCAAAGTCGATGCCCGGTACCTGCAAGCCTGCATCACAAAGAAGAAATACATATGCACAGATATACATATAAAAGAAAACATTACAGACAGATGACCGGGATCGATACATCGTGTGGACCTCAACTATGTGAGTAACTATGACTTCATCCTAAACCATGAAAACACATCATGTATATATATACACTCAAAGCATGTAGCATCATCATAACGAAGGTTAGAATCTCAAGCATTGTGTTAGTCTCTTATCAATACTAATAATAAATCAACATAATCAAATCATCAAGTGAGATACAAGATTCATCCAAAGTAACATTAATAGAAGAAAATATAAATAACCACTTATATATATCTATCAAGTACATATCATATAACATCCTAACTATGTTCATAAAGGTCTTGAAGGTACTCAATACATACACGGAGATAAATACATACAAAAATTATACCTTTAGATAGTATGTCTAATATTAGAATCATTGAGTACTAGCTTATGAAATTATTATAAACAACTATAGGAATAGATCAAACAAGTATCATGTACAACTTAAGCTGTAAGAAAACATTGAAAGATCTTAATTCTTTCAAAAACACAAAACTTATATTAGGGTTAGAGGGGTATTACATGATGTCTCGAGCATGATGAAGCTCAAACTGCCTTGCGAGATGATCATGAGGGTATTTGTGGGACACATTCGAGTGGTCCCTCTTTGGCTAAGAAACTCATGCATATGGGTTATTATTGGCCTACCATGGAAATAGATTCCTTTCATTTTTCTAGGGCATGCAAGAAATGTCAGATACATGGAAACCTTATTCATGTTCTAGCACAAGAGTTACATCCTTTTACAACTACCTTGCCATTCAGTCAGTGGGGGCTCAACCTCATGGGTGCTATCAACCCTCCATCCTCCAATGCTCACAAATGGATTCTCACTGCAAAAAAATATTTTACTAAATGGATTGAGGCCATTCCATTGATTACCGCCACAGGGAAACAAATATCCATGTTTATCTTAAATTATATCATTTGTAGATATGGTATACCTATGTATCTCATTATTGATCATGGGAAATAGTGTCAAAATTAGGACATGGATGAACTGTGCACAAAATTCCATATCACCCATAACTATTCCACCATATACTATCCCCAAGGAAATGGCCAAGCTAAGGTGTCAAATAAAAATATTGTTAAAATCCTATAAAAGACTGTCAATGATGCTGGTTGTGACTGGAACATCCAACTGAATCTAGCCTTGTGGGCTTATCATACCTCCATCTGTACTCCTACTAGATCCACCCCATATTCCCTTATCTATGGATCCGAAGCAGTCCTGCCCCTCGAGGTCAAGTTGCCTTCACTTCGTGTCACTCTCAAAGATTTGATTCCTGATGAAGACTATAGAGTTGCATGGTTGACTGAACTAGAGTTGCTGGATGAATTCCATCAGAGGGCTTATGATCATTTGAAATTATATCAGTAACGTATGTCTCATCAGTATAATGGCAAGGTAAAGATTAGAGAATTTCAGCTGGGTGACCTAGTTCTTCAAGAAAATCCAAAGAATCAATTGCATCATGAGAAGAAGGGAAAGTTCAAACCCAATTGGTTAGGTCCTTTTGTAGTTACAATAGTTTATGGTTCTAGGGCTTATCAATTATCCATGCCTGAGGGAGATCCTTTGGATGAACCTCTTAAAAGTATCCATCTCAAGAAGTTCTATCCTTGAAATCCCAATGCAAGGGCTATGTATATATTTTGTAAATAGAAAAAATTATAAAAATCCAAAAAAAAGAAAATCAAAAAAATCAAAAGAAAATTGCAATAAAAGCATGTGGTGAAAACCTAGAAACAGGCACCATGTGTATCAATTTAGCTCCTTTATCTATTAGGATTCTTCTAGTTTTTCCATTCATTATATATATCCATAATAAAATAGCTATTCAATCCCCATACCCACCATGTACATATCATAATAAAATGGCCAGTTCATACACCATCCATTGTATCTACCCATAATAAAACCCCATCATAGCTTGATCATTTGTCATGGTCTTCATCCTAGTCTTGTTGCATCTTTCTTCATTCATAATAAGTCAGAGTATCACCTAGCTGGGGGCATGTCCTCAACCTAGTTCACGAAGTGGATCTATGATAGTCATGACTCTTAGAGGACACAATGGAGTATTTTCACCAGACAAAGTGAACATAATCAAACATTCTTTCACAATGATATCTTTATGATGAATTAGAATCTATGATCTATCCATCGAAACATGAATGTTTATCTATCAAATCTTGACTATACATCATCACTTGAACTGATCACTATATCTTACCCTATCTTTTGGAAAAAGAAATGTCTATTCATGATAGACATGTTAGACTGATTTGTTGTAGATTATGCATTCATATCTGGATTTCATTGTTATCATGTTTCCTATGCTATTCCATGATATCTTTGACATGAGTTTGAAACTCTAATATGTCATTGATTAGGATAGCTAGAATGGGGCATGGTATTTTATTTGATTGCTATTTGTGGGATATTTTCTGATGAAATCAAAGGAACAAATAATTGGGGTGTCTATGCATAAGTGCCTTCATCCATTTCATAGTATTGACAACATCCAAATCATGTTTCTCTACAAATACTATTTATGGTGATACGCCAGCACATACCTCGACCCCAAATATTTGTTCCCTGATGGAGGAGGGAAATATTCCTTGTCTGTTATGCAAATGAAACTCGGGTCATCTTGGTTCAATTATACCTAGATGCTTTTTAAGTTTTCTACATTAAACTCCATGCAAGAATTGCTCAAGTCATCCTGGTTTAATTATATCATGATGCTTGCATTTTCTTGCAACATAATGAGCTCAATGATAAAATCAAGTTCCAGTTATTATGAAGTTCTAAGATGTTACCTAAAGTTGTGGAGATACATTCATTTCATTTAAATAGTTCATGACCTACATACCAGTGCTCCTTTTATCAAGATTTGTAGGTTACCTTTCTTATTAGGTTATCTGTGATCCTAGTCTATTCTTCTTGTGTCTGATACACTGTTATTTAAGTTGAGGGAATTTGGACAATAAAAACATTGAGTTTTATCTTGCCTCTTACAAACATTAAATCATTTAGGCCATGCATTATCTTTATTTATTATGTTCATTTGTATATTATCCATCTATATTACATGCGTGATTGATGTGTTGTTTTGTTATAGTTCTCATTCACATCTCCTTATATTTTCATTAGGGTGAACATTGTATATTTTAGTCATCTTACAAACATTATCATTTATTATCCATTATATGCATTTTACATCATTTATTCATTGTCCATTTATTATCCATTATCCACCTTATTCATTGCATCATTTCATTAGTCATCACATAGCATTGTATAGTGTACAATCATTTAAGACATGCATTTATATCAACATCAAATGATTAACCATTAAGCATCAAATATATCAAATAGAATATAAAACATTTTGCATTCTAAGACATACATTCTATGCATATTAAAGTAAATTATCACATCCTACATATGTCAGTATGCACATGTATATAAATCATCAAAGTAAATCATGATAGAACTGCATCACTATATATATATAGTCCATCATATAGAGTCAATCATATAAAGTCCATAAGAACACAATAAAACTATCCAAATGTCCAATGATATAAAGAAATATACCAATATATCCAATGTCAGTGTCCATCAAGTCAAAAATATAGTGATACAATCATAAAATGGTACAACAGTGTATACAATGATCTCTCAAATCTATGAGCCACTGCCTCTAAACTCTGTCTGTCACTATCTACGAGATGAAATGTGGCCCTATGCTGTTGAACTACCTGATGCTGAGGATCCATCCTAATCTCCTAAACCTATCGGTGCTCTAGGAGGGCATGATGATACACCTCCTCTTCCAATTGGTGCCTCTCTATCATGAATTGTAGTCCTAATAGCCACTAAGCTCTCTCTCTATAGCTCCCAATCCAATGATCCCTCAGGACTGCCTATCTATAAGCCTCTCACCAGTAGGATATCTCCTTCCCGACATGTATCATGGCTCTAATGCTATCTCCATGGGGACCTAAATCCTCTTTGCACTATAGCTCATCTAGTAACATCTCCAACTCCCTAAGTCTCTCAATGGCTACATCATGCTCATGCCTAAGTAGCCCCATCTAGCTCTCCAGTCTCTCAATCCACCACTCTAGATGAGGAACATGGTCTACCTGCACTTGTGTCATTGCTAGTTAGACTAGCAATGAGTCCATATCAGGATCCTCCTCCTCTGCAACATCTCTCTGTAAGTAGGGATCCTATCCCCTGATATCCATCTTTTTTTCTTGCTCCTGAGCATCTACATCCACATCCTCCATAGGGGTATCTTGCTCATCCAATCCATCATCTAGGATCTTTCCACCCTGTACTATTCCACCTTGAGCTAATAATATGTCTGCATCATCTTGTACAGCTGCTCCCTATACTAGGGTAGTTGGTATCTATACCTGCGCTACTAGAACCTATAGTGGAGCTCCTGTAGCTGGCTATGCTGAAGGCTGTCTCCATCCATGTCTAGCTAGGGGTGGCATCAATCCCCTCTATCTCACACCACCTCCTCTCATCTGAGGACCAGCCCTATCACCTCTCCCCCCATCTCCTCCATCACCTCCTCCATCACCTCCTCCACCATCACCACCATCACCTCTCCCTCATCCCCACCTATCTCTCCATTGATGTCTCCCATAGTTTCTATCTACTGGATCTCTCTCTGGTGGCCTAGCAGCTAGATCCGTCAAGCATGGAACAGGGAAGTCTCTTAGGAACTGCTCTAGATTTACTATCATACCTGGGTCCATAACACCCTATCACATAGTCCATGCCTAAAATGGCATTTCCAAAAACTCATGTTAGGCCACATCTAAAGATGCCATAGGTCCCCAGTCCCATCTCTCCTAATGAGTCCTAGAAAACTCTATAACTCCTTGGGGCATGCTCTGGATCCTGCCAAACTAGCACAGAACCCAACTCACTACCTATCTCTCCAATATAAAAGGTGTCTATGCTATCAACCATCATGACTCAAAACAAAATCCCAGTTTCCACTCATCATCCCAGGGCTCACATCCTAGGTAAGGCCTCCATGTCATTGAATCTAATGTATCAAAGGTGTACCACTAGAACTCCAAGTGTCCAAGTTTTGCCTGAGATAAAATTGATGAATATAGATGTATGTACGGTTATCTTGTGCCGTGAAATCTAATAGCTACAAGTTGTGTCATTACAATGTGCTCCCATGCCCAAACATGGAGTAATGTGATGCCTACTAATAGTGATGCTCCTCTATGATACACCACCTGATGAAGATCATGATATAGGTGAGCTAATAAACAAACCCCCCAAGAAAAATGGGTCCCATCCATCATCTGCTGTAGAGTGTGGCCCCATCAAACTACAAATCCATGTGATCTATGATCAGGGCACACAAAACCCCCAATCACTCTAGCTAGTCACTCTGCCATGTTGATCATAATGTACTAACTCCCCTATGATAGGAACTCAGAGGATGTGATATACATCCTCTAATGTAATAGTCATCTCCCCCATCGGAAGATGAAAGGTACTCATCTTCAAGTGCCACCGCTCTGCCAATGCCATAATCATGCTTTGGTTCACCCTAATCTTGAGCATGTAAATCACATGATATAACCCAGATGCACTAATCAGGAGTATGTCAGTCTCTAACAAGGCTGGTCTCAGATTCTGTGTGACGGGATATCTCTCCCGTGACATTAGAATATCAGTAATATCCTCTTATACAAATCAAATCAAATCAAGCTATCAAATTTTGGTAAAATGATCTACAACATCTATCTATCCAATTATATCAACTACAAACATGTTTTATCATGTGTTTTAACAAATGATTTTATCAATCATCTAGTCTCAAGACTAGTTAACTAGCAACCATGCTACAATGTTTCCTATCTTGACCTAATCGATCACATTTAACCACCGATGGATCAAATCAGCTTATCAAAATCTAGTTTGACCTATTTGACTTTCTAATTTGACCAAATTCTATCCATAACACAAATGCAAAACACAGAAAAATGCATGCACCATAATCTTTCACATTTGTGTAGGAAATCATGTATGCACAATTTTATTGCACACTTGCGCAACAAGTCATAACCAATGAGCTGAAAGAACCGATGCGCATTTTTACTCTACATTTTTGAGAGAAAAATTTTCTTTTAGCTTGAATGTGCCATTGCCCTAAACAAATGCGCAGAACTTTTGAGTTTCTGCACAAATGTTGCTAATTGTTGTGCATTCATGCGCCACAATGGCGCATTCATTTTTTGGCTAAGAACAAACTTTTTTTCTAATCTAAGCCAAAGATTAGATCTAACCTAGCATGCTTCAAATCTACTGTAAATCATTCAAAAGCATTGAATTGACAAAGAGGATCAAATCACCTACCATCTCGCCTGAATCGGGTGGTCGCTAGAAGCGTCTGGCCCTCTTGAAGTAGTGATCTGACAACGGGAATGACATCTTGGTAGGTCTACTCCTCTCTCTCATGCTCTGATCTCCAAATGATGAGTGTGCATAATGAGCTTATTGTGGACCCCTTAGCCCTATTTATAGCCTGTGGACCCTATGTGCTTGGTGTGTGGACCCTCCCTCTCATTTTATTCCATTTCATCCCATTTTCACCCATCTTTTCTCCTGTTTCTTTTGTGAGATTGATTATCCAATAATAAAATTTTAAAATTTTTTTAAAAATTCCAATCATCTTTTTTGTTAATCAATCTCTTGAGGGGGCATGCTTAGGTCATTTCAGACTTGTCTAGGGAAGGGGCAAAATACTTGAAATTTCTTTGAAACAATGTGGCACACAAATTATTTCAAAGAGGGGCAAAATGTATACACTTAAAAATGGCTTCATTAATTAATTAAATATTTATTATTTAATTAATATTGACTTGATAAATTAATTAAATATTTATTATTTAATTAATATTTATTCCTCTATTTATTAAATAAATTATTCAATTTATTTAGTAAATTCACTATAGTTTATATCTCTATCCTAAGTCTTCTAATTAGTCTTATTAAAGTGATTTAATTAAATACACAATAACCTAAATATGACTAAGTTCCCTAGTCCACCTCACCTACCTAGTCACTTGACACATCACTTTGGCTAAAATAAATAATTATTATTAATTATATATTAGTAATTATCCTCACCCACACATGTCCTATTCTGAAGGGCTATGTGGCCTCATAGGATTTGGTCTCATGACCACATGTCCTCTCTTAAACCAAGTCAAGAGACATGCCCTATTCCTAAGGGGCTTCTCAAGCCACCTCTAAGGGTCAAAGGTGACTCATGGGACACTTTTACAAAGAGTCCTCATGAGGAAAAGGTCTCTCCCTCTTTCTCTCTTGGGTCTTTGAGAGACACTTGACATGTGTCTTTCCCTTCCACCTTGTTCTCCTCCATGTCAATGTGAAAGGAACATCATCCCTATTATCCCTCTCACAATCCAACTACATCCCCCTTTTTCTCAACTCCTTCAACCAAGTCAATCCTAGCCCTAGGATCTTCCACCTTTCATTCTCCACCATAGGATTGTGCCACCGAGGCCTAGATCCTCCAAAAATCTATAAAAGGAGCCTAATTTACCCTTTGTGAGTTAATAGGTATTTTTGTAATAGGCATTCAAGCAATCAAGCATCCAAGAATTCAAGCATCCAAGCATCCAAGCAATCAAGCATCCAAGCATTCAAGCATCCATATTATAATCAAATTCATCTTGCATTCTATCCGTTAGTTGCATAATCAATCTTTAAGCTTCCTTGAATTCATCATCAAATCTCCACACTTTGGTAGCATCTTGGGAGAAGGCTTCATTTGGAAATCTAAGAGCTCAACATCTTCAAGAAATCGAGGCTAGGAGAGCAATGGAGACAAGCTGCATGGTAGGTGAAGGTAATATGTTATTTTAGCTTCATTTTGATTGTATTCTTCATTGTAGTTTGCTAATTAGATAGATTTATTAATCTTAGAATAGTTAATTTATCATTTAGAATAGTATTCACCTAATTTTACATACAGGTAAACAAAATAATCCCTTAACTCTTTACCAATTATGTCTTCATATTCTATCATGTCGGCTTAACACTGTCTTCAGTAGAACTGTCATAACTTCTTCTGTACATGTCATACTAACTTGCACTCTTAGGTGAGTCTTTTATAGTCACCATAGTATCTATGTTCAAGTGTGCAAGCACTGAACTTAATCCAATCAACAATGCTAATCAAAATTATCTTCGGGTATAGTATACTGGCAAAAATACTATCTCATACTTAAGATAATTTTCCTTTGCACTTTGTCATACTTGCTCTCTGTCCTATCTGATCTTCATGTAGATTATATGTTTCCATAATGACAAAATCTAAGTATCTAACTCAACCAAATTTCCAACAGGAGTTTTGAAAACTTACTATTTGATCTAGACACACTGAACTTGGTAAGGAAAAGGTAGCTCAGTATGTGAATGGTCTGAGATTCAATATTCAAGATGAGCTTGGTATGCTAAAGGTTGATTCTATTGAAGATGCTTATTAGTATGCTCTAAAGGTAGAAGATAATTTGAAGAGGAAACAACATGGTAACTCCTAAGGGAAGGAAAAGATTGATCACTTGGTAAAGGATAAACTGACTGATGCGGAAGATGAACAAAAACTTGTAGAATCGAACAAGAAGATAGGTAGAGTTAACATTAAGGGTAATTTTTATAACTATGGAGAGGAAGGAAACCATTCTTTAGAGTGTACATAGAAGAATCTTGGTGACCAATGAACTATTGTGGTGAATGAGAACATTCAGAATGAACCTGAATCAGAGAACTTGCTGCTTTGATGAACAATGCTCAATATAGAGTAGGAACCTTGTCAGAGTAGTAACTTGTTTAGGACTTGATGCAAGTTTGGAGGTAAAATTTGTGATGTTATTGTTGATAGTGGTAGTACTAATAACCTTTTTACTAAGGACATGGTTCAAATACTTGGGTTAAATAGAATGAAGCTTCCTTTCCCTTATAGGATTGGCTGGTTGCAAGATGTTCATGCTCTAAAAGTAAGAGAACAATGCTTTATTGATGTTCAGATTGGCCAGTATAAGGATCTTGTATTATGTGACATTGTGAAGATGAATAGCTATGATATATTGCTCAGTAGACCTTGGCAATATGATTGAAGAGCTATGTATGACTATGTCAAAAATGTGTTTACTATTGAGAAGGATGACAGGAAGTTTTCCCTAATGCCTTTATGAGATACAAAGCTCAGTAGGAGAAGCCTGATTATTGGTATCCAAGTTGAGTTGGTGGATCTTGAGAAAATGAATGATCAGTTTGGAAAATAGACCTATGTATTGTCAGGGAAAGACTTGAAGAGATGGAGAAAGCTGAAGTGGAAGAGTATGCAAAGTGAAAAGATGGAGGACTTGTATGTGAAGAACCAATTTGAGATTTATGTGTTGAATCCTAGAAGATGTTCTTCTCACATATGAACATCTTTTTGAACCTGGGGTGTCTGATGTAGGGGCATTCTAGGGTACTCGGTGGATCTACATGGAGGTGTGTTATTTGGTTGGTGTTACTCAGTTGCAGCCTTGACTGATGGTCTCGGTCATTGAAGGAATCTCAGTTGCTGAAGGAACTCGATAATCTTTGGTGCTAGCTAAAAGTGTTACTCGATGATACCTATGGTGCTTGGTTGACACTGGTGCTCAGTGATGCTTGGCATGCTCAGTTATTTCACTGGTGCTTGGTAGTTCTGGTTTACTGACTATATTTCTATGTGATTTTTTGGGCCGACTTGGTGCATTTATTATTGGTAGCTATTGTTTCAGGCTGACATGTTGAATTTAATTATTGTAAGGATATTTGAGAGCCAACTTGTATCACATTTAATATTTTTTAGGAGGAGTTAATGGTTTCATCCAGCCGACTTGTGGCTGATAATTAGTATTTAAGCGATGTTTGGGTCATTATTTGGGAGGGAGATGACTAGGAGGTAGCAGATCTGGATGATCAAATAGGAGATTCTGATAGCATATTTGAGTGGTGAAGTTGTGGAAATGATCTTGTATGATCTTGCAGATCATATTGATTTCTAATAGTTTGTTTGTAGCAAAGCTAGTGGTAGAGGCTTGGAAACAAGGAGATTACTTGGAGGCTTGTGAGCTCAAGTTTAGATCTACCTTAGGGTTTTGATTAGTTTCTGATAGTTTTCAGAGCTAAACTAGCTAGAACTGTATTGGATCTTTTTGATTTTGTAGAATTACTTCTGATTGTAATTGGCCCTAACCCGGAAGGCCTTACAGTCAAGCATGTTAATGAAAATTGAGTTAAAACATCTTGTTGTGTTAAGTTTTTTGCTATGTAATTCTGAAGCTACAAGGGTGGATTGTCCTTAATTGGATCCTCCCTTCCTTGGTCTATGTCATCTTGGGATAAGAGCGCCAAACTGAAAAAGAAGAAGCCAACTACCATTGAGTTGGAAGTAGAAGAAGAGGAGTGAATTACACATGGTACCTGATCCTTAAATATAGGGAGTGTAACTATAATACAAATAATGATGTAGGTTAGCCTGATATGGTAGTCATCATTCACATAACAACTTTATGCAGTTACTCAGAATATCTTTAGAAAAGGTGCCACTTGTGATGATTTACTATGAGGGGATTCAACTATTTGTTTCTTTTCAGTTTCTTTTCATGATGTAACTATACTTTTATCTTTAGTGCAAGTCACCATCCTAGATATCTAAAGCTCGTTGCATCCTTTCTCTGAGGATTCCAAGATTGGCAGTGATATAAATAGAAAGTTTTCCTTTTTTGTAAGGGTGGTGAATGTGAGTTGTAAAGAGAGTTCTGATACTTGTACTTTTTTAAAGAAATTTCTATAAAAAATGTACTAATGGAATAAAATATGACCAAAATATACTAGAACTCCTTTTCTTATGTTGATTGTCTTCATGTATGAATGTTGAATTCTTTATGTATTAAATTTGTAAGGAATATTTGATTCATTGTTTACAAGGTAGATAGTGGGCTTGAACTTAAGTTCCTTTCTAGGGAAGGGTAAATCTTAATGGAGATCTCTGGGAATTCATAGTTGATATAGGAATTTGATGACATAAAAATCAAATGAAAAGTGTAAGCCACCTCATTTGGGTTTTGGGACATTTGATTTGAAGGGTTTTTTGTAGATGTATGTTTCTTAACTATGATGCCCTAGGATTTGGCACTGGTTTTATGCTTGATTTTTCATCTTCATCATCAACATTTTAAAATAACTAGTTCATTTTAAGTTTTATGTTGTATGATCTAAATTTATTGTAATACCTCTCTAACTCTAACTTGATAAAGAGCTGGTATGGTAAGTGGAGCCTTTATATCCTCTAGAAATTTTTTTTGTTTTATTTTATGCTTATGATTGAGTTAAGTAAAATTAGAACCTACTTAGTCATTTTATAGTATTTCTTTATAAAAAATCTAATATTGTTCATTTAAAGTCAAAAAATACATATATGGATTGATATG
Organism: Chamaecyparis obtusa; assembly: GCA_027943335.1. Classification (NCBI taxonomy): domain Eukaryota; kingdom Viridiplantae; phylum Streptophyta; class Pinopsida; order Cupressales; family Cupressaceae; genus Chamaecyparis; species Chamaecyparis obtusa. The sequence continues at coordinate 567,391 of BSBK01001523.1, read as the reverse complement.
TGTAATCATACATGTACTTATAAACAAAAGATACATATAGATAAGATTTATATGCATAAACACATGGACATATCTAGACATACATACATAATATAATGTATGCAACTATTAAATATACCAAATTGTATGTATGAAGTGGAGTTTTGTAATGGTAAGTTAATTTATTTAATAGAAATAATAATATCAATTTAATCAAAGTTTCCACTAGAAAATATTGAAAAGACTAATATAACAAATTAAATATTTTGATTATGATAGTATTTAGGTTGCATCAAACAATAATGAAGATACTAATAATAATAACGAGCAAGATAACCATGACTGAGATTATCAGATATGAAAGGATGTGTTATGAACTATCTTTAATAGTTATAGGAGGAGGGTGCTTATACTAAAACCCTTAACGACCACATAGAGGGAGCATAAAATGGGGAAGGAAAGGTGAGTCTGGCATGAAAGGGAAACAACATAGTTAATAAAATTGGTGAATGCAAAACACAAGAGAATATTGGGGGAGAAAGAAGAGAAGGCAAAGGAGGAGGGGTGGATCATCCCCATATCATGCATCTTGGAGTTGTATTGGTTAAAAAGAAATGAATTCATAGTTTGGGGGTACAATTATTTTTCTTTGATTATGATTCCACTCTAGATTGAGAATAACCATGCTTTTCTCTAAAACTAGAGAGAATTTAGGAAAACTACCAAAGTGAGAGTTAAATGGCCGCATTCTGCACAAAACCAAGATCGCAGATTTCTTAAATAGTTTCTTAATTGTTTGTAGAATCCACCACAAATGGCCCTTCTAATTAGATTGGAGCATTTGATATATTCAATCCAATGAGGGAATCACTTTTATAAAGAATGAATTGACGAAGATAACCTCTGTCATATTTTACAATGAGGAGGTATGAGAACTTACCTATTATAGTCAATCTTGTTTCAATAAATAGATAACTAATTCATGTAGTAGATTTGGTCATGTTTCTTATTTCAAATAAATCAAGTTTTTTCGTACGACTTTTTAGAAAAAAAAATTCTCATTTCTTGTATTTCATGTCTTATTGGCTCATCATTAATTCAAAATTTTTGAGAGCTTCCTTTCAAAATCAATTTTGTGCATATCCTTAAATCATCACATTCCATGAGATAGGATTCTATCAAGCATGTTAGGCTCTTTGTCTTTGATTCAACACTTTGTATACATGTAGATACAACATGATTCTCAGCCATAATATTTGAAAAAAAAAAAAAAAACTCTTCTATTATTTTGCTGTCATGAATATCTAGGCACAAGGATGATGCTGGAAAAGTATTTTGTTTTCTGACTATCATTTACTTTTTCTTAGAAGTTTCCAATTATTATCAACTAATTTATTTTGTGCATACCCTGTAGTTATTGTATTCTATGAGCTAACATCTTGTTGAGGCATTCTATCAAGCCGTTCATGTACCATGTGTGTGCTTCCAGCGATAATGCTCAATTAAAAAAAAAAGAAAAAAAAGAACAAAACGTATTAAGTGAATTATATTTAGAAGATCCTTGTCTTCCATTACCATCTTTTCATATATTAAATCTCATCTCATGGCTCCTTAGAATACTTTCTTTGGTTTTTAAATTTTAACTCTGTGTTGGTTTTCTTTCTCTTAAGAAATGTTTTTTTTTGTTCACCCTTACATTTTTATCAGCAACTATAATGATATACACAAAGTTCTACGTTTGAAATCAAGTTAGTTGTCTTTTCTTATTTTAAGATCCAAATAAGAATTTCCTTGTTCCTTAAAATATATTCCCTTCTTTGGGATTCTACTCATATCAAAATTTGCCAAGTTTTATTTAGGATCAAAAATAGAAAGTTTTAGATTTGTTTTAAAAGGGATTATGGAGGTTGTTTTGTTTAAACCATTATTAAGTTAGAAATTATCTCTTTGGGATTTGGGTCAATATTTTGGAATTTAATAATTATGTTAGTATTGTTACAAGTTATTTGTTTTAAATTAACTGATATTACTTTTAGTAAATGGGTTTTTAGGAAATCTTCATTGGTTATATATCTAGGAGTAATAGTCTCTTTGTATTTGTTTATATAGGTAGAACTAGTTACTTATATTGATACAAGCTATGTTCAAGATGATAAATCTTGTCTTAATTCTATGTTCATTATTAAATTATACTTTCCCAATAGAAAACTTCTTAATTTTGTGATTTCATTTTTTTGCCTAGATTTGTATCAAGCTTGGGTCATATATTTGCAATGACCTATGTATCATTCATACATATAATGTGGCATGATGCATGATTGATTTTGTTTTTATAACACATGACTGCTCACATGAATTACATTAGTGTTATTTGATAATAATCACCACAAATTAAAAATAAATATCTCTTCTCTATTCGTGATGAATAACCATCAAATGATGTTATCTATATAAAGTAAATATATGATTTAATTTATTGATTTTGGAAATTCTTGGCTAAAGGACCTAAGTTCCCAAGGTCCATTTATGACTGGAAGCCTATGTAGGGGTTAAAAATAGAGATGAAATTAGGAGCTTTTTATAATGAAATTAATATGTGTTCTTTTGGTACAATTATTGAAGGAAGAGCTAGGGTTGATCTGTAATATTTTCTTGACTATCTTTATAAAGTTGTTGGTTCTTGACTTGGTGAATAGGTAATATTTAGATGAAATATGAATGTTATGGTAAGTCTAGTAATGATGTGATTATCCTCCCCAAATTGCAATATTAGGAAATCTAGACTTCAATGTATTTCCTTATCAGTATTGAAGTCATTATGTTAGTGAATACTAGTGTCTTGAAATGTCTATATGGTTTTTTGTGTCTTTATTGGAGGGATTCATCATGTGTAATGAAAGTACCTAGCTAATTCATTTATTTGAAAAGATGATACTTGGTCCGCTCTTGGTGTCCTTGATTGGGTGAAAAGTGAATATCCATAATGGTTTATAATGATTAATTGTGAATTTATTATGTGACTAATAAATGTACTTAGTACAAGTTTATTGTTTCCTTTCCTTAATTAAAACAAATTCATGTTGATTTGATGACTCTTGAAGAAATATAATGTATCATTATTCTTTGTGCCTTATTTTATATAAGTTTAAGTCATCTTGCAAATAGATGTCATTGTCTCATATCATGTGAATGATAGAGATTGATATGTGTACAATGGATACTAGCATATTCCCATGAGGAGGTGAAATGTGATTAAGTATGTCATTGGTATTTTGTACTAGGTAGAAAATAAAAATAAAAATAAATAAATAAATAAATAAAATTGGAATATATGGATACTATATGATGTTGTTGTGTACTTCCTTATAAATGTGATAAAACTAGTGTCAATGCTTATGTTGGGAGTTGTATATAACTAGTAATTAATTAAGTGCCATGGAGTGGTGCAATACAAGTTCCCGTCCATGAAAGTTATGTTTTTTATAAGGGTATGGGAAAACCATACCACTCATGTGTTGCTTTCTTGTTTGTCACCCTATTGAGTGCCAACCCATGAGTGTTGGTAAGTTAGTATGTGGAGGGGTGTAGTGTCACCATTTCCTCTGGTAGTTATGTGGTGTACGTATAATGATAGTGCAAAGTGACCTTTGCTTCCACTACTCTAGGAAAAAGAGTAACCAATGCTTCCCCTTATGATGAACCTATACATGTGGTTTATTAGTGTTTATCCTAATTTCCACAGTTCTTGAGCACAATACCAGTACTTGATATGAGCCTCTATGAGAAGATATATGATTTATGGATATGTACATTTCTATGTGGTCTAACACGTGGAGGGAGATTCTTTTAGCCCATGCTATGATGGATACCGTATTCACACATGTTCCAACATGATGCAATGAATATAATGCCACACCCCACCAATGTTTTGACATAGTGGGAGGTGATGATGTTGTGCTACTGATGGTAGCGAGTTGAGCTTGAGAACATGATGACACATACATAATTACGTGAAGGCACAGTATATGTATGTATTTTTTTAATTTTATTTTTCCTACTTGATGCAGAGTGAATTGGTGATGCTTGCATGCTTGTAGAGGGGCACCCATGGATGCTTAGTTTTGTAGATGTGGTAGGCATATGGGTGGGCCCTATCCATGTATACCTCTAGCTATGATGATTATCTATGAGATACATCATTATGCAGGGTGTGCCCTATGTGCCTACTCCATGAGGAACACTACCATGCAACATACGAATAGAGTGTGCTTACTCCACTTGGTGTATGGTCATGTCGGGTGTGTTGGAATGCTTATTCTACACCATCCGATGTAGGGGAGTTGCTGAGGTGAACCCCCTATGCCATGTGGGTAGTGTTCCCCAGGCCCAACCACATGAAGGGATATTGCAATAGATAGATGTTGTTCCCTCCTTCCTCGTGAGGTGACTAGATATAGTCACATAGTGATGTGATGTGCAATTTATGGTGATTTTCATCTTTGTTTTTATAGACTAGTAATTTTCTCATCTTTTCCTATGAAAGTTTAGCCACGACTTATGAAATTTATCTTGCACGTAATTTATTGTTGCAACATATTGGATTCTTATTTTGTTGAGATTGATAATTCACTTTCTATTATTTATGAACTTTGGTGGCTAAACTAATTTCTTTTGGATTTTCAAATGCTAGTCTTATTTTGTGTTGTGATTCCTCACTAAAGATGCATGAGGTAGACTTGGTGAGTGTGTACGAGGAAGTAGACATGAGGAACCCTTGAGGATGGGGGTATGTGAGGCTATTATGCAGCTAGTATCCACTACCTTCCTATCTATGGTGTCTATTCTTTGGAGGTTAACCACCTTACACAAACAAGGAATATGAAAAATGGACTTGTATGGAGGGCCTTCATGTCAATTTCCCAAGGCACCATCAAGCCACTATGTGAGGTATTGACTATGGATTATGGATTCTGGATATAGATGAGACTGGTATTGTATCCTGGAGTGAGAGATTGTCTAGAGAGGGATATCCACTCTTGATCCTTGTAATGTGAAATCCTGGTGACGTGGACTGATATGAGTGTTTATAATGCACATTTGGATATGCTCAATGTTTCATTTTAGATCAAAATATATCATTATGTCAGATGCAAGTAAAAATTTTGATTTATATGTGTTGAAAAGAGAAGGAAATTGTAACATTTTGATATATTTTAAGGAAAATTAAGTGGTTCAAGCCATTTACCTTGGTTCTTACTTTCTAATAAAAGGGAAAATTCTATTCGTACTAATGTTTGATCAAGTTGAAGTTATCATTGTTGGTGATAATAAAATTGATTGGGATATATATTTTATGTTTAACCATATTATGAGGATTATTCTCCATATAGTGCATGGATTCAAGGATTAGTTATACATGTGATATCAGTTAAAATGTGTTTTACATCTAATGTGTGATGTATTTCCATTTCAACATTTTTGACTTCCAAGAGTAAGTCAAGTCTTAAGGGGGGAAGGATGTAATACCTCTCTAATTTTAACTTGATAAAGAGTTGGTATGGTAAGTGGAGCCTTTATATCTTCTAGTAAAAAAATTTGTTTGATTTTATGCTTATTATTGAGTTAAGTAAAATTAGAATCTACTTAGTCATTTTATAGTATCTCTTTATAAACAATCTAATATTGTTCATTTAAAGTCAAAAAATACATATATGGATTGATATGTGTAATCATACATGTACTTATAAACACAAGATACATATAGATACGATTTATATGCATAAACACATGGACATATATAGACATACATACATAATATAATGTATGCAAGTATTAAATATACCAAATTGTATGTATGAAGTGGAGTTTTGTCAAGGTAAGCTAATTTATTTAATAGAAATAATTATATCAATTTAATCAAAGTTTCCACTAGAAAATATTGAAAAGACTATCATAACAAATTAAATATTTTGATTATGATAGTATTTAGGTTGCATCAAACAATAATGAAGATACTAATAATAATAACGAGCAAGATAATCATGATTGAGATTATCAGATATGAAAGGATGTGTTATGAACTGTCTTTAAGGGTTATAGGAGGAGGGCGGTTATACTTTTAGGGAATGGCTATTTAAAAATCGTTATCAGCCACATAGAGGGAGTAGAAAATGGGGAAGGAAAGGTGAGACTAGTGTGAAAGGGAAACAACATAGTTAATAACATTGGCGAAGGCAACACATAGGAGAAGATTGGGGGACAAAGAAAATAAGGCAAAGGAGGAGGGGTGGATCATCCCCATTGGTTAACAAGAAATGAATTCATAGTTTGGGGGCAGCATTATTTTTCTTTGATTATGATTCCACTGTAGATTGAGAAGAACCATGCTTCTCTCAAAAATCAAAGAGAATTTAGGAAAACAGTCCACGCGAGAGTTAAATTGCTGCATTCTGCACAAAACCCAGATAGTAGATTTCTTAGATTCTTTTTCCATTGTGTGCAAAATCCACCACAAATGACCCTTCTGAGTAGATTGGAGCATTTGATATATTCAATCTAGTGAGGGAATCACTTTTCTAAGGAATGAATTGACAAAGATAACTTCTGTATTATTTCACAATGAGGAGGTATGAGAATTTACCTATTATAGTCAATCTTGTTTCAATAAATAGATAACTAATTCCTATAGAAGATTTGGTTATGTTTCTTATTTCAAATAAATCAAGTTTTTCATATGACCATTTATAAAAAAAATTTCTCATTTCTTGTATTTCATGTCTTATTGGCTCATCATTAATTCAAAAATTTTGAGAGCTTCCTTTTAAAATCAATTTTGTGCATATCCTTAAAGCATCACATTCCATGAGATAGGATTCTATCAAGCATGTTAGGTTCTTTGTTTTTGATTCAACACTTTGCATACATGTACATACAACATCATTCTCAGCCATAATATTTGAAAAAAAATAAAAAACTCTTCTATTATTTTGCTGTCATGAATATCTACACACAAGGATGATGCTAGAAAAGTATTTTGTTTTCTGACTATCATTTACTTTTTCTTAGAAGTTTCTGATTATTATTAACTAATTTATTTTCTACATACCCTACAATTATTGTATCCTATGGGGTAACATCTTGTTGAGGCATTCTATCAAGCCGTTCATGTGCCATGTCTATGCTTCCAGCGATAATGCTCAGTAAAAAAAAAAGAAAAAAAGAACAAAACATATTAAGTGAATTATATTTAAAAGATCCTTGTCTTCCATTACCATCTTTTCTTCTATTAAATCTCATCTCATGGCTCCTTAGAATATTTTCTTTGGTTTTTCACTTTTAACTCTGCGTTGGTTTTCTTTCTCTTAAGAAATGTTTTTTTTGTTCACCCTTACATTTTTATCAGCAACTATAATGATATACGCAAGGTTCTAGGTTTGAAATCAAGTTAGTTGTCTTTTCTTATTTTAAGATCCAAATAAGAATTTCCTTGTTCCTTAGAATATATTTCCTTCTTTGGGATTATACTCATATCAAAATTTGCCAAGTTTTATTTAGGATAAAAAATAGAAAGTTTTAGATTTGTTTTAAAAGGGATTATGGAGGTAGTTTTGTTTAAACCATTATTAAGTTAGAAATTATCTCTTTGGGATTTGGGTCAATATTTTGGAATTTAATAATTATGTTAGTATTGTTACAAGTTATTTGTTTTAAATTAACTGATATTACTTTTAGTAAATGGGTTTTTAGGAAATCTTCATTGCTTATATATAGGAGTAATAGTCTCTTTTTATTTGTTTATATAGGTATAATTAGTTACTTATATTGATACAAGTTATGTTCAAGATGATAAATCTTGTCTTACTTCTATGTTCATTATTAAATTATACTTTCCTAATAGAATAATTTCTAATTTTGTGATTTCATTTTGTTGCCTAGATTTGTATCAGGCTTGGGTCATATATTTGCAATGATCTATGTATCATTCATACATATAATTGTGGAAATCATTGTTCCTTTAGTATTAGTATATTGAATCATTGATCAAATCCATCTTTGTTTCACCAAGTGGGTATCAACTGATGGTGAAACTGTCTGGGGACTTTACCAAGAAAGGGTTGCATACTTGCTTATTTATTTTATAATAATAACTTATGATGCATATTCATAATATAGTTCAAAATTAAGGAGTTGAACTACAAAGTCTCTGAGTGTAAATGTAGGCAAGGCCATTAGTGATGAGCCCCTAAGGCTTAAGTCTAGTCCAATAGGGTTAGTCTTAAAGTTTTAAATGCGATTATTTTTATCTTCTCAATAATGATTCACATTGCTAAGATATCAGTAAAGTGTTGTTTATGATCATGTATCTAATTTTTGCACCTAGTTGTTTAGACATGTGTATAGATACAGGTGTTGGACATGGTGGTTATCATGAAAAACAAGGTAGCAATATTTAGGTATGTAGTGATAATCATTGTAATTGAGTATGACAAGTAGTATGATTTATTGGTTGTCTTGACTTGTATTTACATAATATCAATGAGATTATGTCATGCTAGTTTATTTAATTTTAAAAAAATTATGCATGTTTTGTTGTGTAATTTATGTCCTTGTGCTGAGGGAGCCTCAGCAAGGCACTACATGTATATTATTTGTGTCGAGGACATGGATAATTATTATAGTGCTTTAAAGAAGTAAATTTGAATGGTAAACCCACCTAAGGAGGAAGCTTGAAGTGAAGAAGGTTTTAACTTAGTGTTTGATTTTGTTAGATGCACCTATTGAAAGTATTAGAGTTATATATCAGAGGTTACTAAACCCTATTTTCTATCTACAAGATTAAGCACTAACAAAATTGGTGACTCTGCTGGGGAAAATATTGCACAATGGGCTTGTTACATCTTTTTTAACTATCTATTATTTTATTTATAGACCATTTTATAAATTTTATCCCCACTTGTTCATGGGTGGCGACTTTGAAATATGTGTTTACTAGTTGTTGGTTTAGTGATAAGAAATTCTATATATCTTTCGTTAAAACACCGTGAGTCGACAAAGGTTCACTAGGTCATATTATAAAGATCACCCAAAAATTAGTATGGGTTATGAACTTCACATGCCTAGTAGGAAACAATGGTCTAGGAGAGGTCCTTTTAATCCCAATTCTCCTAGACCTTCTAGGGATCAAGTTCCCACACCTATTCCTAAAGATGCCTCTTCCTCTTATAATAATCTTGAGCCTATTAGGAAAATAAGACCTAGTGCAGTCAATCCTTCTTGGGAAGATGAAGTCACAAATATAGGGTTTTTCCTTGCAAGAGAAAGTCTAGACCCACCAGGAGAAAATTTTGCTACCGAGACTACCTCTTATGATTCTGAAAAGTTGCATGAAGAAATAATAGCCTTAAGAAAGAAGGAGCATGAGAAATTTTTAGAAATTTCTAATAGAAGAAAGGTGCGATAACAAAAGATCTATGAGCTACTCATGGAGAGACAAGATCTCATGAGAAAAACAAAGAGTAATGAGCTTCAGGCTAAAAGTCTAAATAAAGAATTCAAGGGTCTAGATAGTGAATTGTTTGGTGATATGGGAGCTTTGAGACAATAGGTTGGGAGAAGTGAGCCTAATCCTAAGAAAGATGAGTTTGGGGAAGAAGGCCATGTTCTAAGACAATTGCATCCATTAGAAATTAAGAGAAATGAAGATCTTAGAAATACTACAAGGGATGCATTTGACAAAGGAAAAAAAAGGGTGGTTTTCATAAGCACAAATGAACCCAAAAGGAATACTGCTATTCCTAATGCTATGTCCCGGGCTAATTTAGAATTGGAAAAGGCTAGAAAAGCTGAGGATTGAGCTATCCAACTAGAGAAAGTGTAATTGGAGGCTCCTAAAGATGAAATGAAATGAAAGATTTCTTTCTTTCATGCCAACATGAATACAACTGCTAGTAGCTCAGTCCCTATTACTATAGGGACAGTACCACTAAATCAACTATGTGGTACAATGCTTAATCCCCATGCTTCAACCCCCAAAAAAGATGCACATGGAGCAAGTCTAAATGCCAATCCAACAATCCCATTGACTAGTGGTCCCATGGGAAATATGTCCTGTCAAAATACTAGAGGTGGAACACAAGCCCCAAAAAATTTTCAAAGAAGACCAGTTCACCTAGATAGATATAGACCATTGTTCTTTGATGGTATCCATGGTCAGCCTAATACTATCCCCAATGAGGTCAGAGATAAGATCCCTACATTTACTGGAAATAATGTTGTCACATGTGAAGAGCATATGAAGTTTTTAACATATATAATAAATGAGTATGAAATTGAACATGAAGATATTGTAATGAAACTTTTTATTTAGTCATTAATTGAAGATGATAGGGATTGGTATAGAGGTATGCCTAAAAATAGTATTACATCATGGAATGAATTTGTTAAGAGCTTTAAGGAGTAGTATGCAGAACATGTTAACTCAAGCTATATTCTCAATGAATTTAACAATATCAAAAAGTATCCAAAAGAGAGTATGTTTGAATTCAATGGTAGGTTTCAAAAGGCAATGTACAAATTGTTCCAAGTCTTGAGACTAGATGATGCAATTTTCTTGACCACATATTTTAATGCCTTGGATGGAAAGATGTCATATCTTTTGAGAGACAAAAGCCCTCATACTCTAAGAGATGCTTTCAAATCTTCTATAAATATTGAGAGTAATAGGAAAGCATTTGGTCAAATGTACAAAAGGGATGAAGGAAGATTGTGGAAGGAAACTAAACCACATGTTGTGAGACCAACCAAAGAGGATGACAAGGTTGAAAAGTTGGCAAGTGGTTTCAAGGATCTCTCAAACAAGATTGAAAAGGGTGGGAGAAATTACTAGGACACTAGGCCACCTTATAAAAGGCAGGAAAGGTTCCCTAGGTTTTATGATCAGCCTTACAAGACTGATTGGAAATATGGAAAACCTATCTTTGATACCCATGAAAATAAAAAAGGAAGGGATACCCCTAATCCTCTAAATAAAAGTGAAGCACATAATATAGAAAGAATTCCATGGTGTGTGGCTTGTAATATGCCTCATTCACCTTGACAGTGTGTTGTAGCCTAGGCTTTAGAAGAGGAAGCTGACAATTCACATGCAGGAGATTATGAAGGATCTAAAAATCCTGCACTAAATATGTTTACCACTCAAAAGGTGGAAGAACTTTCATCTTCAAAAAATGAAGATATTTTTGCTGATGTTGATCATAAAAGGAGGATTCTCCCTAGTTATGAGCAATAGGTTTTTATTCAATCTAATCATGATGATTCTGATAATGATATTTGCAAGATAAATGTGATTAGACCAGAGTTGGATAAATCTCATTAGAGAAATCCTAGTGAGGAAGAGATCAAAACTTTAATCATGGATGCTATTTCTTAGGTGAGATCCTCATACAATTTGAGAAATAGAAGAGTGGATGTTGAGCAAGGGGTACCTGGGTCAATATTTGTCAAAGATGATCCTTAGAGTAAGTTGTCTCCTAAACCAAATGTTGTCAAAGGAAAAGGTGGTAAAAATAAAAAAGAGGATCCTATTACTGAAAGTAAAAGGAATGAAGAATTTTCCATAGAAAGGGGGAAAAAGTGGATTTAGAGAAAAGGATATATTTGATCTTTGTGCTTACCCCCCAAATTTTGACATGAGACATGCCTTATCTCAGATGAAGGTCTCTATTATTGATGAAGGTTGCTCCCCTTAATACCACAAACACATAACAGAAATAGAGAAACAACAACAATATGCAAGAACAGAATATTGGCTTCTTATTATCTCCACAAATGTGGAATTACAAACTTTCAGAATTACAATATGCAAAGCCACATGGGCATTCCCTTACAATATTCTGTAGGACAAAGCCTTGAACTATTACCCAGATCTACTACCCAAAACTATTCTGAATTGCCTAAGATAATAATACAGCCTTCCTTATATAGGCAATTTTCCACCTGGGAAGGTTCCAAAATTTTAGCCAATAAGGCCGACCAAACTTAGAATTATTTTATTTTACATTTTATTACATCATAGTCAGCTCAAGATAACCTTCGAAACCCAAATAGAAATTTTGAAGAAAATTATTTTTCGCCATTTCAGGTGGCCCAACTTTCGAAGACCATAAGTCATCACCAGTTGACCCGATCGGCTATTATAAACCCATTTAGAAAATGCCACGAAGCGCTCTACAGGGTTGACCAATGCAAGTTCTTGTCACCCAAAATTTTGACCTCATTCGAGGCCTCTAAAGCCTTCAAAAATGAGTTCAAAGTTTCTGTACCCTACTGCTAATACTGAAAATCTTCAATATCTTCCAATATACACTTGATCTGGCAATGAAACTTTATTGGCAGACTTATATGACCAAAATGAACCTCCAAGAAGGAAATCAGATCATTATGAGCACATACAAAAATTACCAAAAATAGTAACTTTTCGTAAATAGTAGCTTTGCACAAGATAGCCCTTATTGAATGCAAAAATAGAAATATTTTTGGGTGATGCAAGATTGCTCTTACACCCAGGATGCTCCTACATTAGACACCCGGGGTAATTTGAGAAGTGACCCTGTCATGACTCAGGTGTGTAGAGGAAAACCAAGATGGCTAACCTCCTCCTTTGTCATCCATGATGAATCTTCAATAGGTCATCCTTTCCACTTGACCAAATATTCTTCATATATCCTGTTCCTTGCGCTTCTGCCAACATGATTGTCCAGTATATCTTCGATCTCCTTAGTGTCTGAACTAGTTGCTGGAATACTCCACTGTGCTGCTGTGATCTCATCTTCAACACCTCCTTCATGATACTCTGTCAGATCTGAAATGTTAAACACTAGTGAAATATTTAGCTCAGTAGGCAATTCTACCTCATATGCATTTCTTGAATCATGTTTCTTCAGTATCTTACATGGTCCAAACTTCTTCATTTTCAGCTTGTTATATGTACCAACTGGAAACTACTCCTTCCACAAATGAACCATGACTTCATCACCAACCTGAAATTCCTTATACCTCCTTTTCTCATCTACCTTATCCTTATATTGTGCGTTTATCTTGGTAATATGCTTCCTTACCTCCCCATGGATGTTCTTCAAGTGTTCTGCAAAATCCTTAGCTTCAGAACTACTTATTTCTCCTTTATCTATCTTCCTCAATTCAGATGCATTTCTTAGACTACTTCCATATACAATCTGGAATGGTGATTTACCAGTGCTCCTGTTGACAGAATTATTGTATGCAAATTTTCCCTGTGGTAAAATAAAATCCCATCCTGTTGGCTTATCTCCAACCAAACATCTTAGCAAATTTCCCAAACTCCTATTCACCACCTCTGTCTGTCCATCAGTCTGTGGATGATGTGATGAACTGAACTTCAAATCTATCTTTAACTTCTTCCACAATGTAAGCCAGAAATATCCAACAAACTTAGTGTCCCGATCTGAAACTATGGTCTTTGGCAAACCATGAAGTCTCACTACTTCTCTGAAAAACAATTCTGCTACATGAACATCATCATTAGTCTTCTTGCAGGGAATGAAATGTGCCATCTTTGAAAATCTGTCAACCACTATAAAAATTGAATCATGTCCCCGCTGAGTCCTCGGTAAACCAAGAACAAAGTCCATGCTGATATCCTCCCAAGGCTTCTCTGGTACAGGTAATGGCTGATACATCCCTGTATTCTGCTTCACTCCTTTCACCATCTGACATATTCTGCAACTTTGTACAAACTTCTTCACATCTTGCTACAATTGTGGCCAATAATAATTCTCACTAACCAAAGAAAGGGTTTTATCATGACCAAAATGTCCAGCCAATCCTCCGCTATGCTTCTCCTTGATGAGATTCTCCCTCATAGAACTTCATGGAATGCACAACTGACTCCCTCTGAATAGCATATCATCTTGGATGATAAAATCCAGCCATTTCATCCTTTCTAGAGTAACAGGTTCTGTATAAGCTTTCCAAGCTTCACCAAAATCAAGATCCTCTAGATACAAATTCTTGAGTTCCTTGAACCCAACCACTTCAATCTACATTTCTGTCAGCAATAGTTGCCTTCTGCTAAGAGCATCTACAACCCTATTAGACTTTCCACTCCTGTGTTTCAAAACAAATGTATAACTCTACAAAAACTCAACCCATTTCAAATGCCTCTGATTCAACTTTCCTTGACTATTCAAATATTGCAAAGCTTGATGATCAGTATACAAAACAAACTCCTTAGGAAGTAGATAGTGCCTCCACTTTTTCAATGCCTAAACTATAGCATAAAATTCCTGATCATAAACAGAATATTTCCTCTTGGCATCATTTAACTTCTCACTGAAATAAGCAACAGATTTACCTTATTGGCTCATAACAGCTCCTATTGTAGTACCACTAGCATCACAATCTACTTGAAACACCTTATTAAAATCTGGAAGTGTTAAAATAGGTTATTTTGTAACGTTTTGTTTCAACAATTGAAAACTCTTTTCTACCCCATTAGTCCACTTAAATTATTTTCTATCCCCTCTCATTGTTTCAGTCAAGGGTCCACAAATACTACTAAAATTTCTGATAAACTTTCTGTAAAAGCTAGCTAGACCATGAAAAGATCTTACCTCAATAGCACTCCTTGGAGTAGGCCATTCAAGGATAGCCTGTACCTTCTCTGGGTCCATTTTTAGACCTTCTACTAAAATTACAAATCCCAAATACACTAACTCTTTCTTCACAAAATTGCACTTCTTCAAATTAATCAACAATTTCTCTTCTCTCAACTTCTCAAATACCATACGAATATGCATCATATGCTCCTCTAATATCTTACTAAAGATTAGAATATCATCTAGGTAAACAATGACAAACTTACCCAGAAATTCTTTCAGAACCTCGTTCATGAGCCATATGAAAGTGCTTGGTGCATTGGTTAGCCCAAAAGGCATGACTAACCACTCATATAGTCCTTCCTTTATCTTTAAGGCAGTCTTCCATTCATCTCCTTCTCTGATCTGAATCTGATGATATCCACTCTTCAGATCTATCTTTGAGAAATACACAGCTCCACTCAAATAGTCCATAATATCATCCATTCATGGCAATGGAAACCTGTACTTGATTGTGATCTTGTTTATTTCCCTAGAATCTATACACATCCTGCACCCAAGCAATCCGATATGGATGTGGGTGTTTTTGTCTCTTGAGCTTCAACTTTGTCACCATCTCTTCTAACACCAAATTGTTAGTGCTTCCACTATCGATAATCACATCACAACATTTACCCTCACACTTGCATCTAGTGCTAAATAGGCTTCTCCTTTGTTCAGGTTCATTCTCACCACTCAGCAAGACTCTTCTGTTAATTAGCATTTCTCCTCTTTCAGCATCTTCAGAATTTGATGATCTAGCATCTTCATCGACATGTACAACTCTGGCCTAGCCTTCATTTCTCTCATCTATTCTGCCTTGGTGTTGAGGACATTCAAATGCCCTATGACCTTCTTCTCCATAGTGAAAACATGTTCCACGAAAGCCACCTCTTCTAGATCCTTGTCCTCTTCCTCTTCCTCTCTGATCTCTATTATTCTAATCCTGGAAGTGATTGGAATTATTTTCTCACTGATTCTGACTACTACTGGCCTCATCCTTCTTTTTTGGATCTTCATTTTGGCCACCATATGACCGTCCACCAGATCATCCACTGTGACCTCTTCCATTTTGCCTGCTCTCAAACTTCTTGTTCAGCTTTTCCTAGGGCAAACTGGTATGCCTCTTCAACACTATTCATTCAAACCAGATTCAGCTCCTCCTGAATGCTTGGCTTTAACCCATTAAGGTATCGGGCAACTTTCTCTTTATCAGCTTCTGCATGGCCTGTTCTGATGAGAAGTCGATAGAACTCCTCTGTATACTCCTGAATAGATCTTCCTGCTTGCTTCAAACTCTACATTTTCTTCAGTAGGTCAAGCTCATAATCAATAGGAATGAACTGTCACTTCAATTTATCCACCATCTGATCCCATCTCATGATTTTCTCCTTTCCCCTTCTATTTCGCTCCAACTGAATCTCTTGCCACCATATCTTCGCATGACCTTTCAGTCTGGCCTTTGCAAATTTGACCCTATCAGGATCCTCAACATCTTCATACTCAAAATATTCCTCACATTCATTGATCTAGTCAATCAATTCTTCTAGGTTAAGATTTCCAGAAAAAGTAGGAACCTCAATCTTAGGTCTTTTCCCAATCTTAGAAATGGCCTGAAAAAGTCTTTCTTCCTCCTGGTTCACAATTTCGACTTCTCCTTCTTGATATTCTTCTTCAGCTTCATCCTTGCTTTCATCTCTGACATTAAGATTCATTCCTCTGTGAATCTCTTCTTGCAATGCTCGCACTTGTCTTTGCATCTCTCTAACCTCAGGTGTCACAGCACCAGCTCTTCCACCATATTCTCTTCATGGAGGTATTTTTGCGATGCGCGCTGAAACCCTAACCACGGTCCTGGTGCAAACTGTCTCACAGTCAGTGATCTATTTACACACTCAAGAACTCCTGCTTTGATACCACTTGATGAAGGGTGCTCCCCTTAATACCACAAACACATAACAGAAATAGAGAAACAACAACAATATGCAAGAACAAAATATTGGCTTCTTATTATCTCCACAAATGTGGAATTACAAACTTTCAGAATTACAATATGCAAAGCCACATGGGCATTCCCTTACAATATTTTGTAGGACAAAGCCTCGAACTATTACCCAGATCTACTACCCAGAACTATTCTGAACTGCCTAAGACAATAATACAACCTTCCTTATATAGGCAATTTTCCGCTTGGGAAGGTTCCAGAATTTTAGCCAATAAGGCCAACCAAACTTAGAATTATTTTATTTTACATTTTATTACATCATAGTCTACTCAAGATAACCTTCGAAACCCAAACAGAAATTTTGAAGAAAATTATTTTCTGCCATTTCAGGTGGCCCAACTTCCAAAGACCATAAGTCATCACCAGTTGACCCGATCGGCTATTATAACCCCATTTCGGAAATGCCACGAAGCACTCTACAGGCCTGACTAGTGCAAGTGCCTGTCACCCAAATTTTTGACCTCATCCGGGGCCTCTAAAGCCTTCAAAACTGAGTTCAAAGTTTTTGTACCCTGCTGTCAATACCAAAAATCTTCAATATCATCCAATATACACTTGATCTGGCAATGAAACTTTACTAGCAGACTTATATGACCAAAATGAACCTCCAAGAAAGAAATCAGATCATTCTGAGTACATACGAAAATTACCAAAAATAGTAACTTTCCGTAAATAGCAGCTCTGCACAAGATAGCCCTTATTGAATGCAAAAATAGAAATATTTTTGGGTGATGCAAGATTGCTCTTACACCCAGGATGCTCCTACATCAATTATCCTATTGGAAATTTTGAAGATCAAAGAGCATAAGGTGGTTGCCTTAGTTTTGATAAATGAACAAGGTGATAATCCTATTGTGCTAGAAAAGGGAAAGCCAGTGGATAGACCTGAAACATCTAAAGAAATTTCTAACTTTTGTGTTGGAAATATTGTGATGCAAGAATCATCTTCCATTGACCCTTTCTATGTTACACTAATTGTTAATAATATCTTGTTTAAGAATTATATGAGACTCTGGTATTGCAACTACTATGATGCCCTACCATGTCATGAAGGAATTAAGATTGTGAGTTGATACATCTAATGGAAGATGTTATGCTATGGATAATAGAGTATTTCTTGAGGTAGGAACCTTGGTGGGATAGAGGTGAAAATTGTTACTTCCCCTTAGGCCACATATAAGATGGATGTGGTTGTAGTTGATACCGAGCCTCATTATGGTATGCTTCTATCAAGACAGTGGACAACAACACTGGGAGTAAGTTGTAGTTATATTTTTCATATGCTACTATCCCTATTAATGGAACTGAGGTAAAGTTGTATAGTGAGCCTCACTCCTCTATTATGGTTGAAATGGTTGCACCAGAGGACTTAAATTGTTGTGTTGATATTGACACGAAGAATTTCATGGTAGAAGAGATTATGCCACAATTGAAAAATATTGATCCCATAGTTGATGAGTTGCTACTATAGTAGGATGGACTATGGAAAATGTACTTTGATGGAGGATGTTCTAAAGGAGGATCAGGAGCTGGTGTTCTTCTTATATCCCCATCAGGTACTACCTTTAAATACTCATTTCTTTTGACTTTCCAGTGTACCAATAATACTACCAAGTAGGAGGCTTTGATATTGGAATTAGATGTTGTTATAAAACATGGTATAAAATGTTTAAAGCTCCATGGTGATTCCCAATTGATCATAGCCCAGATAAGATCTAAGTATGCTGCCAAAGATGATAGGTTAAAATTGTATAAACATGTTGTTTGGGATAGATTAGAATTATTTGATGCTTTCAATATTATTTGGGTGGAAACGTCAAATAATATTATGGAAAATTTCCTTTCCAATGTCACATTAAAGAATAATTATGTTACTTTGACTGGTGTATAAATGTTAGAGATCAAGAGTAGGTGTGTAGTGCCTAAAATTTTTTATAATTGGAAAGTCTTTGAAGATGATCTTGATATCCTTAAATTTATTCAAATTTTAGATCAGTATGATGGGTAGCAGATTGATTTTAATGTCTCATAACAAGTTATTGATGGGTAAGAGTGTATCATGGGAAATGGGATTGTTCAATTAGCCTCCAATCATATTCATAAAGGGTTGGTAGAAATAGAGGGTGTGTTTAAATTAAATGATGGTTACATGTCACAGAAGTCCAATACTAAGATTGAGAATCTAGAGGAAATAAACTTAGGTTCAGAAACATCTTCTCAAGTGGTATACATTGGAAAAAAGTTGAGTAGGGAGGTAAGGATTAACTTCATAAGGTTGTTGAAAAGATATAAAAATGCATTTTCTTGGTCTTATGATGACATCAAAGCCTATAGGGAAGACTTGTTTCAGCATGATATCCCTTTAAAAGAAGACACCAAACCTTTTAGGAAGAAAAAAAGGCCTATTAATCCCCTGCTAGTCCATAAAATGCAAATAGAATTGACCAAGTTAAGGCATACTAGCATCATTGAGCCTATAACACACTCTTCTTGGGTTTCTAACCTGGTGCCAGTCAGGAAAAAAAATGGTGACATAAGGCTCTGTGTTGATTTTAGGAACCTAAATGTTGCTTCACTAAAGGACAATTATGGATTACCAAATATGGAATCTATGCTACATAGAGTGACTGGTTGTGAATTTTTGTCTATGATGGATGGTTTTTCAGGGTACAACTAGGTGTTAGTCAAACAATCTAAACAATTCAAAACAATATTTACCACTCCCTGGGGAACCTATGTTTATGTATGTATGCCTTTTGGTTTGAAAAATGCTAGAGCAACCTTTCAGAGGGTAACGGATGTTTCTTTCAAAGACTTAATAAATGTTCTCATGGTTGCATATTAGGATTATTTGACTGCCTATTCCAAGAAAGATGATGACCATTGTAGTCACTTAGAAAAGGTTCTAGTCAAGGCCTTAGAGTTTGGCATTTCACTGAATCCTAAGAAATGTCAGTTTGTTGTTATTGAAGGGAAATTGCTAGGACATATAGTGTCAAAAGAGGGATTTATGATTGATAGGCTAAGAGAGTTGAAGCAATAAAAAAGGTCCCTCCTCCAAAGAATCTTAAAGGTGTACAATCCTTTTTAAGACAAATCAATTTTGTTAGGAGATTTGTTGCTAATTTTACAGAGTTGGATAAACCCATAGTCAAGCTTCTAAAGAAAGATGTAAAGTTTGATTTGAGTCATGAGCTCAAAATGATTTTGAGAAGGTTAAACAAAAAATCCAAGAGGCCCTTGTCCTGATATCTCTTGATTATTCTAGGCCTTTTTCCTTGTTTTCTTTTGCTTCTTTTCATACCATTACAATAATTTTATTATAGAAAGATGGGGAAGGATTTTAGCATCCCATTGCTTTCTTTAGAAAATCATTACAATCAGCTAAGTTAAACTATGAGTCAATGGAAAAGTAGGCCTATGCATTGGTTAAGGCAGTCAAGGCTTTTAGACCTTATTTGGTTTGTGCAAAAGTCAACGCATATGTCCCCCATGCTACAATATAGGACATTTTCATTTAGAGTGAGGTCACAAGAAAAAGGTGTAAATAAATCAATAAAATCCAAAAATTTGACTTGGAGCTCCATATTACTAAACTTGTGAGGGGTCTTGGACTTGCAAGATTAATGATAGAAGAGAATATGGACCTTGTTCAAGTAAACAATGTTTCCATTGGTGGAGGAACAATTACCAGCATTGAGATGCAACCTTGGTATAATAATATTGTTCATTTTCTTAAGAATGTTGTCTTCCCAAATGTTTTGAATGATAATAAAAAAGAAGCCTTAAATTGCAGGCTCAAAGGTATGTGTTATTGCAAGGTGACTTGTACTGGAGAAAAAAATGATGGGATTTTGCACTTTTGTTTTGACAAGGGGAAATTTGAAAAGGTTGTAAAAGATATGCACTCTCAACTATGTGGAGGGAATCATTCAGCTAGGGAAACAACTCATAAAATTTTAAGGGTTGGTTGTTTGGAATAGTCTCAAGAGATAACTAAGAGGGAGCGGGGGGGGGGGGGGGGGGGGGGGGGGTGAATTAGTTATCTACAAGTTTCAATTCTTTATCCAATTAAGTATACTTAAACATAAAGCATAAACACAATGAAAGAACACTTGAACACAACATCAATATTTTGGTTATGGGGAAACCCAAATAGGTAAAAACCTTGGTGGGACTTGATACCCACTAATATTCTATGCTAGTGTATAATGATCCTTGTTAGAAGATCCTTTTGTTAGAAAAAGGGAATACTGAGAGGGGGGGGGGGTGAATCAGTATTCTACAAACTCTATCTTTTTCCCAATTATGGATATAATAGATTATCTTTACACATGCATAACATAAGAAGCTAAACAATGTGCATAGCAATAAAACTAAAGAACTCATAACACATGATTTGTTCTTGAGGAAACCCTGGCCAAGGGAAAACCCTGGTGGGGATGGTACCCACAAAGATCCACTAATCAAAAGTATCTTGTTAAGGATGTTGACCCTATTAGGAGTCTATTACAAGCATATAGTGTATTAGTCCTGATTAAGGGACTATAGGCCTTGTTAGAAGCCTCAACCTTGTTAGGAGTTGGTAGTACAAAATGTGATTACTAGCTGAGCCCACTACCCAAACAAGTAATGTACAATATACACTAATTACAAAAAAAGGTCAAGGTACATAACATTAGACTTCTTGCATCAATATCTCTTCATTTTTCTTTCACTATCACTATCACTATTACATATACACCATAGCTCTTGCATATTACATCCATCTTTCTTACATTTTACAATTATAACAAGGCCAGGGTAAAAACAAAGGGTTTTACGCCAACGGCTAGTTTTTGAATTTTTCAACCAAGGGTTTGTGCCAGGGACCTAAAATAAATTGTAGATACTAGAACAAAAGTGCCAGATCCATGAAATTTTTTTACAAGTGCTAACAATAGATTTGGAACTTTTGAAGAAAATTTCAACTCTGCAAAGGCTATACTTGAGGAGAAGTAGTCTAAGAAAAGAGCACTATTAAGAGAATACTTAAAAATTTAGGAATGACAAAGAAAGAATTCATAGTGGCAAAGAAGACATCACTAGCACTTAGAGATATTGGATAGAAAGATATTTTGTCTGTACCTCCCTTGTCATCTAGTGCAGTACAACAGGAAGCTACACAAGTCAAAGTGAGAGTAGAGGAACCTGAGTAGGAACAAGAAGCAAGGAAACCTACTAGATCCTCTTCCTCCACACCTAGCAAGAGAGTGAGAGAAATTGCTACTAGACTTGGTAAGAGGTAGAAAACTTTGGTGCCACTAGTTCCTAGGAAAGTTGTAGAAATTAAAGATGATGACACTACTATGAAGAAGAAAGCATGGAAACCTAGAGTTGAGAGAGTGAATGAAGAGATTATAAAAGATGGAGACTTTACTAAGATGAATAAATAATATGACCTCTATGAATACTCAGAGAGATTGAATCTTGAAAATGTAGTGGTCAAGCACTTGATTCTGGCTAATAAGAAGTTTGACACTATTCAGGGTAAGATACCTAATGACTTATGCAAGAAACATTTTAACAGGAAGAAGAGAGCACAAGAGGAAGACAAATCTATCAGAGAGAATCTTGTGAAGAAACTATGTGATGTGAGAGATGATGAACATCTTGAAATTTTTTTGAAGCCCCTTAGCACCCATTTAAGGACTAAAAGGAGAACCATTCAGATCATGGCAGGACAATATGAAGAAGTGAATACAAAGATAGAACAAGAAATAGTTAAAGTTATGGTAGAAATTGTTGGAGAGCCATCAGTTGCAGCAGAGCAAGAAGAAGAAGTAGAACAAGAGGACATTCCCTCTCCACTGGTTATAAACATTGAAGAAGAATCTATGAATGTTGAAGGTACAAAGATTACCTTGGATACTGATGATAATGTATTCAAGAATAAGGAGAATATTGTTGACAATTCAGCTCTTGATGAACTAGATAGAACTATAGAAGCAAAGCAGACCCAATCTATTGTTGAAGAACCTAAAGTGATAGAAGTACAAGTACCTGTACCCTCTAAAGTAGAAATCAGTCTTACTCTTGAGACTGGAAATTAGCAAATTGGATCTTTGTTTGAGGATTTGGGAAAAGAAGTAGATGATGATGATCAGATGGAATTGATCACATCTTTGAACAAAATCATTGGGAAGAATAAGAAAGTTAAAATTCTACAAGGATGTCTGAAGGACCTTACTGAAAAGTTACAAGGTGTTGTAACTACACAGAATGTAGAAGTAGACCCTCTGGAGAAAGAAAAGAAAGTGATGAGCACTTTTGATGATGAGTTCACTAACTTATCTGAGATTGCAAAGATAAAAGCACAGGCAGACTATGAGGCTGGAATCCTTTTGAACATAAGCCATAATATCAAAAATGATATTAATAGTCTTGATATCTATATCAAGGACTTGAGGAAGAATTTGTGAACAAGAAAATCTTTGTACATACAATGTACAAAACCAGATACCTTGACAACAAAAGAAGATCAGCAGATCAACTTAAAGGAAGTAGAAATTTAGAATGAATCTAACCTTCTTTCTAGCCCTAATGTGAAGGTATATGATGTTGAGAAGAAAATTTGGAAATCAGAGTTTTGCAGGATGAGAGAGATAGAAAAATGAGAAGACTAACTCTTTTGAGAGAGCATATTTCTATGAAGTTAAGCATTATTAAAGAGTAGTTGGAAGAATGTCTTACAGCTAAGATATCTTTTCAGAAGTTTAACTTTGAGACCCTCCAAGCATGTCAAATAGCATCTTATGGACTAAGCACACTACTCAATGTGGAAAATTCCATTAAGAAATCATGGGAGAAGGAGATAGAAGTTATGAAGATTGATTTTGCAGATTGTGTTGCAAGCCTACCGGCTTTGCAATAATGAATTAAGGTATAATCTTTTTGAGATACATTTTTGTAGCCCTCCCTACCTTTATTTTGTCATTGTTGTCAAAGGGGGAGAGATATTTAGAAAAAAATTGATTGTATATGATAAGGATTGATACTCTTAGGGGGATTATTGTATTAGAGATAAGATTTTTTGAGGATTTATAAGGATAGTATATATATGTTATACTATGGCCACAATTTTGACAATTTTGAGATTTTGGAGTTGCACACTTAGCCAATTTTCTCATATGTTGCCACCAATGACAAAGGGGGAGATTGTTGGAAATTTGGCTGAGTTGATTACATAGATGTTGTCATTATGGAAACATATGATCCACATGAAGATCGCACAAGTCAGAGAGCAAGTATGACAAAGTGCATTGCAAATTTGTCTAAGTGTGAGACAATATTTTCACTAGTGCACCTGGACATAGTTTTTTTTTTGCAACATTGACTGGAGTAATTTCAATGCTTGTACACTTTGACATAGACTGTATGGTGACTAATGATGACCCATCTCAAAGTGCAAGTCAGTCGGGCATGTACGGAAGAAGTTATGATAGTTTTTCTAAAGATAGTGTGAAGCCGACAGGACAGAATATGAAGGCAAAATTGGTAAAGAGTTAAGGGATTTATTTGTTTATCAAAATAATGTCTTATCCTTCTACCTTCTATCCTTTTCCCTTATTTTCCTATTCCTCCTATCTTCCAACCTCACTTACTTTACATAAAACCTTATCCTCCATTTTTCTCTTCCATCTTCCTTTCCCTATTAAAATATTTGAGCATGTATCATTTTGAATCCTTGGCATATCATGGTTTATCCTTTCAAGGAGCATTATCTAAAAAGTTTGCCTTCTTCCAAAAAGAAAAAAGAAAAAAAAACAAAAAAAATAAGAAAAATAATTTAAAATGTGCCTTGGTGAAAACTTGGAAACAAGCACCTTGGTAGCAAAAGTAAAGAGAAATAAATTTGTCTTATGGTGAAAATCACTCCCTTGTGGCACCTCAGATAAGTACCATGATAAAAACTAGACAATCAGGCATCATGCATAGTTCTTCTACATATTTCATCCATTCCTTCTTCTCTCTTTGATCTTGACAATGTTGATCTATACACGAACATTTGGCTATCTTGTGAGCTATCTTACGATGATCTTGCTTTCATTCCCTCCATGTTTAGCCTTCATATTTATTTTCCTCCATTCATTCTAACCTTTCTCTATCCTTTTCCCCTTTGGTCTTGATCTAATAAAAAAAGAGTAGAACACAATGCTTTGAAACCTCTTAACATGTCTACTCCTTTGGACTACATCCTTTCCTTCTTTGGAATTACACTTTTGTGACTTATTCTATGTTGACCTTTCATTGCTTGTTTAAATTCTCTTTACATGAAATTTTTTTCCCTAGCTTGGGTATTCTTGAGGAGTTTTCCCTTGAGGACTTCTTCCCTTCATTCTCCTTCATTCTCTTGGCTTCCATCTCTTCCACTAGCTTGCTAATCCCTCTTGTTCTCCACCTTGCTAGACATTGGAAATACATGATGCGGTCTTTCTTGGGAGTTCAATGACCATTCTATCTGGGGGCATCCTTTGTACATACTGATTGGTACTACCTATTAAGGTTGAAATCCCATCACTAAGAATCAGAATGCATGGTCTAGTAACTGATGATGACTACAGAGTGTCTAGGTTGTAAGAACTTGAACTACTAGATGAGCACAGACAAGTAGCATATGATCATCTCAGAGTATATGAGAAAAGATTGTCTAGAGGCTAAAACAAGAAAGTCAGACACAAAGAATTTCAGGTTGGCAATCTAGTCTTGAGAGAGAATCCTAAAAATCAATCACATAGAGAATGCAAGGGGAAGTTTGAACCCAGCTGGTTGGGACCCTTTTTTATCACTGCTACTTTTGGCTCTGGTGCCTATCAACTCGCAATGACTAAAGGAGAACATCTCCAAGAACCAATCAACATTCTCCATCTGAAGAAATTCTATGCCTAAGGAACTTAGTCTATGGTAAAATGTCCTGAAAAAATTATAAAAATTAGAAAAAGTCCTGAAAAAATGAACATCTTGGTGAAAAAATAGCAATGGGTGCCTTGCTGATTCACAAAAAAAGTAAAAATATCAAAAATATCAAACAAATTGGAAAAATGAAAAATACAAAAAAATGAGAAAAAGAAAAAGTGCCTTGGTGAAAACCTAGAAATAGGTGCCTTGGTAGAAAAAATAGAATCTCTACCAAGATGGTGAAAACTCAACAAATAGGCACCACTTGTTTCAAAATACTCCATCTATTAATGCAATCTTGGTCTTTCCCAACTTTCAATCTTGTTTTAGTTTGTATATATCTCTTGGTTTATTGTTTCTTTTCTATTTTCAATAAGTCAGTTTGTACACCAATCAACTCAAGCATCTGTATCCTATCAATGTTCAAACTTGGGGCAACCAAAGTCATATCCTATGGCCTCTAGTGTATCTTAGATGAGTCATATCTAGTCATAATCCTTTGAATCTTTATCTGAGTCAGTCAGCCAGTCTCCTCTCCAGGAAGGATTTTGCATCTACAACAATGCAATCAAACACAAACCGAAAATAATCTATGCTTTTTACATGCTTTTATCTCCTTGTATGCTTATTGATTTGCATTGAAATTTTTTCATATTGTGTCCCTTTTAGCTCTTTGATGATGTCCTTTACAAGATTTAGAGAGTGATGACTGGGGGCATAATCTTTTCTTTGTATTCTTCTTATATGTGAAAATCTAACAACTTTGGAAATTTTGGATTGAAATGGTGTCCGTCTGTAAGAGCCTCTATCTCGAATTGGATGGCCATACGTACCTCGACCATTGATACCCAAAAAATTCAAGGAGGTTTGATCTAACTATTATCTTTTTTGAGTGAGTTCTTTCTCCTATTGTGAAATGGGATCTTACCTAAGGATGTGAATGATAAAGGGTCACTACGGGTAATTCACATTGGATTTAGAATGATCTCTTGACTGCTTGATGTGTTTGTAATGCAAGGCATATTTTGGTCATCACAACATTTATGTTTTGATGCTTATACAAATTGCTATATCAAAATGGACATGATATTCAGGTCATCCTAGCATTTATGCTTTGGTGCTTATATCTAATCTGACATTCTAAAAATAAAATCAATATTCATATGTCCATGGTTGCCTAGCCAGTGGGAGTTGTATTGATTCTTGAGCATACAAATCAATATTCATATGTCTATAGTTTCATAACTAGTGGGCATTGTATTGATTTATCTGGTTACCTAAAAGTTTGATGATGATAACAAATTGACACATGATCAATGACTAGGCCTTAGGTCTTAGGTTTGCATTTCATTCTGCATCTTTGCATTTTTCACTTTGCATAATCTCACAAATTTCTTGCACACTTAAATGATTCTTCAAAAACAAAAGTGCTAAACATGACTACAAGAGTTGAATCTTACATGAAGGTTCCTCCAATGAAACAGCAAGTAGAATCATTTTTCAGGATCAAAATCAAAATCTAAGATCATTTATATTATTCACTACTTGCATAATCAACCTTCAATCATCAAAGAAATCCAGAATTCAACTTAACTAATTATCTTACATCAAACTATCAAAATTTCAACTTGGTCAACTATGGTCAACTCATGGTTTAACCTAGTCAAACTCGGTCTTCTGGACCTCCAAATGATGCAAAATGCATTCTCGAATGTGTATAACCACTTCTCAAATCAATTAACATGCTTCTAAACTATAACACTGACTTTTCTTGTCAAATTTCAATTTCAATCCTGAAGGGGGCATGGTATTGCACATCATTCAAAGTCTGTAATCTAAATTTGTAAATCAATCTTTCATCAGTAATCAAGACAACAACCACGTCTACTTGTTGATTCATCAAAAGTCCTCATCACTTGGGGAAAATCTATCATCACTTGGGGCATATCAGATTCATCTAGTATCTTAAATCTATCTTGTAAATTGTATCAGCTTTTGTAACTATCGGTTCATTGGTGTTATTTCCCTGGTTCTTCATAATTGATGGGTTCATGATGTGATACCAATATGATTCATACAAGGACATTTAGGTTTGGAATCGATCACTCACTTCTTCACAATCATAAGGTTTAGAATCAAGCATTTTGACACTTTTTCGTAATCACGGGTTCATTGTTGATATAGCTAGCATCATCTCGATTCCTGGTGATCCTGGACCTGGGTCGACATCTTTTTCCAATCTTTCAACCGGTTTCTATCTTAGAATTGGTTAATCTTTCAAATCAAATCAGTTTCATATGTATATCAAACACAAACTATTCTTTGAACCACTACGCTTTGCACAGTGATTCAAAGAGGGGCAAAATGTAATACCCCAAAAATGGGCTATAGGTTCATTAACCTCCTACATCTTCAATTCGAATGAAATCAACATCAAAGTCCTAACCTAAGGCACATCTGAACATCATCGAATCCTAATTGATTATCTTAATCCTGCATTGGGGAATATTCCTAGCAATATTCTTATTTATCATAATTATCTTTAATTTAATGATTATTTGGTGATAAATCACATTTATCCTAAAGTTGATTAATTGAATATGATGAATATTTAATTAATTAATTTAATTCTACAACTTAATTATTTAATTAGATTTAATTGCATTTATTCCTAATTAATATTGTTTTTATTTTGACAATAAATCAAAATTCCTACAAACAATCAATTGGATATTTATTTAATTGATTTAAAATAAAAGTTGTCAAATTTAATGATTTAATTGGAATAAAGTTTGATTTAATAATTGATTAACCCATAAATCAATTATTTTAAATTTAAAATCAGTTAAGTTGAGAATAAATCACTTTATTTTTAAATTAATTTATAATTAAATCATGCACAATAGAAAAAAAAGAAGGCAACTAGAAATTAACAATCAATTTTAAAATTGAAACTCAACATCTGATGATAAGTTTAAAAAAACAAAAAAACAAAAAAAACTAAAGCTCTATTTTGAGATAAAAATTGCTTTTGCAAGATTTTATGAATTAAATATTCTTAATTTCTTGTTAACTCAAAAATTAACCTGAGTTTATCAAGAGTGATTTATGGCTTTTCTCTTGCATCCTCAAAGCCCTAGATTTCTATAAAATCAAGACTTCAGCTCTTCTAAAATCATCTCTTGAATTTGCACAATTACTCTAGTGAATTGACATCTGAAGAATCAAGCACTTGTGACAAGCGAATTTGTGAGATCATTCATAATTTTCATAGTTTTTGCATAGTTTTTCATATCATTTAGCATATCATTGTTAGATACTTTTACATATCAATTTCATACATTCTAGCTTAGATTCATACAATTTTTTATCCTATTGCATCTAAAATAGAAAAAAAAAATAGATTAATTTGCATTCATATTTCATTGCTTTCATCAATTTAAATCCTTCGTTTAGGTGTTGCATTGTGACTAATCTCAATTCCAATCTGAGAACATCATACTCGCACCTACTAGAAGGCAGTAAATCACCTGGTTAGCATAGTTTCAATTACTTACAGATTTTGAGTTTTTTGCTAACCTCTAATGTTTTACTGAAGTGTTGTGTCTACAACTAGGTACAAAATTCACACACACAAAGAGCTTCATATTTTTCTCTAAGAAATTCTACCCACATCATTCTAGTGAAATCATCAACAAGAATCATAAAATACCTTTCACCATAGAATACTCTTTTCTTCGTAGGACCACTCAAATTTGTGTGCACAATCTCTAATTTTGCTGAACTAGTAAAGTTCTTTCTTGGAAATGAAATTTTCTTCTATTTTTCCATTACACATTCCTTACATACCATGTTAGTAGGTTTCACAATCTTAGGCAAGTCTTTAACTACAAATGTAGTATTGAACTTTACAATATTATCAAAGTTGATATGAAAAAATCTCTTATGCCATAACCAACTATCATCCACTTTAGCAATTCAATGTGTCATCCAAACAGGCGTCAATTGAAAAACATTACCTTTAGATATTATACTTGTTCCAATTAGGTTACCATATTTGTCTTTGATAGTGCAAATGTTCTCCTCAAAATTTACTCTATAATCTTTTTCCATAAGCTATCCAACACTCAAAATATTATGTTTCAAACCATCAGAAAAGTAAACATCATTAGTGTTAGTCTTTCCATCAAGTGTAATAGATCTTTTTCCTTTCATATGATAGGCTGCATTATTTCCAACTCCAACTATTCCTCCATCACAACTTTTGAATTCAATAAATTTATTCATATCTCTAGTCATGTGATGGGAACAACCACTATCTATAATCCAATCAGATTTCTTTTCAACTTGTGATACTAATGCTTTCTCTTCTCTAACTTTTCCTTTTTCATGATTTTCTTCCTCAATAGAAAAAAATACCATTTCATCATAACTTCCACTCAAAGATTCTTTAGTATTATATTCTTCACTATTTGCAAAAAGGAAATCCTTAGGTATTGTAGCTTTGTAGTATTTTCTAGTCTTTCTTACTATTTTAGGACATTTAGAAGAATAATGACCATATTCATTACAAGTCCAACATTTAAATATTTTATTACCTTTAGGCTCTCTTTTCATAACAAGGGCAAGTCCTTCCTCAATCTTCTTTTCTTCTTCAACTTTTTTTTGGCTGAAACTAGAATAGTCTCCACTTGTACTTGTACTTATTTTCAACATAGGTTGAACACTTAATGTGTTGAAAGAAGTCTCCATTCTAGGAAATTCTCTACTTTGTCTCATACAAATTTTTGTTGACTGTAATCTTCCAAGAAGAGTTTCTTTAGTGAAATAATTTGTGTAGAGAATAACTTGTTCAATCATTTGTGTTGTTTGTTTGAATGCAAGTGATAAGGTTTTTAGTATCTTCCATACAACTTCATCTTCTAATTTTTCTCCTCTACAAATCTTAATTCTTGTAACAATTTATGATATTCTACCAAAGTAATTTCTTGCATATTCATCTTCCATCATTTTAGCATCTTGAAATAAGCATATCCAATTTTGTAATCTAACCTTCCTAGCATGATTATCACTTTCAAATTTATTTTGCAAAGCAATCCAAACTTCATGAGAAAGCCTTAAAGTTTTTACCTGAGAAAATTCAATTTCTAGAAGAGATGACAATAGTGCTTCTCTAGAAAGCATATTGTACATGAATATGTCTTTCTAACTTTCATCACACTCTTCAAGTTTATCTTCTTCATCTTTACTTTCCAACTGTCATATTCAACTCCATCAAACTTCAGACTTTCTTTCCTCAGATGTGCCATATATCTCCTTAAGTTGTTAAACTTTTTCTTCAAGGACCTGATGCTCTAATTGCAATTGTTAGAAAGTAAATTCCACCAAGATAAATAAGAGGGAGTGGGAATAATCAATTATGCAATTAAAACCATTCTCATTATCTTTATTAAATCTGAAACATGTAAGAAATAAGATCACCAACTAGAGAAAGATAAACATACACAATAACACCATATTTTGTTGACTAGGGAAACCCTTGATCAGAGGAAATGATGCCCACAAGATGATGCACTAATATAAATATATGTTGTGATATGATGGATATTATAAGGAGTCAATGAAATACATTTAGTACATATGAGTCCCTATTAGGAGACTTTGAATCCCTATTAGGAGATTCCAAGTCTGTGAGGACTTGAGAAGGAAGACATAAGGACCCACTGTCTAAACAATCTTCGTACTATCCTCACTGAATAATACAAGTAACCAAAACAACTATCAACAACAACTTATTTTCCAAATATAGTTCTTTGTAATCTTGTCATTTCTCACTCACACCAATCTTTTCTCTAATCCAAAGATATTCATTTTTAGGTTCACTAGATTTCATACACAAGTTCACATCTTCCACAATGCAAAGATATGACTGCATATCATGCATACACATACACATATATCTATATTCCATCCAAGGAAATAATTTTTCCTTTATACCAATTCATAGAATAAGTTATTGAATCTACCTTGAGGATTTCCTAATTTACAATTATAATATAGGACCATTTTAAGATATTACTTTACACATTACATTACAATATTTTATCTTTTTTATAATTTTAATCAAATTATCATATCCCACTCTTATTAACTTTACACACACTACCAATCTAACTTAGTTCCATTAACCATGTCATCTCTGATTTCTCTTCATCCTCTTTCCAAGTCTACTAGATCATATTCTATCTTTGTTAGGATATATAGTCCAAACATTAGAAGCCACTCTCTACAAATGTGGCCTAAAACATAGTCTTCAATAAAACCTTCATATATCTATCCAGAATGCATAATTCCATACGTGCTCTTAACTATAATATAAAGACATACTTTGGATAATAATACCAAGTTCGCATAGGCTGATCTTCAATCCTCAAACCACACAAAGTCAAACTCTATCTCCTCTATTGTTAGTATTCAAAGAATAACCAATATGTTGACATCAATGAAAAAATCTCTCATGAATGCAAGACACAATCACTTTAGCATGTCTTTAACACTACTAGGATACTCCCCCATAGGAATACCATTAGCATTCATGCTACAAGATATTATTATTTCATGTTTTAGAGAGCATTTCCACAAATCTCCATGATGAACAAATCAAATGGAACTTAGGTACTTCCATTTTAGTTCAATCAAAGGTCGTTTGTTGATTTTTTTTTGTATGCATTCATTTTAAAATAAAATTTTATTATTTACATGTACTCCTAACAAGTTAGGATTCTCACACTCATATTTTGGCATGATCGGTGAGACCCACATCCTGATCTTTCATAAAAAAATTTGAGATCTCAGTCATCCTATGCAGTCTATACCTATTTTTATACATTTGATACTCATAATTGCACATTTGATCATTATAACTTTCTGGTTGGTTAAAGCTATAGATTGTTTCCTAAAAATATGCATTTGTCATATAAAACTATGCATTTTTTTACTGCAACTAGTTTTAGGGTTCCTAGATACAATCTACTACTTTCTTCTTCTTTTTTTCACTAGTTTAAGGAAGTAAATAAATCCTAATGGAATAAGTGAACCCTAACTTGGTTAATGAATCTCACATTTAGATTTGGGCACTTAAAAAGAACTTCACATTTCACTTTAGTGATCCTAAGATGAATTTCACCTAACCAGGGTTTCAAATTGATCAAATTTTACTACACTTCATGACTATAATGAATCCTATATTTCTTCAATTATACTAAAAATCCTTCAATCCTATAATTTTTGGGTAAAGTCACCATTTTTGTGCATTTTTTCCCTGAAACTATGCATTTGTTCCTTAAATCTACACATTTGTCCCCTGAAACTATGCATTTGTTCACTATAACTATACATTTGTTCATTGAAAATGTGTACTTGTCCCCTTAAACTATGCAATTTTCCCCTAAAACTATGGATTTGTTCCTTGAAACCCCACATTTGTTCTCTAGTGTTGCACGTTTGTTCACTATTTTTACATATTTGTTCACTAGAGAATTGGGTCATCTTGATGTTTTGTTTTGAGTTTTTATTCCCTATCTTATTTCTACAACTATCATAGTTGATTTTGGTGTTACTAATGGTCTTTTTTAGCCTCTTGGAAATCATGGGATGAAGGTTTAAATGATAAACTGCTAATGTATTTCATGAAGGATGTATGACAAAGACATTGTATGATTGTCAAAACTATCATGTTTTCTATTAGTAGTTGCAAAATACTTCAATTTGGGATTTAAAATGAACATCATAAGATCTTGAATATCTAAAGTGAATTGAACAACACAAAAAAATATTTTGTTTGGGCTCTACAAAGAACAAAAACTCAATCTTGAATGGTAAGGGAGTAAAACATTTTCAACAAAATTTTCCTTTTCAAGCACTTGGAAATTTATATCCAAGAAATGAACATTACATTTTAATCATGTGTGTTTGATTTTATAGATATAAAAAACATAGATAATTAGGTTGTCAATTTGGAAAGAATTTGTTTTTGGCCTATTTGAAGGAGCCTTTTTCAAGATTTCATTAGAGCTCTTTTACTTCATTGCAAAACCTTGTTAATTAAGTGACATGAAAAAAATTAGTTTGTATATGTATCCTCTCCCCTTGCCTTCATGGAACATGGGTAAATAAAAATATCAAAAAATAATTATTTTATCTTCTAGTGAGGCCTATCTAGAGGGTGAAATTTCCCTATAAAGAACAACCTCAAACTAGTAATTCCTTGATTTTTATATACATAAGGTGTTGAGAAAACTCTCACCTCGTCCCGTCAAGCTTGGAAAATGTGTGTTGATGGTAGTCTAAGGTAGGTGGATATCCCTACAATTTTTACATGGTCAACTAGGATCTTAAGTGAGTCATGTGTATACAAACCAAGTGGGAGGACTTGATAGATCTTACTAGACACCCTTAATTTAGAGGCCCACCAATCTAGTCCCGAAGGATTGATAATATTTGTGTAAGGGGATAGTAATCTCCCATAGGCTCTCACCATATCATGTCATCCTTAAGTTCTTGGAGTCAGCTAATATGGCATTTTTTGACCCATTTTGTCATCTATAGTGGCCATATTATTATTATCTCTTGGTTCTATGCATAAGTTTGTGAGAAAAGGTTTTCAAGATAAGCCAATTCCATAAGGTAGAAGTTTTTGTGTGTGTCTTTTATGTTATAGACCCAATGAAAACATTTGTTACACCATAAACACTCGAAGTCCCAAGTCCTTTTCCAAAGAGATCAAAACATAACCAAAATGTGTTGTTCCCACAAGATTCCTTTGTCTCTTGTGGGAGTATTGGCTCACATTTTCCAAAGGTTCCAAAATTTCTCAAAAGTCAAGCCAAGCTATACTTACTATTGTCACTACCTAGTTTGACAAGATCCCAAAAACTTGAACATTTTCACCTTTAGCACCATTGAGATAAAAAACCTTGGACACATAATTGATTTAGTGAAGCACAAGAAAGAAAAACTACTAGTAGACTGTGTGTACAAGGAGAAGAAAGTCATAATACACAAGGTTTAATATCACCAACCTTTCTTGACTGCAATCCAAGAAGAGACCAAATACCAAGAGAAAAATGATAGAATGACATAAAATGCCAAAATATTTCAATTTGGAGCCTATTTTTAGACCAATCGTGCCTTTGGCTCATCACACAAACATATCATTTTTATCATCACGTGATCATCTCACCATCATTTCATTTTATATCATCCTTTAGGTACATTTATGTCATCCATTTAGGAAACCTCATTTATATTAAACCATCACCCTTGTTTCAAATCCAAAAATCAATCAGGCCAAAAATCCTGCGCTTAGTGTCATATCCTTTTGAGTTTCTAGATCCTCTATCCTAAATCAAAGTCACCCCATAGCTCCACCCTTTGGCTAGGTTTTTACCATGGTAGCTAGTACTTGTCCTTATAATCCTCATCATCTTGATCCAAATACTGACTTACATTGATAAGGATCCCATTTTCCAAAGATCACAAGTCTATCTAAGGTTGACAATCCCATGCTTATTGATCCTACACTAGGAAAGGTAATTCATTCCCATTTGACACAAAGTAATCCTTAGATCCTTAGGATATCCCCATCACCCCAATCAAGCATCCTCCAGGCATTCCTTGATCCATCTAGGTTCATCTTAAAATATTTCACTTAACCATATATTTCCTTAAAGCCATCCTATCCCTCATCAGTAGGCTTCTTTAGGATCATCTTTCATTCTCATTATCCATTTTGAATCCTAGATCCATCATTAAATCTTCATTTTCCATCTTAGGATCTTCATTTCATGCCCACTGAGACATGATCAAACAAGATAAAGGATATGGATCCTAATCTCTCCACTCTTTCATCCAACCCTAATGATCCTAACAATGCTATTGTAACATATGATTTGTAACCACAAGAACAAATTAAGAATGTATCAATGGACCTAGATGAAACACC
This sequence comes from Chamaecyparis obtusa, assembly GCA_027943335.1. NCBI lineage: Eukaryota > Viridiplantae > Streptophyta > Pinopsida > Cupressales > Cupressaceae > Chamaecyparis > Chamaecyparis obtusa. Next base: position 531,795 of record BSBK01001523.1, on the reverse strand, counting down.
CACTACAACTTCTATGGAAGCATTCATGAGTCATCTTGGACATGCACATATGGTTAGTGCAATTTTAGCCTAGAATCATCTCACCATCTTGGATAACTACATGTAGGAGGGTACTCCCATTCCTCCAGATCTCCAACCCTTCAACCCCACACATCCTATACAAATTCCTAGAAATACCTTTAACATCATCATCCAAAAAAATGTATACTCTAGCCTCTAAATATCCCAAGTGGCCTCACACAATCCTCACTTATTGTAATCAAGTGCAACTTTACCCACAATGCACATGATGATGCAATCCATGCCTTCTCCATCATGGGACCACCACCTCCACCTTCAACATCTAAAGTAACCACTTAGACATAAAGCTTTGTGCAAGAACCACCTCCAACCCCCATGAAAATCTCCACACAAATGCTACCTCCACCATTTATGTCCCATATCTTTGGAGATTCTTAGCTCATCATCAATAAAAAAAATAATGAATATCAAACCAAGGATGAGAAGTTGATTCCCTATAATAAAATGGTTGATGATCTTAGGAATTACTTTGGCTTTGTGACCTTTCAACAGATTCCTAGAGCTAAGAACAAAGTTTTTGATGCTATGGCTACACTTACTTACATTCTACAATCGTAAGGACATGAATCTTGATATGAATTCCTAGTGGAAGAGATATGGTTACCCACATATGAATCTTCTAATAACCACATAATTTGTACCATTGTTGGTCATGACTCCTTCTAATGTGCTAAAATATATTATTTCCTATGTTATCAAATTATACCTGATAACCTTACCTGTGATGAAAAATGTCAACTTATTCATAATGCCTCCCGTTATACCATTATTTATGGTGACTTGTTTAGGAGGGGTCTAGATGGAACACTTCTTAGATGTGTATAGAGAGACAAACCCAAATGTGCATTAGTTGAAGTCCATGAGGGTGTATGTGAGTCTCACTCTAATGGCCTTACACTAGATCAAAAACTACTCAGGGATGGTTACTACTAGCCTACTATGCAAAATGATGTTGTCAGATATGAAAAATCCTATAAGAAGTTTTAAATGCATGGAAATCTAATACATTCTCTAGGAAGGGAGATTATTCCATCTATCACACATTAGCCTTTTTAGTAGAGGTCCTTTGACTTTGGCTGTAAGGCCTTTTGAGTTAGGGCCAATTATAATTAGAAAACAATTCTACAAGATCCACAACTAGATCCAATAGAACCTCAGCTACTTTAGGTCTAAAGGAAATTAGAAGTTGATGGAAACCCTAAGGAAGATCTAAACTTGAGCTCTCAAGCCTCCAAGCAATCTCCTTGTCTCCAAGTATGCAAACCCCTAGCTCTGCTACAAACAACTATCAGATTACAATCTGATCTGCAAGATCATCAAGAAATTTTCCACAACTTCACCAAATTGAGCTCTCAAGCTTCAAATCTGATATCCCAGATCTGCTAAGTTCCCCTAAGTTGTCCCTAAGTTCTCCCCCAAACATCAACCCAAGCACTCGTTAAATACTAATCATCATCCACAAGGTGCCAAGATGAAACCCTTAACTCTCTAAATAAATAACTAAATTCAATACAATTTGGCTTACACATGTATACAAAAATTTAATTCAACATGTCATCCCATAAAAATGGATAGCAACAATAAATTCACCAAGTCAGCTCAAAAAATCACACAGAACTCCAGTCGGTAAGATAGAACTACCGAGAGACAGTAAATACAATGAGCATCCACACCAACTGAGCTCTCCAAGAATTACTGGTGCAAGAGCACCTACTCTAAACTCATCAAAAAATTCACCTAAGAATCCTAAACTCTCTACTTAGTTTAGAAGTTCTATTTAGGCACCTAGACCAAGTTGTAAGGCCTAGTTCCAGGATTGGCATAATTATAAGCCCCTGGCTAACTATAGTCCAAATGGTCAATGGGCCTAAAAATCATAGGATCTTAGGATTTTTCATGTTTTAAGGTTTTAGATCCATGTTGGATCATTAGCTTAGTGCTATGACCAAGTTTGGTCTTTAGATTTGCAAGATAGAAAAATAGGCAAAAGTTGCTCTAAAAGTTGTCATGCAACTTTTGAGCAACTTCTTAAAAGTTGTCAAACATGCTTAACACAACTTTGAAATGGCTAGTTGGCTCAAAAAAGTTTTATAACCATTGGGAGTGCCTACATAAGCCCTTATAGGTGGGTGGTAGGCCATGAAGATCTAATTTGGCAATTAATCAATAAGAATATCAACCATTTCCCTGTAATCCTCGAGAACAATGCCCTAGTACAGATAGGTACATGCTGGTATGCATGATTTTTTGAGATTGGAAGTTTGTGTATCCAATAATATTTCAAATTCAATAGGTTTCATGATACAATTCATCCAAGATCAAGAGTTATCAAAGTTTCTTGACTACTTGCCCGGATAGAGGGTTTTCCAATAGGTTTCTGATAGGGCTTGCTCTTTTGACCCAATTCCACCATGGGAATCTGATCCCCCTTGGTGGAATTCAACCTTTGTTTATGTGCTTTCAGAAAATGTAGGTTAGAGGTGGAGTTCTATAGGGAGGTGTGTTTTCCACAAAGCCCTAGCTGTACAGGCCCATATGTGCACCTACCAGTGACTTAGGACAGCCATTATAAAATCTAGTTGGGGATTCATCAAGACCCAAGATTTTGGATTTGGAGCCCTTGTACATGCTGTTAAAGGATCCCATCATTGATCTTGGCATTGGCTTGGAGGAAGAAGCACTTGTGGTGCAAACTAGACTTGATTAGGCCTATTAGCCCTGTCCTAAAATTAGATAAACCAGTGACCTCCTTTTGGTTTCTAGTTTTGGTGTCTTAATATGTTTTATAAGTCCCAAAAGGGTGTCTAGATTCCCAACATAATTCATACTTTTTTTGGAAGTATTTTGACCCTGATTCAAAATACTAGTTTGAAAAGGCTATAAGCCTAAAGTTGGTTTTGTGAAGCAACTTCGTATTATGAGTTTCCCATTGGTGAAAGAACCATCAGAATTATCAAAATAGGACTTGAACAGGGTAGAGAAATGATTGTAGGCCACCCCTGGTCTTAGTATCTATTTCATGGGGTTTGAGTACTCATTTTGTTAAGGAGACCTCTAGGTGAATTCTTGTTTCTTGGTGCTTAGGACTTTGGTCAGCCTAGTGATTAGGTTATCTTACACAAGTAGGTTGTGATAACCTTCTCCAAGTCCTTTTTACTATACCTGAGATAGGTATCTAGCACTTGGCCCTTTCACCTTGGGTGTTGAGGGATTGAAACTTACCATTTGCTCACTATTTTAAGGCTTTTGCTGACCACTGCTGCATCAAGTGGTATCAAAGCTATGTCTGATCTTGAGAATGAGGAAATCCTTGAAAGGGTAACAAATAGTGAGTTGGAAAAGATGGAAAAAGAGAAAAAGGCTGCAAATAAAGCCTTAGCTAAGAGGCTTCAAGAACTTGAGAAGAAGCTTGATGACAAGGACAAAGATGAGTTTGAAAATGAAGAAGGGAGTGAAGAAGAGGAGGATGATGCTACTCAACATATCCCTATAGACCAAAGACCTTTCATAGATGCCTTGAAATCCATGGGAAGGAGAACCATGGAAGAGAAGATAGATTTTTCAGTCTTTAATGGCAAGATGAATGTTGATTTACCCCTGGATTGGATAGAGGCTTTGACAATGTTCTTTGAGTGTGAATACATCCTTGAAAAGAAAAGGGTAAAGGTGGAAAGATCCAAGTTAAAGGGAGTAGCCCTGACTTGGTGGAACTTCATCGAAATAGAGAGGGTGAAGAATGGGAAGAATATGATCAATTCATGGAATAGAATGATAACATTGATCAAAGAGACATATGTACTTAAGGACTATGGGTTACAACTCCATAGGAGGAAGAAAAGTATGAAACAAATGGACATGGATGTAGGATCATACACTAAGGAGTTCCTAAAATTGTGTATGAAGACCAATATGGTGGAAGATGAGGAAGAAAAATTAGCAAGGTAAATGAATGGCTTGAAGGTGTCCATTCAAGAAGAGTTAAGTCTACACTGCCCTACCACAGTCAATAGGTGCTATCAAATGGCACTTAAGGTAGAGGAAAAATGGAAGAGGAAGTAGGACTTTGGAAAAGGGAAGAGTAATGATAGTTGGAAGAACTTTAGAGGAAAGAGTAACTCTTGGAACAAGGGACAAAGTAGTGGCAACAATAGCAAGACCCCTGACCAAGGAGATAAAGAAAATAGTGACTCTAATTCAAGAGGAAACTATAGAGGAAGAAGACCTTTCAATAGGGGAAGGACAAATTTAGGAAGAGGTAATGGACCATTGAAATGTTTCTATTGCAACCAAATGGGACATCATGCAGGAAGATGCCCTAAGAAGAGAAATAAAAATAACCAAGGTGAGAGGAGAGCAAAAATTGTCCAAGAAGATAAACAAGAAGACAATGCTGATGTTAGAGACTTGGAACTAGAGGAAGGAGTGTGTCTAATGATGAGGTAGGTCTTCCTTCAAGTACCACAAACCCAAGAGCCTCCAAAAAGAAAGAACCTCTTCAAGACAGAGATCAAATGTCATGGAAAGGTATGCAATCTTCTTATTCATTCTAGTTCAACTGAAAATATTGTATCTTGTGAAATGGTTCAGAAGTTCCCTAAGAAGCCACACCCTTGCCCCTATCATGTTTCATGGTTAACCAAAGGCCAACAAACTCTAGTAATAGAACAAGCTTGGATAGAGTTCTCTATTGCTAACTTTAAGGATAAGGTCCTTTGTGATGTTGTTGAGATGGATGCCTCACACATTCTCCTAGGTAGGCCCTAGAAATTTATTGTTGATGTCATACACCATTGTATGAAGAACACCTACTCCATCACCAAAGATGGGAAGACCTTCACTATGAAGCCCCTACCAGATAGTAAAACTGAAAAAGAACTCATTGTGATCATCATGGGGGAAAAGGAGATGTTAAAAACCTTGAAAGAATCTAATATTGAACCATTTTTTTTAATCTCAAAGCCCAAAGATAACATCAAGTCTAATCAAAGGGATCCCATACCAAATGAAGCCATAAAAATACTACAAAAGTATAAAGATGTCACTGTTAGTGACCTTCCCACTAGCCTCCCTCCCATTAGGGACATTAGTCATCAGATAGACCTCATGCTAGGCTCATCCCTGCCTAACAAGGAACCATACAAAATGACACCATTGCAGCATGAAGAGATTGAAAAATAGGTCACTGAATTGTTGGAAAGAGGGCTCATTCAAAAGAGTCTCAGTCCTTGTGCTGTACCCTCACTCTTGGCCCCTAAAAAGGATGGAAAATGGAGGTTATGCACTGATAGTAGGGCTCTAAACAAAATCAAAATAAGGTATAGATTTCCCATGCCAAGGATTGAGGACCTATTGGATCAACTGGGAGGTGCTTTCTACTTCACCAAGATAGACTTAAAGTCTGGTTACCATCAAATCAGAATCAAGCCTAGAGATGAATGGAAAATAGCATTCAATACTACTAAAGGTTTGTTTGAATGGTTAGTAATGCCCTTTGGTTTAAGCAATGCCCCTAGCACTTTTATGACGCTTATGAATGAGATATTCATAGATTTTATTGGCAAATTTGTTATTGTTTGCCTTGATGACATAATAATATTCAGTCATAGCAAGGGAGACCATCTTGATCATGTGGAATAGGTACTAAGAAGACTCCATCAACACAAGTTGGTAATCAACTTGGAAAAGTGCATGTTTATGAGGAAGGAACTTGTGTTCCTAGGTTTTGTGATTTCATAAGGTACCCTCAAGATGGATCTTGAGAAGGTAGATGCAATCATTAATTGGCCTCCACCAAGTAATCAAGGTGATGTAAGGAGCTTCCATGGGCTTGCAACATTCTATAGGAAGTTCATAAAAAAATTTAGTCATGTGTGTGCACCAATGCTTGAAACAATCAAAGGTGGAAAGAAGACTAAGTTTTCATGGACAAAGGAAGCCAATGATGCATTCCAATACTTGAAGAATAGAGTCTCCCAATACCCTATCTTGGTCCTCCCTGATTTCAACAAGGTCTTCACTGTGGAGACAGATGCAAGCAATTTGGCTATAGGAGCAGTCCTAAGCCAAGAAGGAAAGGTAGTTGCTTTCTTTTCAGAGACATTGAATGAGGCCAAAAGGAAGTACTCTACTTATGACCTAGAGCTCTATGCCATGGTCCAAGCCCTCAAGAAATGGAGGCACTACTTGATCCCAAAAGAGTTTTTAGTCTACACTAACAACCATGCATTAAGCTTCCTCAATTCACAAGAAAAACTTTCAATCAGGAATCTCAAATGGGTAGAGCAATTGTAGGCCTATACCTTCAACATTAAGCATAAAAAGGGTGTAGCAAACAAAGTTTCTGATGCACTTAGTAGGAGGATTGGTCTATTTGAAGAAGTTAAACTAAAAAGTGTGGGAATTGAGTCCCTCAAACACTTGTACCTGGATGACCTTCATTTTTTAGAGATATATTAGATTTGTACAAAAATGGAGGGCAGATATCACACTGATTTTTTTGAATATCTGATTCAGGATGGGCTTCTATTCAAGCGAGCACAATTATGCATACCAAAGTGTTCAATGAGAGAAAACATAATTAGATAAAAACATTGTGGTGGCCTAGGAGGTCACTTTGGCATTGACAAGACAACAAACATGGTGAAGAGGAGCTATTTTTGGCCCAAGTTAAACAATGAAGTTAAGAAGTTTATTGAGTCTTGTACTATTTGCCAAAAAGATAAAGGGATGACCAAAAATCAAGGGCTATACCAACCCTTACCAATCCCTTCAAGGCCTTGGGAATCCATATCAATGGATTTTGTAATGGGACTACCTAAAACCAAGCAAGGATTTGATAGTCTGTTTGTCATAGTGGATAGGTTCAGAAAAATGGCCCACTTTGTGCCATGCAAGAGCACAAATGATGCATCTCATGTAGCCAATATCTTCTTCAAAGTAGTTAGAATTCATGGCTTACCTCAAAAAATTGTATCAGACAGGGATGTAAAGTTCCAAGGGCACTTTTGGAGGACACTCTTCAAGAAGTTAGGTACAAATCTCACCTATAGCTCTACCTATCACCCAAAAATAGATGGGTAGACTGAGGTAGTAAATAGGTCCCTAGGAAATCTCCTAAGATGCCTAACCAAGCAATACTCACAAAGTTGGGATACAATCCTTCCCCAAGAAGAGTTTGCCTTCAATGACTCTATAAATAGGTCAACTGGTACAACTCCTTTCCAATCAATGTATGGTTGCAACTGAAGGGACCATTGGATCTGATGGAACTCCCCTCTATTTTCAAAATTAGTGCTCAAGGCCAAGAACTAGTAGAGCTCATTACAAAGGTGCAATAGCAAGTGAGGGAAACTATGCAAAGGTCTAGTTTGAAGTACAAACAAAATCTGACAAGAGGAGAGAGGTCCATTTCAAAGTGGGGGATAGGGTTTGGGCCTTCCTAAGAAAGGAGAGACTACCTAAGGGTAGATACTCCAAATTAAAAATGAAGAAAGTAGGCCCCTGCAACATACTTAAAAAAATTGGTGACAATGCCTATGAGATCTCCCTTCCTCCAACTTTGCAAATCTCTCATATATTCAATGTGGTAGACCTCACACCATACAAAGCTACAACAGGTCCAATAAATGAGCAGGGTGAGAAAACAAATAGCAAAGATGAGGAATATGTTACCAATCTTCCCCAAAGAAAACTAGTGGAGTTGGAAGAAATTGTGGACACCAAGCTACTAAAGAAGACCAGAACTAAGAAGTACATGTAGTACTTAATCAAATGGAAGGGCCTCCCCAACATAGATGCTACTTGGCTAACCAAAGACCAAATCAAACAACATGGGACTTTGGTGGATTTGTTACCCTCAAGTAGGGAATTGAGTTCTAAAACTCAAGGGAAGTATGGTACAGGAGAACCTACTCTAAACTCATCAAACAATGCACCTAAGATTCCTAAACTCTCTACTTAGTTTAGAAGTTCTAGTCAGGCACCTAGACCAAGTTGTAAGGCCTAGTTCCAGGATTGGCACAATTATAAGCCCCTGGCTAACTATGGTCCATATGGTCAATGGGCCTAAAAATCATAGGATCTTAGGATTTTTCATGTTTTAAGGTTCTAGATCCATGTTGGATCATTAGCTTAGTGCTAGGACCAAGTTTGGTCTTTAGATTTGCAAGATAGCAAAATAGGCAAAAGTTGTTCTAAAAGTTGTCATGCAACTTTCAAGCAACTTCTTAAAAGTTGTCAAACATGCTTAACACAACTTTGAAATGGCTAGTTGGTTCAAAAAAGTTGTATAACCATTGGGAGTTCCTACATAAGCCCTTATAGGTAGGTGGTAGGCTATGAAGATGTAATTTGGCAATTAATCAATAAAAATATCAATCATTTCCCTGCAATCCTCAAGAACAGTGCCCTAGTACAGATAGGTATAGGATAGTGTGCATGAGATTTTGAGTTTTCAAGTTTTTGCATCCAATCCTCTTTCAAATGCAATAGGTTTCATGATCTAATTCATTCTAGATTAGGAGTTATCAAAGTTTCTTGACTGCTTGCCTAGATAGAGGGTTTTCCAGTAGGTTTCCAATAGGGCTTGCTCTTTTGACCCAATTCCACCATGGGAATCTGATCCCTCTTGGTGGAATTCAACATTTTTTTATGTTCTTTTAGAAAATGCATGTTAGAGGTGGGGTTCTATAGGGAGGTGTGTTTGCCACAAAGCCCTAGGTGTATAGGCCCATGTCCACCTACCAGTGACTTAGGATAGTCATTATAAAATCTAGTTGGGGATTCATCAAGACCCAATATTTTGGATTTGGAGCCCTTGTACATTCCCTAAAAGGATCCCATAATTTATCTTATCATTGGCTTGGAGTTAGAAGCACTTGTAGTGCAAACCAGACCTGATTAGGCCTATTATCCCTATCCTAAAATTAGATAAACCAGTGACCTTTGTTTGGTTTCAAGTCCTAGTGTCTTAAAATGTTTTATAAGTCCCAAAAGGGTGTCTAGATTCCAAACCTAATTCATACTTTGTTTGGAAGGATTTTTACCTAGATTCAAAATACTAGTTTGAAAAGGCTACAAGCCTAAAGTTGGTTTTGTGAAGCAACTTGGTATTATGAGTTACCCATTGGTGAAAGAACCATTGGAACTATCAAAATAGGACCTAAAAAAGGTAGAGAAGTGGTTGTAGGCCACCCCTGGTCTTAGTATCCATTTCATGGGGTTTGAGTACTCATTTTGTTAAGGAGACCTCTTGGTGAATTCTTGTTTCTTGGTGCTTAGGACTTTGGTAAGCCTAGTGATTAGGTTACCTTGCATAGTTGGGTTGTGATAACCTTCTCCAAGTCCTTTTTACTATACCTGAGATAGGTATCTAGCACTTGGCCCTTTCACCCTAGGTGTTGAGGGATTGAAACTTACCATTTGCTCACTATTTTAAGGCTTCTGTTGACCATAGCTACATCAATTATAGAGCACCAATAATTTTGAGTCTCATTCATTGACTATGTCCTCTAGCGACCAATCCACTTCAACAACCAAGCAACAGGCATAAACACTAAGACCTCATCAGTAACCGAGCACTGAGAAACAAACCTCCAAGTCACCGAGTGACTATCATCAATTGAGATCCACTAGAACTTCCAACTGAGAAATGCCAATCTTCTACTGAGATTCAGCCAAGTAACCGAACTCCACTAGATAATTACCGAGGCTACCAGAATCTTTAGACACCGAGTGATAAGCTAGGATGCCACTGCCTCAACTAGGAAATGACAAAGTAATATGAAATGGTAGAAACATATATGCATATGGTTCACACTGATTAGGAAAATGGTTTACCAAGATTTAGACATAATTAAATATGGATATAATCATTAATTTGTTAATGATTGCTATGTAATGTTAGATCTAGGTTATTTTGTTACACCATTGATCTTAGGTTTTCTAAGATATTGTAAACCCTAATTAGGTCAAGTTAGTTTGATATAAAATATGTAAAGATGTCATTATGAACATGTATCATGAAGGAGTAGCCACACTAAGGAGATCGGGATATCAGACAAAGGGTTTTTTGACAGAAGGTTTATGAAATAAGAATTCAGTTTTCAGATTACACACAAGGCTACCGAGCACAATCGAAGGACACATACATCACTATGAGGTGATATCTATTTGGTATTTCACGGATCTGAATCAAGAAATATTAAGTTGCTATTTATAGATATAGTTACTATTACCTTTTAACCATTGTAGTAGATCCAAAATATCTTAGCAAAGTGGACTTAACAGTAGTTTTTTAAATCTCTTAACCAAGTACACACATGTATTGTGTTGTTAAAATCCTCTAACCAGGTAGATCTAGTCAATTTATTTGATACTCATAATAGGGTAAGATCATCAGAAGTTATCACAAATTATAGCCTTAATTGACATACTTTGTTACTACAGTAGTGAAGATTTGTGAGTGTCATCCCCACCATAGTTTTTACCTCCTTATAAGTGTTTCTATGATTCCAAAATATATGTGTTATGAGTTTGAAGATTCATGAATGGTTTATTGTTTAGATTACATGAAAATTATATTTTTTTAATTATTTGAACATATGTTATAGATAATGGAATCAGTTAGTTAAAAGCTATCTAGTACTACAAAGTTTTAGTCTTAAAAGATTTTGAAGGTACATATTGGCCCCTCCCCTCTCAGTACTTATCTTTCCATAATCCCAATAATTGGTATCAAATCTAGATCTCTTATTAAGAAAGTTTAATCACTGAAGAGGAAAAGATCTAAGGATGGAAAGCTATAAGTTGGATAAGACTATTGAGAATCAAAGATTGCAGATGTAGATCTTTATTGAGAAATTGAAATAAGCCAAAGAAGAACTAAAGAAGTTACTAATAAGAAGGAAGGATATGGAAATTTGGTATAATGAGACTGATTATCATGATGAAGAGATAGCTGATCCATTTGAGGTATCTGGATCTAGATCTGGTAGCATATCTGATGCATTTGAAGGAACCATATCATATCTATCTGAAAAGAATCTACATCTTATTAAATAAGTGAAATCTCTGTAGATTAGTCAAGAGACACAAATGGTTGGGATGATCAATGTCATGAACAATGTAGGGAAAGCAGAACGAGAAAGAAACTTGGCTATTGAAGATAGGAGATAAATGATTGATAAGTTACAAGAGAAGGAATCTGAGACACTGAGACTCATCGGGCATCACTTTGAAATCTCCAATCAGATGGTTGTCACAAGTCAAAAAGTCAACTAACTAAATAGTGAGCTTGCAAGGAAACTAGAAGACATCAGTGAATTAAGAGAGGAAAATGAAAGATTGAAGAAAGAAGTAAAAATGCATCAACAACATAATGATATGATCAAGAAAGTTGAAGATAGTACTAAAAGAATGGATGAATTTTTTATTAGTCAGAAAAGACTTGATAGGACAATTGGTTTAGGCTACACCGAGTAGGGAGAATCATCAAGACAAGTTGAATAAAAGATTTCCTACACTAATCAAAGGCCAAAGAAGCTCTCATGTTACCATTGTGGAAAACTGAGCCACACATCAAATGTTTTCGGGAGGAAAGAAAAATTTATTCCTAAATCCACTCCTAATTTTAATGGTTATTGCTATAACTATAATAAGTATGCACATTAGGCACATGAGTGCAAATCAAATTTTAGTAGGACACCCAAGAAACCTTACATTGAGAAACATTGTCATACTTGCAACATGCATGGACACATGTCACAAGAATATAGGACAAAAAATGAAGCAAGTCTGGACATCGAACAAATAGAATAAAACATATCAACTAAGAAGGAAAGGTAATGCATATACTTGGGATTAAAAGACATAGGTTAATTGCATAGCATGTGGTAGGTATGGACATATAGCATAAAATTGCATGAGAAATAACTAGAGAGGAAGATCTTGTAATTGGACAAATACCCATATGGCATGTTTGCACTATCACAAGGTCAGACACTTAAGAAAGGATTGTAGAGACCAAGCACCCGAGACACATACAAATACAAATGGAAATATAATTGAAGAAATCATTGCGAAAGGGTAGATGGAAAGGAAGGCAAGATCAACATCAACACACACCTTGAAGGGTGGTGAGAGGATGGAGGAAACATGAATGAAAGAATACGTGAAGGAATATAGCAAATGGATAGCAGAGGTTGTGGTTTAGGTGCATGGAATGGAAGAATATTTTTGGAAGAAGATGAAGTGGAAGCCTTTGGAAGCTTGAATGTCAACTTCACTTGTTGTTCAACACCAGACTCTTTCAAGAGAGACTTTGGAATCCATATAGCGATAGGCTTTTCATTTCTTTTTGATGATCTAGAGAGAATATCTTTAATGATGGATTTTGGAACCCATACTTGTCTTGTAGTTTTTTTCTTAGATATATCTTTTGACTTTATGCCTCCATGTCATTTAGAGGAGACATGGTGATCTTCTCTTTTTGATGGATTCTTGTATTGCTTCTTTTTCTTGTATTGAACATTCAAGTTACTTCCAAAAGACTTGGGACTTGTGGAAGAAGGAGGATATGACTAGTTTAGAAGGGTGGGTGGATGAAAAGGATTCAAGGGTGTCCATCTATGTTGATCTTGAGGAAAAATGGGAGATGGAGGGATGTAAGGACCCAAGATGGATGGAAAATTAGGAGAATTAGGAGGGGAAAGTTAAGGGACATAAGGACCCAAGATGGAAGGTAGACGTGAAGCTCTTAGTAGTGGTGGAAGAGGTCCAAGGATGGAAGTGGAAGATGTAAAAGGATAATCAACAAGTTTATCAACATTTATATGGAAACCAAGGAAATCACCACCTTTAGAGTGAGCATTAGGATTTTCAATAGAATCATGGAAATCTTGAATATGAGCACCTTCTTTGATAGGATTGTTCAAAGCTTACAAAAACTTAGGAAGAGTAGAAAGTGGAAATGAACATGGAGTGGTAAAATAAGAAGATGGAAGACTTTGATCTTGACAAGGATATTTGGATAGCATAAGTGCATAATTTTTCTCTTGATTTTCAATAGGCTTAACATTGGAAGTAACAACACCATTTTTACCAACCTTAATGGAAGTATCATCTTTGGAAATTAGAAGTGGAGTAAGGTTATTTTGATTTTCAATAAGTTCAACAGTGTAATTAGTAGCTTGATCTTTCTTAGGAGAAGACTTAACATAGGGTGGGATGAATGAGAAAGGGCGTGTAGGATAAAAAAAACCCTAGAATGGATAAGAGACATCATGAAGAGGATTGGATGACATGGAGGTTTCTTGATCTTGATCTTTCTTTATGTTCTTTTCTTTATCATTTTTAGAGTCCTCTTGACATGGAGCCACTTCTAAGGACAAGGTATCATGTTGCAATTGTATGGAAGACTTTGGAAGAGATGGTGAAGGACTAGCTGAAGTAGGAAATATAGCATATAAAGGCTTAGGCTCTTTAGGTTTAGCATTATTGAAATTATTTGCAGCCAAGTGAAGGTTAGCTTGAATTTCTTTAAGAGGTAGCCCTTGAGGATAACTATAGGGAATCACATGAAAAGTATTAGAGTTTTTGGTGGATGAAAGACTTGTGAAAGATTTGATAGGCTTGAAAGCTTTAGGAAATGTATGGGTATTGGAGGAAGTAGGGGATGGAAGGGAACTATCACAAGACAAAGGTTTAGTATTAACATGATATTTCTTGAGAGTGTAATCTTTATTTTTATCGTGAGAGTTCTTAGAGGAGAGATCCTTATAGTATTGACGTTTATAATCAGCACGGTAAGCTTTCTTTTCCTCAATAGAAGTAGATGTGTTATCTAGGTATTATTCATAGAAATAATCAAAGTCTCTTTCAAAATTAGAATCATATGTATCACCATCATGATCTATCCAATGTGACATCCCATTTCCAGTAAACATGAGCACATGATGAGGAGGACTTTTAGGAACAAAGGGTTCATAGGTATCATTATATTGTCCATCATCATAGTCATCATAGTCTTCAAAGATGGGTGTGTCACTCTCTATGGAAGAGGTATAATAAGGGTTATCACATTGCTCATTATGGTATGTCTTGAGATGAGGAGTAAGAATCTTGGGAGAATTAGAAGAGCAATGAGATCACGGAGAAGAGGAAGGTGAAGACCTAGTAGAGGAAGAAGATGTGGATGATGAGGACTGATGAGAAGACTTAGAATATGAAATATTTTTGGAAGAAGGTTGTGACATGACCATGCATATGATCCTAGCAAAGGCATCTGATTAAATCAATTTTTCCTTTATTTTCATCATAATTTATCACTCATGGGCTTTTTGGAATAATAATCTTTGAATTGAGCAATGAGTTCATGATCATCCATTTTCAAGAGAGGTTCCATAACAAGATAGCTAAAATTCATGGTTTTGGAAGAGGAGGAATCAAGCATGGAAGTGACAGAAGAGATGAATAGAAGAAAGAAGACTAGATAATAAGAGGAAAAGAATCAAGAAAACATGAAGAATTTAGGAAGAAGAGAAAGGATGGAAATGGGAGACTAGGAAGACATGGGAGATGTGGAAGAGAGAAGACCAAGAGTCATTTTGTGCAACATGATATCATTTAAGTTCATTTGGATGTTGAGAAACATGTCATAGCACTTGAGATTTGACCCAGACTGACCAAGGATGACTAGAAATGACAAGAATCAATTCACTATTTTGACAGAATTTGGGAGTAGGCTGTAAAAACTTAATTTCTGACAAATTTGACCAATCTCTGACAACTTTGACTTTGGCTTTGATATGAGTTTTGAAATTTTAAGATGAATTTTGACACCAGAAAGGATTTTTCCTTCAGATTTGCAATTTTTCAATTTTTTAGTATCAGTTTGTTTGCAAATTTTTCTGTCCAGTTTTTAAAGATCTATGTAAAATTTTGTTTCAAGTAACCAAGAACATATCAAGCACACAAAACATCAAGCAAGGGAAGCAAGAAATCATCTGAAAATAATGAACAAGGGAAAAAGTAACATTGTGCATGAACAAGCAATAGTGACTTATTGTGCTAATCCCTAGAAATACTACTTGTGTATGTTCCAAAAAGTTTTTCAATAATGCACATATTCTTAGAAAAATAAAAAAATTTGGCCTCACTAGGGTTTTTAGTAATGGTCTGACTCTGCAACTTTTGTGATCTCAAGAGGGCAAGCTCCAATCCAAGTGCATGGAGGTTTTGACACAGTCTTAGAAATTAATCAATCAGGAGTTGCTAGGGAGATCTGACCTCCCAACAAGAGACCGCTGCTATGAAGATTTCCTCCACAAGGACATTTATATAGTGGTTGTTGCTACCACAGAGAAAATGACTATTACCACTCGAGGTTCCATCCATGTGGTTGAGCTAATTAAGGGAATGTCCACTACAGTTAACCCTCTCTAAAGGTGACTCACAAAAGATACCACATGGGGACTAGTTCCAGATTCAAGGATCTGAGTTTCTGATACTACCCAAAAAGGGAGTAGAGCATAGTCCTCTAACTTTTTCACTTTTAACCAAAACAAAGTAGATAGATTAATCAGACATGCTAAGACCAAGATTATCTCACAAAGATCTATGATGTCAACTACTTATGATCTATCAACCTCTCCGAAGAGAGACTGTATCAATCAAAAGTTGAAGATGCACAAATCTAGTAGAATGCAAGACAATCTCAGTAACCTCCTACCTACAAGGGGATCTGATGAAGGGTGCTCCCCTTAGTACCACAAACACATAACAGAAATAGAGAAACAACAACAATGATATGCAAGAACAGAAAATTGGCTTCTTATTATCTCCACAAATGTGGAATTACAAACTTTTAGAATTACAATATGCAAAGCCACATGGGCATTCCCTTACAATATTCTGTAGGACAAAGCCTTGAACTATTACCTAGAACTATTCTGAACTATTCCCAACTGCCTAAGACAATAATATAGCCTTCCTTATATAGGCAATTTTCCACCACCTGGGAAGGTTCCAGAATTTTAGCCAATAAGGCCGACCAACTTAGAATTATTTTATTTTACATTTTATTACATCATAGTCGGCTCAAGATAACCTTTGAAACCTGAACAGAAATTTTGAAGAAAATTATTTTCTGCCATTTCAGGTGGCCCAACTTCTGAAGACCATAAGTCATCACTAGTTGACCCGCTCGGCTATTATAACCCCATTTCAGAAATGCCACGAAGTGCTCTACAGGCTTGACCCATGCAAGCGCCCGTCACCCAAATTTTTGACCTCATCCGGGGCTTCTAAAGCCTTCAAAAATGAGTTCAAAGTTTTTGTACCCTGCTGCCAATACTGAAAATCTTCAATATCTACCAATATACAGTTGATTTGGCAATGAAACTTTACTGGTAGACTTATATGACCAAAATGAACCTCCAAGAAAGAAATAAGATCATTCTAAGCACATACAAAAATTACCAAAAATAGTAACTTTCCATAAATAGTAGCTCTGCACAAAATAGTCCTTATTGAAAACAAAAATAGAAATATTTTTGGGTGATGCAAGATTGCTCTTACACCCAGGATGCTCCTGCATCAGACACCCGGGGTAATTTGAGAAGTGACCCTGTCACAACTCAGGTGTGCAGAGGAAAACCAAGATGGCTAACCTCCTCCTTTGTCAGCCATGATGAATCTTCAATAGGTCATCCTTTCCATTTGACCAGATATTCTTCATATGTCATGTTCCTTGTGCTTCTGCCAACACGACTGTCTAGTATATCTTCGATCTCCTTAGTGTCTAAACTAGTTGCTAGAATACTCCACTGTGCTGCTGTGATCTCATCTTCAACACCTCCTTCATGATACTCTGTCAGATCTGAAATGTTAAACACTGGCGAAATATTTAGCTCAGTAGGTAATTCTACCTCATATGCATTTCTTGAATCATGTTTCTTCAGTATCCTACATGGTCCAAACTTCTTCATTTTCAACTTGTTATATGTACCAACTGGAAACTGCTCCTTCCGCAAATGAACCATGACTTCATCACCAACCTGAAATTTCTTATACCTCCTTTTCTCATCTGCCTTAGCCTTATACTATGTGTTCATCTTGGTAATATGCTTCCTCACCTCCTCATGGATGTTCTTCAAGTGTTCTGCAAAATCTTCAGCTTCAGCACTACTTATTTCTCCTTTATCTATCTTCCTCAATTCAGATGCATTTCTTGGACTACTTCCATATACAATCTGGAATGGTGATTTACCAGTGCTTCTATTGATAGAATTATTGTATGCAAATTCTGCCTGTGATAAAATCAAATCCCATCCTGTTGGCTTATCTCCAACCAAACATCTCAGCAAATTTCCCAAGCTCCTATTCACCACCTATGTCTGTCCATCAGTCTGTGGATGATGTGATGAACTAAACTTCAAATCTATCTTCAACTTTTTCCACAATGTACGCCAGAAATATCCAACAAACTTAGTGTCCCGATCTGAAACTATGGTCTTTGGCAAACCATGAAGTCTCACTACTTCTCTAAAAAACAATTATGCTACATGAACAACATCATTAGTCTTCTTGCAGGGAATAAAATGTGCCATCTTTGAAAATCTGTCAACTACCACAAAAATTGAATCGTGTCCCCACTGTGTCCTCGATAAACCAAGAACAAAGTCCATGCTGATATCCTCCCAAGGCTTCTCTGGTACAGATAATGGCTAATACAACCCTGTATTCTACTTCACTCCTTTTTCCATCTGACATACTCTGCAACTCTGTACAAACTTCTTCACATCTTGATGCAACTATGGCCAATAATAATTCTCACTAACCAAACCAAGGGTTTTGTCACGACCAAAATGTCCAGCCAATCCTCCGCTATGCTTCTCGTTGATGAGATTCTCCCTCATAAAACTTCGTGGAATGCACAACTGACTCCCTCTAAATAGCATATCATCCTGGATGATGAAATCCAACCATTTCATCCTGTCTAGAGTAACAGGTTCTGTACAAGCTTTCCAAGCTTCACCAAAATCAGGATCCTCTGGATACAAATTCTTGACTTCCTTGAACCCAACCACTTCAATCTGCATTTCTGTCAGCAATAGTTGCCTTCTGCTAAGAGCATCTGCAACCCTATTAGACTTTCCACTCCTGTGTTTCAAATCAAATGTATAACTCTGCAAAAACTCAACCCATTTCAAATGTCTTTGATTCAATTTTCCTTGACTATTCAAATATTGCAAAGCTTGATGATCAGTATACAAAACAAACTCCTTAGGAAGCAGATAATGTCTCCACTTCTTTAATGCCTGAACTATAGCATAAAATTCCTGATCATAAACAGAATAGTTTCTCTTGGCATCATTTAACTTTTCACTAAAATAAGCAACAGGTTTACCTTCTTGGCTCATAACAGCTCCTATTGTAGTACCACTAGCATCACAATCTACTTGAAACACCTTATTAAAATCTGGAAGTGCTAAAACAAGTTGTTCTGTAACTTTTTATTTCAATAATTGAAAACTCTTTTCTGCTCCTTTAGTCCACTTAAACTCTTTCCTATCCCCTCTCATTGTTTCAGTCAAGGGACCGCAAACACTACTAAAATTTTTGATAAACTTTCTGTAAAAACTAGCTAGACCATGAAAAGATCTTACCTCAGTAGCACTCCTCAAAGTAGGCCATTCAAGGATAGCCTGTACCTTCTCTGGGTCCATTTTTAGACTTTCTACTAAAACTACAAATCCCAAATACACTAACTCTTTCTTCACAAAATTGCACTTCTTCAAATTAATCAACAATTTCTCATCTCTCAACTTCTCAAACACCATACGAATATGCATCATATGTTCCTCCAATGTCTTGCTAAAAATTAAAATATCATCTAGGTAAACAATGACAAACTTACCCAAAAATTCTTTCAGAACCTCATTCATAAGCCGCATGAAAGTGCTCGGTGCATTGGTTAGCCCAAAAGGCATGACTAACCACTCATATAGTCCTTCCTTTTTTTTGAAGGTAGTCTTCCATTCATCTCCTTCTCTGATCCGAATCTGGTGATATCCACTCTTCAAATCTATCTTTGAGAAATACACAGCTCCACTCAAACAGTCCATAATATCATCCATTCGTGGTAATAGAAACCTGTACTTGATTGTGATCTTGTTTATTGCTCTAGAATCTGTACACATCCTCCACTCTTTATTCTTCTTTGGTGCTAATACTGCTGGTACAGCACAGGGACTCAGACTCTCTCGAATCAATCCTTTCTATAACAACTCATGTACTTGTCTGTTCAACTCCTCACTTTCTGTAGGTGTCATTCTGTGTGCTGCCTTATTCGGTAAACTCACTCCTGGGATCAAGTCCATCTGATGACTGATCTTCCTGACTGGTGGTAATCCATCAGGCATGTTATCAGATACAATATCCTGAAACTCATTCAACAAATCTACAACTTCTACAGGAACATCTTCTACTTCCTCTTTACCAGCTTTTGGAATTAAAGCAAAACATACACGCTCATGCCTCATACCATCTAGGAAATTTCTTCCATCAACAAAAGTTATCCTTGCATTACCACATACTTTTTCTTCAGTCTCCTTCAATGGTTTTAGCTTATGTCACACTCCATCCTTTGTCAGAGAATAGGTATTCGTACGACCATCATGTACAGCACATTTGTCAAACTGCCATGGTCTACCCAACAACATATGACATGCATCCATAGATATGATATCACACAATACCTCATCTTGGTATCCGCCAATCTTGAACTACACTAGGCATTGTTCATTGACCATGACCTTGTGGTCATCCTGCACCCAGGCAATCCAATATGGATGTGGGTGTTTCTGTCTCTTGAGCTTCAACTTTGTCACCATCTCTTCTGACACTAAATTGTCAGTGCTTCCACTATCAATAATCACATCATAGCATTTACCTTCACACTTGCACCTGGTGTGAAACAGGCTCCTCCTTTGCTCAGGTTCATTCTCACCACTCAACAGGACTCTTCTGTTAATCAATGTTTCTCCTCTTTCAGCATCTTCACAATTTGATGATCTGGCATCTTCATCTACATGTGCAACTCTGGCCTAGCCTTCATTTCTCCTGTCCATTCTACCTTGGCGCTGAGGACATTCAAATGCCCTATGACCTTCTTCTCCACAGTGAAAACATGTTCCACGGAAGCCACCTCTTCCAGATCCTTGTCCTCTTCCTCTTCCTCTCTAATCTCTATTATTCTGATCCTGGAAGTGATTGGAATTATTTCCTCACTGATTCTGACTGCTATTAGCCTCGTCCTTCTTTTTTGAATCTTCATTTCGGCCACCATATGACCATCCACCAGATCGTCCACCGTGACCTCTTCCATTTTTTCTGCTCTCAAACTTCTTGTTCAGCTTTTCCTCTACTTTTAGGGCAAATTGGTATGCCTCTTCAATACTATTCATTCGAACCAGATTCAGCTCCTCCTGAATGCTTGGCCTTAACCCATTAAGGTATCGGGCAACTTTCTCTTTATCAGCTTCTGCATGGCCTGTTCTGATGAGAAGTTGATAGAACTCCTCTGTATACTCCTGAACAGATCTTCCTGCTTGCTTCAAACTTTGCATTTTCTTCAGTAGGTCAAGCTCATAATTAACAAGAATGAACT
The DNA here is from genome assembly GCA_027943335.1 of Chamaecyparis obtusa. Classification (NCBI taxonomy): domain Eukaryota; kingdom Viridiplantae; phylum Streptophyta; class Pinopsida; order Cupressales; family Cupressaceae; genus Chamaecyparis; species Chamaecyparis obtusa. The sequence goes on along the minus strand of BSBK01001523.1, from coordinate 511,046 downwards.
GCCGCTTCAATTTATCCACCATCCGATCCCATCTCGTGATTTTCTCCTTTCCCCTTCTATTTCGCTCCAACTGAATCTCTTGCCACCATATCTTCGCATGACCTTTCAGTTTGGCCTTTGCAAATTAGACCCTATCAGGATCCTCAACATCTTCATACTCAAAATATTCTTCACATTCATTGATCCAGTCAATCAATTCCTTTGGGTTAAGATTTCTAGAAAATATAGGAACCTCAATCTTAGGTCTTTTCCCAATCTTGGAAATCGCCCGAAAAAATCTTTCTTCCTCCTGGTTCACAATTTCAACTTCTTCTTCTTGATATTCTTCTTTAGCTTCATCCTCGCTTTCATCTCTGACATTAAGATTCATTCCTCTGTGAATCTCTTCTTGCAATGCTCGCACTTGTCTCTGCAGCTCTCTAACCTCAGGTGTCACAGCACCGGCTCTTCCGCCACGTTCTCTTTGTGGAGGCATTTTCATGATGTGCGCTGAAACCCTAACCACGGTCCTGGTGCAAACTGCCTCACAGTCGGTGATCTATTTACACACTCAAGAAAACCTGCTCTAATACCACTTGATGAAGGGTGCTCCCCTTAGTACCACAAACACATAACAGAAATAGAGAAACAACAACAATGATATGCAAGAACAGAAAATTGGCTTCTTATTATCTCCACAAATGTGGAATTACAAACTTTTAGAATTACAATATGAAAAGCCACATGGGCATTCCCTTACAATATTCTGTAGGACAAAGCCTCGAACTATTACCCAAAACTATTCTGAACTATTCCCAACTGCCTAAGACAATAATACAGCCTTCCTTATATAGGCAATTTTCCACCGCCTGGGAAGGTTCCAGAATTTTAGCCAATAAGGCTGACCAACTTAGAATTATTTTATTTTACATTTTATTACATCATAGTTGGCTCAAGATAACCTTTGAAACCCGAACAGAAATTTTGAAGAAAATTATTTTCCGCCATTTCAGGTGGCCCAACTTCTAAAGACCATAAGTCATCACCAGTTGACCCGCTCGGCTATTATAACCCCATTTCGGAAATGCCACGAAGCTCTCTAAAGGCTTGACCCACGCAAGCGCCCGTCACCCAAATTTTCAACCTCATTCGGGGCTTCTAAAGCCTTCAAAACTGAGTTCAAAGTTTCTGTACCCTGCTGCCAATACCGAAAATCTTCAATATCTTCCAATATACACTTGATCTGGCAATGAAACTTTACTGGCAGACTTATATGACCAAAATGAACCTCCAAGAAAGAAATAAGATCATTCTAAGCACATACAAAAATTACCAAAAATAGTAACTTTCCATAAATAGCAGCTCTGCACAAAATAGCCCTTATTGAAAACAAAAACAAAAATATTTTTGGGTGATGCAAGATTGCTCTTACACCCAGGATGCTCCTACATCAGGATCCATCATCAAGAAAAGCTTCACATGCATGAGAAAGTGAAAGAAGCCCACTCTCTCAAGATCATCCACAAATAGTGTTCATAGGGCCTAATTAGTATGTGTAACAGATATGCAAAAAGCAAATCTATGTTTGTTTTAGAGCCCAAAACTGAAGTGTGAATTATGAAAGCTGTAAAGGCACTCAAGCTTGACACAAGAGAGTTTTTTTTATGTCCCAAAATGAAGTTTTATCAGATGTAATAGAATACCTAAGATTCTCACAATGTGCTTAGTAGATTTTACCTATTTTAGCAATTTTTGTTGAGCTTTTCCATGGAAGCAAACCATGAACTCTCCAACAAGCCAACAAGCAAATAAGATATGCAAGGTATATTCAAATTATGCAAACCCTAGGGTTAGATTTGAAAAATAATTTTTAGGAGAAATAATAACCAGCAAATAATCTAAATGACAACTCATATCATGCATTGAATCATATAAAAAATAAGTGCATACCCATCACAATTTTTTTTTTTTTTTGCACTTGACCTAGTCAACAAGATCTATTTTTTTTGATATGATTTTGGCCATAAAAATAAAAATGTAAAACAAAGACCCATACTAAAAAAAAAGAGAGCTTCCCAAAAATGTAAAAATTTTAGAAAAATCTCTTTATTTGTGCCCTAGAGACCCTTTTTACTAAAACATACCATTTTTTGTAAATTGACTATTTGAGCTATTATATTGCATCCAAATTTAAAATACAAAGAATGGACCCCCTATAGAATTTAAAGAGCTCTCTGAAAATGTAAATATTTTCAAAAAATATGATGATTTGCACCCAAAATAAATTATTTATAAAAAATAAAGAAAAAATTATTAAAAATTCAAAACATCTCGAAAAATTTTGAACTTTTTATCAAAGCTTCCTTGATATGCCTCCAACCTAAAAAAAAATTTGAGACCAAAAATCCAAGCCGTTTGGAAGATAAAATTAAATCTTTGAAAATTTAAGGTTTTAGTCTCCAAGTAAATCTACACAAGGGAGTTAGCTCCAAAAAAATAACTAAAACTAGCATGTAAAGGTGGGTTGCCCCACAATCGGTGCTAGAAATGTGTGTGTGAATTTTGTACCTAGTTGTAGACACAACACTTTAGTAAAACATTAGAGGTTAGCAAAAAATCCAAAATCTGTAAGTAATTGAAACTATGCTAACCAGGTGATTTACTACCTTCTAGTAGGTGTGAGTATGATGTTCTCAGATTGGAATGAAGATCGGTGACAATGCAACACCTAAATGAAGGATTTAAAATGATGAAAGCAATGAAATATGAATGCAAATTAATCTTCTTTTTTTTGTATTTTAGATGCAATAGGATGAAAAATTGTATGAATCTAAGCTAGAATGTATGAAATTGATATGTAAAAGTATCTAACAATGATATGCTAAATGATATGAAAAACTATGCAAAACCTATGAAAATTTTGAATGATCTCACAAATTCGCCTGTCACAAGTGCTTGATTCTTCAGATGTCAATTCACTAGAGTAATTGTGCAAATTCGAGAGATGATTTTAGAAGAGTTGGAGCCTTGATTTTATAGAAATCTAGGGCTTTGAGGATGCAAGAGAAAAGCCATAAATCACTCTTGATAAACTCAGGTTGATTTTTGAGTTAACAAGAAATTAAGAATATTTAATTCATAAAATCTTGCAAAAGCGGTTTTTATCTCAAAATAGAGCTTTACTTTTTTTTGTTTTTTTTTTGTTTTTTTCAACTAATCATCAGATGTTGAGTTTCAATTTTAAAATTGATTGTTAATTTTTAGTTGCCTACTTTTTTTGATTGTGCATGATTTAATTATAAATTAATTTAAAAATAAAGTGATTTATTCTCAACTTAACTAATTTTAAATTTAAAATAATTGGTTTATGGGTTAATCAATTATTAAATCAAACTTTATTCCAATTAAATCATTAAATTTGACAACTTTTATTTTAAATCAATTAAATAAATATCCAATTGATTGTTTGTAGGAATTTTGATTTATTATCAAAATAAAAATAATATTAATTAGGAATAAATGCAATTAAATCTAAGTAAATAATTAAGTGGAAGAATTAAATTAATTAAATATTCATCATATTCAATTAATCAACTTTAGGATAAATGTTATTTATTGCCAAATAATTATTAAATTAAAGATAATTATGATAAATAAGAATATTGCTAGGAATATTCCCCGATGCAACATTAAGATAATCAATTAGGATTCAATGATGTTCAGATGTGCCTTAGGTTAGGACTTTGATGTTGATTTCATTTGAATTGAAGATGTAGGAGGTTAATGAACCTATAGCCCATTTTTGGCGTAATACACTTTTGAGAAATTCAAGTTATTTAAGAGTAGAGTTGAAAATGAATCTAGATTGAAGATTAGATGTTTGAGATCTGATAGAGGAGGAGAGTTTAGTTCAAATGAGTTTAATTTTTTTTTGAAGATAATGGCATAAAGAGATAGCTTTCAGCCCCTAAGACACCCAAGAAAAATGGGATAGAACAAAGAAGAAATAGATCAGTCATAGAAGAAACAAGAGAAATAATATTTGAAAATAATGTATCTAAGATCTTCTGGAGAGAAATAGTTAATGCAACAGTGTACACTACGAGTAGAGTACAAATCAAACAAGGCACTGGTAAGAAACCCTATGAACTTTGGTTTGGACATGCACCTACTATGAAATATTTTAGAATATTTGGAAGTAAGTGTTACATTAAAAGAGATGATGATATTGGAAAGTTTGATTCAAGGAGTGATGAAGGAGTGTTGATGCAGGAGCATCCTTGGTGTAAGGGTAATCTTACATCACCCAAAAATATTTCTAGTTTTTTTCAATAAGGGCAATCTTGTGCAAAGTTAATATTTTTAGAAATTTTTTTGTTTGAGCTCAAAATGCTCTATTTTCTTCCTTGGAAGTTCACTTTGGTCATATTAGTCTATCAGTAAATTTTCATTGCCATATCAAGTCTAGTTTTGAAGATATTGAAATTTTTTGGTATTAGCAGCAAGGTACAAAAATATTGAACTCAAATTTGAAGGATTTAGAGGCTCTGAAAGGGGTCAAAACTTTAGCTGACTCAAGTTTGCACAAGTCAAGTGTTGTAGAGAACCTCCTATCATTTCCAAAATAGGGTCATAATAGCCAATCGGGTCAATGAGCGACGACTTACGGTCTCCAGAAGTTGCACTACCTAAAATGGAAGAAAATGAATTTCCTCCAAAATTTCTTTTTGAGTTCTGAAAGTTGTTTGAGCCGACTCTAATATAATACAAATGAAAAAAATAAAAATTCTAAGGTTGGTTGGCCTCAATGGCTAAAATTCTAGAACCTTCCTAGGAAGTGGAAAATTGCCTATATAAGGAAGGCCCATAGTATTTCTATGACATTTTTGGGTAGTTATTGGAGGCTTTGTCTTACAAAATATTGTAAGGAAAATTTCCATGTGGCTTTGCATATTGTAATTCTGAAATTCTTAATTCCACACTTGTGGAGATAATAAGAAGGCCATTTTTTATTCTTGCAAATTATTGGTGTGTCTCTATTTATGTTATATGTTTGTGGCATTAAGGGGAGAATCCTTCATCAAGTGGTATCAAATCAAGAGTTCCTGAGTGTGTAGATAGATCATTGACTATGAGGTATTTTACACCAAGACCATGGTTTAGGGTTTCAATGATAAGTGCAAAAATACCTCCTGGAAGGGAATATGGAATAAGAGTCAGTGGTGTGTCACCTGAGATTAGAGCCCTCTAGAGACAAGTGTGAGACTTGCAAAATAGATTCATAGAGGCATGAATCTTGACCTAAGAGATGAAAGTGAGGATGAAGATGAAGAAGAAAGAAATTTTGAAAAGGAAGGAGAAGGTGAAATTATGAACCAAGAGCAAGAAAGGCTTTTTCAGGCCATTTCTAAGATTGAGAAAAAACCTAAGATTTAGGTTTCTACATTTTTAGGAAATATTCACCCAGAGGAGTTGATCGACTAGATCAATGAATTAGAAGAATATTTCAAGTATGAAGATATAGAGGATCTTGATAGGGTCAAGTTTGCGAAAGCCAAACTGAAGGGTTATATAAAAATCTGGTGGTAGGAGATTCAATTAAAGAGAAATAGAAGAGGAAAGAAGAAAATCACAAGATGGGATTAGATGATAGATAAATTGAAGTGACAATTTATTCCTATTGATTATGATCTTGATCTACTAAAGAAAATGCATGGGTTGAATAAAGAAGGGATATCTATTCAAGAGTATACATAGGATTTATATCAACTCCTTATTAGTAAAGGCCATGAAAAAGGTGATAATGAGAAAGTTTCCCATTACATTAATGGGTTGAGTTTGAGTAGTTAGGTGGAGTTGAATTTGGTCTGAATAAATAGTATTGAAGAGGCATACTAGTTTTCCCTAAGAGTAGAGGAAAAGATGAACAAGAACTTTTAGAGAAGACAAAGAGGAAGGGGTCCTAGTGGAATATCCAGTGGACAGTCTTATGGAGGCTGAAATGAAGATTAGAAAAAGAAGGATGAGGCCAATAGTGGTCAAAATAAAAGGGGAAATAATTTTGATCATTTCTATGATCAGAATAATAGAGATCAGAGAGGAAGAGGAAGAGGACAAGCACCTGGAAGAGGAGGCTTTCGTGGAACACGTTTTCACTATGGAGAAGGTCATAGGACATATAAATGTCCACAACACCAAGGAAGGACAAATAAGAGAACTGAAAGCCAAGTTAGAGTTGCACATGTGGATGAAGATGTCAAATCATCATATTATAAAGATGTTGAAAGAGAAAAATCCCTAATTAACATAAGAGTTCTCGTGAGTGGTGAGAATGAACCTGAACAAAGGAGGAGCTTATTTCACACTAGGTGCAAGTGTGAGGATAAGTGTTAAGATGTGATTATCGATAGTGGAAGAAACAAAAATTTGGTTTCAAAAGAGGTGGTCACAAAGTTAAAGCTCAAGAGGTAGAAACACCCACATCCATATTGGATCACCTGGGTGTAGGATGATCACAAGGTCATAGTCAATCAATAGTGCCTAGTGAAGTTCATGATTGGAGGATACCATGATGAGGTACTATGTGATATCATACATATGGATGCATGTCATATGTTGTTTGGTAGGTTGTGGTAGCTTGACAAGAATTTTGTACATGATGGTTGTACAAATGCCTATTCCCTAACAAAGGATGGAGTGTGACATAAGATTAAGCTATTGAAGGACATTGAAGAAAATTTATGTAGTAATGCAAGAATAATTTTTGTTGATAGAAGAAAATTCTTAGATGGTATGAGGCATGCACCTATGTATTTTTATTTAATTAAAAAAGTTGGTAAAGAGGAAGTAGAAGATGCACCTACATAAGTTGTAGATTTTTTGAATGAGTTTTAGGATATTATATCTACTAATGTTCCTGATGGATTACCACTTATAAGGAAGATCATTCATCAGATGGACTTGATTCCAGGAGCCAATTTTCCAAATAAGGAAACACATAGAATGACACCAACTAAAAGTGAAGAGTCAAATATAAAAGTACACGAGTTGTTGCAGAAGGGGTTGATTCAAGAGAGTTTGATTCAATGTGTTGTACCAGCAGTATTAGCACCAAATAAGAATAGAGAATGGATGATGTGTACATATTCTAGGTCTATCAACAAGAACCCTATCAAGTACCAGTTTACATTACCACAGATGGATGATATTATGGACTATTTGAGTGGAGATTTTTATTTCTCAAAGATAGATCTGAAAAGTGGATATCATCAGATTCAAATTAGAGAAGGAGATGAAAAGAATAATTCTTTCAAGACAAAGGAAGGGTTTTATCAATGGTTAGTCATTCCTTTTAGGCTAACTAATGCATCAAACACTTTCATGTGGCTCATGAATGAGAGAGAATTTATAGGTAAGTTTTTCATTGTTTTCCTAGATAATATTTTGATCTTTAGAAAAATATTGGAGCATATAATGAATATTCATAGGGTGTTTGAGAAGTTAATGAATGATAAATTGTTGATTAATTTGAAGAAGTGCAGTTTTGTGACAAAGTAGTTGGTGTATCTAGGATTTGTAGATTTAGGAGAAGGTCTAAAAATGGACTCAAAGAAAGTGAATTCTATCCTCGAATAGCCTACTCCAAGGAGTTATACTGAGGTAAGATCTTTTCATGGTTTGACTAGCTTTTATAGAAATTTTATCAAGAGTTTTAGCAGTATTTGTAGACCCTTGACTGAAACAATGAGAAGTGATAGGAAAGAGTTTAAGTAAACTACTGGGGTATATAAGAGTTTTAAACTTTTGAAACAAAAAGTTATAGAACAACCTATTTTATCACTTATATATTTTAATAAGGTGTTCCAAGTAGATAGTGATGCTAGTGATACTACAATAGGAGTTGTTTTGAGCCAAGAAGGTAAACTTATTTCTTATTTCAGTGAGAAGTTAAATGGTTCTAAGAGAAAATATTATGTGTATGATTAGGAATTTTATGATATAGTTCAAGCATTAAAAAATTGGAGACACTAGATTCTTCCTAAGGATTTTTTTTTTGTATACTGATCATCAAGCTTTGCAATATTTGAACAGTAAAGGAAAGTTGAGTCAGGGGCATTTTAAATGGGTTGATTTTTTGCAGAGTTACACATTTGTTTTGAAACACAAAAGTGGAAAGTCTAACAGGGTTGCAAATGCACTTAGTAGGAGACAATTTTTTCTGAAAGAGATGCAAATTGAGGTGGTTGGGTTCAAGGAACTCAAGAGTTTGTATTGAGATGATCCTAATTTTGGTGAAGCTTGGAAAGCTTGTACATAACCTATTAGTCTAGATAGAACAACATGGTTGGATTTCATCATCCAGGATGGTATTATATTTAGAGGGAGTCAGTTGTGCATTCCACAAAGTTCTATGAGGGATAATCTCATCAAGGAGAAGCATAGAGGAGGATCGATTAGACATTTTGGTCAAGATAAAACCCTTGCTTTGGTTAGTGAGAATTATTACTAGATATAGTTGTAGCAAGATGTCAAGAAGTTTGTACAGAGTTGTAGAGTATGTCAAATAGAAAAAGGAGAAAAGAAGAACATAGGTTTGTATCAACCATTACCTATACCAAAGAAGCTATGGGAGGATATTGGTATGGAGTTTGTTCTTGGTTCACCATGGACTCAATAGTGGCCCATTATTCAATTTTTGTGTGGTTGACAGGTTTTTGAAGATGGCATATTTGATTCCCTGCAAGAGGACTAATGATGTTGTTCATGTGGAAGGATTGGTTTTCAAAGAAGTGAGACTACATGGTTTTACAAAGAGCATAGTTTCAAATTGAGACACTAAATTTGTTAGATATTTCTGGCACACATTGTGGAAGAAGTTAAAGGAAAATTTAAAGTTTAGCTCATCACATAATCCACAGACTGATGGATAGATAGAGATGGTGAATAGGAGTTTGGGGAATTTTTTGAGATGTTTGTGTAGACACCTAAAATCCCTTTGCTAAATAAAAATATTTTATTTTGCAAAAACCCCTGACGACATCATCATTTATTAGTTAATTAATTAATTAATTAGTTTTTATGCCATTATCCTCTCCTATTTTAATTAAAAACATTTAATTAAAGAATCCCTCCCAAAAGCATTTAAACCAAATTTGAACAATTTCTCCCTCATTTATTAAATCATTATTTAATAAATTGTGTTAGAATCCTTAAAAAAATTAAATATTTGTTTAAACCCTAAAACCCTAGAAACTTTTAGAAAATCATAAACCTTCTTAGAGGGTGATTCCTAACCCTCTTATTCTAAACTCCCATCCATCTTCTGGTCAAACCCCCTCATTAATAAGCCTTACAGACTCATTAATGGCCCCTTACAGCTTCATTAATGGCTCTTACAACCTCTTAATGAAGCCTATGTCTCCTCTTCCACCATTTTTACCTAGGCACACTTCCCTAGTACTTCTCAAACATGTTTCAACAACCCTTAACCCTTATCACTTTGACCATGCCTCTAACCATACCCCAAACTCTACCCCTAACCCTGACTCTAACCCTAAATCCCCTTCCTAACCTAAGACATTTCTCAAATCCTAAAAATACTCTTCATTCCAAGATCGAAACACCTAATCACCTATTTCATATTAAGCATTGTTATCATTCTCATTTACATCTAGACTTAGCTTAAATCCTAATTTTGTTAGATTTAACTCATTTATGTGCTTTCATAACTCACATTAGATTAGCATAATGAATTAACATAAATTATTTCATTTATTTTGATATCATTTTAATCATATCACACTTATATTTGGTTAAAATCAACTTAGAATAAGCATTCTTGCATCACATCTGCATTTTGGCTTCACTTGGTTCCTTGGGGCTAAGGGAAAATCAAGTTCACCATACCTAATTGTGTGCCACTATGGGGTTTCCTTGGTCCCTAACTGATCCTAAGACCTTCCTAATCTTCATTGGGGACATTCTCTTAGTGTTTTTAGAGCACACCCACATCCCTAATCTGAAAGCAAATCAAACGGTGACATGGTGCTCTCGTTTAAGCTCTATCTGAGGTATCATGCAAAAAGATTTATTATATGTATAGTATATGATGATTAGGATAATTTTTTAATATCTATGCATGTTCCAAATAGGTTAGGTTTTCACTTATCACATTTTGGCATGCCTGATGGGATAACACATGCCTTCAAACTACATTTTTAAAGCATTTTTTAACCAAAAAATCATTTTTTGAAGCATCTCAGACATCCTATGCTATAGAGTCATAAAAAATTCCTTCACTAGCATTTATTTTCATATGGTAACCCCCCAAGTGTTTTATGGGAACATATATATTGTCGTCTGAGCCATTTTGCATGTATTTATGGCCTATTTCCCACTTTCTAACTCAATTGATGTATGGGTACTCATGTATTGTCGTATGGGTGCTTATGTAATATTGTAAGAAATTGAAACTTGAATAAATCCCTGGTGTTTATTGTCATATTTGAAGAAGAGGGAATTTGTAAATCCCTAAACTTGGTTTTTATTGACTTTTAAGGTCTGTTTGGGGCTCCTAGTGACCCTAAGCTTCAAACTTGTAAGTTCTAACCTTGTGATCTTGCACATACTTATTAGAGGGAAATGAGATCACCAAAAAATCAAATTCTTAAGGCTCCTTAACCTTATTTCATGTTTAGGAACTAAAAAAATTCATTTATTGGGCTTTAAATGAACTTTTATTCACTCTTGAATGCCTTGAATGGACTAAACTACATATCTTTCCTAAACATTTCCTAATCAATCCTAAACAATCCTAATCATTTGTAATCAATCCTAAAGAAATCAATATCACTTATAACATTTAATTTTTTGATAAAAAGAACTCCATTCATCTAAACTTAAGTGTTTTAGGGTTTTCATGCAATCTAGGAACACTTCAAGATTTGAGGGCTTAAAAAGGACTAAATCTGCACGTCATTCCTAAATAGTTCCTAATAAATCCTAATCCATCCTAAATTTTCCTAAATCAATCTTCATGCATTATTCTTGGCTAAAATAAACTTCATTTGCAAAATCTTGAGTGTTTTCTATATCATCTTAAAATGGAAGCACTTCCATGTTAAGAATGTTTAGCCCTCTGAGTAAGTGGTATGGGGTCATGTCAAGCACCTTGAATCGCATGGATCTGACTTTTTCCCATGTTCTAATTTTCTCTCCACCCATTTCTATCTTTTTCCTGGCACCTGGTCTTGATAATTTGATATCTGGGACCTCAGGGTCAAAGACCTCCTAGGTCAACATCGACCTTGACCTTGACCTAGGGTAGAGTAGACCTCGACCCTTACCTAGGTCAAATTCAACCTTGACCCTAACCCTGGGTCCAATTTTCAAGTTCTGAAGGTTTTAGGATATCAGGCTTTGGAAATTTTTATTTTCCCACTTTTGGGTCAGCTGTTTTAGATTTTAGAATGGAAAAATATTAAATTTCATTTAATCTAGGTCCATTTTTAGGGGTTAATATTAATTGGGATTTAATTCTCCATTGTTAGCCTCCCTAGAAGTTTGTGCCCTAGATCACTATAAAAGGAAGCCTTCCTCTCTCATTTCCTCCATCAATTATTCATGAGCATCAATCAATCACCAAGAAACTTCATCTCACATCCATCAATCACCAAGCAATTCCATCTCATAGTCTCTCAAGAAAGCATTTCATCAAGCAAGATCAAGCAAGCATTCTCAATTAAGAAAAAATTCAAGCCATCATCCATTGAAGCATTCAAGTTCTCCATTGAAGATCAAGGATTCAAGCATTCAATCCTTTGAAGGGATTTGGTTCAAGCATTCAAGATTCATCATTCAAACCCTAGATCTATCCATCATGGAGGTGTGATCTTCCTTCAAGATCCTTTTTTCATCTTCAAGATCTATTCATTCTTCCCTCAAGGTGGATTCCAAGCATACAATCATGGAGGTTTTGATTTACATTTGTTAATGTTATGCTCAAGCTTTCATATCAACTTACTTGTTTACATTTGAAATAAAGTTGCATATCTATTGAATATTATAGCTTCATTGTTAGATCTACTTCTACTACTTGTGTGCTATAAATGTGTCACACTTCTATGGATCATTACATGCAAGGAAACTCAAGAATGAGCCCTCACAAATCGATCCATAGCTCCCTAGGCATGGAGTGCAAGGGCTTTTAAGAATGCTCTCAGCTAGAGCTATTTAGCCAATAACCTTGCTAGTAAACCATGCAATGGGAGATTCAATGAAGACAAGGGAAAGAATGCCAATATCCTCAAGAATCAAGAATGAAATGCAATGCAAGCTAGTTTAAGAATGGAAATGCAAGCTAAACTATGGAAATTAAAGATGCAAGTATTACAAAGCCTCCTAGTTAAACTAGATGAATTAATCTAAAGCATAAAGGAAATCTAAGCTAAGAATGCCATGAAAATGAAGCTACTATGCAAGAAATGAAATCTAACTATGAAGCAAGAAAGCCATAATGATGCAAGAATGAAGACAAGAAGATAGAGTGTTGATGAAGATCCAAGATGAATACCAACAATGCTCCAAATCTTCAAACCCTAGATGCAAGAATATCTCCAAAAGCTCCAAGATGACCTAGAAAACATGTAGCATAACAATAGCCTAAAAATTGTGTGTGCAAATGAGGAAGAGAGCTCTTCTTTTATAGGAAATGAGAAGGAATGGACCATGGAGATTGAGAGGCAAAAGATTTAATCAACGGTGGAGCTTAAAAGAGGAGCAATCCATGTGCACAAGTATCCTCCAATAGGAAAATAAGAGTTGACTTTTGTGTCCATATGAGACAAAAAGTACTTTTCTCTTTTTATAAAATAAGAATAATGCTTTATTTGTGCAACTTAGGATAAGAGGAAAAGTGAGGGCTTTTATTTATTTAAAAGGGGAGGAAATATTCCTTTTAAATAAATAAAGACTTAGGATAAGATGGTTAGCCCATAGAAAATAATCGAATAAATGATTTGATCAAGAATAAGCAATTTATGATTTAGCAAAAGGGGCTAATAGTCTAGGTGACCATTTTTCGGTGTATACATTTGCCCCTCTTTGACTAATGTGTGATCGATCTGGGAACACATGTAGTCAAAGAATAGATCAGCCAAGAAGGCAAGCAGACAACCAAGAAAGCAAGCAATAGCGATTTTGACAGATGTGAGATCGATTTGGGATCACATGCAGTGAAAGAATAAAATAGCCAAGAAGGCAAGCAAGTAGCCAAGAAGGCAAGAAGATAGTGATCTGACTCCAAAGAATGAAGTACAGAGAGATAGCAAATCCTGCATGGTCAGCCTGGTAGCGACAGTACTGAACACTTAGGAAAGAGATAGCTAATAAGATATGATGTGTCTGCCCCCTCGGGATCGAAAGTGAAATCCAAGTAGAGGGAATGCAGAAGCAAGAGAGACATGATCAAATCACTAGAAATCATAATCGAAGAAAGAGAATAGAACAACCATCAAGCAGTGAAGATATGCTCCACACATGGGACCCGGGGCACGAACCAAGTGGTCCCTCAACCCGGAAACACCACGGAGGGGGATTTGAACTTGGGATTTGAAAGTGAATGAAAGACTAGAAGTTTGAAAGAGATGGAGATGAAGAGGTGAAGAATGCCCCAGCAAAGATCGAAGGATCAGGCCTCAAAAGGTTAGTCAACTGTGTGAAAGAGGGGGAAAAGGTGATTTGGAAGATCAAGGTGAACTTGGATTTTGGTTTTGATCCCGAAATGAAAGGAAAATGATGGGATATGAAAGACAAGAAGTGAAAGACATGATTAGGAAGAAGTGAAAGGTGAGTGCAGCTGGTGAACAAGTCCATGAAAAATGAAAGGAGAGCTCTCTCCATATGCAAGATGCAAAACTAAACTAACATGAACCTAAGAAATGCAAGCTACATGAAAAGTGGTTTACTTGCAAGGTTACAAAGCCAATAGACATCTAATATTCATCATCGAGCGTTATTGGTAGCGTCGCAAGATCATACAATACACACTAGCATAACTATGTGGATCTGAATATGATCTATATCAGATAGAAATGTGGAAATCTCACCTAGGCATCAAAGACATGTAGGTCAAGATGACTAGTGCAGTGAGATTACCTAAGTTTGATATAGCAAGATTATGCTCGCATCGAGACACAAGAAAGTCAAGATGACTATAAGAATGCACTTGCAAAACAGTCAAGGATAATACCTGGTAGGTCCATAGTGTCAAGTAAGACTAGCATAAATGCTCATGACAGTGAGGACCAACAAGATATGCCCACAAGCAGATAAAGAAATAAAACATGTTCTCATACCCTCAGTCTTCTAGCTATGCATCATCGAAAACAATCATAGGGGGAGAACAGTCAGCAAAGAAATCATCATAGACAGCACACAAAGAAATAAAGCCAAGAAAATCTCAGTGATTCAAGTGCGTGTGTGTAGGTCATAGAGTCAAACTTTGAGTATTGCATCTACAAATGAGAAATATCACATCATACTAGACTGCAGGTAGGACATCTGATAAGTGTTGAGAAACACTCGACGCAAGGGGAAGTGTTGAAAAACATAGTTGGGGTGGTGTTGAAAAACACCATTGGAACCAAGTTGCCCAAGAAACCCAGACGCACAAAGAGACCCAAGATAAGCTTAAAGCAACATATGCCCCCTAGACTAAGACAAGAATCAATTCTAGGCTAGGAGAGGCAAAGCGAGAAGTGGAGCGAAAGAGTGCCACGCAAGACTGATAGACATAGGTGCAGAGGGTCTCAAGCAGCGCCTGTTTCCAGGTTTTCACCACTTGATAGATTTTTTCAGGACTTTTTTTATAATTTTTTTGTATTTTTGCTACCAAGGCGCCTGTTTCCAGGTTTTCACCAAGGCACTTTTTCAATTTTTTTTCAATTTTTTGAATTTTTTGATTTTTTTGTATTTTTTCAGGACTTTATATGCTTTTTAGGATTTTTTTAGCATCATATATGATTTTTTTTGAAATTTTTTCAGGATCATAAAATATGTACAAAGAATGCCCCAGATAGAAACGGGCATCAAGAATCTGCTTCCTCTGATGTAGAGAACTGATAGGCCCCAGGCCCAAATGCTGCAACTGTGATGATAGGAGGTCTCAACCAGTTTGACCAATAATAACCAGCCCTAAGCAATGTCTGAGCTAGCGGAGGATCATTAGAATGTGATCCACATATGCCATCGTGGATTTCAGCTAGCACTTTTTCTGACTCCTCTATTTCTAGACACCTAAGGAGAGTTCCATCTAGACCCTTCCTATACAAGCCACCAGAGACAAAGGCAAAGTGTAAGGGATGGCAGAAAGAATGGCATGGAGGAGTATGAGGTGGAAGACATGGAAAGATGGTAGGATTGTAAGATTTGTGAGCAGGATAGCGTAATTCATCCACCAGGAACTTGAAGCAAAATTTATGCTTTTTCATTTGTAAGATGGATGTCGAAGCAACCAAGGCATTAGAAACTTTGTTCTCAGCTCTAGGAATGGGCTGAAGTATAACAGATATGAGATCATGCTTGAAGTAGTGCACCATTTTTCTGTAGAGAATCAACTTCTCATCTTTTATTTGAGAATCATTATTTTTTAGCAGATTTTCATTTTTACTTTTCTTAGGTTCGGATACCGCCACAATGTGGTTTTCACCATCCGACCATTGCTCTTTTCTTTTGACTTGATGACTGTGATGTTTGATTGCTGATTCAATCTTTTTTGTTGCTAGTTCGCTGGTGGAAGAAGTAACAGGTGTTGATGCAGGATGAAATGAAGTGACTGGTTCAATAGCATTTATGCGAGGGGTGTCATCTCTGGTAACAAGAGAGGTTGAGCCTATAGGGTAAGCTCCAAAAGTAGCTAGATCTAGACTCATCATAGAAGAACCAACGTGGTCCACTAAGGCAATACGAGGAACAAACTCATCAGACCCCACACAAGACCCATCAACCACGTCAGGTGGGTTACGAGAGGTATGAACCACATCAACATCCATATCTGTCATGGGAGGATCTTCTGGAAGAAGCTTAAGATGCCAAGAAGTAGAGATACTCATGTCATTATGTGAGAGATCACCTCTTTGTAGCAGTCGTGCAATGTTGTGATGTTGTCTATCATAGTGCAATGATTCTTTAGGCACATAGGTTCTAGACATAGAAGACTCAGCAATATCATCAGTAGGCATACATGCTTCTCCCCAAAGAAGTGAAGTAGAAGGAAGATCATCTCCCATTTGAGCCATAGTGTGTAGCGGTGACTCATCTGTATCTGTGTCTGAATTACTAAGCATGGGAGTATTTCTAGAATCCTCTCTATAGATCCACTCTTGAATAGCTTGTTCTTCTCTTTCTGCTTCTAAAGGAACGGATGAAGGAACAAAAGTATCAAAGATCACCATAGCAGAAGTGGAAGGCTGCATCTGATCAGAAGGTCTCCCATATGACCTAAGAGAAATAGGTATAGAAGCAAAAGAACCCAGTTTATATTCACCCATACCAAGGCTCATCATCTTAAGTGATTTCTCAGCAGCAGCTAGAGATGTACTAGGATCAACAAAAGGTTCATTATGAGGAACAAATTTTTCAGTAGCAGCAAGAGCATTGATAGCAATAGTATGGTTTCCAGGAATCACAACCTCAGTGCCATTGTATGGAAATTTGACGCACTGATGATAAGTGGAAGGAATAGCCTGCATGTCATGGATCCAAGGATGACCCAAAAGAATGTTATATACAAGTGGGATGTCCAATACTTGGAAGCTAATATCTTTTGTGATAGGACCCACTCGGATAGGTAGTGCGACAAGACCTTTGGAAGATCTTTCCTCTTCATCGTAAGCTTTTATAGTAATCTTCTTCTTGGAATCCACAGCAAATTCTGACAAACCCAACTGTTGTATGACATTGAAAGAAACAATATTTAACCCTGCACCATTGTCTATCAGGACTCGGCGGACTCGGGTGTTGTAGACTAGAACTTCAATGTGTAAGGCTAAATTATGAGGGTGAGCAATAGATATGTCATCTTCTGCAGAAAAGGAGAGAGATAGCGGAGATGAAATGTGGTTGACCATAGCCTGAAATTGATCTGGATCAATGTCATTGGGAACACATGTTGTACGTAGAGCTTTATCAAGAATCTCTCTATGCGAAGGGGATAACCGAAGCAACTCAAGGATAGATATCTGTGCTGGTGTCTTTTGTAAATGTTGGACAAGATCATAGCCAGGGGTGGCTGAAGGAGCCACTTGTTTGGAAGGCAAAGCTTGCTTGGGATCTTGCACAGTTTTAAGGACAATCTTGGCTTGCCCCCTAGTAACAGCATTCAGTGTCTCACTTCGGGAAGATGAACTACCACATGTTTGCAAGACTAACTTTGGCTTACCATGATTGGTGTTATTATCATCTTGAGACCTCATCATTAGAACACTCTCAATGGGCTCTACCATGTTAATCACAAGCGTATTAGAAGGATACGTGTAATTGATCTTTGCATCATGATTCTTTTTATGTGTTTGAGAGGTTTCCCCCTTATCATGCTTAGGTAGAGGATCTTTGAAAGCTGTGTGATCAGAATTTTTAGTTAAGCCATCAGTGGAAATTGTGCCATTCTCAATAAGATCTTGAATATCATCCTTAAGCCTAAAACAATTGTCTGTTGGATGTCCCTTGTTTCTGTGATAATGGCAGTAATGATCCTCTCTCCACCAATCAGGCTTATTTATCGGATCCTAGTTACTAGGTTTATCAGGAAGCATAAGATATCCATTGTCAACCAAAGTCTTAAGGATCACATCGTAAGGTTCTGCCAACTTGGTATAGACTCGCTTTCGAAATGACTTCTTAGGCTTATCTGCATATTGAGGTTTAGGAGCACTGTGAGCGTTGGCAGCTTCTTGTTGTTTTGCTGCATAGATAGCATTGGAAAGATTGAAAGCAGGCTCTTTAACTTTAGGAGCATCAACAACCCCATCATTAACAACATACTTGTTCTTATTCCAAGGTTTGTTCTTGTCTTTACCATTGCCTTTAGCATCTTTATTAATAACAATATCCCCTTTTCTGATAGCTACATCCTCAATCCGATATGCACTTTCAACCATTTCATGGAAGGAGGAGAATAGCTGCTTCCTTAGATCATAAAATAGCTCAGGCACAAGTGTGTTGACGAAAATGTCAATCTTTTCTCTTTCAGGTAGCTGACAAGGATATCGAGAATATAATGACCTCCAACATTGTAAGTAAGTTGCAAACGGCTCACCTTGATGTTGTCTTAGATTACTGAGATCTATCACTGTGATAGGTTGTTGGATGTTGTAAGAGTAGTGTTGGGTAAATCGCTGAGCTAACTCATCAAAAGTCTTAAGCGGTGGTGTCAATTTCGCAAACCATTCCAAAGCTTGGCATCTTAAGCTTCGAGGGAATAAGCATAGGAGATATGTGTCTTCATGAAGAAAGTCCATGCTAAGAGCATAAAAGTGACGCACATGGTCATGAGGGTCACCATTTCCATCATACTTGTCATATTTAGGAACCTCAATATCCTTAGGAAACGGGACCATGTATAGATCTTTATCAAAAGGAAGAGCACAAATTGATTCTATAAAAGAGACCTTTGGAGGCTCTCTTTCTAATGCCATTTGGGTAAGGCGTTGATTTGTCCGACGTAATTCTTCTTGAAGAACTTCCAATTCAGTTGGTACTCTTTGTTGGACAATTTGTCTGACATCATACCCGGGAGGAAGCTTGTATCCTCTAGAAGTCATATATTGAAAATATTGATCGCCATTACGCTCTAAAAGCTTATGCATCATTCGTTGGAAATCCACATCTTGTTCACATCTCATAAGATCCTCACTAGAAATCTCATCATTAGCCTCTGCCTCATGTTGAGAGGGAGGAGGTCTAGGTGGTGAAGAAGGCATAGCAAAAGTTGGCCTTGGAGGAGATCTTGGTGGCGTGTTGTTGCCATTGTTGCCATTGTTAAAAAGAGGTCTATGCTCATGATTACTAGTCTCAGGTTGCTCATGAAATGTCCCTCTATAAGCCATGCGCCTAGTAGCATCCATCCTTTGTTGATTGTGTTCTTTGTCTAAGCACGCTTGATTATCCTTACGCTCAAAGTGTTCTTGCAAGAGTTGAAACTTTTCTTGTTCAGTCAAAGTGAGTGAGACATTGTCTGCATTTTTGGGGGTCTTGAATGCGGAAAAGAGGAAACCTCCTTTATACCACGGTGTAGCCTTAGAATTCTCAGATTGGTGAGAACTAGAACTGTTGTTGCTAATGGGTGCTTTTGAACGTCTAGTTGGAGAAGGTAACTGTGTATAATTGAACGGAGGATGACTCTCCTGCTCAAATTGAGACCGAGTTGTAACCGGCATGAAAAGAGATGTTGGTTGACTAATAGAATGAGACAAAGTTTCTTAGATTTGAGATAAGAAAAGCTAATAAAGATCACTTGTCAAAGTAGAACAATAAAGAGATGGCTCGTCAAAAGTGCTAGAGCACTTACAGCAATCAATTGACTAAAGCCGAGCAGCGAGCAAGAAGCTCAATAAGCAAGTAGCTAGAGAGGTAACCGTGATGCGACAAGTGATCAAGAGTAGCATTTGTTAAGCTCAAATCCAATAGTTTTAGCTCATTTGTTTCAGTCTAAAACAAATCTAAGCATGTAGGTAACAAACCAATTTCAGGTAAGAATAGAAAAAGACACTCTACGATAGGTTAAAGTGCAAGTTTAGCAACTCTGAATTGTAGCAATGACAGGACAGTAGAAATGACTCAGGATTCTTGGTTGAAGGTATGCAAGGATACTTCAATATCATATGACTCTTGACCAGTGAATGTGAAAAACTCAGTTTTGAAGCGCTTGGACCAAATTTGTAGATTGAACAGTGCAATTTCTCAGTTTGACAAGCAGTAGCAATAGATAAAAGACAGGTTTGCAAACAGTATGGGATCAAACATGTCATAGAACACTTGAAACAAGGGCAAAAGCAACCTTGCCAAGACAAACACTTGTGATATCAAAATAGAGAACCTTATGAACGCTACCGTTTGTTTGAATGTTGAGAACGTTTACACTGGCATAGCACAATCGAAGACAATTCAAGCAATTACTACCTAGAAGGATAAGGCTCATTACTTAGCAACGTGGCCCACAACTTGATGCTCCCTTGCCTCACACCAAGTGGTTGCCCACAAGAGATATTGGCATTGTCATGGAGGTGTTAAAAACACAACCAAAGGAGCACATATGGTGAGTATCTTGGGGTGATCCGGGTAAGTCCACTTGGATCAATCCTTGCACCATGAAGCTAAGCGGCTAAAATAGGGTGGCCTCTATCTAATGGTTCATAGTAAGGATTTCCGTTCATAGCACCCCTCTTGCTCCTCATAAAGGACTAGGACCTCGCGGCCTCAAGAGTACCTTAAGCATTCTTGCTTAATGCTTTCCTCATGGTCACAATCCCACAAGTTACTCACATCAAGCGAAGATAAGTACTATGTCTACCAAGGTTTTGTGTCCTCGATAGCCTTGAGATTATAGTGAGTTGGAATCACTCGCCACCAAGGAAAATGATGACAAGGTTGTCCCCACTTGGGTCGTTCCTCTTGATTTCTCAAGAGCAGGCCCGCTAAAGGATCCTAAGCTAAACAAAGAATGGATGATTTTTGAGGTTCAAGGTTTTTGATTCACCACAAGGGTGAAGAGCATACTCCCCTATCTCAAAAACTTCTCCCAAACACACCAAGCAAGATCCAATTACCCCTTTGCTTCCAAAACCTCAAGATGGGTCAAGATTTTCTGATTCACCTAAAGGTGAAGAGCATACTTCTCCTACCACCCCAAGATTCCTTTCACAAAGTATTAAGTGCCTAATGAAACAACTAGTATATGCCGCACTTAATAAAGAAAGAAATTAAACAAGCACTTGATTTGGTTTTTATGCTTAGGGCAGCCCTGCAAAAACCATTAGTAGCCCTCTTTGACATGCGTTCTTTTGGAAAAATATCTCAAGCAAGTGCACCTACAACCACAACTTGTTAGACCCACAATGGTTAGCACATGAAAAATCTGATAATCTGCAAAAATAATTGATCAAATGATAAAATCTGAAAATGAAACCATCATGGTTGGATTGGGCTTGGAAAGACCTTTCCAACGATATATCACACTTAAACTTTTGATACCATTTGCAAAATTTCAAAAAAAAATGGGCACCCATTTTCCAGAGTGGCACGGATTTGAAAACGCTGGAAATTTCAAAAAATTTCAAAAAGATAGCTAAGAACCTGAAACTTGCAAGATAGATAAAATAGCCTAAAAATAGCTCACTACCACATTCAGACACAGTATCGTGCGATACTTCACCCGACACTAGGCGATACTTCTCAGTCCGCACGATATTTCGCCCGGCACTAGGCGATACTTCGCCCGAGACCAAGCGATATACCTCAATACTGCCGTGCGATTCTTCTCTGGCGCGAAGTATTGCACGCGCATAGTAAGGTATATCGCGCGATATACCTGAGAAGTATCGCGCGATATTCTGAGACAAAAAACCAGAGAATAAAAATTACGCTAAAAACTTGCCGAAAAATTGACGGAAAATGACGAAAATGCAAAAAAAGAAGGACAAAGTCTATCTACTCTGCCCCACGGTGGGCGCCAAAAATGTGTGCTATAAATGTGTCACACTTCTATGGATCATTACATGCAAGGAAACTCAAGAATGATCCCTCACAAATCGATCCATAGCTCCCTAGGCATGGAGTGCAAGGGCTTTTAAGAATGCTCTCAGCTAGAGCTATTTAGCCAATAACCTTGCTAGTAAACCATGCAATGGGAGATTCAATGAAGACAAGGGCAAGAATGCCAATATCCTCAAGAATCAAGAATGAAATGCAATGCAAGCTAGTTTAAGAATGGAAATGCAAGCTAAACTATGGAAATTAAAGATGCAAGTATTACAAAGCCTCCTAGTTAAACTAGATGAATTAATCTAAAGCATAAAGGAAATCTAAGCTAAGAATGCCATGAAAATGAAGCTACTATGCAAGAAATGAAATCTAACTATGAAGCAAGAAAGCCATGATGATGCAAGAATGAAGACAAGAAGATAGAGTGTTGATGAAGATCCAAGATGAATACCAACAATGCTCCAAATCTTCAAACCCTAGATGCAAGAATATCTCCAAAAGCTCCAAGATGACCTAGAAAACCTGTAGCATAACAATAGCCTAAAAATTGTGTGTGCAAATGAGGAAGAGAGCTCTTCTTTTATAGGAAATGAGAAGGAATGGACCATGGAGATTAAGAGGCAAAAGATTTAATCAACGGTGGAGCTTAAAAGAGGAGCAATCCATATGCACAAGTATCCTCCAATAGGAAAATAAGAGTTGACTTTTGTGTCCATATGAGACAAAAAGTACTTTTCTCTTTTTATAAAATAAGAATAATGCTTTATTTGTGCAACTTAGGATAAGAGGAAAAGTGAGGGATTTTATTTATTTAAAAGGGGAGGAAATATTCCTTTTAAATAAATAAAGACTTAGGATAAGATGGTTAGCCCATAGAAAATAATCGAATAAATGATTTGATCAAGAATAAGCAATTTATGATTTAGCAAAAGGGGCTAATAGTCTAGGTGACCATTTTTCGGTGTATACACTACTTGCTAGCATTCTCTATTTCAATTCCATTATTAAGGTTGATTTCAAAGCAGGTTTTGACTAAGGTAAACCCCTCATCCAAACAACAAAACTATTTTTCTTGTAGGTACAAGTACAAGACAATGAATTGCAGTGCATATTTGGATACCCTTTTTCAGTGAACTTCTAGGATTCTCAAATAAAATTTCCATCAGAGATTTTTTAGGTCAAGGTCAACCTTTAGTGAGGGGTAAGATTGTTCCCTAGGATAAGATTGTGTGCTACTATCTGGGTCAAAGTTGACCTAACCTCAGAAAGACAAAAGTTTTTTGGGTTTTCTCTGTCTCGGCATTTCCAGTCCAAAGTAGGTTGCAGAATCTCTTGAAATTGAACATAGACATTAGAAAATAGTGATTTCTTTATCATCCTTCTTTCAAGATAAGTATTTCTATTTTATTTAGTTTGTATGTACACAACATTTTTTATCATAGATATTTCACACCCTATCTATCTATTTTCATCATACATATTCTATCACACACCTATTTAAAATTACCTACTATTCAAAATTACCTCTTATTCATATTTAATTCTATTCATTTTGGTGAACCCAACAAACTTACCCCCTATCTTTTGTGGATTTAGATGCCCTATTGTGTTATATTTCCCTTTTTATTATTTTAGACAATTCCTTGTTTTTGGTGTTAGGTCTTTTCTTTTCTTGCATCAAGATTAGATTTCTTTTATGCTCTTGCACTTTAAATTAAAAAATACAAAAAATCTATATATTCAACAAAATCCAAAAATATTTCTTGCATTTCATTTACTATGAAGATTGTTGAGATTCTTTGGTGTGTGATTATGTTCTTTATTACCCTTCTTTTAGAATCTCTTCACCATACCTATGATGTTTATGAGAGTATCATTCACTTCATTATGTTGATAATCCTTCATTTTGCACTCGACTATGCTTTTGTGAAATTGATTGATACTAGTCTTCCTACTTTCAAAACTTTCATTATAGATTTATGTGGTAGCCTTATTACTCTTTTAGATTATGTGAAGAATTTGGTATATGATACACCATCTCCTCATCTTCCTAATCCTAATCATATCATTCCTAATTTGATTCCTAACCTTCATATTCCTAATCTGATGCCTAATTCTCCATCTGTCAATCCTAGACCTTCCCATACATATGATGGGATTCAAGCCATAGTTCAGGATGCACATGTGCAAGAATTATTTGATTTACCTTCTCCTTTGATTCATGATGATATTAAAGGAAAGGGTAAAGAAACTTCTTCAAAGCCTATTATCCCACCTTATACAACCATTACTCATGAGCATGATAAACAATCAACTCATGTAGAAGCTTTACATGATATATACACTATATGATTCAACATGATGACTAAACATAGTTATAGAGTTTTAGGGCTTGGAGTTAATGAGCATGGTATCAAGTATCCAATTCATATACCCCCTAAATAGGATATGCATAGTTTTGTTTGTTCACAATCTCAAATCAAGGTGGTTGATGTTGATCGTCAGCCTCCTCTTCTTCCTACACCTACCTTAGATAACCTTGATATTCATCAAGATGTAGCTAAGAAGGTATATCTTCAGTTAATGAATTTCAAGAAAGAAATCTTTAAACCTATGACAAAAGATTCTTTATCCAAGTAAAAATGTCCTTTTCATTATAGTAATACACATTTACTTGCTGATTGTAAGCATTTCAATTTATATGTTAGAGAAAGAGCTGCTTTAGGAATTATATCTCACTCTCATGCAATTTTACAATTACTTCATAATTTTGATATAGGGGATACCCCTCATTCTGATATAATATATATTTCTTCTCCTCTTGTCTTTGGACCTAGGGGCAATAGGTGTATTTCCATCCAGTCTCCTAGGATCCATTAGGCTTTTAGTATATATTGTGTCTTGAGCTTAATCAGTATTCTTTCTATCCTATCTCTGTATTATGTTTATAATCATCCATATATTCTATATTCAAGATATCCTTTCTTAAACATTTTTTTTGCAAAGGTATCCCTTGCTCTCATTCCTGGGGGGCAAGTTTCTTCTTTCTATCTCTTTGTATAGGGATCTTCTTTCCTTATCTTAGTGGTATTTGTTTATTTGGCAACATTATTTCATTATACTAACCGATGCTTTGACTATGGATATCCTTCTTATATAAGAGGTTGTTGTCTTGGGTCATCACCTCTTCTCTATTTTGAAAATTATGTTCATTATAAACTCTTGCCCTTGCTCTGGTGATTAGAGTTGTTTCCCTCATTTCAAATATTTCTCTTCCTCTTGATTGCAAGGGGCTTGATGATGGAATCTTTGTTCCCACTTGATTTATCTTTGAAAGATGATATTTTATCTAAAATCACTCCTCTATGGAGGGGTTCTTGTTGATAAGATCTCTTTCTTTGAGGATCCCTTTCCATAAGTGACATATCCTTTTCATAATTATCTATACTCTTGGATGTAGGGGTCAATACCCTTAGCTAGGAATGTAGTATACATAGTTGTAAATAGGATATCTCCTTACATTGTGAAGTAGGTATCCTCTTCCTCTTACTTATCATGTCTAGTAGACAAACATGATAAGGAGGGGGGCATATATAGGGTCTCCCTTGTACTATAGTTTTTTATTTATATGCTAAATCCTCTAAAGGTAACGCACATAAGTTGCTAAATCTTGAAGAGACACACATTTTTCAAATTTCAATATCCTAAATCCTCTGAAGGTAATGCACATAAGTTGCTAAATCCTAAAGAGACATGCATTTTTCAAATTTCAATATGCTAAATCCTCTAAAGGTAATGCACATAAGTTGCTAAATCTTGAAGAGACACACATTTTTCAAATTTTCAATATGCTAAATCTTCCAAAGGTAACGCACATAAGTTACTAAATCCTGAGGAGACATGCATTTCATATTCATAATGATACAAGAAGGTGGATCTATGGATATTCCAAAATCTATTAAAAGACAAATTAAAATTACAAAGCATAGTTTATGAGTGAACTATCAGGTTTGGCCACCTATTTGGCTCTCCCTCCTTGGTGATTCATAGTAAGGTGGGCATCTTATTCAGCAAGGTAATCACTTTCTCTTTTCTCTCTTTTTCTTTTTCATGCTATTAGGACCATATCATGAAGCTATGTTATTTATAGTGTTTCCCTTGCCTTTCTTGTGTAATAATTTATGCTTTTACGATAGCTTTCCAAATATGATATTAGTATAGGAAATATTTCTTAGCAAGGTTTCCTGTACTAGTTGATTTGGGTTTGTTTTAGTACTAACCCCTCTTTTTATGTTTTTGCACCCTCGTGCATGTGTGTTGAGTTAGAATCTTTTATCCTAGGGGCTTGTGTCCTTAGAATAAGTGTTATTTTATCTTGTTGTGAATCCACTTGGCTCTATTATTTCTTCTCCTTTACCAAGACTTTGCATCGAGTCCATACTCTTGCTAAAGTGGGGGCTTAATTTATCATCTTAAAATGGAAGCACTTCCATGTTAAGAATGTTTATCCCTCCAACTAAGTATTCTGGGGTCATGTCAAGCACCTTGAATAGGTCTTTACATGGATCTATCTTTTCCCCCTATTCTGCTTCTCTCTCCACCCATTTCCAGCTCTTTCCTAGCACCCGGTCCTGAGAATTTGAGATTTGGGCCCTCAGGGTCAATGTCAACCTCCTAGGTCAAGGTCGACCTTGACCTAGACCTAGGGTAGAGTTGACCTTGACCCTGACCCTAGGTCAAATTTTCAAGTTCCAAAGGTTTTAGGATATCAGGCTTCAGAAAGTTTTATTTTCCTGCTTTCGGGTCGGCTCTTTCAGATTTTAGAATGGTAAATTGTTAAATTGCATTTAATATAGGTCCATTTCTAGGGGTTAAGGTTAATTTGGATTTAATTCTCCAATGTTGGCCTCTCTAAAATTTTATGCCCTAGATCACTATAAAAGGAAGCATTCCTCTCTCATTTTCTCCATCAATTATTCATGAGTGTCAATCAATCACCAAGAAATTCCATCCCATAGTCTCTCAAGAAAGCATTTCATCAAGAAAGATCAAGAAAGATCAAGCAAGCATTCTCAATCAAGGAAACATTCAAGTCATGATCCATTCAAGCATTCAAGTTCTCCATTGAAGATCAAGGATTCAAGCATTCAAGCCTTTGAAGGGATTTGGTTCAAGCATTCAAGATTCATCATTCAAACCCTAGATCTATCCATCATGGTGGTATGATCTTCCTTCAAGATCCTTTGTTCATCTTCAAGATCTATTCATGCTTCCCTCAAGGTGGATTCCAAGCATATAATAATGGAGGTTTTGATTTACATTTTTTAATGTTATGCTCAAGCTTTCATATCAACATACTTGTTTACATTTAAAATACAATTGCATATCTATTGAATATCATAGCTTCATTGTTAGATCTACTTCTACTACTTGCTAGCATTCTCTAATTCAATTCCATTATTAAGGTTGATTCCAAACTGGGGTTTGACTAAGGCAAACCCCTCATCGAAACAACAAAACCATTTTTCTTGTAGGTACATGTATAGGACAATGAATTGTAGTACAGATTTGGATACCCTTTCTGATGAACTTCTGGGATCCTCGAATAGAATTTCCATTAGAGATATTTTAGGTCAGGGTCAACCTTTAGTGAGGGGTAAGATTATGCTCTTCTATCTGGGTCAAAGTCGACCTAACCTCAGAAAGAAAAAAAGTTTTATGGGTTTTCTCTATCATGACATTTCCAGTCTAAACCAGGTGGTAGAATCTCCTGAAACCAAACATAGACATCAGAAAATAGTGATTTCTACATCAGCCTTCTTTCGAGATAAGTATTTCTATTTTATTTAGTTTGCATGTCCACAACATTTTCCATCATAGATATTTCACACCCTATCTATCTATTTTCATCATACATATTCCATCACACACCTATTCAAAATTACCTCCTACTCATATTTAATTCTATTCATTTTCAAAGTTTTATGCATTCCTAAGGCAATCTAGGAGCACCTCATTTTTTGGCTCTAAAAGTAAATCCTAAAACACAAAATATTGAATGACCCTAAAAGAATGAATCAAAGTCAAATATCAAGAGTTGTTATATTAGATTCCTCAAGAAAAACACAATCTTGAATGCCCAAAGTGAAAAAAAAGAAACTTCATTTCATTTCAAAGTTCAATTTGGGATCTCAAAAGGAAAAACTTAATCTTGAATGCAAAAAGGTTAAAAAACTTGCAACATAGTTTTCAAAGATATGTTTTTCTTTCAAAGAATGAACAAATCAAAATCCTAAACATATGTGTTTGCAAGTATAGGTTTGAAAAACACTTAAATCAATTTGGAAAAGAAATCTTCATGATGTGCTTCTAGGATTTTCTTTCAATTTTACAAATCCAATTTAGACTAAATGACATAAAACAAACTGAACTAGGACAAGTTCATTTGTTCTACTTCTAGAGAGGCCCGTCCAAACAGAAGAGTGCTTGCTCTTTGGAGAATGACCTCATACTAGTACTTCCCTGATTGGTATAGAAACAAAGCATTGAGAAAACTCTCACTTCATCCTCTCAAGCTTGGGCAATGCATGTTGATTGTAGCATGAGGTAGGTGAATATCCCTACTATTTTGACATAGTCAACTAGGCTCTTAAGTGTCTCACGCATGTACAAACTGATTGGGAGAACACCAAGGATCAGATTAGACACTTGTTAAATTAGAGGCTTCCTAATCTACTTCTGAAGGTATCAAAATATTTGTGAAAGGATTGATACAAGAGGTTTCCTAGATCATTTGAAGATTACTCACCATCTATATCCCTTTTGGGATATCAAGCTGTGGGCAAAGATTTTGATACTAGCCTATCTTTTAGGTAGTTCATGCTTGATGTGTGTGTACTAGGATAAGTACCTTCATAGGGTTAGTTTGTCAAATAAATGAATAATATAAGCTAAATACAACAATTAGTGAGCTAATTATGCAAATAAAGACAATGAGAACTCTATGGCTCTCTATTTAGATATACTAATGTAAATATCTCACCAAGCCTCCATTAGTGATAGCTCTAAAATGAGAATGATATGATAAGAAACTAAGTAAATTAATTCCAAATTGAAATTATGCTTAATTAACTCTAAATTTTCCTTTCTAGCTCAAAAATGATGGAATATGGATGAAGTGACTGAGAGGGGGGGGGGTGAATCAGTCAACCATAAAACACTTCATAATTATTTCTTTCCAGATCCCTTAGGATATCTTTAAAAAAATGTTATCTATTTTAGCACTCAGTAAATAGATTGCAGTAACTTTGAAGATGCAGAAAGTATTAGCAAAATTATCTTTTAGATATTCATCAACACTAGTGTATGATTAAGATAGCAATTAAGAACACAAGAGACACAAGATTTAACGTGGAAACCCAATATGGGAAAAACCACCAATGTATCTAGATACTGATTTTCACTTTTCTGAAGTGATGCTCGGTTAGAAGCCAACCCGGTAAAAGGTTACAAAACACATTGTTAGGTGTGACCTTGTTAGATGATTTAATCACCCTGCTAGGAGTGGCCTGGTAAGAGGTCTTGAAAACAATTCAATGGAATTGTCACCTTGTTAGAGGATTTACAATATGGTTGTTAAACCAACTCAGTTAAGAGATTTAGAATTCACTGTTACAATGATAAGAAGGTAACAATGAAAATGACCTATATAATAATACAACTGCCTTGCTGATTATAGATCTCTGTTCTGCATAAGTGTGATCCTTCCTGATTGAATAAATCTCTGCTACACCTTAAGGATATCTGAACATCCTTCACAAATTCACACACACCTTTCCTGTCTTTCTTCTGTAAATCTTCTGCTGTATTTCTTATTTATTTTTCACATTTGACCTTTTATTTATATGATTTTAGATTTGTCAAATCGATATTATTTAGTATAACAGTCAGCTAAATTAAGAAAACTCTATTTACAAAAATCCTTCAAGGGCCGACAGTGCTTGGTGACCATAACTTTCTACAATCTTTCGGAGACCGAGGGAACTCGGTAAACACCGACAATCCTTTACCTTCGATAACCAACTGAACTCGATAAACACTGAATTTTCTTTGATGACCGACTGAACTCGGTGAACACTGAATTTCCTTTGATGATCGACTGAACTTGGTAAACACTAAATTTTCTTTGACGACCGATTAAACTCGGTAAATGCTAAATTTTCTTTGATAACCGAGTGGACTCGGTAGACACTGATTTTATTTGATAACCAAGTGGACTTGGTAAGCACTAATCTTCCTGTCTGGCAGACTGACTGAGCTCAGTAGGAACTGATTGCTGTGGACTATGACATTGTGTGACATCAAAGATAATACATAATTTGAGTAGCAATTTCCTTCAGATAATTATTTCCAACAATCTCCCTCTTTGGCATTGATGGCAACACAATATGTCATAGCATAAGAAATTTGAAAGAATTAGCTCGGTTCAAATTCAAATCTCCCTTTGTCAACAAACTTCCTTTATCCTAAAAATTCTTCCTTCTGACTATTGAAAATTTCTTGAAGTAATAGCAAAGACATAGCAAACACTCCCTCTTTGACAACACATGCCAAAGATAATTCACATATTACCGGTGTAAATTAATGTACCTCAAGTACTGATTCATATGCAATGATTCCTTGAATATGCTGCATCAACTGGTTGATTTTCAATCATGTTTTGGTTGATGCATCACTAAAACTATATTTAGTGAGCCTCAGATAGGGGAATGACCCCTAACTTACCTCTTAGATACACAAATGCATCCTTAGGTAATGGTTTGGTAAAAATGTCTGCAATCTACTCTTTTGTATGAATATATTCTAATCTAATTTCCTTGTCCTGCACCAATTCTCTGACAAAGTGATATTTAATAGCAATGTGCTTGGTTTTGGAATGCATCACTGGATTCTTCAAAATGTTTATTGCACTGGTATTGTCACAAAATATAACAACTGGTTCTTTGATTTCAACCTTCATACCTTCTAATAACTGTTTAAACCAAACAATATTTGAACAGTTTACTACAGCAGCAACATATTCTGCTTCAGCTGTGGATTGAGATGTGCAATTTTGCTTTTTACTAGTCCAGGATACCGGTCTTTTTCCAAGAAAAAATGCTCCACCACTTGTTCTTTTTCTGTCATCAATGTTCCCTACCCAATCAGCATCAGTAAACACTTTTAAGTCTAGATTGCCTCCAAATTTATACCACAAACCATATTCTTCAATTCCTTTTAAGTATCTTAAGATTCTTTTGATTGCCATCATATGATTTTCCTTAGGTTTTGCTGAGAATCTAGCTACTATACCAACTGCTAAGGCAATATCAGGTCTTGTATGTACTACATACTACAATTTTCCAATCATAGATCGGTATAGGGTCTGATCAACTTCTTTTGAATCATCATTTTTCGTAAGTTTCAACCCAGTACACATGGGTGTACCAATTGGTTTTGAATCTTTCATACCAAACTTCTTAAGTATTTCCTTAATGTATTTAAATTGAGTAATGTATATACCATTCTTGCTTTGCTGAATTTGAAGACCAACAAATAATTTTATTAAACCAAACATAGACATTTCAAATTCTTTGTTCATTTTCTCTGAAAATTCTTTGCACTGATCCTCATTCCTTGTAAATATAGTATCATCTACAAATATTTCTGCCAATACAATTTTGTCATCCAGTCCTTCTTTAATACACAGATTGTTGTTGTCATTGGCTCTTTTGAAATTAATCTGAATCAAATAGTTATGGAGTATTTCATACCATGCTCTAGGAGCTTGTTTCAAACCATACAATGCTTTGTGTAACCTGCAGACCATGTCCTTTTTATCTGGATCAACAAAACCTTCAGGTTGTTCAATGTAGACTTCTTCATCAAGAATTCCATTGAGAAATGCAAATTTTATATCCATCTAATATACCTTAAATCCTTTGTGTGCTGCATAAGCAAGTAGAGTTCTTACACCTTCTAATCTTGCAACAGAAGAAAAAGTTTCTCCATAATCTATACCTTCTTCTTGAGAATAACCTTTACATACCAGTCTAGCTTTGTTTCTAGATACTTGACCATCTTCATTCAGCTTATTCCTAAATACCCATTTTGTTCCAATTACATTCTTATCTTTAGGTCTAGGTACAAGAGTCCATGTTTTGTTCTTTTGTATTTGTTCTAATTTTTCATTCATTGCTTCAATCCAACTTTCATTTTCCAATGCATCTTTGATATTTCTAGGTTCAAAGTCAGTAAGCAGACATGTACCTTTTAGCTTGCTTCTTGTCATAGTACCATCTAATTTGTTTCCAATAATTTGATCTGGTGTATGATGTCTTCTGACATATTTGGCTAGTATAGGTTCCTTTCTTTTTGAATGATTCATGCTATTGTCTTCTAGGATGTCTTCTTCAGGTTGCTCGGGCTCGGTAGATATTTGCTCGGTAACTTCAGGCTGAGACTCAATCTGAATTTCTTCCTGTGACTCAGTTTGAACTTCTTTCTGTGACTCAGTTTGTGACTCGGTAACTGTGCTCGGCTTGGTAGATATAGTTTCCTCATTGATAGTTGTGTCTGCCAATGTTTCAAGTTCAATGTAAATGAATCTTCTATAGTTCTCAGGTTCCCTTTTGCTTTCTTCCTCAGTCTTTTCTGCAAACTCATCAAATTTTACATGTGTACTTTCTATTACTTTGTGAGTAGATAAGTTCAGACATTTGTATGCCTTGCTTTTGCTAGAATATCTTAGGAATATTCCTTCATCACTTTTCACATCAAATTTATTTCTTCTGGATTCTTTTAAGATATAACACTTGCTACCAAATATTTTCATGTAACTTATATTGGGTTTATAGCCATACCATAATTCATAAGATGTTTTGAATGTGTCTTTCTTCAATTGTACTCAGTTCAAGGTATGAACTGAAGTGCTGATAGCTTCCTTCCAGTACTTTATAGCAATGTTCTTTTCTATCATTAGAGTCCTTGCACAATCCATAATAGATCTGTTTCTTCTTTCTGCTATTCCATTCTACTCAAGAGTTCTAGGAGCTGATACCTGTCTTTTGATTCCTCTTTCAATGCAAAAGTTGTTAAAATCATGGGAGATGAATTCACCACCTCTGTCTGATCTTAAGCATTTCAATCTTTTCCCTGTTTCCTTTTTCACTCTTGCTAAGTACCATTTGAACTTTTCAAATGCTTCTAATTTTTCTCTTAAATACATAACAGTCATCATTCTAGACTAATCATCAATGAAAAGAATAAAGAATTTATCTCTAGTATAGCTTTGTATTCCAATAGGTCCACATAAATCAGTATGCACAATTTCCAAAATTTCTTTAGACTGATAGTTCTTACTCTTGAAACTAGTTTTACTCATTTAGCCAATCTGACAATTCTTACATAGACCAGTATCAGGTTTCTTCAAAGTAGGAATGCCTCTAACCTTCTTGAATTTGCTTATTTTTATCATGTTATCAAAATTCACATGACATAACCTTTTGTACCATAGCCAACTTTCTTCAATTTGAGCAATAAAGCATGAATATTCACTGAGATCAAGATAAAATAAGTTACCTTTTGTTTGTTTGCCTAATCCAATGAGTTTTCCTTTTTCATCCAGCAGTCTTGCTTGACCATTCATGAATTCAACCTTGAAACCAGTGTTGATTAGCTGTGCTACACTTAGAAGATTATGTCTTAGTCCTTCAACCCAATAAGCATTATCACATATGAGTTCTTTGGTTAATGAGATTCTTCCTTTTCCTTTTATACAACAAGGTTCATTATTTCCAAATCTTACATTGCCACTATCATAGTGTTCTACATATTCAAATTTTGTCTTGTCACCAGTCATGTGGTGTGAACATCTGCTGTCTATTATCCATATATCATCTTTGCTTATATGAGAAATAAGTGCCATCTTATCTTCATCATCATCAGATTCATCTTTTATAGCAATAAAGACAATTTCTTCTTCACTATCATCAGAATCTTTAGCCATAAAACATGTTTTCTTACCTTTATCCTTGAATGATTTGAAATTCTTTCTACCATAGTACTTGTGACTTCTCTTCTCTTCCTTGACTTGCTTGTTTGGGCACCTAGCTGCAATATGTCCAATTTCTTCACATGAAAAATAGATTAAAGGAGTTTTACCTTTATATTTACATTTCCCTTTAGAGTACTTCTTTGCAAGTAATGCTTCTACAATTTCAAGATCACTATCAGAACTTTCTTCTGATACTTCTTCACTTTCTGACTGAACTTCTTTAATTTTCTTGTTCTTCTTTAGTGAGACCTTGGCCTCAAATGCTGATTCAATATTTTTGGAACTAGGAACATAGTTGTCATGGTTGTCTAATTCAAAGGTTGTCAATCTTCCAACTAAAGCATCCAAAGTTATATTGTGGTTTGTTTCACATCTTCTTTCTTGAATAGCTGATACTCTTATTGCATAGATAGGGAGTAATGTTCTGAGTACCTTACTTATAATAGTTTCATCTGAGATTGTTCCTCTAGAAGCTATAATTGCACTTACACTTGCTTTGATTCTTTCAACATATTTTGCAATGTTTTCGTCTTCCTTCATATTCATCTTGTCAAACTGTCCTCTTAGGCTTTCTGCTTTGGCTCTTTTCACATTTGCATCACCACCATATATTTTCTTCAGTGTCATCCACATTTCATATGCAGTAGTGCATTCTTTAATATCATCAAATTCTTCATAGCTGAGAGTAGATGCAATGTCTATCATCATGGTGTTATGAGTCTTTTTCTCTGCAATGTCTTCAACAGTTAATGCGTTAGTAGGAACTGTGTATTCTTCATCAATGTATTTGCATCTTGAATCACCAATGGAAGCCAGATGAAGTCGCATGAGACCTTTCCATGCTGAAAATTTATCTCTGTTGAGCTTTGGAATTTCCCTCTTGTAAGACATCCTGATCTTTAGCTTAGGTCCTTGAAACCCTTCCTGCAAGCACCAAAATCTCTAATACCAATTGATGGAATATGGATGAAGTGACTGAGAGGGGGGGGGTGAATCAGTCAACCATAAAACACTTCACAATTATTTCTTTCCAGATCCCTTAGGATATCTTAAAAAAATGTTATCTATTTTAGCACTCGGTAAATAGATTGCAGTAACTTTGAAGATGCAGAAAGTATTAGCAAAATTATCTTTTAGATATTCATCAGCATTAGTGTATGATTAAGATAGCAATTAAGAACACAAGAGACACAAGATTTAACATGGAAACCCAATATGGGAAAAACCACCAATGTATCTAGATACTGATTTTCACTTTTCTGAAGTGATGCCCGGTTAGAAGCCAACCCGGTAAAAGGTTACAAAACACACTATTAGGTGTGACCTTGTTAGAGGATTTAATCACCCTGCTAGGAGTGGCCTGGTAAGAGGTCTTGAAAACAATTCAATGGAATTGTCACCTTGTTAGAGGATTTACAATATGGTTGTTAAACCAACTCGGTTAAGAGATTTAGAATTCACTATTACAATGATAAGAAGGTAACAATGAAAATGACCTATATAATAATGCAACTGCCTTGCTGATTATAGATCTCTGTTCTGCATAAGTGTGATCCTTCCTAATCAAATAAATCTTTGCTGCACCTTAAGGATATCTGAACATCCTTCACAAATTCGCACACACCTTTCCTGTCTTTCTTCTGTAAATCTTTTGCTGTATTTCTTATTTATTTTTCACATTTGACCTTTTATTTATATGATTTTAGATTTGTCAAATCAACATTATTTAGTATAACAGTCGGCTGAATTAAGCAAACTCTATTTGCAAAAATCCTTCAAGGGCTAACAGTGCTCGGTGACCATAACTTTCTACAATCTTTCAGAGACTGAGGGAACTCGGTAAACACCGACAATCCTTTACCTTCGATAACCGACTGAACTCAGTAAACACTAATTTTTTTTTGACGACCGACTGAACTCGGTAAACACTGAATTTCCTTTGACGACCGACTGAACTCGGTAAACATTGAATTTTCTTTGACGACCGATTGAACTCGGTAAATGCTAAATTTTCTTTGATAACCGAGTGGACTCGGTAGACACTAGTTTTCTTTGATAACCGAGTGGACTCGGTAAGCACTAATCTTCCTATCTGGTAGACCGACTAAGCTCGGTAGGAACTGATTGCTGCGAACTATGACATTGTGTGACATCAAAGACAATACATAATTTGAGTAGCAATTTCCTTCAGACAATTGTTTCCAACAAAAAATGCAAGAGGTTTGATGTTATTCTCATATTTGTGGATGATTTCTCATTGATTTGTGCCTTGCTTTTATAGATTTTAGCAACTGTAGGGGGTGGAGTTGAGTTGATCATGGTTGAGTTGAGGTTAAGTCCAGGGTTCCACCTTTGGAGACAATTTAAATGGATTTTCCTCAAATCTTGGGACAAAGAGACAAAATGGGTGGCCAAGATGGTCTCACCTTACGTGTGATTGAGATTTGATGTGAGCTTGATCCTTAAATCCTATTGGCTGAGGCATTTTCCTCCCATGCAGTGTTGAGGGAAAATAGAGATTTATTAATTGAATTAAATTGTTTTTTTTAGCCATGTGTGCCCCTTAAATGGGTTGATTTGATTTAAGTTGAACTATGCAATTAATTAGATTAATTGCACAATTTATTGATTTAACTTGATTTATTTAATTTATTTGATTTAAATTGATTTAATGGCTTTTGATTTTCAATTAAAATTGGATTTTGACTTGATTGAAATTTTTCTTTGATTTTTCCTTGATTTCAATTTATTGCTTTGATTTTTCCTTGGTGGCCCACATGATTTGATCTTGTCCATTTTTAGGCGATTACAAATGGCCCTCTTTGAATCAATGTGCGAAGCACATTCAAATAATGTCTCGAATTGTTTCAATGCAGAGTCACTGATTAGATTGATGGTCAATTTGATCTTGACAAAAGATGTAGATATTGATGATGAATTGATGAAATTTTGATTGATTTGAAGTCATTGATGGTTGATTTGATGCTGGATCACTAATATGATGTCAGATTCAATGTTTTAAATGCCCCACTTGATTATTAGGGAAACAAATTCAATGAAAGATTAAGCCTTTGATTTGATGTTATGCCCCTAATTTTTTTATTATGATGTTGATCCTAATAGTCTGAGTGTATGTCCCCTTGGAAATGAAATGAAATTTGATTTGGGTGAAAGAAGTTATGTTTTTAATCATTTGCATTAAAATTTTTTTAATTAGGTGTGAATTTTGATTTCATTTTGGATATCAAATTTGCGATGTTGTGATGACAAATGCCCTTGATTTGGCTAAATGAGTAAAATTTGGGTCCTGGGTTATTTTTTGTTAAAAAATGCCCCTTTTAGGTCAAAATGGGCTTTATAAAGGGGTAAAAGGTCATTTTCAATAATCATTTTTACCCTCCTCTTTGACTTTTCTTCTCCGACCTTCTAAGTTATTTCATGATGGTGATATCGATTCAAAAGCATAGGTTCGAGTGTGGCCAATGATACCAGTGCTGACCTGGCTATGGACCTTCGGTATATACCCCTAGAAACTTACTTTGTCCATTTTTGTATTTCATATTGAAAAATTTGGATTTTTCTGCCAGAAACCCTATTTTTTCCTTTCTTAAATTTCACTGTGTATCCAAGCTTTTCAGCAGTGTGTACACAAATGTTTTAGTGCATCTGTGGCTTTTTGTAGTACATTTAACCAATTTAGTAGTGTGTACTAATATTAAAATTAGGGCAAGGTTTCACCTTCACCAATTTTTGTTGCACTTTCAATTATGATTGTACTGTTGATAATTTTAGTGGCGCGTACAAGGTCATCTTGCAGTGCGTACACTTTGTTTCTACGCTTCTAAAACTTTTTTCTAGACTTTTGATGTTTTTTGCTATGCATTTGATTTTCAACACTTGTAAGAAATGAAATAGCATGTACACCCTGTCTAATGTTGTTAGTCGATTGGCTTAGGTTTTTTAGTCCTATCTTTAGTAAGTTGTGTGATGTCAGTTCTAGTCATTTTATATTGAATGTTGATAGTCAATCTTGATTTAGATGGTCAATAATGATGATGAATTTTCCGTCCTCTCTGAATAGAATGAGGGAAATTGATTATGGTTTGACTTGATTTGATTGGTTGATTGACTTAAGATGATCCAATAGTTAATGGTTTTGATTTTTGATGTGTTTAAACTTGCTTCTGCAGGCTCAACTTTTGAAGCTAGTTGTCCAAGGCTTATTTCCTTTTCCTTTCTATATGATTGATGATCTGAGTAGACCATAGCATCAAGTGATTGGTTGGTGTAGTTTGTCCTTTTTTCTTCCTCTTCCTCAATTCTGTGTGAATCAAGAGCTTCTTACAACCATGGTAGAGTGCTGGCACTCTAACCATAACACATTTCAATTTTTGATGGGAGAGATGATGATCAATCCAAATGACTTATATAGGATTTTGATTATCCCCACCCATGGGGAGATAGTGTACTATGATCAGGTCTACAAAAAAATAGTCTTTCAACATCTTTTTGTTGATCCTACCCTTGGAGATGAGAGTGCTTAGTTTCCTTCATTCTTAGTGCTCCCAACATTATTAGGAGTTCTAGTTGGTGGATTCTTGGTTCCTAATAGAGAGGGAAATCACTTCATAGTTGGCTAGGGAAGGATCCTTGAGAATATGATCACCCATCCTCAAAGATTTGATTTGGGTTCTTTCATGTTGGCTCAGTTATATCATGAGTTGCATGATGTTGTATATTAGTGCAGTGCTCCTTTTTCTATAGGAGTAGTTCTTCTATAGCTATGGACATGGGAACATCTTCCCATCACTAGGCTTATCATAGCTCATCATCACGATGTAGGATGGATTTTTTTATTTATATATGAGGGGATGGTTATCTAGGCCCACTTGGGAAAGGTGGATTATTGGAGGCACATCATTGATAATATTGATCAAGTGGTCTAGAGACCATATCTTAGATGTGAGCCATGGCTTGAGGATGCATTAGAGCTTCCTTTCATGTGCATGCCATGTTGGACGATAGGGTGGATGCCCTTGATTATTGAGTGGTTCTATTTTCATAGATTTCTACATCAGTTTGGCTGAGTACAAGGGATGCCACAAGGGTTGGCTCTTTACACTTGAGTACATGTGGAGAGATCCCTCTAGGATCCTCAGATTGATTACTAGATAGCTCAAGATGAGTTTTTGCAACTACCTCACCTTGCATGGGATATGAGGGAGAACATTGTTGATGCCAGGATGATTGATGACTATGCTCAATGGTTCTTACAAAACCTATTCTTGAGATTTAATGATCCAACAGAGCCAATGCCTGAGATTGAGGAGTAGTATGATGATGATGGTGGGGATGGCAACAATAGTGGAGGTGGTGGCAGATGGGGTTATCGGGGATGAGAGGAAAGTAGAGCGAGATGAGGAGGTAGGATTGTTATTCCTATTATTTCTTCCTCCACTCCAATCATAGGTGGAGTCTACATGAGAGGTAGGTGGGTTAGGGTTACGCATGGTCCTTTCATAGAACTTCATGAGGTGGTTATTGATAGACTAGCCAGATGCGGCCAATATAGATTTTGGGTTTACAAGCTAGTTGGCACATAGATTGCTATGGATTTGGATGCATAGGTGCCCCAAATTCTAGTAGATCGAGCATAGGCACCCCCAACACCTTCTCCTCTATAGGGTCCTCCTCCTTCTCAGATTCCATCTTCCTCAGTTCCATCTTCTTCTATTGCATATTCTTCCATGGCTCCTCCACCATAGGGTCCTCTAGTACAGGATCCTCCTACACCATCATTAGTCTCTAATGTTCATTCTTTGTATTTTGAATGTTAGAGGTTAGACAACAAGTGAGACAACTCAACATGATGATGCATGTATTTATGGCTTCCATGAGTCAACATGGTCTACAGGTGAGCTCTAGCTGAGACCTTGACATAGGTCCTGGTATTGATGGTGCCAGTGATTCTGGTAGTTGATATATATGATTGAGCCATTCTTTCGATGTACATTATGATTTTTTGATATCAAGACATTGTACTTATATTATTTTATGAGATTATGTTATTTATGATCGATACTTTTTATGTTGGTTGGAATCCGATTGACATATTGATGATGGACTTTGATGATAGCATGGACTCTATTTTCTTTGATAGGTTTATATTATGTGATGTCATCATGTGTTGGATTTCTTTTCAAGTTATTTATATGATATGAAGATCTATATGATTTATCTCTACATGCTATGTTTTTAAGTTTTTCTAATGCAATTTATGATATTAATGCACATGTTGTGTTTATTTATTGAAATGAGGTTATCTTATATATGACATAGAGTAAATGGATGCATTTAATACATGGTTTAATGTTTAATGATGTGTAATGATGAATATTTAATGGTTTAATGACTTAATGATAAATGTTATGTGATGATGCTTTTCAATGCATTTATATGATATTATGGATGATGTAATGCAATGGAATATGATGGATGTAATGTGATATGTAAATACAATGGATGGACTTAAATGAGCTTATATGATGTAATGTATGGATTTAGATGATTTAATGATTAATGATAAATGCAATGATAGATGGATGTAATTATTGATGTATGGATGCAATGAATCACCTAGTAATATAATGATTAATGATGATCTTAATGAAAATGAAGGACCTAAAACAATGCAATGATGCACTAAATACACTTATACTGCTAAATGTAAATTCAAAATTTTAAATGAAATGAACCTAATGAATGCACCTTAATGAATAATGCAATGTACCAATGAGATGAAATTAAATGCAATGTTTAGAATGAACTTAATTTAAGTGCAAGTAATAATGCCCTGATGTGAACTAAAATGATGTAATTAATGAGTGCAACTAAATGATGAGAACTTAAATGAATGGAAACTAATGCAATGCAATTTTAAATGAAATTGAATAGGTGTGATATGGATTCATGTAAATGAATGATATTTGAATTTGAATAGGGGTAAGATGTATGATATAGGGGTGGAATATAGGACCTATCCTTAATCCAAATTCCCAAAAGGAAAGATCCAAATGGATTAATCACAAAGAAGTGATCAATGCACAAAAGAATCAAACAATGGAGAATATGAAGAAAGGAGAAAATCTTATAATCTAATATAGAAAGTATGTTCTTCAAATATGAAATAAATAGAAGGAAAATACTAACCTCAAAATAGGGTAGATCTGGAAAATGGTGATTTCTGATGTCTGTGCATAGTTTCAGGCCATTTTGCAACCTGTTTCAGACTGGAAATTCTGAGATGGAGAAAAAACAAAAAAAAATTGTCTTTCGGGAAGCAGGTCATCCTTGACCCAGATAGTGTGGCAAGGTCTTACCCTGGGGTAGGATCCTACCCCCTACCAAAGGTCATCCATGACCCAAAACAACTCTGATGGAAAATCTGTTCATGGATCTCAGAAGTTCATTGAAAAGGGTATTCAAATCCAAGCTCTGATTCACAGTCTTGTACCTATACCTGAAAGAAAAATGTTTTTTTTTTTTTGGATGGGGGGTTTTCCTTGGTCAAACCTCAATTTAGGAATTAACCTTTAAATTGAATTGAAATAGTAATATTCATAAACAAAGTAAATGGAACTATTCACCTTGCTTATGTTGAAGTCCTTGTGGAGGATTCAAATCCTTGAATCCACAAGTAGGGATGCTCCAAATGAATGTAGAAATGCAGGATCTCTCAAATCAATGGCATTAGATCTTCAACACCAATCTTTAATGGATCTTTGCATAGGAATAGGCTTGGATGAATATGGATGGAGAAATCTTCAAGGGGCCTCCAAAGAGATTGAATCCTTCAATGGCTAACAATAGATCTCCTTGATGAATGCTTGAATGCTTGAGGACTTGAATACTAGGCTTGAAGATGAATGAATGATTACTTTATTTTCCTTTTCCTTCTTTCTTTCTTGAGAGCTAGATCATGAATCATGAATTGTAGATGGTTGCTTGATTGCAAAAATTGATGTGGGAAATGAGAGAGGAAGGCTTCCTTTTATAGTGATCTAGGGCACAAACCTCTAGAGAAGGCTGAAATTGGAGAATTAAATACCAATTAACCTTAAAACCTAGAAATGGAACCAAATTAAATTCATTTTAAGGATTTACCATTCCAAAACCCAAAATGGTCGACCCAAAAGTGGGAAAAAAGAAAACTTTTGAAGCCTAACATCCCATAACTCCTGGAATCTTAAAATTGGACTGGGGGTTAGGGATGAGGTAGACATCACCCTAGGTTAGGGTTGAGGTTGTCCCTAATATAGGTTAGGTTCTAGGTCATCCTTGACCCTACCAGGTCATCTTTGACCCAGAGAGTCAGAAACTCCAAATTCCCAAAGAAAACTATCTGGAAAGGGCTGGAAATAAGGAGGAGAGAAGCAAAAAAAAGTGAAAATAGCTAGATACATGCAAAGACCCAATCAAGGCACTTAACATGACCCCAGACCACTCACTCAAAGGGCTAAACTCTCTTAACATGGAAGTGCTTCCATTTTAAGAGGATACATTAAGCCCCCACTTTAGCAAGAGTATGGACTCGATGCAAACTCTTGGTAAAGGAGATCATAATGAAAGGATAATCTTATCATAATCAAAGGTACAAAGGAAACCTTGATACCCCAAGGACTCAAGTCTTCATCAACTCCAATATCACAATATAAGAGAGAGAGAGAGAGAGAGAGAGAGAGAGAGAGAGAGAGAGATTATCTCTCCCAATGAGAACTTATGTCCCATTGTGAACCACACAAGGAAACATCACAAGTGGAAAGATGGAATTGAACTTCCTAGTGAATGTGGCTACTCACTAGTCAACCCATCAAGGATTCACCCTTAGGAATATTCTATTCCATAAGAGTAAAACCAAAAACAAAAGAAATCCAGTCTTAAGGACAACTCCAACCTTAAGGGATCAAAAATTTGAAATTGGAGGGATCAAGAGATCATCAAATATAAATCCATGCTTTAATGATTAGTTGCTAATCCAAAAAGGGAGAAAAGGTATCTTGAAAAATAATATATGTGTATTGAAAAGTGTGTGTGTGCAATAAGTGAGTAGAGCATATGCCTCCACATTAAAGTCATTGCTAACAATTTGACAGGAGCAATGGCTTTAACAAAAACATAAAAAACTCCACTGATTATGTTTCCACTATGAGATACCCCCAAACAAAGACAACTCAAGGGAAATATCACATAAACATATAGAGAACATAGAAGTGATCTACCTGTCCTGGGGTCAGTATGATCATAAGATAATATATATATGATATTATTGTAAATGAATTGATATCATTCCCCAAAGAAAGTAGAACTACAAGCACAAAGGAGGAAAGATCACATAAGATATACAAAGAATAATCTTTTTAGATCATGAAATGGAGACCAAAAATAATCAGTGCTACCATGTCATGGATCCAAGAAGATTACACAAGGAAATATTTATGAACAATAGAACATTTACAACATAACATGAAACAACATATAGAAGAATAGAGATACATATAGAGGAATTGTACAATAGGTTTGATTCCTTTATCACCTTGCACCAATTGAGTAACAAGGGTTGTATAAAAGAATCTAACAACATTTAGCAAACACATTATGGGAGAAGCATAGTACACCATGCAAACACACAACAAAGCTACCATAAAGGAAAAGCTGATCAAGCATGCTTCCTAATATCCCCATATCATTTTTTATCATTTAGGGAAGGTGGGTAACTCGCAAGAGGGACTACATCCAACACAGTAGGAATGATAGCCAATTCCAAACAAGGATCCTCTTGAGAATCACAATGTTCGATACTGGGTATAAGTGTTAATTGTGATGAAAGAATATTAGGTAAATGAATGTCAATGTCAATAGTCTCATATTTATCATTAACATCATTAATATCATTAAGAGTATCTTATTCATCCAAATTAATCAAAATAGGATCTAAGATATGAATAGAATCATCAACATCATGCATCTTAACATCATTATTAGTAACAACATCATGCATAGGCCTATAAGAAGAAAGTAAAGAATTGCAAGCTTTAGCTTGAGCACGATGCTTCTCACAAGGTTCATTAGTAGATCAATTACTCTTTTCTTTACTTGAAGTATGTTGAGAACTAGGAGGAACAACCACATGATCCTTCATGGGTTCTTTAGGAGGTACAATAGTAGGAACTTGATTAACAGAACTAGAAGCCATGGATAAAGGAGGTATAGAAGGTGTAGGCAAAATACCATGATTAAGATCCACTAGAGGTACACTTAATTAGAGAATCTTATGATGCTTATAGGCTTGATATGAGTGAAACAAATTATCAGGTCAAGAAGGACATGAATTAGGTAATGAAGGCCAAAATAAGTCAACAGTAGCACAATTCCTAGGCCTAGAAGGTTGATATAAACTATGATTAACCGTCTTCACTTCTTCATCATGAAAAAATTTAAGACATTTATGGATAGGTGAAGCAATGACATGCATGACATTTAACCAAGGAAAACTAAGCTTAACTTGAAAATGATTAGAAGTAGGAACAACAACAAAGGTAGTGTTCACAATTTTTCCACAAAGTTCAATCAGTAAATTAATAGAACAAAATGATGGATGAAGAAAACTATTAAAAGTC
Organism: Chamaecyparis obtusa; assembly: GCA_027943335.1. NCBI lineage: Eukaryota > Viridiplantae > Streptophyta > Pinopsida > Cupressales > Cupressaceae > Chamaecyparis > Chamaecyparis obtusa. Next base: position 466,541 of record BSBK01001523.1, on the reverse strand, counting down.
TGAATCCACATATATAATGTATCATAAGAATCATGTTGCAAGTTTTTCATAATTTTTTTTCTTCAGTTATAACATTGACTAAGGATGTAGGATCAAAAAGACAACCATGAGTAGGTTTCTAAAAAATCCTAGCATAAATATAAAGGGGACCATTAGGAGCTTTAATAGTCTCAAAATCATCAAAGGTAATCAAAAGTTCCTGAGGTCTTTTATTCTTAGGTTGTTGTCGAGGTTTAGGTTGAGTTTTCAATTTAGGCTTAGGTTTTGGTTGAAGTTGAGATTGAACTTGAGATTGAAGTTGAGGTTGAGGTTGAGGTTGAGGTGGAGATACAGATTGACCAAAATGCTCCACTTGATTAACGATGTGATTGAGATCATCCATCTCTGAATCATACACAATTTCCATAGAAGATGGTTGAGAAATGGTATTAGTATCATACGTAGGTAAAGGATTCGTATAGATTTGAAGGTTTTTATTAGGAGGAGAAACAAATTTATTCCCACCACCATCAAGATTATCAACAAATAAGGCATTAGAATCAATTAAGTCTTGAACCTTATGTTTTAAAGAATAACACTTCTTAGTATCATGACCATTCTATTGATGATATTGACAAAAAGATTTAGGATCAAAAGATTTAGATGCAATCAAAATGAATAGGGGGTAAAGTAATCATATTAGTAGTTAACAACCTATTCATAATAGAATGTAAAGATTAAGAAAGAGGAGTAAATGTATGATTTAATTGAAAAGTAGAAGATGCAGAAGTGGCATTATGAGATGCAACGTCAACTTGATCAGCAACTACATTCACTTTTTTGTTTATCTTGACATAGTTGTTGAATTTTTGAAATTTGTTTGGATTAGGAGAAACATAACTTTTATCAATTGGAACAAGAGCCATTGGAGTGGTGCTCTAAAATTGACTCAATTGTAATTGATAATGATGAAGTGTTGCACAAAGTTGTTGAAATGAGGTAAATTTAGTAAGAAAAATCTTATCTCTAATATCCTTTTGAAAATTTGAAATAAACATACATTGAATATCAATATCAAGAATAGGATAGGAAATCTGAGCATGCAAATGCTTAAATCTACCAATAAATTCAGTCAATTTTTCCTTAGCACTTTGTTTACAATGCATGAAATCAGTCAAAGACACTTGCGGGCCAATGTTGTTTTGAAATTGTTGAATAAAAGCATTGGAAAGTTGTGGGAATGAATCAATAGAATAAGGAGGCAAGGAACAATACCATTGTAAGGCCTTGTCATGAAAATTTCTAGCAAACAGTTTGGCTAAAATTCTATGGTCATGAGCGTAATCACTACAAAGGATTTGAAATGTTTTAACATGATGCGCAGGGTCTCCTTTTCCATTATAATTCTCAAGATGTGGCATATCAACTTGCTAAGGAACATGAGTATGAATAATGTCTCAGGACAAAGGACTTCTCATGTCACATGTAGGAACACTAAACTTGTTTTGAGTTAAGGAAGCAAGTTGTTTTTGTAAGGATGACACAGTTTGAACCAAAATGATGATTTTTGAATCATTAGAGGAAATATGAGGAATAGCAACATTAGAAACACTAGGTAAAGTGTAAGAATCTATAGGAATAGAAGACACAACTAGAGGAACACTTGTAACTACAATTGAAAGTGGATTGGAATAAGTAAAAGGAACATTATGATAAGAAAGTTGTGATGTAGGAAGAGACACAGAGGGAACACTCATAGGAACATAGGGAACCTTCATAGTCACCAAAGAAGGAGTATAGGTAGGAATACTTGGTAAAGGAATAGAAGAAGGTTCTATACTAGTGAAAGGAGGAATCAAACCTAAATCTTGAGTTTCTTGAGCTAAAGGTTTAACATTTGAATGCATGAGGTGAGTAATACCACGAAGAAAATTAACACCTTGATCACCATCATGAAGAACTTTCTTAAGAGCCTCTATAGCTTGAATAGAATCTTGATTATGGTTTTCTTGAATACGCCAATTACCCATTTTATCAAGTTCAATTGAAAGCTTTTGGACTTGTTCAGGAGGAACTCTTAAAGTATCATCTTCATCATGAGATGAGTGAGCAGAGTTTTTCTCCATAATAGGATCATGAAGAATCAAATTATCATCCAGGATCCTACAGAAAGGAGAGGAAGACTCGGGATCAAAGGAACCCATAAGTATATGATTTCATCTAACCAAAATATTATAAGTAGGACTAGAAGTAGTAAAGCTCATAAACTAATGCAATGCAAATGAACTAAACTAAGAACACATAAAGCATGAATATTTTTGTATTTAGAAATAAATTTTGCAATTTTTTTGTTTTTTTGAAATCTAATTACCGTGTAAGACTCAACACAAAGGGAAAATATAACATCAACAAGCTAATAGGAAATCTAACACCTTAAAACACAATAGGGCATCTAATTCCACAAAATAAAGGAGAGTAAGTATGTTGAGTTCACCAAAATGAATATGTGTGATATGGAATCACCTAAATGAATGATATTTGAATTTTAATAGGGGTAAGATGTATGATATACAGGTGGAATATAGGACCTATCCTTAATCCAAATTCCCAAAAGGAAAGATCCAAATGGATTAATCACAAAGAAGTGATCAATTCACAAAAGAATCAAACAATGGAGAATATGAAGAAAGGAGAAAATCCTATAATCTACTATAGAAAGTATGTGATTGAAATCTGAAATAAATAGAAGGAAAATACTAACCTCAAAATAGGGAAGATCTAGAAAATGCTGATTTCTGATGCCTGTGCATAGTTTTGGGCAATTCTGCAACCTGCTTCAGACTGAAAATGTTGAGACGGAGAAAACCTAGAAAAATTGTCTTTCAGGAAGTAGGTCATACTTGACCTAGATAGCAGGGAAAGGTCTTACCCCAGGATAGGATCCTACCCCCTACTGAAGGTCATCCTTGACCCAAAATAGCTCCGATAAAAAATCTATTCATGGATCTTGGATGTTCATAGAAAAGGGTATTCAAATCCAAGCTTCGATTCGTAGTCATGTACCTATACCTACAATAAAAATGATTTTTTGTTGCTTGGATAGGTGGTTTACCTTGGTCAAACCAAAATTTAAGAATTAACCTTGAAATTGAATTGAAATATTAATATGCATAAACAAAGTAAATGGAACTATTCACCTTTCTTATGTTGAAGTCCTTGTGGAGGATTGGAATCCTTGAATCCACAAGTAGGGATGCTCCAAATAAATGTAGGATGTCTCAAATCAATGGCATTAGATCTTCAACACCAATCTTGAATGGATCTTTTCATAGGAAGAGGCTTGGATGAATATGGATGGAGAAATCTTCAAAGGGGGATCCAAATAGATTGAATCCTTCAATGGCTTACAATGGATCTCCTTGATGAATGCTTTAATTCTTAAGGACTTAAATGCTAGGATTGAAGATGAATGAATTCTTTATTTCTTTTCATTTTCCTTCTTGCTTTCTTGAGAGCTAGATCATGAATCATGAATTGTAGATGGATGCTTGATTGCAAAACTTGATGTGGGAAATGAGAGAGGAAGACTTCCTTTTATAGTGATCTAGGGCACAAACCTCTAGAGAAGGCTGACATTGGAGAATTAAATCCCAATTAACCTTAAACCATAGAAATGGACCCAAATTAAATGCAATTTAAGGATTTACCATTCCAAAACCCGAAATGACCAACCCAGAAGTGGTAAAAAAGAAACTTTCCAAAGCTCGACATCCCGTAAATCCCAAAATTTGAAAGTTGGATCTGGGGTTAGGGATGAGGTAGACACTACCCTAGGTCAGGGTCAAGGTCATCCCTAATGTAGGTTGGGGTCTAGGTCATCTTTGACCCTACCAGGTTGTCTTTGACCTAGATAGTCAGAAACCTCAGATTCTCAGAGAAAACTATCTGGAAAATGCTAAAAATAAGGAAGGGAGAAGCATATCAGGGGGGAAATAGCCAACTACATGCAAAGACCCGATCAAGGGGCTTAACATGACCCCAAACCACTCACTCAGAGGGCTAAACCCTCTTAACATGGAAGTGCTTCCATTTTAAGATGATACAGAAATTAATGATATGAGCTATAATGATTAAATGCAATGAATGTGACTAAATGGTTTTAAATTAAAAATAATGAATGCAAACTAATGAAAATGCACTTTAATGAGTTTAATACAACTAAATGTAATATGACTTAAAAAAAATGTAGATTAAAATGAGATGATGAATGAAACTAAATTCCATATGATTTAAATGTAATTAATCTAATGCAAGACAACTTTTGATTTTGATTTTTTATTTCCAACACACTCTATCACAATGTTTTTGATGAACGTTTGATTTTGATTTTGTTTTAACTCCACCCCCTCTTTTCTCTTCTTCAAATCAATTTTTGAGCTAAGAAAGAAAAATAACTTAAATGCATTTAAACTAGGATGGATGCAACTAGCTATCACTATTCACAAATTTAGGAGCTTATATTCATCATTGAACAATTTTGAGACCTGAAATTGGTACAATCATCACTAGTTCAACCATGGTGATATGAATACCTTTTCCCTTTCCATGTTGCCTTCCCATTCTTGGTACAACTATCACTGATTGTAAACAATCATGAGAGTGTGAATACTATTTTTGTCAGACTCTATGTTGCAAGAGGATTTTGGTATTATGATATTGAAAATCAAAATATCCAAGCTATCATGTTGCGTAAACAAACAAAGATCTTAGTTTTTCTGTATGTACATGTCCTTGATGATTCTTTGATGATTATGTCCTTAGACGGATGATACATATTTTAAAACCTTGATCTTAAGAAACTGAAATAGAAACCAATAAAATATCATGCTTTCATCATTGCTTATTTGGTTCAAGACATCATCAATTTTCTATAAAGACATAATTTCATCAATCAAGTAAAAACTTAGAAAAAAATTGCACTATTTTTCAAATCCATATTTGAAGTATATTTCCATCCATTTCATACTTTTAATCCTGATAAAGATAAAGTATTTGTGAGATCTTGGATCAAAATTTTTCATTTCTTTGAGTTGATGTTTGGATTAGGATTGATCGTCTAAGTGTTTGACTTGTGATTTGATGAATTGATTCGGTGTCAGATTGATGTTTGATTTAATGAATCCTTTCCTCCTATAGGGTAGATTTTCCTCCTAGTTGGATGTTATTGTGTTTGTTGGACTTGGGACATTTTTTCAGATTTGTGACGAAAGCTTTAGGTCTTTTGCAAATGCAACTGTGGGTTTTATTATGCAATATATACAAAGGCTGGTGAATTCCATATTTAAAAGGATGATGACTAGGCATGAGACTGACTTGGACTTTCAATGGTGCTAATTTACTAGGTTTTCACCGAATGAATGGATTTTCTCTTTTTCTATTTTTAAGATTTTTCCATTTTTTTTCTAACAAGGTGCCTATTTGCTAGGTTTTCACAAAGGCACTTTTTCTCCTTTTTCCCTTTTTTGTATTTTTTTATTTTTTTCAATTTTTTGTTTTCATATCATCAAGGTGCCTATTTGCTAGGTTTTCACCAAGACAACATCTTTTTGAGGATCATTTCTAAATGTTTTTGACTTTCTTCATGCTCAATTTTCCATTGTTTTTAATCTTTTCTTCATTTCTGATTTGTTTTCTTCTTTTCTATTTTTCAATGTTTTTGAAATTTTTAGGATCTCTTTTGACTATATACAATAGATATGATTCTCTCTCATCTATTTTTTTATACTCTTTTTCTTTATACCCTTTCATTTTCTTTATGTGTAGAATCTCTTCAGGTGTATACTATTGAGGGGTTCTTGTAACTCTTCTCCCTCACAATCAACTAGTTTGTAGGTGCCTCTTCCAGAAGAAGTGATCACAAAAGGTCCTAACCAGTTTTCTTCCCATTTCCATTTCTTCTATCTTTCCACTTGATTTTTAGGATTCTCTCGCAAGACTACATCACCTATTTGGAATGTCCTTGGTTTGATGTGTTTGTTATAGCTCCTTGACATTCGATTCTGATACACTTTTAAATGGTCAAATTCTTGTTGTTATCTTTCATCTAGTAGCTCCAATTCTCATAGTCTATCAACCTTATAGTCTTCTTCACTCAGTAATCCATGCAATGAGACTCTTAAAGATGGGATTTCTACCTCCAAAGGTAAAACTCCTTCAACCCCATAAACTAGTGAGAATGGTGTAGCTCCTGTTGGCATTCTGATACTTGTTCTCTAAGCCCATAAAGTAGGGTTTATTTGAATGTGCCAATCTCTACCTAAATTATCCAATGTTCTCTTCAATATTTTTAAGATGTTTTTGTTTGTGGCTTCTACTTGTCCATTACCTTGTTGGTAATATATTGAAGATGAGTGATGTACCACATGAAATTTTGCACATAATTTTTTTAAGTCCTTGTTCTTGAAATGTTTTTCATTATCCATTATGATGGCTTGAGGAAAACCATACCTAAAAATTATGTGGTTTAATATAAACATGGAAATTTTCTTTCCTATGGAAGTGGATAATGGCACGTCTACCCACTTGGTAAAATATTTAGTTGTTGTAATAATGAACTTATGACCATTTGAGGATGGTGGATAAATCATCCATATTAATTCCAAACTCCATTGATAAAAGGGCCAAGGTGTACTCATTGGATGTAGTTCTTGAGCTGGCACATGAATCAGGTTCCCATGGTATTGACATTTCTAACAAGTTTTTGCAAAGTGACAAGCATCTTTTTCCATAGTAGGCCAATAATATCCTATCCTAAGAAATTTCTTTGCTAGGTTTAAACCATTCGAGTGTGACCCCCAAATTCCTTTGTGGATTTCTTGTAGGGATAAAGTTTATTCCTCCTTCTCTAAACACCTTAAAAGCATTCTGTCCATAATTTTATGATACAATGTTTTAGATACAAGGGTGTAATGAGAGGCTTGTCTTATGAAACTTTTCTTTTGATTTCATGTTTGGTCCTTGGGTAAGGTTTGGTCTTTTAGGTATGTATAAATGGATCAATACAAAGGTGATTAATGTCCCACTAATAGGAAAATGGTGTGGGGATGGGAAGGGTCAAATACAGGTTGTCCAACTTCTTCTACCAAGAATTCATATTTGACATTTTGATCCAATATTTGGAGAAGTGAAGCTAATGTAGCCATAACATCTTCTACTTTGTTCTTGTCTCTCAACACTTGTTCAAAAGTTATCAATGTGAAGTACATCTTGAGATCTTCTATCAAGTATTTTTAGGGTATCAAATTATCATCTTTGGTTTGATACTCATCATTTATCTGATTAATAACTAGTTGGGAATCTCCAAATATCTACAAATCTATCACCTTCCACTCCAATGCTAATTTGATGTCAATAACTAGTGTTTCATACTCATTATATTATTTGTACATGGAAATAGTAGCTTGTATGACTTAGGAATTATTGATCCTTGAGGATTAATTAATAGTATTCATGCTCCTAATCCGTGTTTGGTGTAAGAGCCATCAAAGTATAACTTCCATTTCTTTTCTTCAACATTAATTATTTCTGAATCTGGAAATTCTACTTGAATAGGATATTCATCTTGTAAAGGTGACTCTTCTAGTTTGTCTTCTATCACTTGGCCTTTGATTTATTTTCAATCCACATATTCAATATCAAACTTTCTTAGAACCATGATCCATTTGACCAACCTTCCTATGAGGGTTGTTTTACTTAACGGATATTTCAATGGATCAATTTTTTCTATAAGTCTGATTTTTTGAGATAGCATATAATGTCATAGTTTTTGGGAAGAAAAAACTTCCACCAAACATACTCTTTCAATGAATGTATAGTTCAGCTCATATTTTACCAATGTCCTGCTGATGTAATAGATGACTTTTCCTTTTCCATTTTCATCCTCTTGAGCCAATAGTGCTCCTAAAACATGTTCTATCGCTAAAATGTAAAAAAATAATGGCTTATCTCTTATTGGTGGCATAAAAGTAGGTGGATTCATCAGATACCTTTTAAGTATTGTGAATGCTTCTTCACACTTTTCATCCCATCTAAATACTATGTCCTTGTGAAGGAGTTGAGTAAAAGAGTGACATTTATGCGCCAATTGTGATATGAATCTCCTGATTGACTATATTCTACATTGAAGTGATCTCATTTGGCTTACATTTTGGGGTTCCCCCATTTCCATAATTGCTTTTACTTTTCTGGGGTCTACCTCTATTCCTTTGGCTGAAACTATGTATCCTAGCAATTTTCTTGATTGTACACCAAATGCACATTTCTTAGGATTGAGTCTCACTTTAAATTTATCCAACCTTGTGAATATATTTTCCAGAATAGGTAGATGTTCTTCTCTTGAATGAGATTTTACAAGTATGTCATCTATAGAGTCCTCTAGGAACTTATGCATCGTATCATGAAAAATAGTAGTCATTGCTTGTTGATATTGTTGGAGCTCTAAATTTTGGGCAAAATTTGGAGTCCTATATAGCACGATAAAACCCTAAAAAATGGCCTCTTAAAATCCATGCCCAATAATTAATGATGGAATAAATGAAATGGGATAAAATATTACATTAATTTTCAATTAAAAAGTTGAGATATTATGGAAGGAAGCTCTGTGACAAGAACAATCAAAATTCTATGATCAAAGCCTTCAGAAAATGCTAGAATTTTGACCTACTGCAAAGATGATGTCGACAGAGGCATAAGGTGGTCAAATTTTAAAAATCTAAAAAAGACCCAGTTTGAGAAATCAAATTTCCTATCTTCACTAAAAATATTAGCTTTCCACAAGGTGTTTTGGTTTTTCAACCAAGCCCAAATCCAAAAGTTAGGTAGTTATTTTTTAGTTAGTTTATCATTTTGTCAAAACTATTTGTAATAAGGGTGTGTCTTTTCACCCTAAAGAGGTGTGAAAGTCACTCAAACATGTATATATACATAACATAAAATGTAAAGAGAGAGAATACAATACAATATATATTTTCATAGGAAATAATTCAATCAAAACTATAATATGAACTCTAATGTACTATTTTTTTCAACATTAATAAAGATAAGTGCTCTTCTTTTTTATTTGTGGTTATAAGTTATATGTTTTCAATTAGTCTTTCAGATTACTCTATGAACCAGGGTATCCTATTGTGTTTTTCTATTTGATGCATTCATTTATGACTAATTTGTATAATTTGAATAAGGGTAGCATGGTCTGAGAACTTTTTATGTTTCCTTTCGGGATCTTAAGTTGGGTTAAAAACCATAGGACCTATTGTATAAGTTGTTTTAAATTTTGTTTCAATAGAAGCTTGTAGGGTGATGGTCTCTCTTTACAGGAGTGAGTTACCTTAAAACCATCTCTGATTGTATGTAGGATTGAAAGTTTTATGACTCTATAGCCCAAGTATTTAGAAGGCACTGATCTAACTATAATTTGGAAATTGTCATTTGGTTCATACTTTTTGGTTTGTCGATTATATAATCATTATTTAAAAAATATTACTTTTGAGTTTGTTAGGAGTTCCCTTTGATCTTCAACTTGTAGATTTATACTTTGATGGATAACTTTAATATAACTTGACTCTATCACCACTCCAAAGTCTACAAGGAAGAGGGCCAATTAACAAGGATCAAAAGAGATCCTCCTACACTTTGAGCTCTAATGCTCAGGCGGGTGTACCCTTGATTCACTTCTTGAAAGGAATCACTAAATGTTATACCAATATACTCTTTACTAACTGATTTAAAGATTTGATCATTTAAATTTGTGTGTGTGATTGATGATGATGGACTACCTCCAGAGAATAGATCAGTGCCTTAACGAGGGCATAGAGTCACCTAATAGCATACATCAACTGAAGACCCTAACTCAAACACTTGAATTCAGGATAAGTGCTTTGCCTATTATCCCTCTCACTCACATACCAGGACATCAAATTCTTATCAAGTCATGAACTCACTGAAATTACCTGAAAGACTTTAATCCTAACTTTGTTAGGAACTCAAAGATAATCTCAAAATACTCTTTGTTTACCATATACTAACCCACTTTGTGAAGTTAACATATATGAGCTCAAGAAAAAAACAAAAAGACATACACCACTATGAGATTGGAATTCAACTATATTCTCATTAAGACTTGCAGAATCAATACATTATCAGACAAAAAAATGCCAAAGAAACAAACCCAAAATCCATGCTCTCCTTACTCAGTATAATACCATCAACAACAACCAAGGACCAAAGAAAGTTTTGGAACCTACACTAAGTCAAAAGTTCTACACTATATATCTCCTAGTCACCTTGGAATCCTCAAAGAGGATGCATCAAGCTTCGGGTGACTAGGGTTAGGGTTTCAACCACTAAACCCAATAGAAATGGTCACAAAATTTATTGTAGGGGAAGAAAACCAGTCGGCCATGCCTGAGGAAGATTTGCACTCATGATAGATCTCAGGGAAAGTACTGCAAATCATGAAAATTTAAAATTGTCAACACTTTCAGTCACCTACAACACGCCTTGAGCATAAAACCACATGGTACAGACCCCTACAGATGATCATGGAACACCTTGGACCACATTACAATAGCAAGTGCCACCAAACAATTCAAATCTAGCTGTGAAAGCATTCAATTTTAGTCCTTCTGGTTGTAGGAAACCCCCTACAAATTCAAATTTGAAATAAATGGCTACCTCCAAGCACCAACAACAAATCAGTGGTCTAAATTTAAAATCAGGTTAACTTTAAGTCGTGGCCATTAGATCTCTTCTTTTTATAGTCTTTTACGATCTTAACTCAACTAGACACCTCAGGTTTACCTTTTAGTGAATGCGTGACAAGGCATTTCCTTATTCGTAGAAAGAAAATCTTAACCCATTTTTAACTCCGCGACCTAGTGACTAAAAGAAAACATTTAACCTTGGTCACACATCTAGCGAACTGTCGAAAAAAGGTTTCCACCAGTTCGTGAAACACTTTTTACCTCTACCAAGTTAGTTAGTGATTACGCAAATGGTTGTTCACTAAATTGCCAGTCAAATTGGAGCACCGTTATCCTTTTTCATGAATGAGTGAAACCTTTGCAATTTGTCAGGCCTCTAAACCATTTTGTCAGAATCACCAAGTCCCCACCTTGGCCTACCTAGAAGATTGACGACCATCTTAAAATCTCATGTAGTCAGAAGATCCCATCAGATTACATGCCATCCATTAATCTTCTGTCACTGTTAGAACAACTAAACCCTGAAAGACCTGGCCCCACTAACACAATATCCAGTCACACAACGTGGACCAATCACAGCTTGCCATATCAGCACACTAGGCATGTGGACCCACTGCACTTCATCCTCTTTGAGAAAGATTGAATTGATGGTCAGTGCATGATCTTAAGCCTCTAATAGATCCCATAAGATCATGTGCTCATTGTTGATATTCTGACATTGTCAGGACCCACTGACACATCCAAAAACTAGGTCCCACTGACAACTGCTGACATGTTCATACATGGACTAATGAAACAATGCCAACTGTGCCTACGTGTAACTTTGGACCTACCTTTATCTCTGACATGAACACCTAGAGGATTGGACAAATGACGTAACATCTAAAGCTCTTAAAAGATTCTATGCACATTCATGCCAATCATCGATCTGGAATCTTAACCAATACCATAGAGCATGACCCCACTGTGCTGTATAGGATACTCCAATGAATTAGGGACCACCACATCACCAAATCTGGCAAATAGACATAAAATTTCTTCATTCATTTTGACAAACCTGCCACTTCACTATTTCCTTTGGCTAATAATGAAACACCATGTGTGCTTACTTGACAGTGGACCCATTTGCAGAGAAAGGAAATGTCACACAATAAAATCAATAGTCATCACAAAAGCTCAAGCCTCTGACAAAACCCTTGCACTTTAATGACAACCATCAGATGTAGATGTTGTTAGACCTGGGCCTAGGAAAATATTAAGCCAGAACATAGGAAAAATTAAATGCTAAGACTTAGGCTTATAAGGAAAAATTTAAGCGCAGAGGACTTCAGAAAATTAAAAGGCCACCAGGGTATAAAAAATTAGGAGAAATTAAAAAGGGGGCTGACCAAAAATATAAAGCACATGCACTATAGGACGTTTAAGTGACCCAAAAAAGGTAACATCAAATTAGAATAGGGCCAGGGTGTTACAAAGGGTAACGGCTAGTTTTTGAATATTTTGCTTAGGATTTTAGCCAGAGACATGAAAAATGATATAGAGGCCAGGGGAAAGACAATGAAGCCATAAAAAAAATTTCATGTGCTAATAGTGGCTCTGTCTGGGGATGTATGCCTCTTGTAGGCATAGAAAGGATCTAGAATCACTGGTTTAAAGTAGACCATCCCACTGGAAAAGACTGACAGTAAAGAGCAACAGGACCAAAAACCCTACAGACTAGGGAAAAATAGGGTAGGGGCTGTAATACCCCAAAAATGGGCTATAAGTTCATTAATCTCCTACATCTTCAATTCGAACAAAATCGACATCAAAGTCCTAACCTAAGGCACATCTAAACATCATCAAATCTAATTGATTATCTTAAATTTTGCATCGAGGAATATTCTTAGTAATATTCCTAATTATCTTAATTATCTTTAATTTTATAATTATTTGGCAATAAATTACATTTATCCTAAAGTTTGATTAATTGAATATTTTCATATTTAATTAATTAGATTTAATATTTGCCACTTAATTGTGTAATTAAATTTAATTATATCTATTATTAATTGTATTATTTAATTTTGACAATAAATCCAAATATCCTATGAATAATTGATTAAATTTTTATTTAATTAATTAAAGCAAGTTGTCATTATTTAATAATATAGTTTTTAATAAAATTTTGATTAAATAATTGATTAACCCATAAATCAATTGTTTTATTTTTAAAAGCAGTTAAGTTGGAAATAAATCACTTTATTATTAAATTAATTCATAAATAAAACATGCACAATCATAAAAGCAGACAACTATCAATTATCAATTAAAGCTAAACTCTATTTTGAGTTAAAACTTAGCTTTTGCATGTTTTTGTGAGTTAATTATCTTTTATTTAAAAATAACTCAAAAATCAAGTTGAGTTATTTGAGTGATTTATGGCTTTTATCCATGCACCTCCAAAGCCCTGGATTTCTATAAATTAAAGGCTTTAGCTCTTCACAAATCATCTCATATTTTGCACAATCACGCTGGAGAATTGGAGACTGAGGAATCAACTTGCGAATTCAAAGCTTTGTGAGATCAATCTTATTTTTTTTTGCATTCATATTACATATCATTGTTAGATTCATAGCATATCAATTTTCAATAGCATTCATAGCATATCAATTTTATTTAGCATAGATTTCATATCAGTTTTTACAATTATTATTGCATAGAAAAATCCAAAAAATAGCTTAATTGCATTTATTCCATATCTAGAATTGCATTCAAATCCTTCGTTTAGGTGTCGTCTAGGTCACTGATCTCGATTACAATCTGAGAACATTAATCTCGCACCTATTAGAAGGCAGTAAATCGCTTGGTTAGATAGCTTTCAATTTTGCACGATTTTGATTATCACTAACCTCTAATGTTTTACTGAGTGTTGTGTTTACAGATCAGGTATAATTTTCACACACACATTTCTGGCGCCCACCGTGGGGCAACCCACCTTTGCATGCTGGTTTTGATTTTTTTGGGAGCTAAAACCCCAAAGTTTCAAAGATTTAATTTTATCTCCCAAACGGCTTGGAATTTTGATATGAAATTTGTTTTGCAGATGGATGACATGTCGTGGAAGCTACAGTAAAAAATTTAGAATTTTCTGAGATGTTTTGAATTTTTAATAATTTTTTCTTGAAATTACAGAAAAAATTAATATCTGACGCAAATCAGCATATTTTTCGAAAATTTTTATATTTTCGGAAAGCTCTTTAAATTATACAGGGGGTCCATTCTTTGTGTTTTAAATTTGGACATGATATTATAGCTCAAATAGTCAATTTACAAAAACTGGTCTGTATTGATAAAATAGGTCTCTAGGGCACAAATGAAGAGGTTTTTCTAAAATTTTTGCATTTTTGGAAAGCTCTCTGTTTTTTAGCAGGGGTCTCTATTCTGAATTTCTATTTTTGTGGCCAAAATCATATCAAAAAAATTAGATCTTGTTGACTAGGTCAAATGCAGCAAAAAAAATAAAGTTTTGTGATGGGTATGCACTTATTTTTTTTACATGGTTCAATGAATGATATGAGTTGTCATTTGGGTTGATTTCTGGTTATTATTACTGATAATAATTGATTTTTAGAGCTAACCCTATGGTTTTCATAAGTTGAATATATTTTGCATATCTTGTTTGCTTGTTTGCTTGTTGGAGAGTTCGTCACTTGCTTGCATGGAAAAGCTCAACAAAAATTGCTAAAAATCAAGTAAAATCTACTAAGCGCGTTGCAAGGATCCCAGGTATTCTCCTTCATCTAATAATATTTTGATTTGGGACTTAAAATAAATCTCTTATGTGTCAAGCTTGTGTGCATCTTTTCATGCTTTTGATCTATTTCTACACACTTGCATAATTGATACTAGGTTGTGAACCCTTAAGGATTCATTAAGTAGTCTTAGAATACTTGTGATTGATCTTGATTGCTATCTTGGGTTATTGGACTCGCTAATCTGCCGGCCCCTCATTTCCGCCCCGTGGTTGCAATCTCAGCGCCATAAAGGGGAGGGGTCAACAGGACAGAAGCGTTAAATGTTCCACTTGGCAACCCTTTTGTGCTTTTAGGAACTCCCTTGTTTTCTAAGTTGTGGACTCATTTTTAGCTTGTGTGAGGTGTTAAGTGTTCCACGTTGTGGACTCATCTCATATTCGCTTTAAACGTTAAGTGTTCCTCTTTCTACTTTTTGGATGCTTTTGGTAGATTTGCTTTCGGAACATACATCTGTGCTCACATAGTAATTAGGCCCTATGAACACTATTTGTGATTCTTGAGAGATTGGATTCCTAGCGAAATCCTTCTTGACGATAGAATCCTTGTAGGTAGGGAGGATACTTAGTGCGTTTCACATTCAACTTAGTTAGTGAGTCTTCTCTTATTGATCGACACATTCTCTCTCCGGAGAGGTTGATAGATCATGTGGGGTTGATATCACAAGCTTTGGTGAATCAAAATTGGTTAGTGCGTCTTCTCTTATTGATTGATACATTCTCTCCCTGGAGAGGTTGATAGATCACGTGGAGTTGATATCACAGACCTTGGTGGAACAAAACTTTGTCTTAGCATGTCGGATTAATCTGCTTGCTTTGTTTGGGTTAAAAGTGAAGAGGTGTCAAAACCTTGAATCTGGAGCCAAGTCCCCTTGTGGTATACTATTGTGAGTCATCTTTAGAGAGGGTTAACCATAGCGGACAATCCCTTCACAGGGCAAACTGCATTGACGGAACCTCAAGCGGTAATAGCCATTTTCGCCATGGTAGTGACAACCGCTATATAAATGTCCTTGTGGAAGAAATCTCCACGGGTATGGTTCATTGTTGGGTTGTCAGATCTCCCTAGCAGCTCTTGAAGATTAAGTTCTCGGACTGTGTCAAAACCCTGGTGCGCCAGGATTGGAGTTCACCCCTTTGAATCATAAAAGTTGCAGAGTCAAACCATTACTAAAAACCCTAGAGAGGCCAATTTTTCATTCTCAGGTATATGTGTGTTATTGCAAAATTTTTCAGAACATACACAATTAGTACTCTCAGGGATTAGCACAATTTGGTCACTTGATTGTTCATGTGCAAGGTTGCTTTTGCCCTTGTTCATTGTTTTCAGACGTGCTTGGAATCACTTGCTTGCTATTCTGCGTGCTTATTTATCTACTTGGCTATTAAAAATGATCAAATCTGGTATAACCTTCAAAATCTAGACAGTACAATTTGCGAACAATCCAAAACTGAAAACCTTAAATTTTGCAAAAATTGACGTAAAGTTCTTTCTAGAGTCAAAAGTCATTTCAAGAAGTCAAAAGTCGTACGAGTTTTGTCAAGTGTCATTGCAGTATTACCCAACTATTGTATGAGTTTAGCAACTGTCATTTCATAGACTACCCAGTGTCGTACGAGTCTGCAAAGTGTCGTTTGGAAAAATTTGAGAAAGTTGTCAGAAATTGTCAAATTGCAAGATATCCAATGTTTCCAGCCTAGTTCCAGAATCTATCAAAAATATCATTATGTCAAGAATAGAGCAGTAGCTATTGATAATCCGTACACATGTCTCAAAGAATCAGTAAACAAGAGGAAGAAATTCTGATTGCCGCTATGATGAAACAGTTGCAAGCTATGCAAGTCCAGCTTGACAAACTTGAGAAAGAGAAGGAATCTAAAAAGTTCTCCATGGAATCTTTATACTCTTTTCCATTTGATAAAGACTTGTACATGTCACCATACCCCCGAAAAAAAATTGAGCAATATGATACCTCTTCCACGGAGAGTGACACATCTAGCTTTGAAGACTATGATGACTATGACAACAGACAATGTAATGATACCTATGACACCTCTGTTCCTAAAAGTCCTCCTCATCGTTCATTCTTGCTTACTACAAATGGGCCGTCACATTGGATAGATCATGATGGTGATCCATATGATTCTGATTTTGAAAGAGATTTTGATGGCTTTTGTGGACAATACCTTGATGATGATCCATCTACTACTGCTGAGGACTATAAAATACATCGTGCTAGCTTGAAACGTCAATACTATAAGGATCTCTCCTCTCAGAACTCTCCGGCTGAAAATAAAGATTACACTCTCAAGCAAGATCATGTTAATGTTGGACCTTTGTTTTGTGATGGTTCCCTTCCATCCCCTACTTCCTCCAATACCCATACATTTCCTAAAGCTTCTGAGTCTTTCAAATCTTTCACAGAACCTTCATCCGACACAAGCCCTAATACTTTTCATGTGGTTCCCTATAGTTATCCTCTAGGGCTACCTCTTAAAGAAACTCAAGCTAACCTTCACTTGGCTGCAAATACTTTCAATAATGCTAAACCTAAAGAGCCTAAGCCTTCATATGCTATAATCCCTACTTCAGCTAGTCCTTCACCATCTCTTCCAAAATCATCCATACAATCCCAACATGCTTCCTTGTCCTTAGAAGTGGCTCCATGTCAAGAGGACTCTAAAAATGATGAAGAAAAGAACATAAAGAAAGATCAAGATCAAGAACCCTCCATGTCATCCACTCCTTTTCACGATGTCTCTTATCCGCCTCAGGGTTCTTTTGATCTTGTACACCCTTTTTCATGCATTCCATCATGTCTTAAGTCTTCTCCTAAGCAAGATCAAGCTACTATTTACACTGTTGAGCTTATTGGCAATCAAAATAACCTTACTACACTTGCATTTTCCAAAGATGATACTTCCATTAAGGTTGGTAAAAATGGTGTTCCTTCCAATGTTAAGCCTATTGAAAAACAAGAGAAAAATTATGCGCTTATGCTATCCGAAGATCCTTGTCAAGATCAAAGTCTTTCATCTTCTTGTTCTACCACTCCATGTTCACTTCCACTTTCTACTCTTCCTAAGTCTTCGCAAGCTTTGAATGATCCTATCAAAGAAAATGCTCTTATTCAAGGTGTCCATGATTCTATTGAAAATTCTAATGCTCACTCTAAAGATGTTGATATCCTTGGTTGTCATATAGATGCTGATGAACTTATTGATTATCCTTTTGCGTCTTCCACTTCCATTCTTGGACCTCTTCCACCACAGCAAAGATCTTCACACCTTCCTTCCATCTTGGGTCCTTATGTCCCTTCACTTTCCCCTCCTAACTTTCCTAATTCACCATCCATCTTGGGTCCTTACATACCTCCATCTCCTATCTTTCCTCAAGATCAACATAGATGCATACCCTTGAATCTTTTTCATCCAACCACCCATC
The DNA here is from genome assembly GCA_027943335.1 of Chamaecyparis obtusa. Classification (NCBI taxonomy): domain Eukaryota; kingdom Viridiplantae; phylum Streptophyta; class Pinopsida; order Cupressales; family Cupressaceae; genus Chamaecyparis; species Chamaecyparis obtusa. The sequence goes on along the minus strand of BSBK01001523.1, from coordinate 448,564 downwards.
TAAACCAGTCATATCCTCCCTCTTCCACAAATCCCAAGTCTTTTGGAAGTAACTTGAATGTTCAATACAAGAAAAAGAAGCAATACAAGAATCCATCAAAAAAAGAATATCACCATGTCTCCTCTCATAGACATGGAAGCATAAAGTCAAAAGAAATATCTAAGAAAAAAACCACAAGACAAGTATGGGTTCCAAAATCCATCATTCAAGATATTCTCTCTAGATCATCAAAAGGAAATAAAAATCCTAAGGCTATATGGATTCCAAAGTCTCTCTTGAAAGAGTCTGGTGTTGAGAAAAAAGTGAAGTTGACATTCAAGCTTCCAAAGGCTTCCACTTCATCTCCCTCCAAAAATATTCTTCCATTCCATGTGCCTAAACCACAACCTCTGCTATCCATTCGCCATATTCCTTCACGTATTCCTTCATTCACGATTCCTCCATTATCTCACCACCCTTCAAGGTATGTGTTGATGTTGAATTTGCCTTCCTTTCCATCTACCCTTTCACAATCCTTCCATTCATTAACCTTCTACCTTCTATCCTTTTTCCTCATTTGCCTATTCCTCCTATCTTCCAACCTCACTCACTTTACATAAAACCCTATCCTCCATTTTTCTCTTCCATGTTCCTTTCCCTATCAGCATCTTTGAGCATATCATTTTGAATCTTTGGTATATCATGGTTTATCTTTTCAAGGAGCACTATCTAAAAAGCTTGCCTTCTTCCAAAAAAATTTTAAAAAATAAAATAAAATTGAAAATGTGCCTTGGTGAAAACCTGGAAACAGGCGCCTTGGTAGCAAAAGTAAAGAGAAATAAATTCATCCTATGGTGAAAACCACTTCCTTGTGGCACCTTGGATAAGTACCATGATGAAAACCTGGCAATCAGGCATCATGCGTAGTTCTTCTACATATTTCATCCATTTCATCTTCTCTCTTTGATCTTGACAATGTTGATCTATACACGAACATTTGGCTATTTTGTGAGTTGTCTGATGATGATCTTACTTTCAATCCCTTCCTATTTAGCCTTCATATCCATCTTCCTCCATTCATTTTCTCCTATCGCTATCCTTTTCCCCTTTGGTCTTGATCTAATAAAAAAAGAAAGAAAGAGTAAAACACGGTGCTATGAAGCCTCTTGATATGTCTACTCCTTTGGATTGCATCCTTTCCTGCTCTTTCATTATGATTTTGTGCTTATCCTATGCTAGCCTTTCATTGCTTGTCCAAATGTGCTTTACATGACAATTTTTCCCTAGCTTGAGTATTCTTGAGGAGTTTGCCCTTGAGGATTTCTTCCCTTCATTATCCTTTATTCTCTTGTCTTCCATCTCTTCCACCAGCTTGCCAATCCCTCTTGTTCTCCACCTTGCTAGACATTGGGACTGCACGATATAATCTTGCTTGGGAGTTCACAATGAAAAAAGATGCTATCAAGTATACCAAGTATCAGAACTAGTATCAAAACAAATATCAGAATAAGCATCAGAACTAGTATCATAACCAGTATCAGAACCAATATCAGAACCAGTATCAGAAAAAGTATCAGAACAAGTATCAGAACCAGTATCAGAATAAGTATCAGAATCAGTATCAGAACCAATATCAGAACTAGTATCAGAATGCCTACTGGGGCTACACCATTCACTTTAGTTTATGGGTCTGAAGCAGTACTACCTATTGAGGTTGAAATCCCATCACTTAGAATCAGAATGCATGGACTTGTCACTGATGAAGACTACAGAGTGTCTAGGTTACAAGAACTTGAACTACTAGATGAGCGCAGACAAGCAGCGTATGATCATCTCAGAGTGTATCAGAAAAGAATGTCTAGAGGCTACAACAAGAAAGTCAGACATAGAGAATTTCAGGTTAGCGATCTAGTGTTGAGAGAAAATCTTAAAAATCAATCACATCGAGAACGCAAGGGGAAGTTCAAACCCAATTGGTTGGGTCCCTTTGTTATCACTGCTACTTTTGGCTCTGGTGCCTATCAACTCTCAACGACTGAAGGAGAACAGCTCCGAGAACCAATCAACGTTCTCCATCTAAAGAAATTCTATGCCTAAGGCATTCAGTGCTTGGTAAATGTCCTGAAAAAAATCTTAAAAATCAGAAAAAGTCCTTAAAAAATGAACATTTTGGTGAAAACCTAGCAATAGGCACCTTGATGATTCACAAAAAAAAATTGAAAAAATATCAAAAGTACAAAAAAAATTGAAAAAATGAAAAATACAAAAAAAAATGAAGAAAAAAAAAAAAGTGCCTTGGTGAAAACCTGGAAACAGGCACCTCGGTAGCAAAAATAGAATCTCTACCAAGATGGTGAAAACTCGGCAAACGGGCACCACTTGTTCCAAAATGCTCCATCTATCAGCACAATCTTGGTCTTTCCCAGCTTTCAGTCTTGCTTTAGTTTTTACATATCTCCCGGTTTGTTTCTGCATATCCTGGTTTCAATAAGTCGGTCTGTACACCAATCAGCTCAAGTGTCTGTATCCTATCAATGTTCAAACTTGGGGGCAATCAATGTCATATCTTATAGTCTCCAATGTATCTTAGACATGTCATATCCACTCAGAGTCCTTTGAAGCTTCAAGTTGAGTCAGTCAGTCAGTCTCGTCTCCAGAAAGGATTTTGCATCAACAACAATCAAACATCAAAACTCAACTGAAAACAATCTGTGCTTTTCATGCTTTTATCTCCTTGTATGCTTACTGATTCGCATTGAGATTTTTGCATATTGTGTCCCTTCGAGCTCTTCAATGATGTCCTTTACAGGATTTAGAGAGTGATGACTGGGGGCATAATCTTTTCTTTGTCTTCTGCTTGTATGTGAAAATCTAACAGCTTTGGAAATTTTGGATTGAAATGGTGTCCGACTGTAAGAGCCTCTATCTCAAATTGGATGGCCATGTGTACCTCGACCATTGATACCCAAAAAATTCAAGGAAGTTTGATCTAACTATTGTCTTTTTGAGTGAGTTCTTCCTCCTACTGTGGAACGCAATCTTGCCTAAGGATGTGAACGATAAAGGGTCACTACGGGTAATTCACATTGGATTTAGAATGATCTCTTGACTGTTTGATGTGTTTGCAACGCAAGGCGTACTCAGGTCATCACAACGTTTATATGCTTGTACAAATTGCTATATCAAAATGGACATGATATTCAGGTCATCCTGGCATTTATGCTTTGATGCTTATATCTAATCCGACATTCTGAAAACAAAATCAATATTCATATGTCCATGGTTGCCTAGCCAGGGGATGTTGTATTGGTTCTTGAGCGTTACAAATCAATATTCATATGTCTATGGTTTCGTAGCTAGTGGGCATTGTATTGATTTATCCGGTTACCTAAAAGTTCAATGATGATAACAAATCGACATATGATCAGTGACTAGGTCCTAGGTCTTAGATTGCATTTCATTTTGCATGTCTCATTGCATTTTGCATGTTTACATGATCTCACAATGATTAAACGAACTTCAATGCTTAAATGATTCTTCAAATCGCATCTTCAAGTCTAACAAGAGCTGAATCTCACACGAAGGTTCCTCCAATGAAATAGCAAGTAGAATCCTTTTTCGGGATCAAAATTCAAATCTGAGATCATTCATATTATTAACTACTTGCATATTCGACCTTCAATCATCATAGAAATCTAGTATTCAACTTAACTGATTATCTTACATCAAACTATCAAAATTTCAACTTGGTCAACCATGGTCAACTCATGGTCAAACCTAGTCAAACTTGGTCTTTTGGGACCTTCCAACGATGCAGAATGCGTTCTCGGATGTAAATAACCACTTCTCAAATCAATTAACATGCTTCTAAACTATCAACGCTGACTTTTCTTGTCAGATTTCAATTTTAATCCCGAAGGGGGCATGGTATTGCATATCATTCAAAGTCTGTAAATCAAATTCTATCGATCAAGTCTATCAATATCTTTCATCAGTGATCAAGACAAACAATCACGTCTAGTTACTGATTCATCAAAAGTCCTCATCGCTCGGGGCAAATCTATCATCACTTGGGGCATATCAGATTCAAGATCCATATCAATCTGGTATTCTCTTAATCTTGTAATCTGTATCAGTTTTTGCAACCATCAGATCATAGTGTTCTTTCCTTGGTTCTTCGACAACTGAAAGATTCAGATGTGATACTTGCTAGTTCTGCTAAGACAATCGAGTCTAGAACGGGTCACTCACTTCTTATCAATCCTAAGGTTCAGAATCAGGCATTTTGACACTTTTTCGCAATCATAGGTTCATTTGCTGCTACAGTGAACATTATCTTTGGTCATTCAAGACTTATTATCTCCATCTTAATTCAATATCAATCAACTCCTATCTCAATATCTTTCAATCGGTTTCTATCTTGAGATCAGTTTATCTTTTGAATCAGTTTCATATCTTTATCAAACACAGACTATCTTTGAACCACTGCGCTTCGCACAGTAATTCAAAGAGGGGCAAAATGTAATACCCCAAAAATGGGCTATAAGTTCATTAATCTCCTACATCTTCAATTCGAACAAAATCGACATCAAAGTCCTAACCTAAGGCACATCTAAACATCATCAAATCTAATTGATTATCTTAAATTTTGCATCGAGGAATATTCTTAGTAATATTCCTAATTATCTTAATTATCTTTAATTTTATAATTATTTGGCAATAAATTACATTTATCCTAAAGTTTGATTAATTGAATATTTTCATATTTAATTAATTAGATTTAATATTTGCCACTTAATTGTGTAATTAAATTTAATTATATCTATTATTAATTGTATTATTTAATTTTGACAATAAATCCAAATATCCTATGAATAATTGATTAAATTTTTATTTAATTAATTAAAGCAAGTTGTCATTATTTAATAATATAGTTTTTAATAAAATTTTGATTAAATAATTGATTAACCCATAAATCAATTGTTTTATTTTTAAAAGCAGTTAAGTTGGAAATAAATCACTTTATTATTAAATTAATTCATAAATAAAACATGCACAATCATAAAAGCAGACAACTATCAATTATCAATTAAAGCTAAACTCTATTTTGAGTTAAAACTTAGCTTTTGCATGTTTTTGTGAGTTAATTATCTTTTATTTAAAAATAACTCAAAAATCAAGTTGAGTTATTTGAGTGATTTATGGCTTTTATCCATGCACCTCCAAAGCCCTGGATTTCTATAAATTAAAGGCTTTAGCTCTTCACAAATCATCTCATATTTTGCACAATCACACTGGAGAATTGGAGACTGAGGAATCAACTTGCGAATTCAAAGCTTTGTGAGATCAATCTTATTTTTTTTTGCATTCATATTACATATCATTGTTAGATTCATAGCATATCAATTTTCAATAGCATTCATAGCATATCAATTTTATTTAGCATAGATTTCATATCAGTTTTTACAATTATTATTGCATAGAAAAATCCAAAAAATAGCTTAATTGCATTTATTCCATATCTAGAATTGCATTCAAATCCTTCATTTAGGTGTCGTCTAGGTCACTGATCTCGATTACAATCTGAGAACATTAATCTCGCACCTATTAGAAGGCAGTAAATCGCTTGGTTAGATAGCTTTCAATTTTGCATGATTTTGATTATCACTAACCTCTAATGTTTTACTGAGTGTTGTGTTTACAGATCAGGTATAATTTTCACACACACAGGGGCAAGCAACTTATTTACAAAATTTATAGAATGTATAGACCTAACTACTGTTCATGGAAAAAGAATACCTTTAATTGAAGTATTTCTTCAAGAATTGTCCACGAATTGGCAATTCCTGAATATCACTATTTAATTCCTTGACCATATATGAATCTTGGCCCCATTTCTCATGAATTAGATATGGCCATAGCTAGATGGGATCAAACTTACCATGTTTTCCTTTATCCTCCAGTCTAGCATTCCAAATTAATACCAAATCACCAAGCTCAAACTTCCTATGAATAGTCTTCTTGTCATATAAATTTTTAACTTGCAACTATAATTTGGCATTTCTTGAAACTGACTCCCTTCTAGTCTCATCCAATCTGATGAGGTCCTCAATTCTCAATTGCATCTCATCATCTATGTCATCATCATATAACTAAACAAATTTGTACATTTCCAATAAATTATGCTGAGACATTCTTGCATGAATTCCATATACTAGGTCAAATGGTGCACAACCAATTGCCCTCTTCACAGTTACCCTATCAGCCCATAGAGCTAATGAAAGCTTTGAATTCCATGCCTTCTTATTCTTTTCAAGAATTCTCTTTAGGATTTTAATCAAACTCTTATTAGTAGATTCTGCCTGACCATTGCCTTGTGGATGATAAGGTGAGGAATTAGAAATCGGAATCCCTAAACCTTTGCAGAATTCCTTATATTCAGCAGACCTGAAGCACATTGCATTATCACTTACTATTCTCTCAGGGCAACCAAACCTTGTAACAATATTGTTCAATAGAAAATTAGTTACCACCTTACTAGTTTCATTTCTTGTAGGTATAGTCTCTACCCACTTTGTAAAGTAATTAGTGGCAACTAAGATCCATGAGTGTCCTCCACTAGACTTGTTTGGTATCTCCCCTATGAAATCAATTTCCCATTGTTCGAAAGGAGCCTAAACTTCTACTGGTTTTACTGGCACATTACCTAAAAATTTAAGCTTACCAAAGAACCTTTGACAAGCATCACACCTCCTCACCAGTTGTTCTACATCCTTGAAGATTGTGGGCCACCAAAATTTTGCTCTCAAGATTTGATGAGTAGTTGTTTTACCCATATAATGCCCACCATGAACTCCCTCATGCATTTCTTTTAACATTTTGTTAGCTTGATTCTCATCCACACATTTCAGAAGTATGCAATCGAAATTCTTTCTATACAATTTACATTTCACAATTACATACTTGATGGCCTATAATTTCAATGTCCTTTTCTGATTATCATTCATTCCTATTGGACAACTCATATTTCTCAAGTAATAGATAATATCCTGATACCAAATACAATCATCCATATCACATGTATAATCAGTTTCAGAATGATTTACCTAATTTGCATCAAGATTGGATTGAGCCATCAGTTTTGCCAATCCTTGTCCTCTAACCAATTTAGTAATCTAGAAATCAACATTGAATTCTTGGATCCTATTGATCCATCTACATCTTCTTCTAGACACCTATTGCTGTGAGAAAATATCCTTCACAGTTGCACTTGGCACAAAAGCAATCACAACTGCCCCGATCAAGTAACACCTAAAAGCCTTGATTTCCTTCACAAGTGCATATGCTTGTTTCTCATTTATGTCATACTTCAATTCAGCAGCCTGTAAAGATTTACTGAAAAATGCAATAGGCTGCTCAAAACCATCCTTATTCTTTTGTAACAAAACTATAGCAATAGTGTGAATAGATGCAAAGGAAAAGATATGCATTGGGACATTGTAATCAGGTGCCTTAAGCACTAGTGCATCTTTGATAGCCTTCTTGATAATTTTGAAAGCCTCATCAGGCTCACCCTCCTAATTGATTGCAGATCCCTTCTTCAACATCTTAGAAATAGGTCTAGTGACCTCTACAAAATTTGTTACAAACATCCTTAAGAAATTGACCTGACCAAAGAAGGACTAAATTCCTTTAACATTCTTTGGTCTCTAAATTTTATCAATAGCTACTACCCTCTCAGGGTCAATTCTCACTCCTTGCTTCCCAACTAAGTGGCCAAGCAACCTACCTTCAATGACACCAAAAGCACATTTCCTTGGATTTAGTGAAATGCCATATTCCAAAGCCCTCATAAATATTTTCTCTAAATGAGTACAATGGTCTTCTTCCTTCTTGGAATAGACAGTTAAATCATCTTGATATACAAGGAAATCATTGATAAAATCTAAAAAGGCAACATCCATTTCCCTCTAAAAAGTAGCACCAGCATTTGTGAGACCAAAAGGCATTCTCACATAAACATATGTCCCCCAAGGTGTAGTAAAAGTTGTCTTGAATTGCTCTGATTCTTTGATAATGACCTGATTGTAACCAGAGAAACCATCCATCATAGACATCAATTCTGATCCGGTTACTCTCTACAACATAGCTTCCATATTGGGCAGACAATAGTTATCCTTTAATGAGCTGATGTTCAAATTCCTGAAGTCCACACAAAGCCTGATGTCACCATTCTTCTTTCTCATAGGAACAAGGTTTGACACCCAAGAAGAGTGCCTTATAGGCTTTATAATTCCTGCATCTCTTAACTTCATTAACTCTTCCTACATCTTGGGTGCCAAAGTAGGATTAATAGGCCTTTGTTTTTGCCAGAAAGGTTTAGCATCTTCTTTCAATGGAATAACATGTTGAAACAAATCTTCTCTATAAACCTTTAGGTCATCATATGACCATGCAAAAACATGCCTAAATTTTCTTAACAATTCAATCAAAGATTTATCTACCTTTTTAGATATATCTCTACCAATGTATACCTTCTTACGTGCTTCATGTGCTCCAAGATTTATCTCCTCTAGATTAGCATGATCTTCTCTTTTGGTATTCTTTTGAACTCTATCCTGGTTATCAAAGATAGTCTCCAAAACAACAAGCCCCTTGTGCACCTTGTTAGTTCTAAGTTGAATGACCTCATTGCCAAAGACAACCTCCCTTCCTTCCACTAACTCCACCAAGGATAAACAATCAAATTCCTGACCATGATACTGATCTTCACAACTCATAAGCTTCAAGATATCATTATCATCATCAAAAACTTGCCAATTTTCAATATTGTCTGGTATACTAGGCCTAGCCTAAATTTCAACTTTAGAGATACCAGCAAATGTAATATCAGTGGGATTGATTGTAATATTAGCTAACAAGTCAACCATCTTATTGTTACTCCTATCCTTCCACTCAATATTGAAGGCATCAAAATGTTCAATCAAATCCCAAACTGCATTCCTATATTATTTCAACCTCTTATTATTGGAAGCATATACTGATCTGACTTGGGACACCACTAATTTAGAATCACCAACAACACTCAAACACTTAATACCATGCTTTTGTGCCAACCTCATTCCTAACAAAAATGCCTCATATTCTACTATATTTTTGGTACAAAAGAAATTCAATGTGAAAGAAAATTTGTAGGTGTTTCCATTAGGAGAAATAAGTAAGATACCTGCTCCTGATCCATCTTTGCAATTTGCACCATCAAAGTATATTACCCACAAATCACCCTTCACAAAATTAACACTTACCTCAATAGAGATAGGTGACAAAATAGGTTCATTTTCAAATACAGGGATCTCTACCTTAAAAGCATTAATATCAGTATCCACAAAACATGTAGTCTCATTGTCGATATTTCTCTCAATCATGTGGCATACTCTTGGCTCTGGATCAATCTTGACAAACTGATCATCAATCTTGAAAGTGGCATAGGACAAATCACATTGTAAACTTCCACCCATGGCAGCACTCCACCTTCTAGATAGTAGCATCCCATAATAAGGAGGGATGTCCACCACCAAAACACTCATTGTTAACTCTTTCTCTAGATATGCTTCCAGCAAATATGGCATTGCATTAATAGTCCCAATGACTGGTACCTCCCTCTAATCCATTGCACAACATCTACCTTGAATTGTATCAACTTTAAGGCCCAACTTCTCCATGATTTTAAAAGGTATGATAGTATTAGAGGCACCACTATCAATCATGTAATTTCTTAGTTTCATTCCATTCACAAGAACACTTAAAAATAATAGATCAATGTTTTCAAGGCTGGCATTGATAGAACTGTCCAAATATATAGGGGGAATTTGAGACACAATTCCCTAAGTAGCAACACCTTTCAAAGCTTTATCTTGAGATCCATTGCATGCAACATCATTGTTATGAACATTATCTACCCATGAAATAGCTCTATCTTTGTGTTTAAGGATTCTCAACAATTCTAACAATGGAAACTTAACTGTAATTTGGGACATTACAAATAACATATCAACAGGAGTAGAGGAAGGAATATCAATCTACACTACCTTAGCATCCTTTTTCTTGTCTGATACATTAGGTGTATTGGCCACCCTCATTTTTTCAATCTTATCCATTGTGTTAACTAGCTTCTCAATCTCATTAGAAATTTTTTCAACTCTGACTCCCTTAGGCTCACAATTCTTACCTTTTACACTCTTGAATTTCACCATGTGATCACCTTTTGATTTGTTCTCATTAGGATCTCTAGAGTTGGTACTCTTTATAAACATTCCTACAACTTTCTCATTTGTATTCCTTGCCACCATGCCTCTAGTTTACACTTGGGCAATAATTTCTACAGTAATCCTCTCCATCTCTTCTCTAGAAGGTCTTCTTAAATTTACTTGCTTAGAAGAAGAGTTCATGTTACATGTCTTTTTATCAATGTCTTCACCATCAGAAAAAACCTCTTGATGAAAAAGGGCCTGATTACATCTCTTCATATTTACATCTACTTCTTCATCAAAATTAGAATCATCCTCATATCCTAGATATGAGGTAGCCATGTTGCATCCAACATCATCTTGATCTTCTTCTTGATTTATCTCCTCATTGCCACAATCTTGATTTGTAGCCATAGAATGTGCAACTACACAATGCTCTATAGAATGAGGGGATTGGCATGCAACACACCAAGGTATGTCCTCCATGACATTTATTGAAGCTTTTTGTAGAGGTTCAGGGACACCTCTATCATTGTTATTTCTTGCATCAGGGCTAATAGGCTTGCCATCCTTCCATTGGGTGTTGGAGGGGTAGTTCTGCAATCTATTCTGCTTATTGAAATTGTTGTTGAACTGAGGCCTTTCATTGGTAGGAGCACTATTGCTCCTATTTACAGGTGCCTTCAAATCCTTTAATGCATTCAACACCTTATCCAATTTATCTTCTTCTTGCCTCTTAGCTCCAAGATTCTTATCACTTTCCTTTTTGTATTTCTTGTCCCCAAACAACTTTGGATCATCTCTCCTCCCACCCAATTTTCCTGATATCTTCATATTGTTCTCAATATTTATAGCAATCCTAAAAGCATCTCTAAGAGTTCTTAGTTCTTTGTCCCTCAACAAGTATCCCATCTTTCCATCAAATGCATTAAAGCATGTGGTCAGAAAAACATTGTCATCTAACCGCATAACTTGGAACAACTTATGCATAGCCTTATGAAATCTCATGTTGAACTCAGCTGCAGACTCATTTTGATTTTTCCTTATGGTATTGAATTCATTCAACATGAAAATAGCATTAGGCCTATCACCATACTGCTCTTTAAAACATCTCTCAAAAGAATCCCAAGTATCAATACCTTTATTAGGAAGTCTCTTAAACCAATCTCTAGCATCCTCCATTAGAGATTGAACAAACAATTTCATGATTACATCCTCATGCTATACCTCATAATCATTAAGCATATCAGAAAATAGTCTAAGATACTCCTCACAACTAATAGCATTATTACCAGCAAACTTAGGTGCCTTATCTCTTATATCATTTGGAAAAGCATTCGAGTAACCAAGAATTTCATCAAAACTAATTTTCCTATAGCCTTCTAACTGCATAGGTCTTCTTTGAAAACTTGAACTAGTGTTAACTCTAGGATTAACATTTTCATTTACATTTCCATCTACTTGTGCATTCGACTGCTGCCTAGGATCAACACCTATCCTAGTAGATGAAGAAGGAAATGAACTAGTAGCATTACAAAGTGGAATAGTAGTAGTGATAGATGGCATACCTAGTTCAGTAGCAGATGGACCAAGAGCATTTATAGATGAAGCCCTCAAGAACTGGATCTTTCTTCTCTTTTCTACAATAGAGGCTTCAATTTTAGCCCTCTCTAATTCTCTTGCAAGATCCTCATCTTCTTTTCTTCTTCTTTCTATCTCTGTGTCCTTATTTGAATTGGGTGGTGGGACCCCTGGTATTGTCAATGATCTACTTGTTTGATGTCCCACCATATTTTGCTTTCCTTTCTCACCGATGGCAATAGCAGGCCTAGTGATCTCTTGCCCATCTTTATCTTTAGGGAGGGAAGCATTACTTTGATCCTGTCTGACCACAGGGCCCTCCTTATCAAATTCATGATCTTGTAGTAAGTGCTCTTGCTCACTCCTCAAAGCCTCAAGATCACCGAAAACATCATATTGCAAATTCTTAGGAGTAGAAGCAAGCATCTTGTTTCTCTCCTTCATTTCATTAATCTTTCTAAGGAGAGACTATCTTTCTATTAGAGCATTCACCTTCTTAGCTTCTCTCTCCTCTTGTAACCTCTTATGTATGGCATCTTGTTCTGCCAACTATAACCTTAGTGCATTTAAATCATCTGGGTCTACCATAATGTCATCATAACCTAATGACACATCCATATCAGTAAGATTTTGATAGGGGAAATGAACCTGCCATGGTCTCGTGGGTTCTCTTCTGAAATTATCTTCATCAAGATCTAAATCAATATCCAAACCCATCTCTCTAGCTTGTTCATCCTAACCTATAGGCAATGGACCCTTGTCTTGAAATATAGCCTCTAGGGTATCATAAAATCTATCTTCAGAGAGACCACCATCTGATCTAGAAACTTTGTGTTGTGAACCTTCCTCACTTGAGGAAACATGTGGTGCTCTTCCTCTAGTATTTCTTTGTTCTCTTATGGGAGCACTAGTAGACTCACCATTCCTTCTGATCCAACTCTTCTTCTCTTGTCTAGGTAATTATTCTAGACTGATTCTTTCTGATAAAAGACCTAGTATTCCTCCTTTTGTCCATGATTTATAGTATGACACTGGCCCTAACCTTTTCAGTCACCACCCACCAAGATGGGAAATCTTTAACTGAATACAATAGGAAAACAAGAGTGCACTTGACAACCTTTTATCTCTAGACTCTCCCCAGTAGAGTCACCATTTTGTTGGGACTCAGATGGGTAAATCAATCAGGTCAACAAAAGATTTTGAATATTACAATATAAGCCCAACTAGAGATCCTAACAAATATACTACTTCATTCTTGTTCTCCCTAGCAGAGTCACCATTTTGTTGGGAGTTCCCTTTGATCTTCAACTTGTAGCTTTATACTTTGATGGATAACTTTAATATAAATTGACTCTATCACCACTCCAAAGTCTACAAGGAAGAGTGCCAATTAACAAGGATCAAAAGAGATCCTCCTACAATTCAAGCTCTAATGCTTAGGTCAGTGTACCCTTGATTCACTTCTTGAAAGGAATCACTAAATGTTATACCAATATACTCTTTACTAACTGATTTAAAGATTTGATCATTTGAATTTGTGTTTGTGATTGATGATGATGGACTACCTCCAAAGAATAGATTAGTGCCTTAACTAGGGAATAGAGTCACCTAATAGCATACATCAACCGAAGACCCTAACTCAAACACACTTGAATTTGGGATAAGTGCTTTGCCTATTATCCCTCTCACTCACATACCAGGACATCAAATTCTTATCAAGCCATGAACTCACTAAAATTACCTAAAGACTTTAATCCTAACTTTTTTAGGAACCCAAAGATAATCTCAAAATACTCTTTGTTTACCATATACTAACCCACTTTGTGAAGTTAACATATATGAGCTCAAGAACAAAACAAAAAGACATACACCACTATGAGATTGGAATTCAACTATATTCTCATTTAGACTTGTAGAATGAATACTTTTTTAGACAACAAAATGCCAAAGAAATAGACCCAAAATTTAGGCTCTCCTTACTCAGTATAATACCATCAACAACAACCAGGGACCAAAGAAAGTTTTGGAACCTACACTAAGTCAAAAGTTCTACACTATATAACTCCTAGTCACCTTGGAATCCTCAAAGAGGATGCATCAAGCTTCAGGTGACTAGGGTTAGGGTTTCAACCACTAAACTCACTAGAAATGGTCACAAAATTTCTTGCAGGGGAAGAAATCTAGTCAGCCATGCCTGAGGAAGATTTGCACTCATGATAGATCTTAGGGAAAGTACTACAGATCATGAAAATTTGAAATTGTCAACCCTTTAAGTCACCTGCAACACACCTCAAGCACAAAACCACATGGTAAAAACCCCTACAAATGATCATGGAACAACTTGGACCACATTGCAATAGCAAGCACCACCAAAAAAATTAAATCTAGCCATTAAAGCATTCAATTTTAGTCCTTCTGGTAACAGGAAACCCCGTAAAAATTCAAATTTGAAAATAAACGGCTACCTCCAAGCACCAGCAGCAAATTGGCAGTCTAAATTTAAAATTAGGTTAACTTTAAGTCATGGCTATTATATCTTTTCTTTTCACATTCTTTTATAATCTCAACTCAACCAAACACCTCAGGTTTACCTTTTAGTGAATGCACGACAAGGCATTTCCTTATTCGTAGAAAGAAAACCTTAACCCATTTTTAACTCCATGACCTAGCGACTAAAAGAAAACATTTAACCTTGGTCCCACATCTGGCAAGCTAGTGACATAAGGTTTCCACCAATTCATGAAACACTTTTTACCTCTACCAAGTTAGCTAGCGATTATGAAAATGCTTGTTTGCTGAATCAGTAGTCAAATCGAAGCATCGCTATCCTTTTTCACGAATGAGCAAAACCTTTGCAATTTGTCAAGCCACTAAACCATTTTGTCAGAATCGCCAAGTCCCCACCTTGGCCTACCTAGAAGATTGAAAACCATCTTAAAATCTCATGCAGTCAGAAGATCCCATCAAATTACACACCATTTGTTTATCTTCTATCACTGTCAGAACAACTAATCCCTAAAAGACCTGGCCCCACCGACACAATATCCAGTCACACAATGTGGACCAATCACAGCTGGCCATATCAACACACCTAGAATGTGGACCCACCACAGTTCATCCTCTCTGAGAAATATTGAATTGATGGTTAGTGCATGATCTTAATCCTATGACAAATCCCATAAGATCATGCACCTGTCGTTGATATTCTGACATTGTCAGGACCCGCTAATGCATCTGAAAACTAGGTCCCACTGACAACTACCAACGTGTTGATACATGGACCAATGAAACAATGCCAACTATGCCTATGTGTAACTTTGGACCTACCTTTATCTCTGAGATGAACACCTAGAGGATTAGATGAATGGCATAAGATCTGAAGGTCTTAAAAGATTCTATGCGCATTCATGCCAATCATCGATCTAGAATCTTAGCCAATACCATAGAGCATGACCCCACCATGCTATATAGGATACTCCAATGAATTAGGGACCACCACATCACCAAATCTGGTAGACAGACATACAATTTCTTCATTCATTCTGACAACCCTACCACTTCACTATTTCCTTCAGCCAATAAGGAAACACCATGTGTGCTTACTTGGCAGTGGACCCATCTACAGAGAAAGGCAACATCACACAATAAAATCAATGACCATCACAAAAGTGCAAGCCTCTGACAAAACCCTTTCACTTTAATGACAACCATCAGATGTTGATGTTGTTAGAGCCAGGCCCAAGAAAATATTAGGCCAGAACATACGAAAAATTAAATGCTGAGACTTAGGCTTATAAGGAAAAATTTAGGCGTAGAGGACTTTGAAAAATTAAAATGCCCCTGGGGTATAAAAACTTAGGAGAAATTAAAATAGGGGCCAACCAAAAATATAAAGCACGTGCACTATAGGACCTTTAAGTGACCCAAAAAAGGTAACATCAAATTAGAATAGGGCCAGGGTGTTACAAAGGGTAACGAGTAGTATTTGAATATTTTGCTTAGGGTTTTAGCCAGAGACATGAAAAATGATATAGAGGCCAAGGGAAAGACAATGAAGCCATAATTTTTTTTGCACGTGCTAATAGAGTCCTTAGTTTAATCCACTTTAGTGAAGATTTATAGAATAGAGATTATTAGAGGATTTGTTTCATTCCTCCAAGGATCATTCACCACCTTGGGAGGAACATTGTTTATTTATGTACGTAGTTGTGTAACATAGAGAATTTGATTGTTTAAAGTGAATTTAGGCCTACTAGCCTTGGCTTGTTTAAGCTAGAATTGTAGAGGTATTAGTGTGTACTTGCTAGTTGGCCAAAAGTGATCCATCATTTTTGGGCTCCAACAGATATTTTGCTCCTGCATTTTTGAGACCAAAGAGCATAACATTCCAAAAAAATTTCCCCCATGTGCATGTGAATGCCATTTTATCTTGATCTTTAGGTGCTATCTTAATTTTATTATAGCCACTAAATTCATCCATTAGAGAGTACATGGAGTGACCTGTCAAATCTATTATGGCATCTATACTCAGTAATGGAAAATCATCTTTCAGACATGCGAGGTTGAGATCTCTAAAGTCTGTGAAAATTCTAATTGACTTGTCCACTTTTGAAATAGGTACAATGTTTGATATCCATTCAACATAATCGATGGCTCTTATGAATCCCACTTTTAGTAATTTTTCTAACTCCACTTTGAGAAGGAGTGCTATGTGTGGGTGCATTTTCCTCAATTTCTATTTGACTAGTCTGAATCCTTCTTTGATGTTTAAATGATACATTATTATATTAGGATCTAGTCCTAGCATATCATCATATGACCATGAAAAATTGATTTTTCTTTCCTTCAAGAATTTTATAAAATCTTCTTTTTCATCACTAGATAAAGATGCTGCTAGGTGTATAATCCTTGGTTCTGACTCTAACTCAATGTTGACTATATTCATTGGTTCAATCAAAATAGGTGATATTTCCTCATAGTGTTTGGGAAAAGTATCCAACCTCTCTTCCTTAGGTTCCTCTGTTGTGTTTTCACCTTTGGAAACACTCTTTATTTCTTTCTCTTTTTGACCTAATGCTTCCACAATGTGGTTTTCAATATTAGATTCTTTCCATTTTTTATTTTATTTTATTTTTTTAATTTTATCTAAACTAAGAGGTTAGATATTTCCCTTTCTCACTGCTTCTTGATATTTAATGGTAGAAGAAGGTTCAACCACATTAAGGTATTGGGACACCATTTTATCATTCAAGAATGTGGGAAGGATAGTAGGTTTGATGGAATCCCATTCAATGAGATCTGGATAGATAAGGGATAAGGGATCAATATTTTGGTTTACTCAGTAGGGTTTAGGAACATGACCTCATTGGAAGGTTCAAACATTGTATCTCTCAAATCTAGAACATGTGCCTCTTCTAGGTGTTCTAGAGAACTCAGGTCAAAATCTTCCTCACTCGAATCCTCTCGAGTTTCTAATGGGTAAGAATATCTTGGGTTAAACCTAGGGTTAAATTATCCTATAGTAGGTATCCATGATGGAACATAAGGGTCTCCGACCCATGGATTTCCTTCAATTTACTGACTTGGCACATCTTCTAGCACTTCACGAGTAGAACTTGATGATGGAATATGGATGAAGTCACTGAGAGGGGGGGTGACTCAGTCAACAATAAAACACTTCACAATTATTTCTTTCCAGATCCCTTAGGATATCTTAATGAATATTATCTATTTAACACTTGGTAAATAGATTGTAGTAACTTGGTAGATGCAGAGAGTATTAGTAAAATTATCTTTTAGATATTCATCACCACTTGTATATGATTAAGATAACTATTAAGAACACAAGAGACATAGAATTTAACATGGAAACCCAATATGGGAAAAACCACCAATGTATCTAGATATTGATTTTCACTTTTTTGAAGTGATGCCCGGTTAGAAGCCAACCCGGTAAAAGGTTACAAAACACACTGTTAGGTGTGACCTTGTTAGAGGATTTAATCACCCTGCTAGGAGTGGCCTAGTAAGAGGTCTTGAGAACAATTCAATGGAATTGTCACCTTGTTAGAGGATTTACAATATGGTTGTTAAACCAACTCGGTTAAGAGATTTAGAATTCACTGTTACAATGATAAAATGGTAACAATGAAAATGACCTGTATAATAATGCAACTGCCTTGCTGATTATAGATCTCTGTTCTGTATAAGTGTGATCCTTCCTGATCAAATATATCTTTGCTACTCCTCAAGGATATCTGGTCATCCTTCACAATTTCACACACACCTTTCTTGCCTTTCTTCTATATATCTTCTTCTGTATTTCTTATTTGTTTTTCACATTTGACCTTTTATTTATATGATTTTAGATTTGTCAAATCTGCATTACTTAGTATAATAGTCAGCTGAATTAAGCAAACTTTATTTGCAAAGATCCTTCAAGGGCCGACAGTGCTCGGTGACCATAATGAAATTTTCTACAATCTTTCAGAGACCGAGGGAACTCAGTAAACACTGATAATCCTTTTTCTTTGATAATTGACTAAACTCGGTAAATGCTAACTTTTCTTTGACAACCGAGTGAACTCAGTAAATGTTGATTTTCTTTGATAACTGAGTGAACTCGGTACATGCTGATTTTAATGCTAGGCAGACCGACTGAGCTCAATAGGTACTGAATGTTGCGGACTATGACATTGTGTGACATCAAAGAAAATACATAATTTGAGTAGCAATTTTCTTCAGACAATTGTTTCCAACACTTGATGCTAGATTATCGTTTGATCCTAAATCTTGTTCTTTTCCCTTGTTGGAAGTATAAGTGTGAATTGCATCCACCTCTTTATCTTTGAAAGACTCACTTGACAATGAGTCCCACTCCCAATTGTTTGAATCTTCATCACTTTGGGAACCTAGTTGTAATATTTGATCATAAACCTTATTATTTTGAGTGTATCCTTGTTCGAGATACCCCAATCTAGTTTTCTCCTTACTATCCCTCCATGATATTTCAATGGGTTCAATTAATCCTTTGTTTCTTGTACCTAAAGGCCCTTGTCCTTCATATCCCATCTTCTACATTATTTTAAATCATTTTCCATATTGATGAGTAGGAATGCTTATGTGTTGAATGTGTTTTTCATGGGCAATTGACTCATCATATGTTTATAGCCATTTTAAGATTTCATTATCCTCTTCATCTATAGATGAAGAAGTACTAGCTCTTACAAAGTGTTCATTGTATTTATGTGGTGTATGTAGGATAGATGGTTTTCCATGGGATTTGGGAGATAAGGGAAGATCCATCATATATAAGGAGTATTCACCCACACCTTTTTTCTTGATTTGCCATTTCCTCTCAAATTTAGTCATCATGTTATCCATCTTTTGATAATGGGCATCTTTGGTGTAGATTTGAATGGATATTTCTAGTTCTTCTTTTTCTTCATCATGGGTACTTTCCTCACTAACTTTCTCCTTTCCCTTAGTCGATGTATTTAAGTTAGTCAGAACCTGGTAATCTTCAACAACAACATATACTTTCTCTTCCTTTTCTTTTCCTTTGAAGGATGGAAGATATTTGGAGCTTTGTCCTTTCTCTATTCTTTTTGACATAGACCCTTCTGCATTATGTAGGACTAAGGAGTCATTTATGGGTTTCATGTTAATGCAATATTAGAAAGGATTCAAATCTACACTTACCATGAATTCTTATCCCATGTATATTAATTTTGAGGCATTGATGATATGTTGAAGGTACCACCTTTATTTTATGTATCCATGGCCTTCCTAATAGGATATTGTAGGTTAATTTCAGATCTAGGACTTGGCAAATGGTCTCTTTTTGCATTGGACCAACTCAAATGGGGAGTACTATTCTACCTTTAGAGGCTCTTTCTTCATCATCATAAGCTTTAATGGTTATTTTATTCTTCGGGTCAATAGCTTCCTTAGAAAATCCTAAGGCTTTAACCAAGTTTAAGGTGCAGATATTTAGGCCATCTCTCCCATCAATGAGGACTCTCTTAACCCTATTCTTGTGGATCAAAACCTCAATATGAAAAGACAAGTTTTGTGGGTGATTCAAGGACATATCATCTTTCTTAGAAAATGATAGACATTAGGGTGCAAAAAGATGACCTACTATGTTTTGGAACTTATACACATCCAAATTTAAAGGTATATTAGTCTCCACAAGGGATTTTTCAAAAATCTCCTTATGAGTGGGTGAAAGTTTAAGAAACTTTAAGATAGAAATTTGGGTAGGGGTTCTTTGTAGTCGGTCCATCAAATTGTATTATTTTGAAGATGAAGAGAAAATTTGATTAGGAAGGATGAATCTAGGAGAACCTCCTGATAGAGTGATTTTTTAGGCTTGCCCCCTAATCACAACATTAGATGTTTCCTCCTTTTGTTTTTCTTTTACCACGATCACATTTATTGTGTTTTCATCACCACTTAAGGTATTTATGGTGTTGTCAGAGGTATGGGAAAAATTCACCTTTTCATTACCCCTTTTATTATTGTGGTTGGTATTTGATGATTCCCCCTTTTTTTTTTAATTTAAGAAAGGGTTCTTGAAAGTTATGTGATCCTCATTATTTTGAGGCCCTTCTACTTGTATGGTTGCATCATCGATTAGGTCTTGGACAAGATGTTTAAATTTCATACATTCATTTATCTTATGTCCTTTTTTACAATGATATTCACAATGATGAGATTCATTCCACCACATTGGCTTGACTTGAGATTCATGTGGCCTTGATTTGGGTAGAACAATGATTTTGTTAGCCACTAAAGTTCTCAACACATTTTCCAAAGGTTCACCTAGAAATGTGAATTTCCTCTTTTGATATGTGGAAAAGAAAGGTTTAGGCTTATTGATATTCAAATTATTGAAAGGATTGTTGTTGTTTTTATGGTTAGTGTTTTTGGTGTTATTTTAAGGAGCCTTGGTAATTTTATTAACATTATATATTGGGTTTGACTTGCTTGATAAATTAAATGGGGTAGCCTTCAAGTTTTGTGCTTCCACAACTCCATTGTTCACAAGATTTTTATTGGTGTTTTTCAACAATAATCTTGGTATATCATTGTGATTGTTGGATCCTTTATTATTATTATAATTTTTTAAGTTATTGGTATTGTTTGTGTTGGTATATGTTTTATTGTATTTGAATAATTTGATTTTGCCTCTTTTAACCAACACTTCTTCAATTTTGATCACATTTTCGATGATTTTCTCAAATGTAGGGGGACATTGAATTTGGAGCCTATAGTTCATCTCCATATTTAATTTTTTCATAAATGTTGCCATATTTTCTTTCTCAAGTATTCTTCATAGATATCGTATGAAGACCGTTCTCCATCTTTGGATAAACCCTAGAAAAGACTCACTATCTCTTTGTTTAGTATCGCATAGGTTGCACATGTTGATTTCGTGCTCTATGTTATAGGAATAATGAGTCATGAATTTTGAATATAATTCCTCAAATTATTTAATCACTTGTGGAAGTTTTGAGAACCATTCCATGGCTTGGCCTCCTAAACTTCTCGAAAATAGCCTCATTAAATAGGTTGTGTCATGTATAAATTCTATACTTAGAGAACAAAATTCTCTAAGATGGTCTTGTGGGTCTGATTTACCCATGTATTTATCATATTTAGGGAAGACCAAATTAAGCGGGAAAGGTGCCATAACTAAGATCTTATCAAAGGGAAATTGGCATAAAGCCTCAATGGAAAATGGCTTAGGTTCAACCACTTTCTTCATTGTATCAATTTGTGCTTGAAAAAATTTCAATTGTTTATTCATAGCACCTATAGGATTATCCTCTTCCTAATCTTTCTTAAGTGTGGCAATGTCATAGTCATGAGGACATTTTACACTTTATTGGGTTAAGTTAAGGAAATATTGTTCCTTATTTCATTCTAAAAGTTTCTCCATGATTTCAAGGAACTCAGGATCTTGGGCCACCCTATTGGCTTTATCTTCGGTTGTGTAGACACCTAAAAAGCCTTTAGAAAATAAAAATATTTTTATTTTCCGCAAACCCCTGATGACATCATCATTTCTTAATTAGTTATTTATTTAATTTATTTATTTATTTTTATGCCATTAAATCCCTTTATCTTAATTAAAAATATTTAATTAATAAATTCCTTCAAAAAATGTTTAAATCTTATTTAAACATCATTCCCTCCAATATTTATTAATTAATTGATAAATTGATGAAAAAACCCTTAAATTAAATAAAATATTTATTTAAATCCTAAAAATCTTGGAAATGTTCTAGAAATCCCCAACCTCTTCTAAAATTTCCTAATCTCACTCTAAACCTGATTAAAGGGTGCTTCCTACCCTTTTTAGCCTAACCCTTCAAACTTTGACTTTGGGTCAAAATCCCTCATAAATTCTTTGTAAATCCTCATTAATGACTCTTATAAGCCATTAATGAAGCCCATGTCTCCTCTTCCACTCTTGTTCCCTTTGCACACTTCCCTAGTGTTTCTCATACATGTGTGAGAAACCTTGACCAAGGTTAAACCTTACCCCAAACTCTAACCCAAACCTTACCTCTGACCCTAACTCTCCTTCCTAACCCAAGCCCTTCCTCAAATCCTATAAATAGTCTCTCTTCCAAGAGAAAATCAATTAGCTTAGTTTTTAACTTCATGGATTATTATCATGCTAAATTCATTCTAGATCTTAGCTTTTTGATAATATTGTTAGATTTCATGCTTTTTAAACACATCCTAGAATCATCTTAATGGATTGAACTTAGTTTGTATTC
The DNA here is from genome assembly GCA_027943335.1 of Chamaecyparis obtusa. Taxonomy (NCBI): domain Eukaryota; kingdom Viridiplantae; phylum Streptophyta; class Pinopsida; order Cupressales; family Cupressaceae; genus Chamaecyparis; species Chamaecyparis obtusa. The sequence continues at coordinate 425,964 of BSBK01001523.1, read as the reverse complement.
ATGCTTTTCTAATCATTTATGCATCATATAAAATCCTTCTTAAAATGCATTAGGGATCTTATCCATGTGATTAGAAAGCACATCCACATCCCTCCTATCAAAGAAAATCAAATAATGCTTGAATGCATTTGTTTTGGCTCAATCTGAGGTGGCTTGGTTTTTATGTTTATGCTTTGAACTGATATAAATGTTTAGATTTATCTAACATTTTCTTGTTTACACCTTTCAAAATAGATATAGATAAAATGTAGCTTACATTCTAGCATGCCCGATGGGACCCACTTAATGGGTTCTTTGCAAACATTCTGATGAGATTTGGAGTGATTTTCTAATTTTTGGAGCTTGTAGTTTCAAAGAGCATTTCAAAAATATTCTTCCTCTTATTAGTCTTATCATTCTTCTATTTCATCTACTCCTTCTTGAAGGATCTTAGGCCTTTTTTTTTCAAAAAATCCATAAGAGGCACTTTCATGAAGAAAACCTTTGTAAATCTTGTGTAAAAACTCTATTTCTGCCATGTTTTAGTCTACCAGGAATCACATACTGGAAGAAGGCGTGCACCCCGTGTTGGTTCCTGAAACTGGACTTTATGCTTTCAAAGAAATGAATACATCTATATGATTTTAGGATGGGTTAGATCCAAATATGGGATTCTATGATTATTGGACCAACTATAGGGACAAGACTGCCCTCTACTCTTCTGGCTCTACAAAACCAAGGAGGGTACTCCTAATCTAGTAATAAACTAGCCTTACTTCAACAATAATGGACTAGATTCAATAACAACATATAAATGATAAGAAAATACTAAATGATGACCATTCATTCATTGATTTTCCATTATCATTAGGTGGAATACTACTCTATAAGTCACTATTCTTAAAGAATCTCAACAGCTTTATATCAAAATATTAGGAATACACATAGAACCTTTTAAACACTAATTTCTATAGAAAAAGCTCCACTCCTAGCCAGTGCCTTGTCCACTGGGAAACACCTTCACTGTAAGATTTTTATACACAAACAAATATATTGAACCTTCAATAGCCTTGCCCTTTAAAAATGTTATCACCCTGTGGTGGATTTTATCAAAGGAATCCTAGATTCATACTACTTACTCATATCCTTATGTAACACTTAAAGAATTTATGCCATGTTTAAAGCTTATTTAATATGATCCTAAATCAGAGCTGAAGAAAACAAAGGTACACATAGAGAATATCTATACAATGAATTTCAATAATTCATAATGCAAAGAGAGATACACACAGGAGAGATTTGAACTTTGGATTTTATTCAAATGCTATATCAATATCATGTACACAAAATTCTTTAAAGTGCAAACTATTTGGATTTCACTTGAACTAGCAATATTACTTTCTTACAAAAAAATGCCTAATAGAGTCTATAGTATCCTAGACTGAAAACTTGTCAGTAAGAATGCTCAAGTTTCAGTCCTTTTAAAATGATCCTGGTAATCCTTTTATAGAAAATAAAGATTGCAACAAGCTTTGGATCTTTTTTAGAAAAGATAAAAGAGGTGTTCATGTAAGACAAATAAGGTAAATATAACATCCTTCTATTACAATTTTGCAAAATTGATCACTCAAATGAGCGCCCAAAATTTTAACAACTCCCAATGATAGTTCAAAACATGCTAGGTATAGCATTCATGTTTTCTCCAAGTACTTGGTGTTTCTAGCATTGTTTGTTTTTCTTTCAAGAGATTGGGGCATCACTACTTATTTCTTCCTCTGTATATGTCTCTTCTTCTTTGGTAGTCTCTGCAAGATATTTTTCTTCCCAAGATGTAAAAGTATCCTCACTTGGCCAATTAAAAGCCAAAATCTCATCCCTTTTTGGTAGGATTTTGTCCTAGCCAGTAACCACTTGGTGAACCTCTGTCATCACTTTAGTGAAGTGTATTCTAGTATCTTGTAGCATCTCAATCACTTGTATAAAAGGAATATTATCTTTTGTACCCAAAACAATATCCATTTTAGCCAATACCCCATTATCAATTTGTTCCAACCATTGTTCCCTGTCCTTTATGGTTCCATCTACTTTGACAAGACTGGGGAATATTTGGAAATTGTTCTAAAGATATCTAACTCTTAAGAGTTCCACCTTCCTCTTCAATGCCTCCCTATTTACTTCAAAATCAAAAAGGGTTTTAAAATTTTTATAAGTATTTGTCAATTGAACATTCACAATACCCTGATCTTTAATTGAATCAAATAATGATTTCAACATATTCTCCCTAGGAAGCTACTTATTGAAAATTTGGCCTATAGTGGCTACCTCTTTCTTAAAAGAGGTCAAAATGTTAGATAACTTCTTAGCACTCTTATAAATTTCTTTTGGTTTTACATTAGCAACAAAGTGTAAAATAGTATCTTTTATTCTTTTCTCATATCTCTTCTTTTCTCTCTATTCTATTTCTTCATTGCTCATGGAAGGAGGAAAAGGGGATAAGGGATATTCAACAATAGGACTTGAAGAAGAAGGCCCTACAGGGGAAGAAGAAATTTGCAACTGTCATGATGCTTGAATTGTACTTTTTCTCCCAACCTTTTCTTCAAGTCTGCAATTAATTTGTCCTTTTCAAACATTCCCTGTTTTAAATCCCCATAAGCTTTTAGCATAGTTTCAAATATTATTGTGAGATCTTCTTTTTCCTTAGCTTCCTTTGTTGGAAAAATGGATACCACTCCCCTCAGGATTCGTGACATGGTTTAACAACCTCCCGTGTCTTCTATAATTCTAGTTGTTGTATCAAGCATTAACAGGTCAATCTTTTGGTGCAACGGAAACCACTACTTGTATCAAGTAGTATCAAAGCTTGGTCATAAGTTTGAATCCTCTTAGGTAGCGCTGAGGGGGAGATTGTTGAAAAAATGGTCAGCACTCCCCTTAGGATTTGTGACATGGTTTAACAGCCTCCTATGTCTTCTATAAGTCTAGTGGTTGTATCAGGCATTAACAGGTTAATCTTTTGTTGCAATGACAACCACTACTTGTATCATCCTTCTCTGTTACATTTTTTGCAAGCTAGGCTATGGCTACCACCATACCTAATGCTTCAATCATAGAAGTGTTAGTAACCCTTTTAACTATAAGGCCACTAGTGAGAGCATCCATAGTCATCTATTTTCCTTTCTTCTTTTCATCTTTTTTTAAAGACCACATGACCAAGGCTTCATGATCATTATTGAAAGAAACTCCCTTAATGGCCTATTATGGTTCTTCCTTGGTCTTGTGCATAGGTGTGGTTTTTTCCCTGACTACATCAAGGAGTACTACATTAGCTATACCCTATTCTAGGAGGATAAGTACTCCTGCATTTTTCACTAGCTCTCTCCCCTGTTCCAGATTAGTTTTTTCAAAAAAATTTGTCATCTCCTTCCTCACTTCAGTTTCTATGATTTTGAGATCCTTGTCTAGATTCTCCTTTTTCTTTTTTTATTGGTTTCTTCAAACTGATTCATGTTCAACTTCCATATAAATTGCATAAAATCCCTAGCCTTCACAAAGGCATCATCAGCTAAAAACTTATCACATGCTTGCTTGACTATAGGGTCTAGCTCTGTTCCTATCATCTATCCCACTGTCAAGCCTAGCTCAAGATCTTTTGGTTGCTCTGGTACTCATTCATTAATCTCTCCATAAGTCATAAAAATTTGACCTTGAGATCCCATTTGTTGTGCTTCCTCTATGATCTCTTGATCATCCTTGATATTCAAAGGTGATTGGGAAGGAGAGTACTCTACTTCTACATCTTGAGGCCTCTCTTCTAAGTTTTGTTTCTTGGTAGGAGGTGAGAAATAAAGAATGTTATTAGTTGGTTGATTCTGAGGTGTGTATAATCTTCACAACCTCCTTGTGTTTCTTCACTTGCTGTGATTTAGAAGGGATATCCTCCTTTTTCTTTTTTTGTTTTCTCATGTTAGATTCTAGGATTATCACATTGTAACCAGTCTTTTTCTGTACCATATATTTTCCAGGAGGAAACATCTTTGAAAATGTAGTTTTTCTCAATATTAATTGAGCTTTCTCTAGATTCTCATTCATGGTTTTCTCTTTTTTCTCATTTATGGTTTGATAGATTTCCTTAAAATTTTTCATGAGAGTATCTATCTTCTTTCCTATAGGATTGATACTTTTTAGGGGATCATATCCTGGATCAAACTATTGGACAAAGTAAAATGTCTTTTTATATACCAACCACTTTTATTTTTTGATTTCTTGATCCTGTAATCTTGGGACATTCCTAATAATGTCCTCAGGGAAGTTGAAAATGTGGTTTATTATTGAGCATCTGACCTTCTTTTTAAACATTTCATTGTAAAACCCCTCTGGGTCTATTGTCCTAACAACTATAGTAGCCATATGATATGGTTCTAAGAACTTATCCATATGAATCCATCCACCCTTTGTAATTACAAATTGGTGGGTAATTGTAATAGTTGGGAACAGAGTTCCTCTACCTTTACCTGCGAGAGTGTTCTTCTCAATATCTCCCAGTTGTCTAAAGAATTCTGCAATACCAATCTTAAGGGGAACTTTATATGGCAATATAAATGGAGCCCCTCTAAAACCATATAATCTAATAATATTATAATAAGGATAGAAGATGACATCCCCCCAATTATGTACTATTTTGAGGTCTTTGGCAAATTGTTCTAGCCTGATAAGTTCGGCCAAGGCATTTGGGACTTTTGGGTTCTCATGGACAAATTGTAGCCTTAGTCTGGCTACAAAGAATTTATCAAATTTTATAAAACTACTATCTTTCCTATCCCATGTCATGCTGGGGTTCCACAATTGGACTGGCATGTACTCACCATCCCTCTATTTTAACAAATCCATTTCTTCCTCAAAATAACTAGCACCTTTAAACAAGAACATGTACATCATGAAGGAGTACCAGCATAATGGCTTATCAAATTTTATTTTTTTGGATTCCTATTAATCCATTATGAATCAATTCAGTTATGAAAGGGGCATAATCAAATGTAACTGATAAGTGTGGATGTAAAATCTAGAACATCATATACATCAACTGTACTAGCATTTTTTCTTCAGCATCTTCCCCAGAGATCTGACATAGTGACCAATTGGTACCTCTTTCACTCACATCAAAATAATCTATTTTGAAAGGCTCATGTGTACTTGGCCCTATGATAATCATTTTTCCAACCTTACCACAAAAATCCTTCACAGGACCATTTCTGAGATAATTTCTCTGTGCATTATATACTTCCCTCAATTCTTCAAAATTAATTTGTTCTAGGTCATTTGAGGGTTCACTCAGCCTAAAAACCATCCTGATTTCCTTAGGAGAAATTGTTATCAATAATTATCCTCTAGCATCCCTAATCTCCTTAGTAATAGGGTCATCATTCTTTACAACTTGAATCATTAGGTCTCCATCTAGGAAAACGTCGGCTACCACAAGCTTTCCTAGGTCAAATTGCCATATATTATTGGTAGTGATAGGGGCATTTCTCTAGCTGAATCTTACTGTGAATAATATTATATCAGAGATGCCATTTGTATTGAGCATACCAATCTTAGAAACCCTAATATAATTCCATGTATCATACAAGCCATCTTCTACCTTTACCCTAGGTTCCTTTGGTGGTAGTTGTTTGACCTTTACTAAATCAGTTGTTGAAATGGGTAATAGCTGTAATACATCTTCATGTAGACCCCTCTTACTATAATCAGTTTCACTAGACAATTCCTTCCTAGGTGACATTTTAGGGTTTGCAGATTATATACAATTGGTGCAAAAGAATCACAATAGAATTATAATGATTTTTAATAGGAAAAGAAAGTTCAAATATTCAACAGCCTTTCCCTCAAAATTCTTAGGAAATGATAATCAGTCTCTGAAAATCTTCTCACCTAATTCTTTGCAAACTTTTATCTCCTTGTGGTTTCTAAGAAAGTGCAAATCTTTGATATATTAGCAATCAAAAAACAATCATTTCAACAATTTAGTCCACATGATTTCACCATTAATTCTCTAAGAAAATGAATTGTGGTCACTCAATGGGAAAATTGAAATTTGCACCAACTTTTATTCAAGTTTGAATTTGGACCATTGATCTTCTTTAAAATAAAATCTAATGGTTGTTGCATTATCTCGAGGCTTGAAAGAAATATATGCGAACATGTGACAACCATTGGATCAATCTGTATTGACGACAATCCTTAAACACATCATTCCTAGACCCACTTGATATCTTGGATTCTTTACTACTGTTAGATGCCGCATCTGATGGTCATTCTTATTTTTCCTTTATGACTGGACATAAAGTAAGGCATCATGGCCTTGATACCTAATCGACAGCTATTGTATGATCACATGGATTGAAAAGATTCCATGCAAACAAGCAACAACTGTTAGATCTTCCATTTGTTGCTGATACCTTAAGTAACTGGCCGCACTTTGCTTCAACCAATCAAGAATGTCCACGTTGCAATATATGGCAAGAGGACATGTAAAAAATTCTTACCAAGGGCCAATGCTACTAACATCTTCCACATCAAAAAATACCTTTGACCAATCATCAGCAGTCATGTGTGTACACCTGGCAGCGGACCCACCTTGCTCTTACACCTGGGAATAAAGTAAAATCAAAAGTTGTTGCATGATCGCAAGGGCTCAAAATATTCCATGTGAACATGTGACCACTATTGGATCTTTTTCTTTTCGTTAGTCCTACAGATCCTCTTGAAGCTGAGCCCATCTTACTTAACCAACAAGGAGCTGCCACATTGTAATATCTGATAAGCGGACATACAAACTTTTCTCACTGAGTGGTAGTCTTAATGGTAGTTCCCACATCAGAAAATATTATAACCAATCAAAAAAGTCCATATGTAAACACCTGATAGGGGACCCACCTTTTGAAAGTGCTTAGGAAAAAGGTAGAATCGACGGTTGTCGCATGATCACATAGCTTGAAAAGATTCTATGCAAACAAGTGACAACCATTAGATCTAGATTCTAGATTGAAAGTAGACTATAGTGCCGAAACATTTAGGAAGTAAGGTGGTTAGGACTTAGGAATTTTTATGAATATCACTCGGCTTAGACTTAGGAAAAATTAAAAGGGGTCGGGTTTAGGTGATAAAAGTGTTACTAACATGACCCCATGTAGTGATATTTCTAAAACACATGTGCCTTTAGGATTTAAGTGATTTGTAAAAAGTAACATCAAAATAGAACCTAAAAGATCAATCTAGGGTTTAATGAAGACAAAGGCACTTAGGGTTTTCTTAGGCCTAATTTTTAATTAGGGCTTGCTAGATTTTTAAAAGAAACCCTGGTAATTTTGCAACATTTTTTTGGGTTTTTTGCAGAAAACTTTTCTCAACTTGAGGATCACATATATACTTTGATTTTGTAAGGAACTGCAAGATTTTATGCTTTGAAAATTGAAATGCCAATAGTGGCTCTGTCTAGGGATGTATGCCTCTTGAAGGCATGACAATAATTTAGAATCTTTGGGATAAGCATACCATCTACTGAAACAAAAAATATAACCTATTCACACAACCTGAAATAAACACACAACTAGAAGGGTAAACTATCTACTATTCATGGATAATGAGAGTACCTTAAGAAAAGTATAATTTGAGGAATTGTCCTTGAACTGTTAATTCCATTTCATTTCCAATTAGGTCCTTCAGGATATATGAATCAGGTCCCCATTCTTCATTGATTAGATATGGTCCCAACTAAATAGGATCAAACTTATTGCGTTTACCCTTGTGCTGAAGCCTAACATACCACATTAGGACCAAATCATTAGCTTTAAAACTCCTAACTATGGTTTTCTTGTCATACAAATTCTTATATTTTAGCTGAGATTTCAAATTTGTATCATGATCTTCCCTCCTAGAGTCATCCAATTGTATCAAATCTTGTAATCTAATCTTTATTTCATCATCTTGATCATCATCATATAACTGAATGAACTTGTACATCTACATTAAGTTATCATGTGGTAACCTAGCATGAATACCATATACCAAATCAAAAGGATCACATCCAATGACCTTCTTAATTGTTACTTTGTCAGCCCACAGAGCTAGCTATAGTTTGGAGTCTCATGCCTTCTTGTTTGTATCTAGGACTCTTTTCAAAATTTTAATCAGGCTTTTGTTGCTTGATTCAACCTGACCATTTCCCTAAGGATGATAGGGAACAGCATAAGAAATTTTGATCCCATATTCCAAACAAGAACTAACAAATTCTTCAGATCTGAAACACATAGCATTGTCCACAATCATAACCTTAGGGCATCCAAACCTTGTCAATAAAATTTGCATCAAGAAATTAGTAACCACCTTACTAGTGGCTCTTTTAGTGGGAATTGCTTCCATCCACTTTGTGAAATAATCAATTGTATTTAGGATCCATGCATGTCCTCCACTAGACTTATTTGGAATTTCTCCTATGAATTCCATGTCCCATTTCTAAAAAGGGGCCTCAACTATTATAGGGCTCAAAGGCAAATTGCCACAAAATTTTAGCTTTCCTAAAAACCTCTAGAAAGCATCACATTTTTTTTCAAAAGCATGTGCATCTTTTGAAAATACTAGGCCACCAAAATCCAAACCTTAGTATCTTATGTGTAGTAGTCTTGGCCATGTAATGGCCACCACACACACCTTCATGCATTTTTTGCAACAAACTTTCAGTTCTGTGAGGGTCAACACACTTCAGCAGGACACCTTCATTACTTCTCTACCATAGTTCACCTTTAATAATCACATACTTCAAAGAATGTAATTTCACAGTTCTTTTTTTGTGGTCATCCATGTTAGAGGGAAGTAAATTTTTTTGTAAATATCCAATGATATCCTTATACCATTCACAATAGTCCAAATCACATATGTATGGCCTTTGTTCTTCTTTAAGAACATTGATGTGTTTAGCATCTAAATTGCTTTGAGCCATAAGTTTTGCTAACCCTAATCCTCTTACTAGATTTTTGTTCTACATATTAATATTGAACTCTTGGATTCTTTTTATCCATCTACACCTTCTCCCTGAGACCTCTTATTGAACCAAGATGTCCTTCATAGTAGCACTAAGCACATATGTAACTACAATTGCCCCAACTAGATAACATCTGAAATTTTTTATAGCCTTAACTAATGCATAGGCATGTTTCTCATTTATGTCATACTTCAACTCAGCCACTTGCAAGGATTTGCTAAAAAAGGATATGGGTTGTTCAAAACCTTCTGAGTTCTTTTGTAACAAGACTGGAGCAATAGTGTGATACGAAGCAAAGGAGAAAATCTAAATCGGCTTGCTCAAATCTAGTGACCTTAACACAGGGGCACTTTTAATGGCCATCTTGATGTCAGAAAATGATTTCTTGGCCTCATCACTCCACTCAATTTTTACATTCTTCTTGAGCATTTTGGAGATAGGGACACTGATTTCAACAAAGTTTATGATAAACCTTCTGAACAAATTTATCTGACCAAAGAAAGATTGGATACCTTTAACATTCCTTATCAATTTTACCTTATCAATTGTTGCCACCCTTTTAGGATCAATCTTGACTCTATCCTTGGATACAATGTACCCCAAAAGTTTATCCTTAGTCACCCAAAAAGCACACTTCATTGGGTTAAGGGAAACCCCATACTCTAAGGCTCTTACAAATTTTTTTTCCAAGTGGCCATAATGTTGATCTTTCTTCTCTGAATAAGATTTTAAGTCATCCTAATAAACAACAAGAAATTTATTTACAAAATCTACAAATGCTACATCCATGGCTCTTTGAAAGGTAGCCCCAGCATTGGTTAAACCAAAAGGCATCCTAACATATGCATAAGTCCCCCATGGAGTAGTGAATGCAGTTTTGAACTGTTCTATTTCTTTGACAACAACTTGATTGTAGCTAGAAAATCCATCCATCATAGACATTAATTCAAATCCAGTGACTCTTTGCAACATGGCTTCAATGTTTTGTAAACCATAATTATCCTTTAAAGAATTTATGTTCAGATTTCTAAAATCCACACAAAGTCTGATGTCCCCATTCTTCTTTCTAACTAGGACAAGGTTAGAGACCCATGTTGAGTGTCTAATAGGGTGGATAATGCCTACATCACTCATCTTTTTTAACTCATCCTACATCTTGGGTGCCAACATAGGGTTGACAGGTCTTAGCTTTTGTCTAAAATGTTTAGTATTCTCCTTCAAAGGGATTTCATGCTGGAATAATTCTTCTCTATACACTTTTAAGTCATCATAAGACCAAGCAAAGAGATGCCTATATTTTCTAAGAAGGCTTATCAGTGATTTTCTTATTTCAGGAGTCAAACTTCCCCCAATATATACATTCTTTGGGGCTTCCCCTATCCCTAGGTTTATTTCTTCTACACCTTTAGGCTTACTCAAAGATTGTGTTTGAAAAGAACTATCATGATTATCAAATGCTCTTTCTAGCACTACCAAACCCTTTGGGACCTTATTTGTTTTGAGTTGCAAGACCTCTTTGCCAAGGATGATATCTTGATTATCTAAAATTTTAACATGTTCACCAAAATCTATCTCCTTGTGTCCAAAATTTACATCATAATGCAAGAATATTAAAATGTCCAGATCATCCTCAAAAACCTACCAGTTTTCAAAATTATCTAGAATGGATGGCCTAGTTTGAACCTCAATCTTAGATATCCCTACAAAAGTTATATCATCTAGCCTCAACACAATGTTTTTTTCCAATAAATCAGCCATCCTATTATGGCCTCTATCCATCGAATCAATACATAAAGCATCAAATTGTTCTATCTCATCGCAACCAACATTCCTATATTGTTTTAATCTTTTATTTCTTGATGCATATTTGGACCTTACCTAAGATACGACCAATTTTGAATCTCCAATAACTCTGAGATTCTTGATCATATGTTTTGATGCTAACCTCAATCCTATCAATAGAGCCTCATATTCTGCAGTGTTATTTGTACAAGAAAATAGTAGGGTGAAGAAAAACTTAAAAGTTTTTTCATTAGGGGAAATTAGTAACACACCTACACCAGATCCCTCTTTAGAGATTGCACCATCAAAATACATGGTCTAGAGGTCATTGTGACTTATAACATTATCTTCTTCCTCAACTAAGAGAGGAGGTTCATCTTCATTTTCATTTTCACTACTCTATACTTGAAAGGAATTTATATCAGTATCCAAGAAACAATTCATGTTATTATCATTGGTTTCTTCCTCAATCATATGAGGGGTTCTAACTTCCTTGAATACTTTAATGCTCTCACTAGTGATGTTAAATGTAGCATAATATAAATCACACTGGATGCTACCTCCCATTGTTGCACTCCACTTTCTTGATAGAAACATTCCATACTGAGGAGGTATATCAATAGATAAAAGACTCATAGTCAGTTGTTTCTCTGGATAGGTAGCAAGCCTATAGGGCAGGGCTTTGATTGTTCCAATTACTAACACTTCTTTGGAATCCATATCTTGGCATCTTCCATGGGGAGTGTCAACTTGGAATCCCATTGACCTCATGATTTATGCAGACATGATGGTATTTGAAGCTCCTGAATCAATCATGCAATTTTTAACATCTTATCATTTATGACTAATGTCCAGAAGAAAGGGTCACTAGTTCCCATGTGAGTGCTCACAACATTAGTATCTAAGTAGATCTAAGGTATTTTTGAAACAATCTCCTTTGTTTCTTTCCTTTTAATCAGAATTTGACTCTTCATCTTAGTACTTACTGGTTCTTGGACATTTGTGACTTGAACACCACCTATCCATGTGAGGGCCTTCTCTTTGTGTTCTCTTATCATCATCATTTCCATCAAAGGAACTTTAACCATGATCTAGGATAATAATTGGTTCATGTCAATAGGTGAATAATTTAGAATAGACAAATCTAACTTTCTTTGTGGGACATCATTGTTCTCAGACTGTGTTGTTGCACCCAATTTGTTTTCCCCTTTTGATTTATTTTTAGGCTGGGGAATTGGAGTATTGACCATTTGAGTTTTGGCCCTGATCTTCAGCACATTGATTGGCTCACTTGGATTTTCAATGTTTTTTAACTTATATTCCTCAGCATCCTCAATAGCCTTACTTTTTACAACAAACTATTTTGTGTCTTCTTTATTTCTCTTAATAAATGCACCTGCTAGTTTACCATTTGTATTCCCAATAGTTCTATTTCTAAGGACATAATTACTCTTGGCCTATGTCACCATATCAGTAGTTATTTGGGCTTTCTCTTCATTATAAGGTCTTCTTAATGTAACAGGTTCTTCAACCCCTTTTGCGTTACTATTTATATCATCAACTTCTTCCTCATCTTCATCAAAAAAGACTTGCTAATGGTAAGCTTCTCCTCTTCTCTGAGAATTATCCACATCGTGATTTTCATTTTCCTCCTTAGAGTCAACTTCTTCAAAAAATTTGGAAAAAGTCATTCCAAAACCTCTATCATCATATGATTCATCTTAATTCTCACCCTGTTCTTTATTTTTAGGTACACTTTGAGAAATTAGACAATAATCAGGGTCATGTGGGGACTGACATGTTATGCACCATGGAACCTCATTAGTCATGTTGAAAAAATGTTTTTGCAAAGGATCAAGGGTTTTAAAATTAGGCTTTAGGTCTTTCCTCTCTGGGACAGTAGGTTTCCCATCTTTCCATTGGGTATGGTAGGGAAAATTTGGTAACCTAGGTTGTCTGTTGAAAGTATTGGGAGGAGGCCTATCATTTCCTTGAAACTTGTTTTTGTTTTCATTTGGCTTTAGGTCTTTTAAGGAATTTACGATCTGCTTGAGGTTATCATCTTCCCTAGGCTTTACATTAGTAGGTTTATTGACTTCTTTCTTGCCAAACCTATGGGTCTTAGGGTCTTCTCTTCTCCCTAACTTGCCAGAGACTCTACTATTGATTTCAATATTTATAGAAAATATTTGAGCTTCCCTAATAATCCTAGGGTATTTATCTCTGAGTAAGTTGTTAATATGATTTAGAACAAAAGAGAGGCGGGGGGGGGGGGGGGGGGGGGGTGGGTGAATCAGTTGTTCTCAGGTCCTGATGTATAAACCAATCTTAAAATGTTTCCTTAAATTAGATCCAATAACCAAAACAAACTCAGTCATCATTGATTCAATAATAGAAACATATAACAATGCAGTCCACTACCTAGCTACAACTTGTAAAACATAGAAATGTTCAAACCAAAACATTCACACAAGTATTGACACCAAGATTTATAGTGGAAATCCAATTTGGGAAAAACCACTTTGTAACATGCTACTATTATTTTCACTCTTCTAAAGTGAGCTCAATAAAAATCCAACCTTGTTAAAGGTTACAATACACACTATCAGGTGTGACCCAGTTAAAGGATTTCAATCAACCTGTTAAAAGTGAGCCTAGTCATAGGACTTACATACACTCCATTAGAATGCAACCTTGTTCAAAGGATTTAACATATGACTGTTAGGTCAACCTCTATTAAAAGGATTTTGATTGTTACAATGGTTACAAAGTAGCAACAATATTTATCTGAAAACTATACAACTCACTTTGCAAATATCAGATCCAATTTCATACACTAATGCTGGTTTACTGACTTTGAAACGTTTCCATCTCCATCTCTAATCTACTCAGAACTTTTCTTCAAGCAACCACCACAATTTTCCTTCAGCCTTTTCTACTTATATAGTCAATAAAACTTTACTGATCTTCCAACATTCTCTGTTCACCCATGCACTTTGCATATCCAAATGCTTAGGTTCCCTTTATAATTTCCTCAATTAGGTTAACTCATCTTATGCTGCTCAATCTCATTCATAGATCTTAGGGTTAGGTCAAATTCATTGAATCTACCCACTTCATGTTCTTCAGCTCCTTTTCTAGAATCATCTCAAATCTCTTAAAGATTTACAATAAAACATTTTATAGTGCATTTAATGCTTTCAAACAATCAATAAATAAAGTCAACACGTTTTACATGATCCAAGAATTCAACAATGTTGGCTCCAAAACTAAATTCTCTTCAAATATAAAAATGTTGATGCTCAGTCAATAATGTGATCAACTACTCGGTCTTCATGTAGAAAGCTCAGTCATTACTAAATAAAGTTTCCTCGGCTTACACTGTCTTCCTCGACAATTAACTGTTGTTCGGTTGACACTAGAATTTTGCTTGGCATACACTGACTTGGTAAACACTAACATTACTCGGCTTAAACATGATTTCTCCATTCTTTGCTTGATCAAGCCTACCAGTTTAGTCTTTAGTCTTACTTAGATAAATAATACATTGTCTCATCATTGTACAACATAGTCAAGTACATTTTGTAATATCAAGATAACTCAACCTTTCCCTAGGTGCTATTTTTACCAACCTTGCCTATCCCCTTAGCAACACTCAAATAGATATAGTACTTTCCTAAGTAGCAACAGTTTTACCAGTTAAGGTTTGACATCAATGACAATACAACAATTGTTTCAATGGTAGTTTCCAATAATCTCCCTCTTTGGCATTGATGGAAACACCATATGATATCACCTGAATAACACATGTATTACCAACCAATCCAAAATCTTATCTATTCATCAGAGAATTATTTATAATATCCTTAGCTTCATATTGATTCAGAATCCTATAAGCCTCACTTTTGTGACTGTCAAAAGTATTCAGATCTCCCTCTATCCTGATCCTTCATTTCAGTTCATCACCATTACTTATCAGTGTCATGTGTTATCATATCAGTTCATCTCCCTCTTTTAAAAAAATGCCAAAGTAGCAACTAAAACATACATCCATAAATGTAGATAATATCTATGTAGCTTAGTGTTTTCCTCTGTCATCTTGCTTATGACTGATTCCTTGTCTTTGCTCCTTTTCACAACTCTAGGCCAGCCCTAAAGTGTGACAATCTTCTGCATCAATTTGTAAAATATTATATTGTAGCACATTTGATGCAGTGCTCCTAGCTTGTCTAGGCAGCCTCAGTTAGGGGAAGGACCCCTAATTGACTTCTCAAATACTCATGAGCTTCTCTGGGTAAAGCTTTAGTGAATATGTTTTCTAATTGTTCTTTTGTATTCACATATTCCATTCGAACTTCTTTATCTTGTACTAGTTTTCTCAAGTAGTGATACTTGATTTCTATGTGCTTGGTCTTAGTGTGCATCACTGGATTCTTAGAAATATTGATAGCACTTGTGTTGTCACAGAAAATAACAATAGGTTCAGTGATTTCTTCTTTCATGCCTATCAACAATTGTTTTATCCATACCAAATTTGAACAATTTACTGTAGCAACAACATACTTGTCCTTGGTAGTAGATTGGGAAATGCAATTTTTTTTCTTGCTCATCTAGGAAACTAATCTCTGTCCAAGAAAGAAAGCTCCACCACTAGTACTCTTTCTATCATCTACATTTCCTACCCAATCAACATCTGTATAAACTCTGAGTTCAAATTTGTCATCCTTCTTATAATATAGACCATAGTCAGTAGTTCCTTTCAAGTATCTCATAATTCTTTTCATAGCCATCATGTGTGTTTCCTTAGGATTGGTAGAGAATCTTGCCACAATCCCAATAGCTAGTGCAATATCTGGTCAACTATGTACAACATACTATAATTTTCCAATCATGGATCTATACAAAGTCTGATTCACTTTTGCAGCATCATCATTCTTAGATAACTTTTGTCCAGTAACCATAGGAGTACTCACTAGTTTAGCATCTTCCATCCCAAAAGTTTTTAGTATTTCATTAACATACTTAGACTGTGTAATGAAAATTCCATTCTTCCTCTGATATACTTGTAAACCAACAAAGAATTTGATCTCACCAAACATACTCATTTCAAATTCAGTTTGCATTTCATTTAAAAATATTTTACACAATGCATCTTGTCCACCAAAAATAATTTCATGCACAAAATTTTTTGCCAATAGGATACCTTTACCTTCTTCATCTTTCATTTACAAATTGCTTGTGTCATTTGTTCTTGAAAATCCAATATGTATCAAGTAGTTGTGCAACCTCTCATACCATGCTCTGGGAGCTTGTTTCAATCCATATAGTGCTTTGTTCAGTTTTCACACCATGTGTCTTCTATTTGGATCAATAAAACCTTCTGGTTGTTCTATGTAAACTTCTTCTTCTAGTATACCATTAAAAAATGTAGACTTGATATCCATTTGATATACCTTGAAATTTTTATAAGTAGCATATGCAAGAAGAGTTCTTACTCCCAATCTAGCTACAGGGGAAAATGTCTCCCCATAGTCTATTCCTTCTTCTTGTGCATAGCCTTTGCATACCAGCCTAGCTTTGTTCCTATTTGTTTCACCATTTTCATTCATCTTATTACGAAACACCCATTTTATTCTTATAACATTTTTGTTTTCAGGTCTTGGCACCTAAGTCCAAGTATCATTCTTCTCAATCTGGTCAATCTCTTCATTCATTACTTGTATCCAGTATTCATTCTCCAATGCCTCTCTAGTTGACTTGGGTTCAAATTCACATAGTAGGCATGTTGGATCCTTAGTCTTACTTCTGGTCTGAATTCCAATATTTTTGTCTCCAATTATCTGTTCAGGCTTGTGATGTCTTCTTACATATTTTTCCAAAATAGGTTTAGCTCCTCTCTCCTCTATTTCATCATGTTCCCCAACAAGATTGTTAGATTCAACTTTTGAATGCTTAGAAACCTCTTCCTGATACTCTGAAGCATTTTCTTGTAGCTCGACATGTTCTTGTTCTCTTTCAGCACTATTTTCCTAATGCTCGACAACATCTATCTGTTGCTCGATATTTATTACCTAAGACTCGACATCAAGTGCAAGTCTATTACTTGCCTCTTCTTCTTCCTCAATGTACACAAAAGATCTATAATATTTCGATTCTCTTTTTCTATCAGCTTCATTTCTTTCTTTCTTGATTTTTACTCAGTTAAGAGTGTAGACAGTAGTGCTTATAGCTTATTTCCAGTATTTCTATGCTACATTCTTTTCAATCAACAATGTCCTTGCACAATCCAAGATAGATCTATTTCTCCTTTCTACTATACCATTCTGTGGAGGTGTTCTAGGTGCAGACATCTTTCTTCTAATTCCTCTATCATTGCAAAATAGATTAAATTCATTTGATTTAAATTCTCCACCTTGGTTAGATCTAAGACATTTTAGGTTCCTACCTATCTCCTTCTCAACCTTAGCCAAATACCACTTAAAGAATTTAAAAGCTTCAGATTTTTCTTTTAGAAACATTACATGCATCATCCTAGTATGATCATCAACAAATAAGATAAAGTATCTAGCACCATAGTAACTTTGTACACCCATAGGTCCACAAAGGTTGGTATGAACCAAATCTAAAATGTTTTTAGAAGTAAAGGATTGGTTCTTAAAACTTGACTTTGTCATCTTTCCTAGCTAGCATTCCTTGCACATCACATTCTCAAGTTTCTTCAATCTAGGTAGACCTCTTACCTTTTTCTTCTTACTTATCTCTACTAGATTTTCAAAGTTAACATGACATAGCCTTTTATGCCATAACCAAATATCATCAAGTTGTGCAATTAAACATGTTTCTTCATATAGGTCAAGATAGAACAAATTACCTCTAGTCTGGTCTCCACTTCCAATTAGTTCTCCAGTAGTATCAAATATTTTCGCTTGCTTGTGATGAAATTTCACTCGATAACTAGTTCTGTTAAGCTGAGAAACACTTAACAAATTATAATTAAGACCTTCAACCTAATATACATTTTCAAAAGATATCTTATTAGTCAGTTTAATCAAACCTTTTCCTCTAATAGGACACAGTGCATCATTACCAAATTTTACACTTTTACCTCTATAGTGATGTAATGTCTCAAACTTATTTTTGTCACTGGTCATGTGATGTGAACAACCACTATCAATAATCCATTTATCATTCTTGTTCACATATGATATCAATGCAGTTTTCTCATCCTCATCAGACTCATCTTTCATTGCAACATAGACTACCTCAATTTCAAAATCATCACTATCAATGTCAGTTTCTTTTTTAGCAATGTAACAAGATTTCTTACCTTTTCCATTGTAGTCTTTGTTCCATCGGTAGCTTCTATCATCTCTTCTATCTTTGTGTTTTCTTTTTCTTTCATCATCTTTATCCTTCCTATCAAGACATCTAGCAGCTCTATGACCAACTTTATTACATGCAAAACATATAATAGGGAGTTTACCTTTATACTTTCCTTTTCCCCTTCTCAGTCTTCTAGCCATAAGAGCTTCTAGATCTTCCAATTCTTCATCAGAAGTGTCACTTTCACTGATAGATCTTTCTTTTTCTTTCTTTGGTTTGTTCAGAACTAGTTGTGACTTGAAAATAGATTCAACATTACCAATGCTTCCAACAGTGAAATTATCATAGTTAGAGAGTTCAAAAGAAGTCAGCTTACCAACCAAACTTTCCAAGATAAGCACATTAGTAGAGTTGCATCTACAATCTTGAATAACTAAGATCTTAATAGCATATATAAGACGTAGGGTTCTTAGTAATTTCCCAATTATAGTTTCATCATCAATAGCCCCATTTTCTCCTCTAATAGCATTCACAACTTCTTTTATTCTACCATAATATTGTGCAATGTTTTCACCTTCTTGCATTTTCATTTCATCAAACTTACCTCTAAGACTCTCGGCCTTTTCTTTCAGTACATTTAAGTCTCCACCATAGATTCTTGCAAGAGTGTCCCACATATCCTTAGTAGTTGTTCAATCCTTAATGTCCTCAAATTCTGGATAGGTTAGGGTAGATGAAATTTCCAACATTGCCCGATTATGTTCTTGCTTAGCTCTCATTTCTTCGACAGTCAAAAGTGCAACAAGTGAGACATAGCTATTCTCAATGTAGTACATTACAAAGTCATCAATATCAACCAGATGCAGCTTCATCAAGCTTTTCCATGCAGGGAAGTTTTCCTTATTCAACTTCAGTACCTCCTTCTTATAAATCCTAATCATTTGCTTCAAGCCCCTTTAAACTTGATTTCTATAAACACTAGTAATAAAAAACTTAGCTCTGATACCAATTCTTAATATGATTTAGAACAATAGAGAGGGGGGGTGAATCAGTTGTTCCCAGGTCCTGATGTATAAACCAATCTTAAAACTTTTCCTTAAATAAAATCCAATAACCATAACAAAATCGGTCATCACTGATTCAATAATAGAAATATATAACAATGCAGTCCACTACCTAGCTATAACTTAACTTGTAAAATACAGAAATGTTCAAACCAAAACATTCACACAAGTATTGACATGAGGATTTATAGTGGAAACCCAATTTGGGAAAAACCACTTTGCAACATGCTGCTATTATTTTCACTCTTCTGAAGTGAGCTGGGTAAAAAGTCAACCTTGTCAAAGGTTACAATACACACTATCAGGTGTGACCCAATTAAAGGATTTCAATCACCTTGTTAAAAGTGAGCCTAGTCATAGGACTTACATACACTCCATTAGAATGCAACCTTGTTCAAAGGATTTAACATATGACTATTAGGTCAACCTCTATTAAAAGGATTTTGACTGTTACAATGGTTAGAAAGTAGCAACAATATTTATCTGGAAAATATACAACTCACTTTGCAAATATTAGATCTGATTCCATACACTAATGTTGGTTTACTGACTTTGAAACTTTTCTATCTCCATCTCTGATCTGCTTGAAACTTATCTTCAAGCACCAACCACAATTATCCTTCAACCTTTTTTGCTTATACAATCAATAAAACTTTACTGATCTTCTAGCATTCTTTATTCACCCATGCACTTTGCATATCCAAATGCTCAGATTCCCTTTATACTTTCCTTAATTAGGTTAACTCATCTAATACCACTCAATCTCCTTCATAGATCTTAGGGTTAGGTCAGATTCATTGAATCTACCCGCTTCATGTTCTTCGGCTCCTTTTCTAGAATCATCTCAAATCTCTTAAAGATTTACAATAAAATGTTTTTCAGTTCATTTAATGCTTTCAAATAATTAATAAATAAAGTCAACACATTTTACATAATCTAAGAATTCAACTATGTTGGCTCCAAAACTAAATTCTCTTCAAATATAAAAATATTGATGTTCGGTCAATACTGTGATCAACTACTTGGTGTTCATGTAGAAAGTGTAATACCTCTCCTACAGTGGTACTATGACTTGATATTTTTATGATGATTAGAACTATGCACTCATGTTTATGTTTCATGGAGGATTATATGTTCATCAGATGATATTTATATGCTCAGTTTATATGTTTATGAGATCCTAGAAGAATGTATTAGTTTTACATGTTGATGTAATGATTTGAATACTAACCCCTATCATGATTGTTTTATGGATACATATGACTGATGTGTTTTCATGACTCAGGACGAAGTCGTAGTTACTCACTCAGTGAGGTCCACACGATGTATCGATCCTGGTCATCTGCTTGTATATAGCTGTTTTGTATCTATATGTATATGTATCTCTTCTTGGTGATGCAGGATTTGCAGGTACCGGGTATCATCTCCACCTGGCTCCATAGGTCTGAGTGATCCCTTAAAAATCCTCGATCGTTGTTGTTGTCATGGAGATATCACCAAGCTTCACAAAAGAAAACCTTTGCCCTTGATCATTCACCTTAGGTGGGAAATGCCAGATCAGTTCCTGATAGGGAGGTATTATGTGGTTATCAGTATTAGGGTTTGATCTTGATCTTGCTATTAGAGTATGCTCAACTTTGTCAGTAGGTTATTTATGTGAGTCCTTGTTGATCAATTTCTGTTTCAGTGACTTATCTCAGTTTAGATTTTCATGTTAGTATTAGGGTCAAGCTATTACTTGTACCTTGCATCTTCTAGTTATATAATTATAAAATGTTAAGTAAAACGAGTAATGAGTTATTTATACTATATGTGTCATAAACATATGGGTGCACACATATGCTTATAAACACATATATGTATATTAAGGTATAAATATATATTCATAAATTTAAATAAATATATATACTTAATTATATTAACAAATAGTACTAACTTTATGGTGGTTGATAAAATAAATTAAGAAATAAATAAAATAAGATAAAATAAAATAGCTTTTGGTAATAAAACTAGCTAGCTAGGAGGGAGTTGAACTCGAGACCTCCTAGAAGTTGGGCTAGTTAGTTACCAATTGTGCTATGTGAATTCCTTGAGAGGTAAGTAATTAAATTTGTTATTAAACCTTATTTAGAGAATATTTTAATTAAAAAAAAAAAAAAAAATATAAACAAAACTTTATTATGTTTACGGGAGAGATTAGTTCTTCTCCAACCGACTATGGAAGTTGGAGAAGTTCCTTCCCGTAAAGAAACTTCTCCAACCATATAGTCGGAGAAGAAATTATATCTCAGGAGGTTCGGATTCGAGAAGGTGTGTGGGAAGATTATTTTGAAACGGAGGATTGAATGTGTGCTGGGAAACTATTCTTTTAAACGGAGGGTTGAACGTGTGCAGAAAAAAATTATTTTTCTTTGAAACAGAAGATTGAACGTGTGCTGGATATCAGTGGAAATTCGGGAGAATTGCGGAGGCTGAAGAATCCATCTGCAATAGCCCATCCACGAGTCCAGGTTGGATCCGGAACCAAAATAGAATTAAAATTCTTAGATTCGTAATGCAAAAGAATTTAATATTTTATTTGTATGTAGTGGTATTAATGTAGAAAATATTTGTTTAAATTGGAAAAGAAATAAATTATTGTATTGGCGGCAAAATAAATATGTGCTGTAGATTGTAATTAATTTTCATATATATACATATATCTAATATATATATATATATATATATATATATATATATATATATATATATATATATATATATATATATATATATATATATATATATATATATATATATATATATATATATATATATATATATATATATATGTGTGTGTGTGTGTGTGTGTGTGTGTATATATTTATATGTATATATATATATATAATATATTTGTATATATATATATATATATGTATATACAAATATTAATATTTAGGTTTTGAATGTTATAAATTAAATTAATTATTTTTATTTATAACTATACTCATTTTAAATTATATCTCTTTACAAACATAGTTATAAAACTTGTATGCAAAGAAAATTTTCGTTTCAAAAAAATGTTTAACGGCAGTCACCGCTGCGGCGGGCCCCGTGGCACCGGCCGACAGCGGCCCGGCTGCCGGCGACACCGTTCGGTGCCGTGCGGCAGTCGGACACTGCCGACGGTACCCGGGGTACTGCCGGGCGGCGGGACCCCCGCCCTTTTGGTTATTGTGACATTTTGCTATATGGTATAAACACCATCTTTGATATTTAATTTCGGCTTTTGGATTATATTATATTATATATATAATATGTATAATATTATATATATAATATAATATGTTAACATATTTAAAATATTTTGTTATGTTATATATGTAATATGTAAAATATTATATATATAACATAATTTAAGTTTTTATATATATATATATATATATATGTTATTATTTTAAATTTGATATTATATTATACATATAATAGATATTATATGTAAAATATGATATGTATTTTGGCACATGGGTTTTTTTTCTTCAACTTAATATATATATATATAAAATTATATATGGAGGTATCCACTTTAAGACACCTAGGAGGCATATTAATTTAATGAGAAAAAAATTGTATCAACATTAATTTATTCATAAATAATGATAATATATTAGATGCAAAACCATTCATTCCATGGGGCAAAACTTAGGAATTAGAGGCGTATTTATTCCTTGTTTTAATTGTGTAAATTTTATTTAAATGTAAATAAACTATTGATTTCTTACTTCCATGTTTAGATAAATGTTAGGATGGGGGTTAGAAAACTGAAACAAACTCTTTCTTTCAATCTTATCAACAATCAAACTAGACAAACTTTAGGACTCCTAAGTGTCCTGGGATAGCTCTGTTATAAGGTTGAAAATGTTAGTGGTTACTAGAAAAACCTAACGGAAATAAGTTAGGGTTAGGAAACCTAGGAACCCCTAAGTGAGTGGCTCTCAGCGCGGGGCCGGGGCCCTAAAGTGGCTAGACCAGGATAACCGGCTGAAGAGTTAACTAATCAAGTGATAACCTAATAAATTTACGGGATGGGGTTAAAATATTAAAAAGATTAATTGTGCCTCGCCCATGCCATTAGCGCTAGGACAGGCTATGGATGGGAGTGGGAGAAGATACCTATGCATAGGTACAAATCGAATGGCGCTTGTCTGTACGAAAGGCATTCGATTCCGCATGTGCCTACTTGGGGGCCAGGGCCCAGTGTGGCTAGTACCAGGACAACCCAAGGGGTGAGGGCTATGTGATGACACTCACTTAGGTTGTTGCTTAGGATTCCCTATCCGAACCTTAGAATTCTCTTGTGAAATGAATTTGCCTATGTGTAATGTTATTCAACCTTTTGTTTAACCTAGTAAGTTTCTTCTTTGTGGGCTTGGTGTTTATCTCCTAGCACGGGGGAGTGGATCCTTTTGGGTATTCACGTGGTTGGGTGGTAAATCTTTTTATCGAGGTATCTTGTGCAGATGTAAGCAACTGAAGATTCATATTTATCTATGTACCTGTTGAAGAATGAAGACTTGTATTTATTCATGTATTGTAAACTTATGTATTCTCCTATGAGGAGTTTAAATGTAATGTAATTTTCAAATGATGGGTAGACGTAGGAAGAAGGGTTATATGGGATGTTTAATGTATGTTGGAAAGATGTAAATTTTGTTATGTATCAAGTTGTGCAAAATGTTGATGAATCATTTATTGTTCTATTGAAATATGTTAGTTAGATGAAATGGAATTATAGTTATTGAAAAGTTTTAGATGGAAATTATCTTTAAATGTGTTTAAGTATTTTTCAATAAAGAATCTGAAATGGAATTTGAGTGGTTAGTAAATGTTGTTAAAATGTTTATCAATTCTCAATAAGTTATACATTTACATTTAAGGGAACCTTGGAAAGAAGTTAGAAAATGTTTTGTTTATTATAAACTTTAAAAGTTCAAAATTTTTCGTTAAACTCTACTTAGGTTTTCTTTTATGAAGTAAACCTTTGTGTATTTTCCTGGTTCCCTTGCGGGGCATGACATCTTTGGTATCAGAGCACTAAGTTGCTACACTGGGACCTCAAGAATTTGGGTCCATGTACCTTAAACTTGCACTACATCTTAGGAAAACTCAAAAATGAAAATCAAAACCCTAAAACTCATCATTCTTCTTAAACTCATGGCAGGATGCCACCCGTAACCCGTGGTCGAAGAGGAGGTGCCCAAAATGCACCTCCTAGATCTCAACATGAAAGTCATCAAGAAGAAGAACAATACGAGGAACAAGGGGAACAATCTAACAATCAATCAGGAGGTTTTCAGGGAGCCCAAGTAACAGAATTACTACAACAAATCCTTCAGAGGTTAGAGGCAGGGCAGGATAGAGGCTAGCATGGGGAGAATAACACTCATCATGATGAAAGGGAAAGAAGTCCTAGGAGGAGAGACCAGATAATAGAAGAGGATGCCCTACGGGCTTCTCATATGAGGGATCTCCTTAGAACCAAGACAAACCCATTTAAGGGAACACAAGGCGGAACTTCCGCACAAACTTGGTCGCTAGAACTTGAAAGGCTTTTCTCCATGCACCCTTACCATAGTAATACCAAAGCCCGGTTTGTAGTTATTTATCTTAGAGACTTTGCATCCACATGGTGGGAAACTAAAAGAGAGAAACTTCACTTAGACATCACCACCCTTTCTTGGGAACTATTCCTAGAACTTTTTCGAGCCAAATTTCTGTCTGACCATTGGAGGCGGGAAAGAGCCGAAGAATTTCATAATCTAAGACAGCTTAATATGTCAGTGGATGACTATGAGAGGAAGTTCTTGGAACTCAAGCCATATTCAGGGTTTAAGGATGATGAACCTATGTTAACTCAACACTTTCTCAGAGGGCTCAACGGTCGTTTGGCCTGCAGTGTAAGAATGTTTGAACCTCAGACTATAAATGATGCAGTCATTAAGGCTCGTCTTGAAGAACAAAACATAGCCTTGGGGTTAGGAAGCCGAACCAGTGGTCATGGTGGCAATACTTTTCAGGTTGGGTCAGGGAATCAATTTCAAGGTACACCTAAGAACTATCCGCCCAAAGGGAATCGAAACCAACAGAAAAGGAAGTTTTTCAGCAACAACAACAACAACAACAACAACAACAATCAGAATGGAAACAAAAGTAAAAGTGGGGGCTCTCAATTTAATAATTCTCGCAACTGGCAACGTGCAAAACAATTCCCAAACCGTCAGCCAGCTTTGAGTATGCCTCAGAACTCTAGTCGGGGTAGCTACCAGCAATCTAGTGCACCTTCTGCAGGAAGAAATTTTGTCAAGAACACGGGATGTTACTCTTGTGGGCAGCATGGGCACATTACAGTTAATTGCCCTCAGAAACCTTCTCCGGTAGTTAGCTTTAGACAGGCTACTTCAGAACCGACAGTAGGTAACTCAGGCAGATCCCATCGAGTGTTTTCTGCTGTAAACCATGGGCAAGCCAACTATCAAGGGACAGTCATTGAAACTCCAGGTTCGTTAAAGGGTATCTCTACTACCGTGTTGTTTGATTCAGGGGCAACAGATTCTTTTATTTCATCCTCTTTAGTAGAGCAATGTGGGCTGAAGGTAGTAAGGCAGGAAGATAGGTGGCAGGTTGAACTAGCCTCTGGGGCAAGAGTAGTCTCTGACGCCTGTGTTCAAAGTTGTAGTTTGGAACTTGGACCTTTCTCTACCTTAGTGGATCTTAGAGTGATTCCTTTAGGATCTTATGGAGTAGTGTTGGGCATGGATTGGTTAGATGATCACAAAGCCACCTTGGATTGTCGAAACAAAAGTGTTCAATGCACTGATGACTCGGGGAAACCAAAGAAGATTATTGGGGTTCAACCATCCATCTCCCTCCGCATGATTTCTGCGATGCAACTTAAGAGGTATATGCGCAAAGGATGCCAACTTTTTGCAGTCACAATGGAAGATTTAGATCAAGAAGAGAGTAGGGAGGTATCATTAGATCACCCCCTTTTACAAGAATACTTGGATGTTTTTCCAAAAGAAATTCCAGGGATGCCACCTAAGAGGGACATAGATTTTCGAATTGAATTGGTGCCGGGAGCAGAACCAATTTCCAAAGCTCCGTACCATATGACCACACAAGAACTTGAGGAACTCAAGACTCAGCTAGAGGAACTTTTGGAAAAAGGGTTTATAAGACCTAGTGTATCACCTTGGGGAGCGCTAGTGATATTTGTTAAGAAGAAAGATGGATCCCTCCAATTATGTATTGACTATCGTCAACTGAACAAGGTTACCATCAAAAATCAGTATCCTCTACCTCGCATTGATGACCTATTTGATCAGATGAAAGGGGCGAAAATATTCTCTAAGATAGATCTCAAGTCAGGCTATCATCAACTGAGAATTCAAGAAGCTGATATTCATAGAACAGCTTTTCGCACCAGGTATGGCCATTATGAGTTCACTGTGGTACCTTTTGGGTTAACAAATGCTCCTTTCGTATTCATGAGCCTGATGAATGGAGTGTTTAGAAACTACTTGGACAAATTTGTGATAGTGTTCTTAGATGATATCTTGGTATACTCCAAAACTCTCGAGGAACACGAGATTCACCTTCGGCAAGTATTACAGTGCCTTAGGAAAAACCAACTATATGCTAATGCTGAAAAGTGTGAATTCTTTCAAACTAAGGTTAAGTATCTCGGGCATGTCATATCAGGAAATGGTATTGCTGTTGACCCAGATAAGATTCAAGCTATAGTGGAATGGCCAACTCCAACTAATGTTCCTGAGGTTCGCAGTTTTATGGGATTAGCTAGGTATTATAGAAGGTTTGTCAAAGATTTTTCTCGGGTTGCTCATCCCATCACCTCACTTCAAAGGAAGGGTAAGAAGTTTGTTTGGTCAGAAAAATGTGAGGCCGCTTTCCAAACCTTGAAAGACAGATTAACTAGTGCTCCAATTTTGGTAGTTCCTGAACCATCCGAAAATTTTGTAGTATGCACAGATGCTTCTTTAGAAGGGATCGGGGCAGTTCTTATGCAAGAAGGAAAGGTTGTGGCTTATGAATCAAGGAAACTCAAGGATCATGAACTTAACTATCCCACCCATGACCTTGAACTTGCAGCAGTTGTACATGCTTTGGTGAAATGGAGACACTTTCTGTTGGGTCACAAGTTTGAACTCCAAACAGATCATAGAAGTCTCCAGTACATCTTCTCCCAACCTAATCTCAATGCTAGGCAGCGAAGGTGGATGGAATTTTTATGTGAATATGAATTTGAGGTTAAGTATGTCCAAGGTAAAACCAATGTGGTGGAAGATGCTTTGAGCAGGCGCCGACATACTCTTTCAGCCGTAACCCTTAGCACAGATTTGGAGAGAAGAATCAAGGAGGCCCTTACTACTGACCCTTGGTATCAGGAAGTTAAGTTAGAGATTGAGTCAGGAAGGCCTTTGGAAGGTCACTTCTCAGGATACTCATTGGATTCAGTAGGGTTGCTAAAACAACAGAATAGAATCTATGTTCCCATGGTCGGAGATCTTCGTGCACTTATCCTTTCGGAAAGTCACAAGGCCCCCTATTCGGCACATCCAGGGGTGAAGAAAATGTATGCCGACCTACGACAGTTGTACTATTGGTCAGGGATGAAGAGGGATATAGCGGACTATGTGGCTAGATGTTTAGAGTGTCAGAGAGTGAAGGCCGAGCATCAACACCCTGCAGGTCTATTGCAGCCTCACCTAGTGCCAGAATGGAAATGGGATATCATTTCCATGGATTTTATAGTGGGACTTCCAGTTACTCCCAGGAGACATGATGCTATCATGGTAACAGTGGATAGGCTCACCAAGGTAGCTCATTTCTCCCCTATACAGTCATCCTACTCAGCATCTTCTGTGGCCGGAATATTTATGAAGGATGTTGTGAGACTCCATGGTATTCCAAGGAAAATCATATCTGATCGTGATCCAGTATTCACCTCAGCTCTTTGGATATCACTTCAGCATGCTTTAGGGACTCAGCTTAACTTTAGTTCAGCCTATCACCCTGAGACAGATGGACAGACAGAGCGAGTCAATCAAGTCCTCAAGGATATGCTCAGGATGTATGTCATGGACAGGCAGACCCATTGGGAGGAGTACCTCTACTTGGTCGAATTTTCTTATAACAATGGTTATCATAGTTCCATAGGCATGTCCCCTTTTCAGGCATTGTATGGCCGCCCTTGTCATACTCCCTTGAGCTAGGATCAGTTGGCGGACAGGGTACTTTTGGGGCCTGAGATGTTGCAGGACATGGAGGATCAGGTCAGGCGCATCAAAGAGCACATTGTGACAGCTCAGGACAGACAGAAGAAGTATGCCGATGCTCACAGGATTGATGTGCATTTTTCTCCTGGTGATAGAGTATTTTTGAGGGTGCGTCCACGAAAGAGCCCAATCCATTATGGAAAAGGCTCCAAGTTGGGACACCTGTTTGTTGGTCCTTTTGAAGTCCTGGAGAGGATAGGGACCAGTAGCCTATCAGCTTGCCTTGCCGCCCAGCCTTGCTCACATTCATGATGTATTCCATGTTTCAGTTCTTAGAAAGTATATTTCTGATATGACTCATATTTTAGATTGGAATGCATTGCAGGTAGCGGACCAGCAGCTGGCTTTAGAGCCAGTACGTATTCTACAGCAGCGGACACTGACCCTCAGGGGTCGTAGCATAGAGCAGGCAAGGGTCCAATGGGACCCCAATGATGAATCTTCTGCCACATGGGAAGATGCTGCTAGGATTAGGGATGCCTATCCATATTTATTTGTAGGCTTCCAGGAGTAAGCCTAACTCTAGGGGGGGAGGATGTAATACCTCTCCTACAGTGGTACTATGACTTGATATTTTTATGATGATTAGAACTATGCACTCATGTTTATGTTTCATGGAGGATTATATGTTCATCAGATGATATTTATATGCTCAGTTTATATGTTTATGAGATCCTAGAAGAATGTATTAGTTTTACATGTTGATGTAATGATTTGAATACTAACCCCTATCATGATTGTTTTATGGATACATATGACTGATGTGTTTTCATGACTCAGGACGAAGTCGAAGTTACTCACTCAGTGAGGTCCACACGATGTATCAATCCTGGTCATCTGCTTGTATATAGCTGTTTTGTATCTATATGTATATGTATCTCTTCTTGGTGATGCAGGATTTGCAGGTACCGAGTATCGTCTCCACCTGGCTCCACAAGTCTGAGCGATCCCTTAAAAATCCTCGATCGTTGTTGTTGTCATGGAGATATCACCAAGCTTCACAAAAGAAAACCTTTTCCCTTGATCATTCACCTTAGGTGGGAAATGCCAGATCAGTTCCTGATAGGGAGGTATTATGTGGTTATCAGTATTAGGGTTTGATCTTGATCTTGCTATTAGAGTATGCTCAACTTTGTCAGTAGGTTATTTATGTGAGTCCTTGTTGATCGATTTCTGTTTCAGTGACTTATCTCGGTTTAGATTTTCATGTTAGTATTAGGGTCAAGCTATTACTTGTACCTTGCATCTTCTAGTTATATAATTATAAAATGTTAAGTAAAACGAGTAATGAGTTATTTATACTATATGTGTCATAAACATATGGGTGCACACATATGCTTATAAACACATATATGTATATTAAGGTATAAATATATATTCATAAATTTAAATAAATATATATACTTAATTATATTAACAAATAGTACTAACTTTATGGTGGTTGATAAAATAAATTAAGAAATAAATAAAATAATATAAAATAAAATAGCTTTTGGTAATAAAACTAGCTAGCTAGGAGGGAGTTGAACTCGAGACCTCCTAGAAGTTGGGCTAGTTAGTTACCAATTGTGCTATGTGAATTCCTTGAGAGGTAAGTAATTAAATTTGTTATTAAACCTTATTTAGAGAATATTTTAATTAAAAAAAAAAAAAATATAAACAAAACTTTATTATGTTTATGGGAGAGATTAGTTCTTCTCCAACCGACTATGGAAGTTGGAGAAGTTCCTTCCCGTAAAGAAACTTCTCCAACCATATAGTCGGAGAAGAAATTGTATCTCAGGAGGTTCGGATTCAAGAAGGTGTGCGAGAAGATTATTTTGAAACGGAGGATTGAATGTGTGCTGGGAAACTATTCTTTTAAACGGAGGGTTGAACGTGTGCAGAAAAAAATTATTTTTCTTTGAAACAGAAGATTGAACGTGTGCTGGATATCAGTGGAAATTCAGGAGAATTGCGGAGGCTGAAGAATCCATCTGCAACAGCCCATCCACGAGTCCAGGTTGGATCCGGAACCAAAATAGAATTAAAATTCTTAGATTCGTAATGCAAAAGAATTTAATATTTTATTTGTATGTAGTGGTATTAATGTAGAAAATATTTGTTTAAATTGGAAAAGAAATAAATTATTGTATTGGCGGCAAAATAAATATGTGCTGTAGATTGTAATTAATTTTCATATATATACATATATGTAATATATATATATATATATATATATATATATTTATATATATATATATGTGTATATATTTATATGTATATATATATATATATAATATATTTGTATATATATATATATATATATATATGTATATACAAATATTAATATTTAGGTTTTGAATGTTATAAATTAAATTAATTGTTTTTATTTATAACTATACTCGTTTGAAATTATATCTCTTTACAAACATAGTTATAAAACTTGTATGCAAAGAAAATTTTCGTTTCAAAAGAATGTTTAACGGCGGTCACCGCTGCGGCGGGCCCCGTGGCACTAGCCGACAGCAGCCCGGCTGTCGGTGACACCGTTCGGTGCCGTGCGGCAGTCGGACGCTGCCGACGGTACCCGGGGTACCGCCGGGCAGCGGGACCCCCGCCCTTTTGGTTATTGTGACATTTTGCTATATGGTATAAACACCATCTTTGATATTTAATTTCGGCTTTTGGATTATATTATATTATATATATAATATGTATAATATTATATATATAATATAATATGTTAACATATTTAAAATATTTTGTTACGTTATATATGTAATATGTAAAATATTATATATATAACATAATTTAAGTTTTTATATATATATGTTATTATTTTAAATTTGATATTATATTATACATATAATAGATATTATATGTACAATATGATATGTATTTTGGCACATGGGTTTTTTTTCTTCAACTTAATATATATATATATATATATATATATATATATATATATATATATATATATATATATATATATATATATATATATATATATATATATATATATATATATATATATATATATATATATATATATATATATATATATATATATATATATATAATTATATATGGAGGTATCCACTTTAAGACACCTAGGAGGCATATTAATTTAATGAGAAAAAAATTGTATCAACATTAATTTATTCATAAATAATGATAATATATTAGATGCAAAACCATTCATTCCATGGGGCAAAACTTAGGAATTAGAGGTGTATTTATTCCTTGTTTTAATTGTGTAAATTTTATTTAAATGTAAATAAACTATTGATTTCTTACTTCCATGTTTAGATAAATGTTAGGATGGGGGTTAGAAAACTGAAACAAACTCTTGCTTTCAATCTTATCAACAATCAAACTAGACAAACTTTAGGACTCCTAAGTGTCCTGGGATAGATCTGTTATAAGGTTGAAAATGTTAGTGGTTACTAGAAAAACCTAACGGAAATAGGTTAGGGTTAGGAAACCTAGGAACCCCTAAGTGAGTGGCTCTCAGCACGGGGCCGGGGCCCTAAAGTGGCTAGACCAGGATAACCGGCTGAAGAGTTAACTAATCAAGTGATAACCTAATAAATTTACGGGATGGGGTTAAAATATTAAAAAGATTAATTGTGCCTCGCCCATGCCATTAGCGCTAGGACAGGCTATGGATGGGAGTGGGAGAAGATACCTATGTGTAGGTACAAATCGAATGGCACTTGTCTGTACGAAAGGCATTCGATTCCTCATGTGCCTACTTGGGGGCCGGGGCCCAGTGTGGCTAGTACCAGGACAACCCAAGGGGTGAGGGCTATGCGATGACACTCACTTAGGTTGTTGCTTAGGATTCCCTACCTGAACCTTAGAATTCTCTTGTGAAATGAATTTGCCTATGTGTAATGTTATTCAACCTTTTGTTTAACCTAGTAAGTTTCTTCTTTGTGGGCTTGGTGTTTATCTCCTAGCACGGGGGAGTGGATCCTTTTGGGTATTCACGTGGTTGGGTGGTAAATCTTTTTATCGAGGTATCTTGTGCAGATGTAAGCAACTGAAGATTCATATTTATCTATGTACCTGTTGAAGAATGAAGACTTGTATTTATTCATGTATTGTAAACTTATGTATTCTCCTATGAGGAGTTTAAATGTAATGTAATTTTCAAATGATGGGTAGACGTAGGAAAAAGGGTTATATGGGATGTTTAATGTATGTTGGAAAGATGTAAATTTTGTTATGTATCAAGTTGTGCAAAATGTTGATGAATCATTTATTGTTCTATTGAAATATGTTAGTTAGATGAAATGGAATTATAGTTATTGAAAAGTTTTAGATGGAAATTATCTTTAAATGTGTTTAAGTATTTTTCAATAAAGAATCTGAAATGGAATTTGAATGGTTAGTAAATGTTGTTAAAATGTTTATCAATTCTCAATAAGTTATACATTTACATTTAAGGGAACCTTGGAAAGAAGTTAGAAAATGTTTTGTTTATTATAAACTTTAAAAGTTCAAAATTTTTCGTTAAACTCTACTTAGGTTTTCTTTTATGAAGTAAACCTTTGTGTATTTTCCTGGTTCCCTTGCGGGGCATGACAGAAAGCTTGGTCATTACTAAAAAAAATTCCTCGGCTTACACTGTCTTCCTTGGCAATTAACTATTGTTCAGTCAACACTAGAATTTTTCTCAACATACACTAACTCAGTTGACGCTAACATTACTCAGCTTAAACATGATTTCTCCATTCTTTGCTCAATCCAGCCTACCAATTTAGTCTTCAATCTTACTACGATAAACAATACATTGTCTCATCATTGTACAACATAGTCAAGTACACTTTGTAATATCAAGATAACTCAACCTTTCCATTAGGTTCTATTGTTACCAACCTTGTCTATGCCCTTAGCAACACTCAAATAGATATAGTACTTTCCTAAGTAGCAATAGTCTTAACAGTTAAGGTTTGACATCAATGATAATACAACAATTGTTTCAATTATAGTTTCCAACATAAGTACCCCATCTTGGCATCAAAACCATTCAAATATTTTTCCAAGAACACATTCTCATCTAATCTCATAACTTGGAAAATTTTGTGCATTGGCTTTTGAAATCTAACATTGAATTCCACAACTTCCTTATTTTGATTTTTCTTTATATTATTGAATTCATTCAACATGAAACCCTCATTAGTCTTATCACCATACTAATCTTTGAAAAAATTAATAAAATCATCCCAAGAATGAATACAATCATGTGAGGCCTCACCCCGAGCCTTTCATAGCCATTCAATTCTGCATTTGAGATAGACATATTTGATGATTATATTTTGATGCTCTATGGAATTAGTGATACTTTATGTTATGGTTTTATCACCTTAGAGTTTAGTTGCACATTCAGTAATGTTATTTTGATGAAATTGTGATATCTATTTGGAGCCTTTATGTGAGATTTAGTAGATTATATGAATGATTATGATGTCATAATTGTGTTAATTATAATTGAATTATATATGCAATGAATATGTTATAAGTTTAATTTAGTGATGAATTGTGTATTTCATGATGAGATGTATCTAGGTTATGGATGAATGATTATTGTCATGTGAATTATGAAATGTCAGATGAATTATCTTGATTATTAATGTTATGAATTTACATGTTTTATTTCCTTGGACTACTGATGTTGGATTCTAGTGTGCACGGAATTAGACCATCGTAAATTTGGGGAACTAGAACATAGAATTTTGTGTAAATCAGTCCAAGCCAAGGTTTATTCTAGTGAGAAGCCAAAAAACCTTGTTGTATTGTATTTAATTTGTAAAAGTATGGTGCATGAATGTATTTGATTTATATGTTAACTGTAAATGTGATTTATGTGAGAATGTCCAAGTGGATATGCCACATGGCTTGTGATGTGTCATTATGTTTGTGTCACTTGACACATGTGTGTGTATTTGTGGCCATGACATGTCCACTTGGAGATTGGATTCCCATCAACCTAGGATAGTACCCCTTTAGTATCCCCATGAGAATCCCTTGGTTAGGGAGCTTGAGGTGGAGTCATTTCATGACTTTCGAATTTGAGCTTTACATGGGTTTTGGGGGGGCTTAAAAGGTGCCTAGGGGTGTATTTACAAAATTTTTAGTAAATCCACTTGATATACATATGGGTAAGGGGCATTTTTAACCATAGGAAAACCCATAGTTGACCAAAAGACCCCTCCAAAAGTTAGATTTTCAAAATGGCCTAAAATCCACTTTTGAAGCATGGTCTTGGTTAGAGTTCCATTCAATTAAGTTGATAGTCTTTGTTCCACATTTTTGGACTACCTTTTTAGGAATCCATATTTGGAAACCATGTAAGAAACTTGGGAAGACCATCAAATTAGAATAAGATCCTATCCATAGGAGAGTGTGTGGAGGTCTTTTTAGAGGGGACTCTTCTTTCGGAAGAGTTTGACACCCACTCTCTAGATTTGGAGACTTTCCTAGTTTGGAGAAAGAGGCTTAGAGGAGGCTGTTCATCAACTTTCTTCCTTAAGCTTGGATTCTAGGTTGGTGGCATTGATTCTTCTACTTGTTATGTTTTCAAGTGAATGAGCTCTCAAGATTATTTCATTTCTTGCATAGAGAAACTAGTTTTGTGATATTATGTATTTGTGTTTGTGAATCTTGTTATTGCATGTGAGTAGTTGTTTATGTGAATTCTTGAGCTTGTTGTAGTGCTTGTATTCTTTTTAATGTAAATGTGAAGCCTTGTTATTCTTGTGAATTCTTGTTGGTATTATTTTGTTAAGAGAGTTTTCTCAAGGCCACACTCACCCTGGGAGGCAAGAGTAGCCTTGGGGGTGAAGGGAATTTTAGGACAACCATGGGTGTAGATTCTCTCCTTGGTATGGAGAAGGAAGAAACATGGATGTATGGGCTCCATGTAGCCATTTCTTTGGTGGTCATAAGGGTTTGTATGGCTTGAAGCCATGGGGGTCATAAGGAGTTTTAATGTGTGGGATTTTGTGGCATCTTGTGTGTTGAGAAAGCCAAGAGAAGGCTTGTATTTTGTTTCTATGAAATGTTCTTTCTCCCATTGAGTTTGGTTCCACCTTCACCCCAATTCTATGAGTCATTTGGAGACTCTTGTTTTAGCCTTGGATGGGAGTTTAAATGTGAATATTGTGTTATTGTGTTTGTTTTTTGTTGGAGACTGAAACCTTATTTATGTGATGGTTCCCCAAGCTCGGGGGTGGCTTCACAGAAGCCTAGTTTGGGAGGTGAGCACTCCATGGCCTATTTTTGTTTATTTGCAGGTTTGGAAGCCATTAAAGACTTCATGTTGAAGTTGAAATCATGAGGATTTTGAGGATTGCACTCAAAAGTTGATTTGGATTCCATTTGTTTTATGTATATTGTGTTTGAAAGTAAATCTTAAGGATTCCTTTGAGCTCAATGTTATTTTGTAAAGGAGCCAATACCCCAAAATTTGTGTTTGAATCATAGTGATGTTGTAACAAAGTTTTGAAGGATTGTATGGTTGTATTTCCCCTTAAAAGATTTATGTTTTGTGTAAATACTATATGATGCACAAAGAATAGGCCAATGCGTTATGTTGTAAATTTTGATAGCACTTCAAGGAGTGAAAATTGTAATGATATATTTTAGCTCTCATGAGTATCTCCTTGGGATAGTTCTTGTAAAAATGAGGTTGTGATTATAAATTGGATCCAATGAATAAAATAGAGAAATTGTAGCTTGAATCTAGTATTGTAAAGTTTCATGATTAGATTTCATGTTGGGAATTTAATAGGTATTGTAAATGTCTCTTGTCATATTAAGATGCTATGAAAATTTCAAGTTCCATTTCAATAGCATGATGTTGTTGTAGAATTTTTTATTTTTTTTGATATTATGTTGGGAGGAATATAAGAGGGCATTTTAATAGTTTAGACAACAAATTTATGTTGAAGTTCATGTATACTCATCTAGATCAAAATAAATCACATAGAATTTTAGAAGATATAGAGAATAAATGCAATCAAAAAGAAAAATAAACAAACAAGTGAAGAAAAACATAAAAAATGTGAAAATGAGACCTACAGGTCTCTGAAAAATGTATGGGAGAAATCCCATACATTTTCCTAAAAACCACAGTCATTATTTTATTCATTTCATTGTCTACTTGTAATTAAACCAGTAAATTATTTCTTTATTCTCATCCACATGGAGATGAAGAATAAATTATATATATTAAGGTCAGTTAGTCATAATCAAAACAACTTGGGTGGGACCCACCTAGTTCGCCACCCAAGAAGCTTAGAAAGAAGGGCTTTTCAAAAAATTATAAAAAGAAAAAAAAAAGCATTCCTTCAAAAAAAATTCACATTAAAAGTTCAATGATATAATACCTCTTAAGCCCACGTAGGTGGGCACTATCAAAAATATTAATAAATTATTATTTTTTTAAAAAAATACAATCCAAAAACTTTGTTGAAAAAAAATAACATATTTTTAAATTTTTAAAGGGGAGGGGGGGGGAGGGGGAACGTGGTCCCCCCGCCCTTTGGCGCACTGCACTAAGTAGCGCGGGGGCCCTATGCTAGGCAGGATATCACACTACCTAGGTAGTACGATACACTGCCTAGGGTAGTGTACCACACTGGCTAGGCAACGCGGGCCCACCTTGTGGTAGTCCCAATGGGGACTTAAAAGATTTTGTGACATGGGGTTTAATAAATTATATTTTATTTAAATTATTTTCATTTTTATTTTATTTTATATTTTTATATTATATATATATTTATATAATTTAATATTAATTATGCTAACTACTATAAATAATATTTATTATTTATATTAATTAATATTATAATATTAATTAATATATATTATATTTATTAATTTATATTTATTATTTAATAATTATGTTAATTAATATATAATATTAATTAATATAATTATTATTTAATAACTGGATTAGTTAGATTTGTTATTAAAAAAATTCTATTAATTAGATGGCATTAATTAAAATAATTGTTATTAATGTTTAACTTATTTATTTTCTGGTGTGACAATTATATTAATTAAGTATTAGTATTTAATATAATTACTATTATTTAATAATTAATTTATTTACCCTGCTAATTAATAATTATATTAATTACTCTTAATTGATATAATTATTATTTAAATTATGTTTTTATTTAAACTGCTAAGGGAGGATAGTAAGTTTCTATTGGATGAGTATTATGGGTTAATTTATAGAAAATTACAAGTTAAATTGTAATCTAATTTCATGATCAATGAAACTTGTTTAGCTATTATTTAGCTAAATAGATTTCTTTGATATACTATCACAATGCTCTAATAAATGAATCCTAATGACTCATTGTAGTATAGCATTGGCATTAGGCTCTATTATTTGGTATTAGTATAGCTAAAATTATAAGTTGGTTACTACCACGAATGAACTTAAATGTTAGGTTAACTTTGGTTGCAACTTCGCTGCTAGATATAATCCCTTGATTAAATCTAATTCAACTAGTAACCTTTATCACCAACGTTTGTAAAGAAAAATTGTTTCAAACTATTTTATGAACTTTCATTTTGCAACAATCAAGTTGACCCTCAGTTTCAACCTTTCATCTTATTCAACTGTTAACCTATTAAACCTTACACTTATTACCCTTTCAAAAAAAAAAGTTGGTGTGTTTTTGAGTGAAAAATTATGGGCATGACACTTGGTATCAAAGCCTAGATTTCAAGATTGGAACCTAATCCCATTATGTTTCTTAGCTAACTTTAACTTTTGAAATTTTTAGGATGCATCCCCTTACATGTCAAGCTCAAAGACATATTAGAGGATGAAGAGCTAGGTGATCCCCCTCAGCTCACGAGCAAGATGAACAAAGGACTGATATATCGGCAGTTAATTAGCCACCATCACCACCACTAGATCCTAATCAAGAGGTCATGTTAGCCTTACAAAACCTCATCGGGGTTATATAAGAGAGGTTGCCTCTAGTTATTCCTTAGTTAGAGCACTAGCTGTCCAGGGGACATAGATCAGAGGCTAGAGAGAGGACTAGGAGTCCTCCATGAGATCATGAGGAAGGGCAGGGGGCACATGAGGTGGAGTCGGTTCACATGCTAGAACCACCACCTAGATTTGTTTAGAGGGTACCCTATGATGCAGGGGACCACATTAGAGATCTCCTAAAGTTACAACCACCTTTTTATTATGGTTCTACAGAGGGTACAAATGTCGAGGCATGGCTTTTAAGCTTAGACAGGTGCTTTGGGTTGAGTCAATATGATAGCACCATTAAGGCCTATTTTGCAGTACACCTTTTGAGAGGAGGTGCTTCCACATGGTGGAAATAGGAAGAATTTAAGAACAATACTACTATGGACACTAATTCTGATTTCTTTGATTATGTTGAATCCTGTTCTTCTTACTAGTCTTGCAATTTATTGCTCTATGACCATATCTATT
Organism: Chamaecyparis obtusa; assembly: GCA_027943335.1. Classification (NCBI taxonomy): domain Eukaryota; kingdom Viridiplantae; phylum Streptophyta; class Pinopsida; order Cupressales; family Cupressaceae; genus Chamaecyparis; species Chamaecyparis obtusa. Next base: position 386,976 of record BSBK01001523.1, on the reverse strand, counting down.
ACATGTATAACAATAACCATTAAAAGGTTTTACCTCTGTACATTTACTTGCAATGTGTCCATGCTTGTTACATGCAAAAATGGTGCATTCAACAGGCTTGCACTCATTTTTAGGAGGACTACCATTGTCTTTGGTTTGATCATTAGTCTTCTCAGTATTAGTAGATTCCTTTTGGGAATCCTTTCTTTCTCGCATATTGTCAATCTGATTATGTGCTTCATTGTATCCAATGCAGCTAGTGTCTCCTTTGACTCTTCTTACATACAACTATGATTCTACCAATTTAGCACTGGTGTGTAATTTGTCAATCTGGTTCTTTGCATCTTTCAATTCAGACTCCAATCTTGCTTTGCAATTCTTTATATCCAAGATTTCCAAATTTGCTTCCCTTAACTCTTCATTGAGTTGAAGGTTCTCATTTACTTGTTCATTGTAGACATCTTTATTGTTCATCAATTTTTCATCAATTTCTTCAAGTTGACTCACTAAGGATGCATTTTCTTCATTCAAATTCTTGACTTTTTCTTCAAGATCACTGTTAGAGCATCCCTTCAAATCCTTTCTTAGTTTCTTGATAACTAATTGAGCATCACTAACTTTTTCTTTTAGTTTTTCAATTTCTCTTTCTGAGTTGTCCAGGTCTTCAAGAGCTGCTTCATGATTCTTCTTCAAATCTTCTTTGTCCATGATCTCCTCAAGTGGTTAAACTTATTTGCTGAGGACTAGAGCTCTGATACCAATTGTTAGGAATGGGAACACTGAGAGGGGGGTTGAATCAGTGTTACTATATTTTAAATTTTCTCTTTAATCTGAATACTAAATAATAATTGCTTAAGTACTAAATTAAAAATTCACATAAACATGAACCATGAAATCTACACATGACATCAATATGGTTACGGAGAAACCCAAATAGGTAAAAACCCTGGTGGCACTTGATACCCACTAATAATCTCAACTAGTGTATTTTGATCCATGTTAGAAGATCCTTTACCCTGTTACGAGTAGCTTTACAATGCTTTTAGTATAGTAGACCTTGTTAAGGGTTGGACCTTGTTAGGATTCTTTTACAATGATCCCTGTTAAGGGAGTGGACTCACTATCCTAGAGCTCATTGCTCAAATGATGAAGGCTACAACCTTCTGAGATCAGATACACACTATATCTGCTGGTGAACTATTGCTATGACATTTCTTGTCAGATTAGTTCCTTTGGTGCACTGATACTTTTACCTCTAGAAAAGATCTAATACATTATATTATCTCTTCGCATACCTCTTCTCTTCTTCACATAAATTTTATACAACTTCCATACTAAATACAATGGATGCACCTTATATTTATGTGCTCATACCAATTATATAATTAGGTCGGCCCTATAACTAATTAAAAATAATGCTTCCAAATGAATTTTATTAAGTGTGCTTACAATTATACATGTACATATGTCAACAACCTAAATACAATGGGCGCATTGCCTCTACAACATTAATTTACAATTGCAAACCAAAATAGTCACTATCGGCTCTATGCTCTATTCTTTGCTAGCACACAGTGGCTGTGCAACTTCAACAAACTGTAACTTTCACATCTTTGCAAATTTACTTATGTGTTCTTAGAATTAGCATAAGTAATGTCTAGAAAACTTATCTTCCAGGGAGCATACCATAATTCATTTGTACGCATGGGCACAAGTGCTCTGAGCTGTAGGAACTCTGTATGCTGTCCAGTCTTCAACACTTAACTAATTTCTGATCTTTACACTTAGTGCGTTGACTCTAAACTTCTATATGACTTTGTTTCTATAATGAAAATACTATATCTAGTCATATACTTTAGTTTAGATAAGTTTCCAACAATCTCCCCCTTTTTCATTGATGGTAACAAAGGAATATGGCCAAGTCTCTAACTGTTCCTTTACACAAAAAACTTTTGTCTTCTATATATTTTATACAAACTCTTATATCTCTGTATACATATATGTACTCCATATTATATAAAACTCCCCCTTTAACATTAATGACAAAGGTGCATAAATTTTTTTTATCTACATACACTCACTGAGGGAAAACATCTAGGTATGCAATCTTGAGTTTCTAGATCTCCTTCTTCGAAAAGGTTATCAGAGAATTGACTATCTATAGATGGGTGCATAATGCATATTGAAGCTTCTCCATCTTCTCCAATTCTATGCTTAGACATTGATCATAGGTTATCATGGTTGCATCAATCTCCTTTATGTTTTGACTGAGAGTGTCAAGTGAGGGCACAAGAGCGTTCCTCAATTGAGTCTATCTAGACCTTATCTTCTCCATTTCTTTCTCTACCTTCTCAATTATGTCCAATTGACCTTCATAGAAATTGTTACACATGTTTGCATTAGTGGTTGTATCTAGCACTAAAATCTTCACCTTCTCAATCATTTCCTCTACATCTTTGATCTTCTTAAGATGGGCATCAGTGAACTGATCCTAATCCATGGATTTTACAATGACTTTCCTTCCTTGATCTGCAAACTCCTTCAATGATGCTTGACCAGACTTAAAGGAGTTCAAGTCTAGTGAAAAATTACTCATTAGTTCATTGAGTCTCTTCTTTAAGTATATCTCCTTTGCCACTATGGCTGCAGATTCTTCTAGGCTTGAAAAATTTACTTTGAACTGAGAGATGATTGTGCTCACATCATCAACTGAATGTACATTTACCATTTTCTTATCCTTTGGTAGCAACCTATTCAAAATATTTATTGATTTCATTAGGAGATAATTCCTCATTACTTGCTTCTCCTTCACCTTCTCCATAGCTAGGATGCTGAACTTAATCAAGTCTTCATCCTTCCAGGAGTCCAAACTGCTAGTGTCAGGTGTGAAACTTGACAACAATGCTGAGGAGGGAGTGATGGGAGTGCTATCCATCACCTCTTGCTTCACCTTGAGAAAATCAACAGAAGATTCATCTTTCTTTTCTACCTCTACTTCTTTCTTTTCTTCTTCTTTCTCATTAGATATATTTTCTATGATTACTTCTTCTTGTTGAGTGGGAGGGGTATTGCTACATAAGATTTTTTTCTTCCTTAGTGCTGAAAAATGCTTCCTCAAACTTGTCCAACTCCTTATTAGTAACTACCATGGCTATTTCCACATTATCTATGATAATTGTGTTGTCTTTGGGTGATTTTGTCATAGGCATAGACTAAACTACTTATGTTTGAGTTTCTACTATGGACGATGAGTCCTAAGGACTTGTCATTGGTACATTAGTGGGTTCAGCCACTTTATCTTCCTTGATGGGTGCATGAGTGATGGGTATAGTAGGTGGTTTGATTTGTTGTTCCAATAACACTTTCTCAAAGGCCTTCTCTATTTCCTTTATTATCAATGCATAATCTTTGTTCATAATGTGAAGAATTCTCATCTTTGTTTTAAGGTGTGGCTTTACCAAATTCAATATCAGATCTATTTCTTCTTTAGAACATACAGGCAGAGTGTCTTCTAGCACTTTTTCCCTGATCCTTAGGTCTTCTTCATTTTCTTGTCTTTTAAGGTTTTCTAGAATGTCTCATACATTATCTGGTATTTTTGTTTTCAATTAAAGAACTATCTTCTTGAACTTTATCAAATGTTTGATAATCATACCATGAATTTCAAACTTATCAATCTCACTATATGATTCATAAAACTTCCCTATTTGATCAATTCTTCCCTCATCAACAATTCTTGCATTTAGAACTTTGAGGCTAGGTCTAAATCCTGCCTGAGGAGGTGCTTGAGTGTTTTTCCTACTCCTTAATGCTTGTGAGGATGGATGAATAGTGCTAGCTTCTTTCTTTCTCTTGAATAAAGGCTTATACTCTGGAGGATTATCTTTGGGTGTAAAAGGAGTACTATCTTCCTTATCCTTCTAACTGTCATCTTTCTCAATTTTTATCTTCTTTACCTTTAGATCTTCTTGTTCTTCTACCGCGCTCTTCAATTCTAGATCAATCTTCTCATCCCTTACTTTATTAAGGTCTGCTTGTGATACACCATGTATTCTTAGTATCTTTGATGTGACCTTTTCAACCTTTCTTTTTGTTGTAGCACTGTTCAGCTTAGCATCAACTTCTCTAGTTTTCTCTTCATAGGTTCCCCACTTAGGTTCATTGTCATCCTTAGGGGCTGATAGTAGTACTTGTGCATAGGGTTCAAGAATTTTTTCCTCAACCTCATACCCAATTGGATGAATCCACTTAGTCCTAGGTTCCATTGCTTCCATACATGTAGTATCAATCTCCACCATGAAGCATATTGAATCTTTATACTTCTCCACAATACTTTTAGGAATCTTGTACCTCATCTGCATCCTTGCTCTGAAGGTCTTCAATTCCAAGCTAATGAAATCTCTAAGTGTACTTTTAGTGCATGCTTTGTTTGTTTTGGTGTAATTAAATATTTACTAATTACACTTTACTTAAGTTTACTTAGGATAATGCATTTGCATATTAGTTGTCATTATGACACCTAAGAGTTTGCATTTCATTTTAGCACATGGTTAGGAGAATTTCCACTTTATGTGTGATAGTTGTCATCACATGCCTCTTTGTGTGTGAGATCCACCTTTAGTGCTCTTATCACATTATCATCCTCTCATTGTTGCACATATTGCACATACTTTCATGTACAATGGAGGATGATCCACCTTTGGTGGACATGTGATTCCACCTAGTGTGAGTGATATCTTATCATCTCCTTATCATGTAGTCTTATTGCATTGCCTATATATTTAGGCATTCCTACTTTGTATTTAATTCAATTACCTATAATCAATTATTTGATTATTTTTTCTTATCTCTCTTGTGCTATCTCTTGAGCTTCTAGATCTTGGCTTTTATTCTTTAACTTAGAAAAATTCTTACATGGTATCAGAGCTCTCAAGGTGTGATGACCTCTTCTCAAAAAGTGCAATATTGGCTTGATTCAATTGTGGATGTAGAATAAAGGTATTTGCACATCACCATTGCATAGTCTATGTGGAGAAAATTTGGGGTTTTGTATTTTGTGGCTTTCTATTGCAGGTCAATATTGGTGCTTGCTAGTGCAAATCAGAGGTTGGAATCATATTAAGGAGGTCCAAAAACCCCTAAATTGAATTTTGTTTCATCCAAATCAGACATCTGAAGCCAAATCTAGAGCCATTTGAATTTTCAAGGTTCGGCGGCAGTAATTCAGAAAAAATAATTTCAGAGGTGATTTTCAAATAGTGATATCTCAGTCATCCGGAGTCCTTTTTTTGAGAAATTTTTTTTTGGGGGGATAGAATTTCATGATCTACACAATGGTGCAGGTGATGTCTGATCTTTGTTTTTGATATTTTCTAAAAATTGCAAATCCTGATTTTTACAACTTTAGAGGCTTTGTTTGGGCTCATATGGACACATTTTCAGGTGCTATTTTTTTTTAAAGCTCATGATTTTTTGTCTACTTTCTAGATTTGGTATCAATTTGGAAAATTTTTTAGCAGACATAGTACTTTCAAAATTTGGTCTATTTTGGCCTATTTTTGGCACTTGTAATTTGTTAGATCCTTGAGAGATCTTGTGTCTTATTTTTTTGAGTCTACTATAGCTTCATATTTTTTGTTGTAATTATCAAAATTAGAAGTCCACTTTGATTCTTTTTGGCAAGTGGAAATTGTACATGCACTATATATAAAGTGCCAAAATCATCTATTTTGGGGGGTTCTCTGGCTCATTGCATTTTGGGGGGTGCATTAATTTTTTGATCTCTTTGTTTCGTGTGAGAAGTACATCATGGATGGTTTAATTAAGTTGACAAGAGGAAATTATAAGAAATAGAGTGAATTAGCTCTTTCTCATCTTAGTGAGCATAACCACACTTCTCCTGGTACAAAAACATCATGCCATTGACCATAGAGACCCTTGGATCAGTTGGCAACAACCAGCGCCACCAAACCAATCGAAATCAACTACTAAAACCATAAATTTTGGTACTTCCTGTCACTAGAAACCCTCTGTAAATTTGAATTTGAATTTCAACGGTCAGTTTCATAGCACTAGCAGTGAATTGGCATGTTAGTCCATTTTCCTGTCAATGTAAAATCTTATGAAAATGGCCTATTCTCTGCAGTCTTTGTTATGTTGTCCTGCCATGCCTGCAATCATAGTTTTGACTTGTGATGAAAATCCATAATGATTCATGGTGTGTGCCCTTAGCCTTGTGCTCTTTATTGTGTCACCTAGCTCTAGTCTAGATCGCATTTCCTGAATCACAAATCTAGAAAGTTATTCAAGTTCTAAGGTCTGCAGGAAACAATTTCAAAATCTACCATAGTGTCAGAAACCCACAATGTTTTTGAAAACCCATGATGTTTTCAGTTTTCCTGCCACCTTTCAGTCTGTCGATAACCTAGTGTGTTTTCAGTCTTTTTGCCAAAAAATTTGTGTGTTTTCGATCCTTCGCTATTGTGAAAACTTTGGATGTTTTTGACCTCACACTTCTGCCCTGTTTGTTGGCATTCCCTAACTGTGCAAGTGTGATCAGTTGGTGGGACCCAATTCTTCTTAGTTGCCCTGTGTGGTTAAAGTTCAGATAGAATTGGTGGTTGTTGCATGTTCGCATGGTGAAGATGCATGGTGTTTATCCTTCACACTTTTGTGGTAGCCATCAAATTTTCCTGTGTGAGTGTGTCGTGGGTCCAAGTGGGTCTACGTGTCAGACAGTGCTGAGGTGCTCATTTCTGATTGGTCCATGTGGTGATGAGTCAAAAATGTCAATGGGGCTTATGTTAGTGATTTCAATCTATGGTCGACATGTGATCACATGGAATATTCTCACCCCATGTGATCATGCACCCACCATCTGATTGGATGCCGACAGGTTTATTTGCAGTGGGCCCAATGTCAGAAGGGAAGTAGGGGTGCATGTTCTTATTGGTTGTCACATGATCACATGTCAAGAATTTCTAACATGCGACCATGTGACCAATTAACATTTGTCTTGTGGGGCCATTAGTGGAGAGGTGGTGGTCTTATGGCCTTATTGCATGATCGCAAGGGCCATTTTCACGGCTTGCAACCATGTGACAAGGTTCTTCCTTGCTGAGGCCCGGTGACAGGTGGTGATGTGGTAGTTCATCAGTGGGCCCGAGAGATTCAGAGGGGAGGATGGCATGGCAGATCTAGTGGTTGGCACATGATCTCATGGGAGGTGTTAGACCCATGCGATCATGCACCTGCCATTTGATTTTGAAGGCTTATTTGTGGGTGGGTCCTATGGCAGAGATGACTCAGCAGTTATAGCAAGTGGTGGTATGACATGTGGCATATGGCAGGCCTAGGTCTAAGGTGTGGTAGTTGTTGGCAGGGCCGAGGCATGGTAAGTAATGGTTTGTCGCATGATCTCATAGCCTTTTTCAAGGCTATGAGATCATGCGACTAACCGCCAGGCTTAGTGGCAACGATTATGCAGAGTTGTGAGGTGGTAAAGGGTTGTAGGTGCAGCATGTCGCATGTTCACATAACCCTTCTCTGGGCTATGCGATCATGTGACAACTATTGAGATATCATCATTGCGGAGTTCTAAGGTGGGTCCATGGTGCCAGTGGTGCTGACATGCTATATTTTAATTAGCTATTGACCAGCTAGCCCTAGGTGCCTGAATTCAAATATGATTGCAGGGTTTCTTGTCAGTGTTTTCACAGTGAGCTATTTGTGACAAGTGTGGTATCTCAGAATTGATTTTTGTAGGCCTGGTCAATTTTTCTCAGAGGTTTTGGTAGAGCCGATAAAGTTATGTAGTTGGATTTCTTAGGGTTTGATGATAATTTGGTACTTGGACCAGTACAGGGCTAGTTGGCTATTAAAATGGACTATTTGGGCTAGCATGTTGCGGCTTGATCCCTATCTTGTCTACGTTAACTCCTCGGGGGGGTCAGGTGTTTTTGAATTTTTGAGTTTGAAATGATCATTGTGCTTGCATTTTAACCTTGGTATAAAGGGATTTTTATGATCATTTTTGAATTATTAGGAGTGAAGTTTTCAAACTTTTCTGGATGTGAGTCTTCTGCCCAGTCCGAATTGTAATGACCCATTTTGGTATATTTTGACAACAAAAAGAAAATTGTAGGTCTAAGCTATAGTTTTCAAGCATGGTGTCATGCCCCGCAAGGGAACCAGGGAAGAGAACAAAGATTCTCTTAACAAAAGAAAACCTAAGTAAAAATTTATGAAAATTTTTGAACTTTAAAAAGAATTATGTAATCAAAACTTAAACTTAGATTCCTTCCAAGGTTCCCTTTTCATTTAAATGCATGATTCATTCAAATCCATTAAGTAAAATAACAACAAGATTTAATTCTCAAAGCAAACTGCATCATATCTTAAGAAATACAAAATATTTTCATTTCAACTTTCCATTTAGAAATCATCTATATTCCTAAGTATCCTTTATGAACAATGTAACTTATAAAATTTATCCAACTCATTTGATACATTAAAATATACTACATTTGGATTTTCAATAGCTTCACTTAAACAACAATAATGAAAGCATGTTACATAACTTGGAATGTTACAAAATCCTTTTTCTTTCCAACATACATCTTAAACATAAAGTTCACATTTCCCTTTTCCCTTCTTCCTAAGTCTACCCATTCCAATTACATCATTTTGAAATACATCATTGATTACATTGCATTCAACTCCTCATAAGAGGTAACAAGATTATGCATCATGAAATATAATCACAAGGCCTTCATTCTTCAAATCTGGTACATAAGCAAGCATGAATCTTCAAGCATGTATCTGAAAAAGATACCTCGATAAAAATTTTTACCACCCAACCACGTGGGTACCTATACGGCCCACTCCCCCATGCTAGGAGATAAACACCAAGGTCCACAAAGAAGGAATAGCTAGGCCAAACCTAGAGTTGGGTAATCTTTCCCAAACTAGCAAATGAAAAGAGAGTCAAAGTATAGATCTTTCCCAAAAGGTTCTAAGGCTTGGGTAGAAACTCTAAGAAACAACCTAAGTGAGTGTCATCACATAGCCCTCACCCCTTGGGTTGTCCTGGTACTAGCCACTCTGGGCCCCGGCCCCCAAGTAGGCACATGCGGGATCGAATGCCTTTCGTACAGACAAGTGCCATTCGATTGTACCTACGCATAGGTACCTTCTCCCACTCCCATCCATAGCCTTTACTAGCACTAATGGCATGGGCGAGGCACATTTAATCTTTTTAAAGTTTTAACCCATTCCCATCAGTTTAATTAAATTTCCACTTGTTAAATAACTCTTCAGTCGGTTATCCTGGTTCTAGCCACTTTAGGGCCCCGGCCCCGCACTGAGAGCCACTCACTAGGTGTCGTTAGGTTTTCTACCCTCAACCCATACATCACAATTACATCATACACATAGTAAAAGCATATTGCAAACACATTTGAGAACTACTACCAAGAATTGAAAATAATAGGATAGTTATGTATGTTTAGAGAAATTAGGTATGTTAAGAATGTTTAGAATGTCTTGACTCTAAACCCTAAACTACTCCTTACAAACATTCTATCTCAATAAAGACATCTAAATGTACTGAAAATAATCTCCACTAAACAAGGAATGAACAATCTTCAGGTTTAAACAAAATTTCTTTCTAAACCTAAAACCTGGCTAATCCTGAAAATTGACTAAGTCTGATTTAATTAAAAATCTGAAATTTAAAAGTTACAACTTAACTCCTAGGAACCTGAAACCTATTCCAATGGATTCAAAGGGTACCTAATCCCTTTATACAAGTATAACTTAAAGTATACGAAATTAAAGTACGTAAACTTATACTTTAATGTTATAATTGTATAAAGCCTGAATCCTATTTTCCTCGGTTAGCACACTGCCGACCTAACTCGGTTAACACACTACCGACCTAGCTCGGTTGACACTTTACCGACCTCACTCAGCTCACACATTACCAACCTTACTCGGTTATCACATTACCGACCTAACTCGATTCACACATTACTGACCTTACTCGGTAAACACATTACCGACCTAACTCGGTTACCACTGAGCCGACCTAACTCGGTAAACACATTACCGACCTAACTCGGTTAACACTGAGCCGACCTAACTCAGTTACCACTGAGCTGATCTAACTCGGTAAACACATTACTGACCTTACTTGGTTAACACACTGAGCCGACTGGAACTGGAGAGAACGACTGTCAACTTTGTCTTGTGGGTAAAACTGGGTGTTATGGGGACTAAGGTTGCCTAATATGAGCACGACCCATTTGAGATATCCCAGTTTCCCTTCAGAAATGGCCCATCAATCCTCCCTACCTATCTAACAAATGTATTCTAGATCTGGGAAAAGAAAGGGTGGCACATAAATGGACATGAAACAGTAAGGTTGCAACAAAAGTTCTAAAATCTGGAAGCGTTCATAATACATCCAGTGACAGTAAAATACACTACCCTACCAGATCAAAACCACTTCTACCCTACTAGGGAGGTTTCACCATAGTGAACATACAGACAATCGTAAAATAACTTTCCAAAAACACATTTCAAATACATAGAAAATAAAACATATATATATATTTTGCAACCATAGCACAATATACAGAAATTTTTCCAGAAATCTAGATTTTACTTTCATTCTACAAGATAAATCTACTTCTCAGGATGGATTCCAACCTGGAGTCCTGCGAAGACCAGTTGGAGAAGAAGGAAGATCAAACCCTCTCCAATGTTTCCAACACTCCTTTGAATCCCTTTGCTCGCAATCTTCCAGCCTCTACCCGTAACAATCCAAATGCCAAACTCACAGGATAAATTTTCTACCACAATAATAATAATAATCCTCTTCTCCCCACTCTCTTTTACACAGGAAATCTTTCCTATAAATAGGATGGAGGAGGTGGTTGCATAGGTAATCCAACTGGTGCAACCATCTCAACTATCCATCCGTTAAAGAGATGGTTTTGAAAACTCATTCCCATAAAGGAATAAATAAACTATAATCTAAGTCCTTAAATTTAAGGATATTAAAATAAGTATTATAATCTTAAAACAATTTATTAAATTATTTAACTATGGTAATAGGATAATCCTATTTACCATACCGCTAATTGATCTAATTATTTATTAATATAATAAATGATTACATGGTAATAATTATATATAAATATATGTATGCATATGCATATGTGTGCACCCATATGCCTGTGTGTACATATATTATTATTATTATAAATATTATTACAAGCACAATATTATTATTATAAAACATATTATTATTTTTATTGCTATAGACTCTTTGTCATTATTAGTATTATAAAATAATACCATAAATAAGGTACATTATTATTAATGTTAAACATTAGAATAACATTATTATAAACTATATGGTTTATTCATACCTTAATCCCCATTCTAAAATATATATGCATATATTAAGTAGCCACTAACATAGGTTAGAATTTTACCACTATTATTATTTAAAACCTCTTATTATTAATATTTCCTTAGACATTAAAATACCATAAAATTAATCCTTATCATCGGTATTAAAACCACATGATTTAATTGCACTCAAAAATCGCTCCTAATGAGATACGCTACTAAATCATACCCTCAAATGAACAATAATCTACATCCATGATCTACTAACAGAATTGAACATATCATGAAGGCAAGAACTAGCTACAAGATCCACAATTCCATCAATTACAAAACCACATAAGACATTCACACAAGGGACTGACTCGACACTTCCCACCCAAGGATAAAAGGATCAAAGGTGAAGTTTCTTCCTGTGGACCTGGTGATACCTCTGTAACAACAAAAATGATCGAGGATTTTGAGGGATCGCTCAGACCTGTGAAGCCAGGTGGAGACGACACCCGGTACCTGCAATCCTACATCACCAAGAAGAGATACATATATATACATATGGAGATACAAATCAGATATATGCAAGCAGATGACCAGGATCGATACATCGTGTGGACCTCAACTAAGTGATTAACTACGACTTCATCCTGGAGTCATGAAAAATACATCAGACACCTCCATGAAACATAAAACATCATGATAGTGGTTAGATTCAAATAATTGGGTTAGATCCATATAAAAATAGATAATTTTCTAATCTCATAAACATGTAATTACTAACCATAAATGAGCATATTCATCATGTCATCATCCACAAAACATAAATGTAAATGTATAGTCTTGACCATAATAATAATAAAATGTCCAAATCAGAAAAGTCTAAGTATCACCATAGGAGAGGTATTACATCCTCCCCCCCTAGAGTTAGGCTTACTCCTGGAAGCCTACAAACAAATATGGATAAGTGTCTCTAAGTCTATCAGCATCTTCCCATGAGGTAGAAGATTCATCATTGGGGTCCCATTGGACCCTTGCCTTCTCTATGGTGCGACCCCTGAGGGTCAGTGTCCGCTGCTCCAAAATGCATACCGGCTCTAAAGCCAGCTGCCCGTCCGCTACCTGTAAAGCATTCCAATCCAACACATGAGTCACATCAGGAATATACTTCCTAAGTACTGAAACATGAAACACATCATGAATACGAGCAAGGCTGGGTGGCAAGGCAAGCCGATAAGCTACTGGTCCTATCCTCTCTATGACCTCAAAAGGGCCAACAAATCGGGGTGCCAACTTAGAGCCTTTTCCGTAACGGATTGGACTCTTTCGTGGGCGCACCCTCAAAAAGACTCTATCACCAAGAGAGAAGTGTATATCAGTCCTGTGAGCATCAGCATACTTCTTCTACCGATCCTAGGCTGTCAAAATATGCTCTCTGATGCCCTTGACCTATTGTTCCATATCCTGTAACATCTCAGGGCCTAGAAGTACCCTGTCCTCCAATCTATCCCAACTTAAAGGAGTGCAGCATGGATGACCATATAAAGCCTGAAAAGGGGACATGCCTAAGGAACTGTGATAACCATTATTATAAGAAAACTCTACCAAATATAGATACTCTTCCCAGTGGGTCTGTCTATCCATAACATACATTCTGAGCATGTCCTCAAGAATCTGATTGACTCACTCCGTCTGCCCATTTGTCTCAGGATGATAAGCGGAACTGAAGTTGAGCTGAGTCCCTAAAGTATGCTGAAGTGAAGTCCAAAGAGCTGATGTAAATACTAGATCACGATCAGATATGATTCTCCTAGGAATTCTGTGGAGTCTTACAATATCCTTCATGAACACTCTGGCAACAGAAGCTGCTGAGTATGAGGACTGCATAGGAGAAAAATGGGCTACCTTGGTGAGTCTGTCAACTGTTACCATGATAGCGTCATGTCTCCTAGGAGTAACTGGAAGTCCCACAATAAAATCCATGGAAATAATGTCCCATTTCCATTCTGGCACTAGGTGAGGTTGCAATAGACCAGCAGGGTGTTGATGTTCTAGTTTTACTCTCTGACATTCCAAACATCTAGCCACATAGTCTGCAATATCTCTCTTCATTCCTGACCAATAGTACAACTGACGTAAGTCTGCATACATTTTCTTCACCTCAAGATGTGCTGAATAAGGAGCCTTGTGGCTTTCTGAGAGGATAAGTGCACGAAGTTCTCCTTCCACGGGCACATAGATTCTATTTTGTTGTCGCAGTAACCCAAGGGTGTCTAAGGAATATCCTGAGAAGAGACCTTCCAAAGGTCTTCCTAACTCTATTTCTATCTTAACCTCCTGAAACCAAGAGTCAGAAGTGAGAGCTTCCCTGATTACACATGGTTCCTTTGGATTGATTGTATACACTTGAGGATTCTTCATACTTAATATAGGTGCATGATTCTTATCTCTCCTTTGTGTCGACATAGATGAATTTTGAACTTTCTAGTTCATTGCATAACAATTTATGTATAGGTCTTCATTCTTCAGTTCTAATCCAGGATTAGATTAAATGATGCTCCAAATGGGACATAGATTCATCTTTTGTCTATGTAAGGATATTCTGTAAGTAGTAAAGGAGATTGTAAATGTGTTTATGGCTTTGAATCTCAGATATATTCTGGTGTGTGTGTAGTCTGTCTAAGAAACCTTTCCCAATGGATGAGGCACTAGCCTAGATGAGTATTTCTTTATTGACATATCCTAATTGAGGTTGTTATGAATCAAACACATGAAATTAAGAACCATCCTTAAGTTTTTAGTATTTGGTTGTGTAAGGTTCCACCCCATAGCAATGGAGAGTCAATGAATGTGTGGTTATCATTTAGCACTTTCTTACTATCCTTTTATCTATTATTCATACCTAGTCTTTGGTGTGTGAAGTATAATTTCTACTAGGTTAGGTACACCCACCTTAGTTTTGTAGAGCCAGAAGTGTAGAGGGCAGTCTTGTCCCTATAGTTGGTCCAGTTACTCTAAGACCTCATAACATTTTGGAGTTAACCATTCCTAAAATCCATCTAAGAGTATATTGGCAGCCTAAAGAGCATAAGTGTCATTTTGGACACCAACACAATTGTCTATATTTAAAACTTTATCAACTTTAAGTCCTGACCGTTAGATCCTTACTTTTCATGGGCTTTATGTTTTAACCCCTTAGACACCCTCGGTTAACTCCTAGCGACTACGTGACAAAGCTTTTTCTTATTTGTGAGATGAAAAAATTAACCTAAGCTCATACCCTGCAACTTAGTGAACAAAGGAAAGTTACTAACCCCAGTCTTTATTTGGCGAACTAGCGAATGAAGGATTTCACTAGTTCGCAAAACACTTTATGTCTCTGCTAAATAATTTAGCAATTATGCAACCTTCCTTCGCTGAATCACCAATCAATTTGGAGCACCACCATTTTACTTTGTGAACAAGTGAACCCTTTGAAAAATTTTCAGAGCCGCTAAACACATTTATTTGGACTGCCAAACCTTAGACCCCACCTGGGCCTGCTTTATGCCATTTGTCACTACACCATTTGCTGCAATTGCTCGACCACCACTGACACAGTACCCACTAACATGTCCAAGTAAGATTCAAGATCAATAGATGGTGCATGATCTCATGGGTTAAGAATATTCCTTGAGATCATGCACCGACCCTAGATTGAAAAACCTTCTCTACAGGCCCCACTGACAAGATCCTTCTCAGCAACACACCGACCAATGAGAGAATTCCAACTGTGCCAACATGGCAATGGACCCACATCACTTTATCACCTCTGAGAAAAGTAAAGTTGATGGCCAACGTAAGATCTCAAACCTCTGACACATCCCATGAGAACTTACCCCCATCGTTGATTTTCTACAGATGTCAGGACCCTCTGACAAGCCAAAAACTAGGTCCCACTGACAACTACTAGCATATTGCATCATGGACCAGTCAGAAGTGAACACTCTAGAAACACATGGCAAATGGTCCCATTGACACAACCAATAAGAAAGCTCCATTTGTAGCACCTGTCAGTGGACCCACAATAGTCATCCTGCACACATGGAGAATCAGACGGTTGGCGCATAATCTCAAGGGTTTTGTTAGGCCAATTTTCTGTCATAGAAAAATCTTGTGAAATTGTCCTATTCCCTGCAATGTTTTTGTTAAGTGTCCTACCTCATTCTCTTTATTGTTGTCACCTTGCTTCAATCCAAACTGCATCTCCTAAATCATAAAGCCCAGAAAGTTATTTGAGTTTCAAGGTCTGCGGGAAGCATTTTTAAAGTTTTTCCATAGTATCAAAAACTCATAGTGTTTTCAAAAGTCCATGATGTTTTCGATCCTTTAACAATAACCTATGTTGTTTTTGACCCTTTGTCTTCTAGCTTTGTGTGCTTACCTGTTGACATGTCAAAAACTTTGTGATTTTTTTATCCTCTTTCATCGAAAACATTTTGTGTTTTTGACCTCGCACTAGTTCCCTATTTGCTGACATTCTCTCAACTGTGCAAGTCTGATGTGATGGTGGGTCCAGGCTCTTCCTGATTGGCTATCACATGTCTACATGTAAGACTTTTATGACATGGGATCATGTGACCACTTGCCACCTGGCCATGCGGGTCCTGGTTCCTAGTCAGCTGCTTGGTGGTTCACTTTCCCTCAAATGCACAAGTGTGATGTGTGGTGGGACCTAAATTTTTGAAGGTTCAGTGGGCCCTGACGATGTCAGAAGATGAACGGTGGGCGTAAGTTCTCAAGAGATTTGTTAGACCTTTGTGATCTTACGCCAGCCATTGATCTTAATTTTCTCAAGTGGCAGTTCTTCGGTGGGTCCTATTTTCCAAGTGGTTTCTTATGTGTCAAGCTGCTCTATGTTGGTGGGTTTTCATTCATCCATGTGTGTGGTGGGTCCGTTGTCATGGTGGAGCAAGTTCGCATCTTTTGATTGGTTGGTAGATTCACTGGTTGGATAGCATCAGTGGGTCCATAGTATTCTGATGAGGTTAAAGCATGGACAGATTTGGTGGTTGCTGTTATACCACTGAGCAGAGGTGCTCACTTTTTAACATCACGGCATAGAAATAGCCATCAATTCTGGTTTATGAGGAGACTGCTCGGTGGACCTATTTTCAATAGGTGGTGATGTGGCAGCCTATGATAGGCTATCACATGATCACATAGCCTAGTTTTTGGCTATGTGATCATGCGACCACTTGCCACGTGTCCTTGGGGCCCATCCATAGTTTCTTGGTGGTCCCGTTGGTGGATGTGTCGTGGTGATTTCTGGTTGGTTTGTGCTAGTGGGGTGTTAAGGTTTGACGTGGACCCAGGTGGGGGTATCTCGATGGTGATTTTAATGATCAGCAAGTTGCATGTTTGTGGCTTGTCGCTTGTTCGCGTGAGCCAATTTTTTGGCTTGTGAACATGCGACAAACCCTGTTGTGGCAAGCAACAGTGTCAGTAGTTAAGAGAAGGTAGTAGAAAGTGGTGTGTTGCATGTTTGCGTAGCCCATTTTTGGGCTATGCAATCATGTGACAACTGTGTGGGGTCACGGTTATGGAGTTAATGGTGGAGTGGATAGAGATCTAGTGGTGCTGATATATTTCTAGCTTGTTGCTCATTTGCATGATGATTTGGTGGTTCCCTAATTCATTTGGTGACTTGGTAAAGAATGGTCACAAGGTCGCTAGATTCTTTAGTAGAGGTATGAAGTATTCTATGAATTGGTGAAGGTTCCTTTGTCGCTAGTTCACCAGATGACTTAGGGGGCTATTTCAACATGTGCAGTCGTGTGTTCGCAAAGTTCAACTGGAGTTAGGCCTTTCATTTTGTGACTGGGATTTTACCTTGTTGCCAGTTTATAGAATGTTGACCTAAGGTGCTTGATGAGTTAAAGATCTAAAGCCTAGGAATGATGAAGAGATCTATGGTCGGGACTTATTACTGATCTCCGATCGAATCAGGATCGCCGATTCCCTACAGGCGCCAAGAAGTAATTGTTGGTTTTCAAATTTGAATCTTAGAGACATTTTCAGTGACCAGTAAGGATTAAAATTGATGACAGAGGGGGCCAGAGTTGGTGAAATTGAATTCCTCTTCCATTCCAGTGTGGTCCAGGGTGGTTTGAGTGATTGCAAGGATTTGTGTCATGTGGTGATGGGCAGTTTTTGTTGGCTCGAGGTGTTTTGATGGTCTGATCAGTATGGTTTGCGTGGTAAACTTATGATCTTCCTATCCTTCTCAAAGATTCTTCTCAAGTGTAGAGATCATTCTTGTTGCTAATAGATTGGTGCTGGTTTTCCCTCCAGTAATGTTTTCAAAATTTTGTTGAAACCCTAACCCTAGCTATCCCTAAGCTTGTTGCATTCTCCTAGAGAATTCCAAGGTAGTTAGTGGTATAAGTTGTGGATATTTTGACTTTGTAAGGGTTCCAGCTTAGAGTTCCTTTCTGGTTCCATGAAGGGTTCTTTTCATATAGATTTTCTCCTTCTATCTGCATATAGAGTGTTCTTCTCTATATTGCTAGTTTAGAGTATATAATGCATATTGTAATAGATTTGCCTTATGTATGAGGATTTAATATATTCTTACTATTACCAAGCTATCTCCATTTGAGTTCTAAGTCCATTAATCATACATCAAGGGTGTTTGATTTTTCTATTTGCATTGCCTAAGTGTTTGCAAGTGGAGTTGTCTTCGCAGAGATAACTGGCTCAGGGTTTGTATTCATGTATGTATGAGCTGAAATATCAAGGATAGGTCATGCTTGTCTTCCAGTGGATGCTGGTTAATATATTGTCTATTCATAGGTCTCTTCTAAGGGGAGGGTCAAAATCCTTTGATGGGCAATAACATGTTGAATGCACAGGTGGGTGTTAAGTTGAGGTTTGGTCATGGTGTGTGATTGATGTCAGGCATCAACACATTGAGCATATTGTGTTCTTGTTTCATAGTTGTTTCTTGTAGTGGGGTATTTGACTCTATGGCCCATTAGACAAGGAACTGGTCTATCAAAGACTTAGGGTATCTTAGGGGTCCCTTCTATCCATTCAAATCATTTCCATCCTTTTCCACCCTTTCCCTTTCTTGCTGTTAGTATAGATCTCTAGCTTTCAATCTGATTCAATGCAAGTAGGGCTATTACATGAGACTTTCTATCATTGGGGTACATGATACCTAGAGGAGATTTTTTTCTATTCCATATTAATCTATTTGTAGGCCTTTGGTTTGTCATGAGGTGTCTTGAATGTGCAGATAAGGTAATACCTGCCTGAGTGAATGTGGAGCTCAAAGAAGAAGGAGGATTTCTCTCTATCCTCATCAATTGGTTTATTTTTCTTGTCAAGCTTGAGTGCCTAACTTGTGTTGTAAGCCCAACTATTTGATTCAAGCTTGGTCCTACAAGAAAAAGAGCCAACAAAATGGTGACACTGTTGGGGAGAACATAAGGAAAACCTATTAAGGAGATTTGGTTATGGTTACAAATTTTGTAGTATCATATCTTTTGACTAGATTGGTTTGGCCCATCCGAGTCACTAACAAAATGGTGACTCCGCTGGGGAGAGTTAGATAAACAAAAGGCATTGACTAAATATTCTCATTGTGTGCTGAGTGATGACTCTGAGTTCTTTGTTTGATCAGTGTGTTTCCTAATAGATAGTGCTTGTTACTTGGTGTAGCTTTGTGCTGGTTGGAAGAAAAAATAGTGAAACATTTTCCTCTAAAGGAGGTGGCGGCTCTGCATGACAAAGTTATCTAATGCAGCTTCAAGGTGAGCCCAAGATCTACTCTACCTTCCAGCCAAAGGTCTTTTTCTACAAGATTTTCCCAGGTATTTTTCAAGTTTTAAATGTTTCTTATAAAGTGGTCAAGCAATAAGAAAGGAGTAAGGTGTGATTAGAGGTTAGCATACTTCAAGTTCTCAGCTGCAGTTTGGCAGAATTTTATGGAAGTATTGCATTGGTTGTAATGGATAGAATGAATATGAGATTGCATTATTAGAATAGGACATCCTTAGGGATTGCATGAGATTAGTAAGATTAAAAGTGGGAAGTAGAAAGGATTTATCCATATCCTTGTTCTATGATAGATTTTGTGAAGTATATGATGAGCTTTCTGAGGATGTTGAGTTTCCTGAATCTGATTTCATTGGTTTATTCTTGGAGCTTTGTTTTCCTAAGTCAACCAATTGGTCAGATGCCTTGTGAGAAGAGCATTATGTATGTGTCAGGGATTGGGTACTTGGTGATGGTAGTCTTGAACTTGAGGATGCACTTGGGGCTTTTCTTAGTAGTGCTGATATTGAGAATGATGAAATTCATGAAGGAGATGTGTCAGGTGTTGACACTCTTTCTTGCAGTCATGAAAGTGATGTCTTTTCTCAATATAGGGCAGAATGTCTTTGCAATCAATCAGTTGAGGAAGAGGATTGGATAGATGAAGGTGCTGATGATGGAACTTGTGATTATCAAGAGATAGAAGATGAATCTACAGATATGAGTTCTTGCAGTGATGACTTGACACAAAAATTTTCAGCCCCTGTCTCAGATGAGGAAGATATTTGCAGCATTTGCAGTGAAGCAAATGAGATTGAGTGTGAAGTCCAGTACCTGCTAAGTAGTGAACAAATTTTAGAGCTTTTGGATGCAGAGTTTCAAGGATGCACTCCTAAGTATGTTTCTGAGATCCCATGCCTAGTGGATATTATTTTTGATGAAGAAAAAATGAGTGATGGCATGGTGTGTGAAACTTCTATTGAGGTCCTTTCTCCCATTTTTGATATGCAAGTTGATGGTACACATTATTATAGTAAATTTGATAATGTCAGTGATGATGAGTATGATGATATGTGTACCAGTGTGGATTCATTTTTTCAAGAGCCTAATGTTTGTGGTTCTTCTTTGTATTCTGATGCTGGAGAATGCGGCAATTCTAAAGGAGTTTTCTTAGATTTGCAAATGACTAATGAGTCATTGACTGATAGTGCTTGTTCCTTTCTAGAAGATGCTGATGTGATTTTTGATCAGCAAGTTGCTACCATTTTCATGCAGTCAAATTTCTATGTTGAGAAGTTTTATATTAGTTTGCAGAGTAGGGAGATAGAAAGTGTTTATTATTCATTGTAAACTAATGGTTAGAATGTTGATGCTTACAGTCATGGTGTTGAGTTGGAGTGTTTCTTTTTTTAGCATGGTGGTGAAAGTAAAAAGTGTGACATTTTGTTGTCATGAAATGGTCAACATCCATGACAACCTAATGTCTTTATCTTGCTGGATGATGGTGAGTATGGTGATCATTTTTTATATAATGTGTTGAATGAGGATCACAGTGTTTTTGGCAGGATAGATGAGAAATGTATTTTTAGCTTTCATTTTCTAAGTGGAGATGAAAATTACTTGTTTGATAGAGGAAAGACCTAGTCAAAAGTTTTGGGGCCCTGAGCCTTTTGTGAATATTGTAAATTTCTATATATAGGTTGCTTGCCCCTACCCTGTTTTGCCCTAGTCTATCAGTTTTTGGTCCTGCCCTACTTGTTCCTTGTGCCTTGTTTTTATCCTTTGGCTGGTCTGCTCTCCCAAAAATCCTGAATTCTCGCATGAGCATAAGTTACCCATCATCCCCAAATAGAGCCACTGTTAGGCCAATTTTCTATCATAGCAAAATCTTGTGAAATTGGCCTATTCCCTACAATGTTTTTGTTAAGTGTCCTACCTCATGCTCTTTATTATTTTTTCCTTACTTCAGTCCAAACTGCATCACATAAATCATAAAGCCCAGAAAGTTATTCAAGTTTCAAGGTCCACGGGAAGCATTTTTAAAGTTTTACCACAGTGTCAAAAACCCACAGTGTTTTCAAAAGTCCATGATGTTTTCGATCCTTTCCCGATAACCTGCATTATTTTTGACCCTTTGTCTTCCAGCTTTGTGCGCTTACGAATTGATGTGTCAAAAAATTTGTGTGTTTTCGATCCTCTTTCATCGAAAAAATTTTATGTTTTCAACCTCCCACTAGTTCCCTGTTTGCTGACATTCCCTCAATTGTGCAAGTTCAACAGGATGGTGGGTCTAGGATCTTCCTGATTGGCTATCACATGGCCACATGTCAGACTTTTCTGACATGCGATCATGCGAGCACTTGCCACCTGGCTGTGTGGGTCCCAGTGCCTGATCAGCTACCTGGCAGTTCACTTTCCCTCAAGTGAGCAAGTGCGATGTGTGGTGGGATCTAAATTTCCAAAGGTTCAGTGGGCTCTGATGATGTCAGAAGATGAACAGTGGGTGTAAGTTTGTAAGATATTTGTTAGACCTTTGCGATCTTACACCAGCCGTTGATGTTACTTTTCTCAGGTGGTAGTTCTTTGGTGGGTCCTATTTGCCAAGTGGTTTCTTATGTTCCAGGCTATTCTATGTTGGTGGGTTTTCATTCATCTATGTGGCCGGTGGGTCCATTGTTAGGGTGGAGCGAGTTGGCATCTTTTGATTGGTTGGCGGATTGATAGGTTGGATAGCATCAATGGGTCCACAATTTTCTAAGGAGGTTAAAGCGTGGAGAGATCTGATGGTTGCCATTATACCGCTGAGTGGAGGTGCTCACTATTTAACATTGTGGTATAGCGATAGTCGTCGATTCTAGTTTATAAGGAGACTACCCAGTGGACCCATTTGTAGTAGGTGGTGATGTGGTAGCCTGTGATTGGCTGTTGCATGATCACATAGCCTAGTTTTTGGCTATGCAATCATCTGACCACTTGCCACATGTCCATGGGGCCCATCGATAGAGTGGTGATGGTTGCAGTTTGGTGGCATGACACATGGTAGTTTGCTAGCGATTAGTTGCATGTTCACATAGCCTATTGCAAGGCTATGTAATCATGCAACTAACATTTTTTGTTGATGGTTGTAGTCATGGAAAGGTTGCGGTTTGCGGGTGGCTGCATGTTTGCATAGCCCATTTCTGGGCTATGCAATCATGTGATAGGGTGCCACATGTCCTTGGGGCCTGACTGTAGTTTCTTGGTGGTCCTGTTGGCAGATGTGTCATGGTAATTTCTGGTTGGTCCGTGCTGGTGGGGTGTTAAGGTTTGACGTGAGCCCAAGTGGGGGTATCTCAGTGGTGATTTTAATGGTTGGTAGGTTGCATGTTTGTAGCTTGTCACATGTTCATGTGAGCTAGTTTTCTAGCTTGTGAACATGCGATGAACCCTATTGTGGCAAGCGACATCATCGACAGTTAAGAGAAGGTAGTGGAAAGTGGCATGTCACATGTTCACATAGCCCATTTCTGGGCTATGTGATCATGTGACAACTATGTGGCATTGTGGTTGTGGAGTTAATGGTGGAGTGGATAAAGATCTAGTGGTGCTAATATATTTCTAGCTTGTTGCTCATTCATGTGATGATTTGGCGGTTCCCCAATTCATTTGGTGACTTGGTGAACAACGGTCATGAGGTCGCTAGATTCTTTAGTAGAGGCAGGATGTATTCCACAAATTGGTGAAGGTTCCTTTGTCGCCAGTTCACCAGATGACTTAGGGGGCTATTTCAACATGTGCAGTCGTGTGTTTGTGGAGTTCAACTGGAGTTAGGCATTTCATTCTATGACTGGGATTTTACCTTATCGCTAGTTCACAGAATGTTGACCCAAGGTTCTTGATGAGTTAAAGATTTGAAGCTTGGGAATGATGAAGATATCTACGGTCAGGACTTATTGTTGATCTTTGATCGAATCAGGACTGTCGATTCACTGCTAGCACCAAGAAGTAACTGTTGGTTTTCAAATTTGAATCTCAGAGATGTTTCCAGCGACCAGTAAGGACTAAAATTGATGAGAGATGGTGCCAATGTTGGTGAAATTGAATTTCTCTACCATTCCAGTGTGGTCCAAGGTGCTTTGAGTGATTACAGGGATTTATGTCATGTGGTGATGGGTAGTTTTTGTTGGCTCGAGGTGTTTTGATGGTCTGATCAATATGGTTTGCGTGGTAAATTTATGATCTTCTGGTCCTTCTCAGAGATTCTTCTCAAGTGCGAAGATCATTCTTGTTGCTGACAGATTGGTGCTAGTTTTCCCTCCAGTAGTGTTTTTGAAATTTTGTTGAAACCCTAACCCTAGCTATCCCTAAGCTTGTTGCATTCTCCTAGAGAATTCCAAGGCAGATAGTGGTATAAGTTGTGGAAATTTTGACTTTGTAAGGGTTCCAGCTTAGAGTTCCTTTCTAGTTCCATGAAGGGTTCTTTTCCTATATATTTTCTCCTTCTATCTGCATATAGAGTGTTCTTCTCTCCATTGTTGGTTCAGAGTATATAATGCATATTTTAATAGATTTGCCTTATGTATGAGAATTTAATATATTCTTACTATTACCAAGCTATCTCCATTTGAGTTCTGAGTCCATTAATCATACATCAAGGGTGTTTGATTTTTCTATTTGCATATCCTAAGTGTTTGCAAGTGGAGTTGTCTTCACAGAGATAACTGGCTCAGGGTTTGTATTCATGTATGTATGAGTTGAAATATCAAGGATAGGTCATGCTTATCTTCTAGTGGATGCTAGTTAATGTATTGTCTATCATAGGTCTCTTCTAAGGGGAGGGTCAAAATCCTTTGATGGGAAATAACATGCTGAATGCACAGGTGGGTGTTAAGTTAAGGTTTGTTTATGGTGTGTGATTAATGTTAGGCATCAACACATTGAGCATATTGTGTTCTTGTTTCATAGTTGTTTCTTGTAGTGGGGTATTTGACTCTATGGCTCATTGGACAAGGCACTAGTCTATCAGAGACTTAGTGTATCTTAGGGGTCCCTTCTATCCATTCAAATCATTTCCATCTAGTTCCACCCTTTCCCTTTCTTGTTGTTAGTATAGGTCTCTAGCTTTCAATCTCATTCCATGCAAGTAGGGCTATTTCATGAGACTTTCTATCATTGGGGTACATGATACCTATAGGAGATTGATTGATATTCCACATTAATCTATCTGTAAGCCTTTGGTTTTTCATGAGGTGTCTTGAATGTGCAGATAAGGTAATACTTGCCTGAGTGAATGTGGAGCTCAAAGAAGGAGGATTTCTCTCTATCCTCATCAATTGGTTTGTTTTTCTTGTCAAGCTTGAGTGCCTAACCTGTGTTGCAAGCCCAACTATTTGATTCAAGCTTGGTCCTACAAGGAAAAGAGCCAACAGGTTCCAAAGATTCCTTGAGATCATGTGCCTATCATAGATTTCAAATCTTTGCCATCGTCATGAAATCCTGACCCCACCCCGCTACGTAAGATCCCTCGATGAATGAGAGATTGCCACATCGCAAAATTTGGTGAGTGGACAAGTAACTTTTTCTTCACTCACAAGTCCTTCTAACAACCCTGCCACTTCATTGATTCTCTTGGCCATTAAGAAACAACCATTTGTGCTTATGTGGTAGTGGACCCACCCGTTTGGAGCATTACGTCATAAAAGAGAATCAACAACTATCTTAAGATCACATTCTTCTAACATAGTCTTTGAGAAGATGCACCCACCATTAGATCAAGATGGTGTCAGAGAACCAGGCCCAGGAAATATAAGGCTAAAACTATAGGAAAGAATTTAGCCTAGGGACTTAGGAAAATTAAATCATTAGGACTTAGGAAATATTAAAACCTGTCGGGTGCTAGACTTAGGGAAATATTAAGCATGTGGACCTTTAGGAACTTAAGTGACCTAAAAAAGTAAGGACAAATTAGAATAGGGCCAAGGTAAAATGAAGCATTTTTCATGGTAACGAGTAGATTTTAAATTTTTGCCTAGGGTTTGAGCTAGAGACATGAAAAGAACTGTAGAGACCAGGGGAAAGATGATGAAGCCATGAAATTTTGCACGTGCTAACAGTGGCTCTATTTGGGGATGTATGTCTCCTGCAGGCATAGCAAGGATCTAGAATCACTGGTTAAAGTAGACCATCCCACTGGAAAAACTAACAACAAAGAGCAACAGGACCAAAACCCTATAGACCAGAACAAAACAGAATAGGGGCAAGAAACTTTACAAAATTTATAGAATGTATAGACCTAACTACTGTTCATGGAAAACAAAACACCTTCAATTAAAGTATCTCTTCAAGAATTGTCCATGAACTAGTAATTCCTGAATATCACCATTTAATTCTTTCACAATATATGAATCTTGGCCCCATCTCTCATGAATTAGGTATGGCCCTAGCCAAAGTGGATCAAATTTACCATGTTTTCTTTTATCCTCCAATCTAGAATTCCAAATTAACACCAAATCACCAGGCTCAAACTT
This sequence comes from Chamaecyparis obtusa, assembly GCA_027943335.1. NCBI lineage: Eukaryota > Viridiplantae > Streptophyta > Pinopsida > Cupressales > Cupressaceae > Chamaecyparis > Chamaecyparis obtusa. The sequence goes on along the minus strand of BSBK01001523.1, from coordinate 361,285 downwards.
CCTGTCAACAGTCTTTTTGTCATACAAATTCTTAACTTATAATTGTAACTTGGCATTTCTTGTAACTGACTCTATTCTAGTCTCATCCAACCTAATGAGGTCTTCAATTCTCAACTACATCTCATCCTCTATATCATCATCATATAACTGAACAAACCTATACATTTCCAATAAATTGTTCTGAGGCATCCTCACATGTATTTCATATACTAGGTCGAATGTTGCACAACCAATTGCCTTCTCCACAGTTACCCTATCAGCCCATACAACTAATGGTAGTTTTGAATTCCATGCCTTCTTATTCTTTTCAAGAATCCTCTTGAGGATCTTAATCAAACTCTTATTAGTAGATTTTTCCTGACCATTTCCTTGTGGATGATAAGGTGAGGAATAAGAAATCTGAATTCCTAAACCTTTGCAAAAGTCCTTATATTTAGCAAACCTGAAGCACATGGCATTGTCACTTACTATCCTCTCAGGGCCACCAAACCTTGTAACAATATTATTCAACATAAAATCAATTACCACCTTAATAGTTTCATTTCTTGTTGGGATGGCCTCTACCCACTTTGTAAAGTAGTCAGTGGCAACTAAGATCCATGAGTGTCCTCCACTTGACTTGTTTGGTATCTCCCTGATGAAATCAATTCCCTAGTATTGGAAAGGAGCTTACACTTCAACTGGCCTCAAAGGCACATTGCCTAAAAATTTAATCTTACCAAACAACCTTTGACAAGCATCACACCTCCTTACCAACTATTCTGCATCCTTGAAGATTGTGGGCTACCAAAATCCTACTCTCAAGATTTTATGAGTAGTTGTTTTACCCATATAATGCCCACCACAAACTCCCTCATGCATTTCCTTTAACAACTTGTTAGCCTGATCCTCATCAACACATTTCAAAAGTATGCAATCCAAATTCTATCTATACAATTTACATTTCACAATTACATACTTGATGGCCTATAATTTCAATGTCCTCTTCTTATTGTCATCCATCTCATCTAGACACTTCATGTTTCTTAGATAATAGATAATAGATAATATCTTGATACCAAACATAATCATCCATATCACATGTATAATCAATTTTAGAATGATTTACTTGATTAGCATCAAGATTGGATTGAGCCATTAGTTTTATGAATCCTTTTCCTCTAACCAATTTAGTAATTTGGACATCAATGTTGAATTCTTAGATCTTATTGATCCATCTACATCTTCTCCCAGACACCTCTTTCTATGAGAAAATATCCTCAACTACTGCACTGGGCACAAAGGCAATCACGATTGCTCCCATCAAATAACATCTAAAATCCTTCATAGCCTTGACCAATGCATAGGCTTGTTTTTCATTGATGTCATATTTCAATTCAGGAGCCTGCAAAGATTTACTGAAGAATGCAATAGGCTGCTCATAACCTTCCTTATTTTTTTGCAACAACACTACAACAATAGTATGAAAAGATGCAAAAGAGAAGACATGCATTGGGATACTATAATCAGGTTCCTTAAGCATAGGTGCATCTTTAACATCTTTCTTGATGTTCTTGAAAGCCTCATTAGACTCACCCTCCCATGTAATAGCAGATCCTTTCTTTAACATCTTGGATATACGTCTAGTGACCTCATCAAAGTTTGTTACAAATCTTCTCAAGAAATTTACCTGACCAAAGAAAGACTGAATTCCTTTAATATTCTTTGGCCTCTGAATCTTATCAATGGTTGCCACCCTCTCAGGATCAATCATGACTCCTTTCTTTCCCACTAAGTGGCCAAGCAACTTACCCTCAGTGACACCAAATGCACATTTCCTTGGGTTTAATGAAATACCATATTCCAAAGGCCTCACAAATATTTTTTCTAAATGAGTATAGTGGTCTTCTTTCTTCTTGGAATAGGTAGTTAAATCATCATGATAAACAACAAGGAAATCATTTATGAAATCTGAAAAGGCAACATCCATTGCCCTCTGAATAGTAGAACTAGCATTTGTGAGACCAAAAGGCATTCTCACATAAAAATATGTCCCCCAAGGTGTTGTGAAAGCTATCTTAAACTATTTTGACTCTTTGACAATTACTTGATTATAACTAGAGAAACCATCCATCATAGACATCAATTCTGATCTAGTTACTCTTTGCAACATAGCTTCCATATTGGGTAGACAATAATTATCCTTTAATGAGCTGATGTTCAAATTTTTGAAGTCCACACAAAGTCTGATGTCACCATTCTTCTTTCTAGCGGGGACAAGATTTGAAACCCAAGAAGAGTGCCTTATAGGCTTGATAATGCTAGCATCTCTCAACTTCATCAATTCTTCTTGCATCTTGGGTGCCAAAGTAGGATTAATAGGCCTTTGTTTCTACCTAAAAGGTTTAGCATCTTCTTTCAATGGAATAATATGCTGAAACAAATTTTCCCTATAAACCTTTAGGTCATCATATGACCTTGCAAAAACATGCCTAAATTTTCTTAGTAATTCAATCAGAGATTTTCTCACATTGTGAGACATGTCCCTACCAATGTATACCTTCTTAGGTGCCTCATGTGTTCCAAGATTTATCTCCTCTAGATCATCATGATCTTCTCTTTTGATACTATTTTGAACTCTATCTTGGTTATCAAAGATAGTCTCCAAAACAACAAGCCCCTTGGGCACCTTGTTAGTTCTAAGTTGAATAACTTCATTTTTGAGGACAATCTCTTTTCCTTCTATTAACTCAACCAAAGTTGAGAAATCAAATTCTTGACCATGATATTAATCTTCAAAACTCATAAACTTCAAGATATCATTATCATCATCAAAAACTTGCCAATTTTCAATATTGTCTAGTACACTAGGCCTAGCCTGAATCTCAACCTTAGAAATACCAGTAAAATTAATATCACTAGGATAGATTGCTATATTGGCTAACAAGTCAGCCATCTTATTGTTACTCCTATCCTTCTACTCAATATTGAAGGCATCAAAATGTTCAGTCAAATCCCACACTACATTCCTATATTATTTTAACCTTTTGTTCTTGGAAGCATATACTGACCTGACTTGGGACACTAGAAACTCAGAATCACCAACAACACTTAAGCACTTAATACCATGTTTTTGGGCCAACCTCAGTCCTAACAACAATGCCTCGTATTCTGCTATATTGTTGGTACAAAAGAAATTCAATGTGAAAGAAAATTTGTAGGTGCTTCCATTAGGAGAAATAAGTAAAATACCTGCTCCTACTCCATCCTTGCAATTTGCACCATCAAAGTACATCACCCACAAATCACCCTTCATAGATTTAGCATCTATCTCTTCAGCAATACACGGCAATAGGGGCTCCTTCTCAATTGTAGGGATCTCTTCCCTAAAAGCATTGATGTCAATATTCACAAAGCATGTAGTCTCATTGTCAATATTTCCATCAATCCTATGGCATACTCTTGGTTCTCACTCAATCTTGACCAACTAATCATCAATCTTGAAAGTGGCATAGGATAGATCACACTGTAAAATTCCACCCATGGTAGCACTCCACCTTCTAGATAGTAGCATCCCATAATGAGGAGGGATGTCCACTACCAAAACACTCATTGTTAACTCTTTCTCTGGATATGCTGCCAACCTATATGGCATTGCATTGATAGTCCCAATGACTGGTACCTCTCTCTGATCCATTGCACAACATCTACCTTGAACTGTATCAACTTTAAGGCCCAGCCTTTCCATGATCTTAAAAAGCATACTAGTATTAGAGGCACCACTATCAATCATACAGTTCCTCAATTTCAATCCATTCAGAAGCACACTAAAAAGGAATGGATCTATGTTCTCAAGACTGGCATTGATAGAACCATCCAAGTATATAGGAGGAATTTGAGATACAATTCCCTGAGTAGAAACATCTTTCAAAGCTTTATCCTAAGACCCATTGCATGCAACATCATTATTATGAACATTATCTACCCATGCAATAGCTCTATCTTTGTGTTCAGGGATCCTCAACAATTCTGACAATGGAACCTTAACTATAATTTGGGACAATATAGATAACACATCAATAGGAGCAGAGTGAGGAATCTTAGTTTTCATAGCCTTAGTATCCCTTTTCTTATCTAATACATTAGGTGTATTGGCCACCCTCATTTTTACATTCTTAGCCATTGTGTTAACTGGCTTCTCAATCTCACTAGAAAATCTTTCAACCCCAATGCCCTTAGGCTCACAATTCTTACCTTTTACATTCTTGAATTTCATTATGTGATCACCTTTTGATTTATTCTCATTAGGTTCTCTGGAGTTGGTACTCTTTATAAACATTCTTGTAGCTTTTCCATTTGTATCCATTGCCACCATGCCCCTAGTTTGCACTTGGGAAATCATTTCTGTAGTAATCCTATCCATCTCTTCTCTAGAAGGTCTCCTTAAGTTTACTGGCTCAGAAGAAGAGTTCATGTTACATGTTTTCTTATCAATGTCTTCACTATCAGAAAACACCTCTTGATGAAAAAGGGCCTAAGTGTGTCTCTTCATATTTACATTTTCTTCTTCATCAAAATTAGAATCATCTTCATATCCTAGATATGAAGTAGCCATGTTGCACCCAACATCATCTTGATCTTTTTCTTGATCTATCTCCTCATTGCCACAATCTTTATTTGCAGCCATAGAATGTGAAACCACACAATGCTCTATAGAATGAGGGGACTGGGATGCAACACACCAAGGTATGTCCTCTGTTAGCACCTTGAAACATTTTCATGGCTCTAGCCCTTTTCTTCTGGTCTCTACAGTTGTTTTTAGGTCTCTGGTATAAACCCTAAGCTTAGAAATTTCAAAATCTAGCCGTTGTGTGGAAAAGCCATTTGTAATGCCCTAGCCATGTTCTATTTTAAAGTTACCTTTTTGAGCCACTTAAGAGTCCTAAAGTGCACATGCCTTATATTTTTGGTCAGCCTCCATTTAAATTATTCCTAAGTTTTTACCCTCGATGGCCTTTAATTTTTTCTATAGTCCCTAGCACCTAATTTTTCCCTAAAGCCTAAGTCCTACGCTTTAATTTTTCCTATGTTTCGACTTATTTTTTTCCTGGGTGCAGCTCCCTAAAACCATCTCAATCCTATGGTTGCAGTAAGTTCACAAGGCTTTTTCCAGAGGCTTGTGATCTTATGATGACCATTGATTCATCCACGATTGCGGTGTTTTAGATGGTGGGTCCTAATTGCCATGTAAGCATAGTTGGCGGTCTCTGATTGGTCCATGTATTAATACATTGGTAGTTGTCAGTGGGACCTAGTTACTGAGATTTTCAGTGGGTCTTGACATTGTCATAAAATCAATGACAGGTGCATGATCTTATCAGATGTGTCAAAGGTTTAAGATCATGCGACATCTGTCGATTCTACCTTTTTCAGAGGGGATAAAGTGTTGCGGGTCCACATGCTAGGTTTGCTAATTTTCCGTTATTTGATTGGTCCATGTTGTGTGACTCTACATGTTGTCAGTAGGGCTAGGTTTTTTGAGGTCCAGTGGGTTTTGACACTTGCAGAGCATCAACGGTCAGCATGTAATCTAATGGGTTTTTTCTGACACATGTGAACTTAAGACAGTTGTTGATCTCTTTCGATGTCAGAGGGTTGTCAAAGTAGGGTAAGATTCTTCATCCGATAGTTGTCTTATGATCTAAAGGAATCTTGGAGGTCTATCCAAAGATGAGATAACCATAAATTTTCTTGATGCAGGCCTAGTAAAGTTTCTTGGTCTTTTTGGTAGTTTAGATAAAGGCTGGTGGCACTGAAAAATTTCCAAGGGGTTCACTCATTCGCTGAGTAAAATGGTGAATTGATAAAAGGTTTAGAAACTTAGAGAACAAGCATTCAAATAATAGCTAAATAATTTGGCAAAGGCATAAAGTATTCCATCAATGGCCAAATCCCTTCAGTCACCAGTTCGTTAAATGTGACTGAGGTCATATTAAAAGGTAAAGACACAAAACCCACAAAATAAAAGGATCCAACGGTCACGATATAAAGTTGACCTAAATTCAAATGTGGACTGTCGATGCACTATTGGTGCCATGGAAATGACCATTGTAGTTCAAATTCAAATTTTGAGAGGGTTTTCAATGACAGGAAGTACCAAAATTTATGGTTCTTAGAGCAATTTTTTATTCGTTTGGTGGCGCTGGTTGTTGCAGACTGATCCGAGGGTCTCTGTGGTTAGTGGCATGATGTTTTTGTACTAGGAGAAGTATGGTTTTGTTTCTCAAGGCATGTTTTAGGTGGCTAAAATAAATGATTGACATAGAATTCCATGATTTGCAGTACTTTCTCAGAGATCTATCATAAGTGCAAATCTTTCTCAGGCATGCCCGACTGGTTCTCATCCCCTGTAATAAATTATTCACTATTTCATTTGGTTTAGTGGGTGAAAACCTAACCCTAGTCATTTTTAGCTTGTTGCAACCTATTTTGGGTTTCCAAGATGACTAGGGGGTATATATTGTTGTATTTTGACTTAGTGAGGGTTCCAAAACTTTTTTTGGTCCCTGATTGTTAATGTTAATTTACTGAATAGGGAGAGCTTGGATTTAGGGTTTGTCTCCTTGCATTTTATTTTTTGATAATGTATTGATCCTACAAATTTTAATGAGAATACATTTGGATTCCAATCTCATGTTTGTGTATGTCTTCTTATTCTGTTCTTGAGCTCATATATGTTAATTTCACAAAATGGGTTATCATATGGTAAACAAAGGGTATTTTGTGATTATATTTGAGTTCTTAACAAAGTTAGGATTAAATTCTTTCAGGTAGTTTTAGTGAGTTCATGGCTAGATAAGGATTTGATGTCCTGATATGTGAGTGAGAAGGATAAAAGGCAAAGCACTTATCCTAAATTCCTGTGTGTTTAAGTTAGGGTTTAGTTGATATATGTCATTAGGTGACTCTTTGCCCTTGGATAAGGCATTGGTCCATTCCCCAGAGGTTGTTCATCATCAATCATACACACACATATAAATGATAATATCTTTCAGTCAGTAAGAAAAGGACATAGTTGAATATTGTTTTGAGGCTCTTTCAGAGAAGTGAGTCAAGGGTACACCTGCATGAGCATTAAGGCTCAAAGTGTAGGAGGATCTCATTGTTGATCCTTGTTAATTGGCCCTCTTCCTTGTAGACTTTGGAGTGGTGATAGAATCAAAGTTATATTAAAGTTATCCATCAAAGTATAAATCTACAAGTTAAAGATTGAAGGGAACTCCCAACAAAATGGTGACTCTACTGGGGAAAACAACAATGAAAAAGGATATTTGTTATAATCTCTAGTTGTGGTTACATTGTAAAGTCAAAATCTTAACGACCAAATTTATTTACCCATCTGAGTCTCCCAACAAAATGGTGACTTTGCTGGGGAGAGTCTAGAGATTAAAGTTTTCAAAGTGCAATCTTGCTTTCCTGTTGTATTTAGTTAAAGGATTTCCTAATTTTGTGGGTGGCAACACAAAAGGCTAGAACCAGTGCTATAGACTATAAATCATGGACAAGAGAAGGAATACTAGGTCCTTTGTCAGGAAAAATCTAGAGGTTACTTTGGAACAATTTCCTAGATAGGAAAAGAAGAGTTGGATCAGGAGAAATGGTGAGTCTACTAGTGCTCCCATAAGAGAACAAAGAAATACTAGAGGTAGAGCACCACATGTTTCCTCAAGTGAGGAAGGTTCACAAGATAGAGTTTATAGATCAAATGGTGGTTACTTTGAAGATAAATTTTATGATACCCCAGAGGTTGTATTTCAAGACAAGAGTTCATTGCCTGGAGGTCAGGATAAACAAGCTAGAGAGATGGGTTTTGAGATTGATTTAGATCTTAATGAGAATAATTTTATAAGGGAGCCCATGACACCATGACAAGTCCATTTCCCAAATCAAAATCTCACTAATATGGATGTGTCATCAGGTTCTGATGACATTATGATAGACCCAGATGATTTGAATGCACTAAGATTACAGTTGGCAGAGCAGGATGCCATACATAAGAGGTTACAAGAGGAGAGAGAAGATGAAAAGGTGACTGCTCTAATAGAAAGACAATCTCTCCTTAGAAAGATTAATGAAATGAAAGAGAGAAACAAGATGCTTTCTTCTACTCCTGAGGTGTTGCAGGATGATGTTTTTGGTGATCTTGAAGCTCTAAGAAGTGAGTAGGAACACCTGTTGCAAGACCATGAGTTTTATGAAGAGGGCCATGTGATCAGACAAGTGCAAAGTTATGCTCCTTTTCCTAAGGGTAAGAATGGACATGATATCACTAAGCCTACTATAGCTATTAATGAAAAAGGAAATTAGAAGATGGTGGGTGTCCAAATAAGAAAACTAGTGACAATACCAGGGATTCCACCACCTAAATCAAATAGGGAGACAAAGATAGAAAGAAAAGGAAAAGAGGATGAAGCTCTAGCTCAAGAGTTGGAAAGAGCTAAATTTGATGTTGTTATTGTAGAGAAAAGAAGAAAGATCTAGTTCTTGAGGGCTTCATCAGCTAATGTTTATGGCCCATCTGCTACTGAACTAGGTATGCCATCTATGAACAATACTATTCCACTTAGAAATGCTACTACTAGTAATCTAATTCCTAATGTATCTACCAAATCATTTTTTGATCCTAATATACAGTCAAATGTGCAAGTGGGTGGGAATGTAGATAAAAATAATAATTCTAGTGGGAACACTAGTTTAGGATTTCAAAGAAGACCTATGCAACTAGAAGGCTATAGGAAAATTAGTTTTGATGGGATACCGAGCTACCCAAATGATTTTCCAAATGATATAAGAGATAAGGTACCTAAGTTTGATGGTAATAATGCTATTAGTTGTGAGGAGCATCTTAGGTTATTTGTTGATATGCTTAGTGATTATAAGGTTGAGCATGAGGATGTAGTCATGAAATTGTTTGTTCAATCTCTAATGGAGGATGCTAGAGATTGGTTTAAGAGACTTCCCGATAAATTTATTGATACTTGGGATTATTTTGAGAGATGTTTTAAAGAGTAGTTGGTGAGGAGGTGTGATGCTTGTCAAAGGTTCTCTGGTAAGCTTAAATTTTTAGGCAATATGCCCTTAAGGCTAGTAGAAGTACAGACTCCTTTCCAATAATGGGGAATTGATTTCATTGGGGAGATACCAAACAAGTCAAGTGGAGGACACTCATGGATCTTAGTTGCCACTAATTACTTTATAAAGTGGGTAGAGGCTTTACCTACAAGGAAAGAAACTAGCAAGGTGGTAACTGATTTCTATTGAACAACATTGTTGCAAGGTTTGGGTGCCCTGAGAGAATAGTAAGTGATAATGCAATGTGTTTCAGGTCTGCTAGATACAAGGAATTTTGCAAAGGTTTAGGAATTTAGATTTCTTATTCCTCACCTTATCATCCACAAGGAAATGGTCAAGCAGAATCTACTAATAAGAGTTTGATTAAAATCCTAAAGAGGATTCTTGAAAAGAATAAAAGAGCATGGAATTCAAAGCTGCCATTAGCTGTATGGGCTGATAGGGTAACTGTGAAGAGGGAAATTGGTTGTGCACCATTTGACCTAGTATATGGAATACATGAAAGAATGCCTCAAAATAATCTACTAGAAATGTATACATTTATGAAATTATATGATGATGATATAGATGATGAGATGCAGTTGAGAGTTGAGGACCTCATTAGGCTGGATGAAATCAAGAGAGAATCAGTTGTAAGAAATGCCAAATTGCAGTTACAGGTTAAAAATTTGTATGACAAGAAGACTGTGGAGAGGAAGTTTGAGCCTGATGACCTAGTATTAATTTGGAATGCCAGACTGGAGGATAGGGGAAAACATGGAAAATTTGATCCACTCTGGTTAGGGCCATATCTAATTCATGAGAAATGGGCCAAGATTCATACATTGTCAAGGAATTAAATGGTGATATTCAGGAATTGCCAATTCATGGACAATTCTTGAAGAAATACTTCAATTGAAGGTATTTTTCTTTCCATGAATAGTAGTTCGGTTTGTATATGTTGTAAATTATATAAATAAGTTTCTTGCCCCTGTCTTGGTTTGTCTTGGTCTATAGGGTTTTGGTCCTGTTGCTCTCTCTTGTCAGTTTTCTAGTGGGATGGTCTGCTTTAACTAGGGATTCTAGATTCTTGCTATGCCTGCATGAGCCATACATCCCTAGATAGAGCCAGTTTTAGAACCTTGAAAAATTTTCATGGCTCTGGCCCTTTTCTTCTGGTCTCTACAGTTGTTTTTAGGTCTCTAGCATAAACCCTAAGCTTAGAAATTTCAAAATCTAGCCATTGTGTAAAAAGCCCTTTGTAATGCCCTGGCCCTATTCTATTTTAAAGTTACCTTTTTGGGCCACTTAAAAGTCCTAAAGTGCATGTTCCTTATATTTTTGGTTGGCCCCCATTTAAATTCTTCCAAATTTTTTACCCCCGACGGCCTTTAATTTTTCCTATAGTCCCTAGCGCCTAATTTTTCCCTAAAGCCTAAGGCCTGCACTTTAATTTTTCCTGGGCCTGGCTCCCTGACACCATCTCAATCCTATGGTTGTCATAAGTTCACAAGGGTTTTGTCGGAGGCTTGTGATCTTAGGATGATCATTGATTCATCCATGGTTGCAGTGTTTTAGACGGTGGGTCGTAATTGCCATGTAGGCACAGTTGGTAGTCTCTGATTGGTCCATGTATTAATACATTGGCAGTTGTCAATGGGACCTAGTTGTTGAGTTTTTTAGTGGGTCCTAACATTGTCAAAAAATCAATGATGGGCACATAATCTTATGGGATGTGTCAGAGGTTTAAGATCATGCGACATCTGTCGATTCTACCTTTTTTAGAGGGGACACAGTGTTGTGGGTCCACATGTAAGGTGTGCTGATTTGCCATTATCTGATTGGTCCACATTGTGTGACTACACATGTTGTCAGTGGGGCTAGGTTTTTCAAGGTCCAATGGGTTCTGACACTTGCAAAGCATCGACGGTCGATGTGTAATCTGATGGGTTTTTTCTGACACATGCAAACTTAAGACAGTCATTGATCTCTTTCGATGTCAAAGGGTTGTCAGAGCAGGGTAAGATTCTTCATCTAATGGTTGTCTTATGATCTGAAGGAATCTTAGAGGTCTATGTGAAGATGAGACAACCATCAATTTTCTTGATGCGGGCCTAGTAAATTTTCTCAGTCTTTTTGGTGGTTTAGATAAAGGTTGGCAACCCCGACAAATTTCCAAGGGGTTTACTCATTCGCTATTTAAAATGGTGAAGTGATAAAAGGTTTAGTGACTTAGCAAACAAGCATTCACGTAATAGCTAAATAATTTGGTGAAGGCATAAAGTATTCTAGGAATGGCCAATTCCCTTTAGTTGCTAGTTTGCTAAACATGACTGAGGTCATATTAAAAGGTAAAGACATAAAACCCGTGAAATAAAAGGATCCAACGGTCATGATATAAAGTTGACCTAAATTCAAATGTGGACCACCAATGCACTGCTGGCACCATGGAAATGACCATTACAGTTTGAATTCAAATTTTGAGAGAGTTTCCAGTGATAGGAAGTACCAAAATTTATGGTTTTTGGAGCTATTTTTGATTGGTTTGGTGGCGCTGGTTGTTGCCGACTGATCCAATGGTCTTTGTGGTTAGTGGCATGATTTTTTTGTACCAAAAGAAGTATGGTTTTGTTTCTCAAGGCATGTTACAGGTGGCTAAAATAAATGATTGACATAGAATTCCATGATTTGTAGTACTTTCTCAGAGATCTATCATAAGTGAAAATCTTTTTCAGGCATGCCCAACTGGTTCTCATCCCCTGTAATAAATTTTTGACTATTTTAGTTTGTTTAGTGGGTGAAACTCTAACCCTAGTCATCCATAGCTTGTTGCAACTTGTTTTGGGTTTCCAAGATGACTAGGGGGTATATATTGTTTTATTTTGTCTTAGTGAGGGTTCCAAAACTTTATTTTGGTCCTTGATTGTTGATGTTAATTTACTGAACAGGGAGAGCTTGGATTTAGGGTTTGTCTCCTTGCATTTTATTTTTTGATAATGTATTGATCCTGCAAATTTTAATGAGAATACATTTGGATTCCAATCTCATGTTTGTGTATGTCTTCTTATTATATTCTTGAGCTCATATATGCCAATTTCACAAAGTGGGTTATCATATGGTAAACAAAGAGTATTTTGAGATTATCTTTGAGTTCCTAACAAAGTTAGGATTAAAGTCTTTTAGGTAGTTTTAGTGAGTTTATGACTAGATAAGGATTTAATGTCCTAATATGTGAGTGAGAAGGATAATAGGGAAAGCACTTATCCTAAATTCAAGTGTGTTTAAGTTAGGGTTCATTTTATATATGTCATTAGGTGACTCTTTGCCCTTGGATAAGGCACTGGTCCATTCCCCAGAGGTTGTTCATCATCAATCATACACACACATATAAATGATAATATCTTTTAGTCAGTAAGAAAAGGTCATAGTTGAATATTGTTTTGAGACTCCTTTGCAGAAGTGAGTCAAGGGTACACCCACCTAAGCATTAAGGCTCAAAGTGTAGGAGAATCTCATTGTTGATCCTTGTTAATTGACCCTCTTCCTTGTAGACTTTGGAGTGGTGATAAAGTCAAAGTTATATTAAAGTTATCCATCAAAGTATAAATCTACAAGTTGAAGATTGAAGGGAACTCCCAACATCCTCCATGACATTTATTGAATTTTTTTGTAGAGGGTCGAGGACACCTCTGTCATTGTTTCCTCTTACAATAGGGACAACAGGCTTGCCATCCTTCCATTGGGTGTTGTAGGGGTAGTTCTACAATCTATTATTCTTATTGAAATTGTTATTGAACTGAGGCCTTTCATTGGTAGGAGCACTGATTTTCCTATTTCCAGGTGCTTTCAAATCCTTCAATGCATTGATAACCTTATCCAATTTATCTTCTTCTTGTATCCTAGTTCCAACATTCCTATCATTTTCTTTTTTGTATTTCTTGTCCCCAAACAACTTAGGGTCATCTCTCTTCCCACCTCACTTCCTTGATATTTTCATATTGTTCTCAATATTGACAACAATCCTAAAAGCATCTCTCAGATTTCTTGATTCCTTGTCCCTCAAAAGTATCCCATCTTCCCATCAAATGCATTGAAGTATGTGGTCAGATAGACTTTTTCATCTAACTGCATAGCTTGGAACAACTTATGCATACCCTTCTGAAATCTCATATTGAACTCAGCTGCAGACTCATTCTGATTTTTCCTTATGGTATTAAATTCATTCAACATGAAACTAGCATTAGGCCTATCACCATACTGCTCTTTAAAACATCTCTCAAAGGAATCCCATGTATCAATACATTTATTAGGAAGTCTCTTAAACCAATCTCTAGCATCCTCCACCAAAGATTGAACAAATAATTTCATGACTACATCCTCATGCTCTACCTCATAATCATTAAGCATATTAACAAATAACCTAAGATGCTGCTCACAACTAATAGAATTATTACTAGAAAACTTAGGCACCTTATCTCTTATATCATTTGGAAAAGCATTCAGGTAGCCTAATATCCCATCAAAAGTAATTTGCCTATAGCCTTCTAATTGCATAGGTCTTCTTTGAAAACTTGAACTAGTGTTAACCCTTGGATCAACATTTACATTTACATGTCCTTCTACTTGTACATTTGACTGGTGTCTAGGACTAGCACCTATCCTAGTGGATGAAGATGGAATTGAACTAGTAGTAGCATTACTAAGTGAAACTGTAGTGTTCATAGATGGCATACCTAGCTCAGTAGTAGAAGGGCCATGAACATTAGCTAATGAAGCCTTCAAGAATTGGATCTTTCTTCTTTTCTCTACAATAGAAGCATCAACTTAAGCTCTTTCCAACTATTGAGCAAGAGCTTCATCCTCTTTTCTTTTTCTTTCTATCTCTGTCTCCCTATTTGATTTAGGTGGTGGGATCCCTAGTATTGTCAATGATCTGCTTATTTGATGTCCCACCATCTTTTTCTTTCCTTTCTCACCAGTGGCCATAGCAGGCATAGTGATCTCATGCCCATCTTTATCTTTAGGGAGGGAACCATACCTTTCAACCTATCTAACCACAAGGCCCTCCTTATCAAATTCATGATCTTGCAGTAAGTTCTCCTGCTCACTACTCAAAGCATCAAGATCACCAAAGACATCATGTTGTAAAGTCTTAGGAGTAGAAGCAAGCATCTTGTTTCTCTCCTTCATTTCATTAATCTTTCTAAGGAGAGACTATCTTTCTATTAGAGCATTCACCTTTTTAGCTTCTCTCTCCTTTTGTAACCTCTTATGTATGGCATCCTGCTCTGCCAACTGCAACCTTAGTGCATTTAAATCATCTAGGGCTATCATAATGTCATCAAAACCTGATGACACATCCATATCAGTGAGATTTTGATATGGGAAATGGACTTGCCTTGGTCTCATGGGTTCCCTTCTGAAATTATCTTCATCAAGATCTAAATAAATCTCAAAACCCATCTCTCTGGCTTGTTCATCCTGATTTGCAGGTAATGAACCCTTGTCTTGAAATACAGCCTCTGGGGTATCATAAAATTTATCTTCAGAGTGACCACCATCTAATCTAGAAAATCTATCTTGTGAACCTTCTTGACATGAGGAAACATGTGGTGCTCTACCTCTAGTATTTCTTTGTTCTCTTATGGGACCACTAGTAGACTCACCATTTCTTCTGATCCAACTCTTCTTCTCCTATCTAGGTAACTACTCTAGAGAAATCTCTAGATTTTTTCTAACAAAGGATGTAGTATTCCTTCTTTTGTCCATCTTTAAATTATGATACTGGTTCTTAACCTTTTGAGTCACCACCCACCAAAGTGGTGAATCCTTTAACTAAATACAATAGAAAAACAAGAGTAAACTTTGAAAAATTTTATCTCTAGACTCTCCCCAGCAGAGTCACCATTTTGTTGGGAGTTCCCTTTGATCTTCAACTTGTAAATTTATACTTTGATGGATAACTTTAATATAACTTTGACTCTATCACCACTCCAAATTCTACAAGGAAGAGGGCCAATTAATAAGGATCAAAGAGATCCTCCTACCCTTTGAGCCAAGATGCTCAGGTGGGTATACCCTTGACTCACTTCTCCAAAGGACTCTCAAAACAATATACAACTATGTCCTTTACTAACTGACTAAAAGATATTATCATTTAAATTTGGGTGTGTGTGGTTGATGACAATGAATTACCTCCAGAGAATGGACCATTTCCTTAGCCTAGGGAAAAGAGTGACCCAATTACATACATCAGCTAAAGATCTTAAATCAAACACTCTTGTGCTCAGGATAAGTTCTTTTCCTATTACCCCTCTCCCTCAAACACTAGGACATCAAATTCTTATTTGTTTGTAAACTCACTGAACTCACCTAGAATACTTTAATCCTAACTTTGTTAGGAACTCAGAGATGACTTCACAATACTCTTTTTTTACCATATGCTAATACACTTTGTGACACTAACATATATGAGCTCAAAACCAAAACAAGAAGACATACACAAATGTAAGATTGGAACACAATATCATTCTCATTAACATATTCAGGATCAATATACAATCAAAGCAACACAAAGATAGGAAAAAGGACCCAAAATCTAGTTCCTCTTTCCTCAAATATTCATACAATCACAACCACTAGAACTAACCAAAATTTAGAATAGAACCTCAAGACCAAACCCTTACTCTATCAAAAAAATAACTACTTATACTCCTACTCACCTTGGAATCCTTAAAGAGGATGCATCAAGCTTTGGGTGACTAGGGTTAGGGTTTCAATTGCCCAACCAATCAAAAATTACATCAGAAGTTATTACAGGGGAAGAAACATAGGCAACCTAGAGAAAACAAATCTTAGATAGATCTGCCATCATGAAAATCTATGAGATCAACACAGTAAACCAAGGAATTGCCATGAAAACCAGTGAAATCAGCCACTTGCAAACACTTTTTGAGCACAAAACCACACTTCTCCTGGTATAAAAACATCATGCCACTGACCATAGAGACCCTCGGATCAGTCGATAACAACTAGTACCACCAAACCAATCAAAATCAGCTGCTAAAACCATAAATTTTGGTACTTCCTATCACTGGAAACCCTCTGCAAATTTGAATTTGAATTTCAACGGTCAGTTTCATAGCGCTAGCAGCGAATCGGTGGTCTATATTTAAAACTTGATCAACTTTAAGTCCTGACCATCAAATCCTTCCTTTCCATGGGGTTTATGTTTTAACCCCTCAGACACCCTCGATTAACTCCTAGCGATTATGCGTCAAGGCTTTTTCTTATTCGTAAGATGAAAAACTTAACCTAAGCTCAACCGTGCAACTGAGTGAACAAAGGAAAGTTACTAACCCCGGTCTCTAGTTGGCAAACTGGTGACTGAAGGATTTCACCAGTTTGAAAAACACTTTATGTCTCTGCTAAATAATTTAGTGATTATGAAACCTTCCTTCGCTAAATCACCAATCAATTTGGAGCATCACCATTTTACTTTGCAAACAAGCGAACCCTTTGAAATTTTTTTGAAGCTGCTAAACACATTTATCTAGACTACCAAACCTTAGACCCCACCTGGGCCCACTTCATGCCATTTGTCACTACACCATTCACTGTAATCACTCGGTCACCACTGACACAGGACCCACTGACATGTCCAAGTAAGATTTGTGATCAAAGGATGGTGCATGATCTCATGGGGTAGGAATATTCCTTGAGATCATGCATTGACCATAGATTAAAAACCTTCTCTACAGGCCCCACTGACAAGATCCTTCTTAGCAACACACTGACCAATGAGAGAATGCCAACTATGCCAACATGGCAGTGGACCCGCGTCACTTTATCACCTTTGAGAAAAGTAAAATTGATGGCCAACATAAGATCTCAAACCTCTGACACATCCTATGAGAACTTACACCCATCGTCAATTTTCTACAGATGTCAGGACCCTCTAACAATCCAAAAACCAAGTCCTACTAACAACTGCCAGCATATTGCATCATGGACCAATCAAAAGAAAACACTCCAAAAACACTTAGAAAATGGTCCCACTGACACAACCAATAAGAAAGATCCATTGGTAACACCTGTTAGTAGACCCACAACAATCATCCTACACACATGGAGAATCAGATGGCTGGCACATAAGCTCAAGGGTTCCAAAGATTCTTTGAGATCATGTGCCCACTGTAGATTCTAAATCTTTTCTATCATCATGAAAGCCTGACCCCACCCTACTATGTAGGATCCCTCAATGAATGAGAGACTACCACATTGCAAAATCTGGCAAGCAGACCAGTAACTTTTTCTTTGCTCACAGGTCCTTCTAACAACCCTGCCACTTCATTGATTCTCTAGCCAATAAGGAACTGCCATTTGTGCTTATGTGTCAGTGGACCCCCCCATTTAAAGTGTTATTTCATAAAAGAGAATCAATGGCTATCTTAAGATTGCATGCTTCTAACACAGTCTATGAGAAGATGCACCCACCGGTAGATCAAGATGGTGTTAGAGAACTGGGCCCAGGAAATATAAGGCCGAAACTATAGGAAAGAATTTAGCATAGGGACTTAGGAAATATTAAAACCCCCCAGGTGCTAGACTTATTGAAATATATAGCACATGGACCTTTAGGAACTTAAGTGACCTGAAAAAGTAACAACAAATTACAATAGGGCTAGGGTAAAATGAAGGGTTTTTCATGGTAATGGCTAGATTTTAAATTTTTGCCTAGGGTTTTAGCCAGAGACATGAAAAGAACTATAGAGACCAAGGGAAAGATGAAGAAGCCATAAAATTTTGCACGTGCTAACACCTCTTTCTCCACTTGATGAGAGATTGCATTGTTTTTGTAGTTTGTACATGGGTACCTAACATGGCCTAGTAGTCGGGACCCATCTTGCATTGTAAGCTTAAGTGAATTCCCCTAAGTTGCACTTAAGGGGGGGTGTTGGTGTAATTAAATATTTACTAATTACACTTTACTTAAGTTTACTTAGGATAATGCATTTTCATATTAGTTTTCATTATGACACCTAGGAGTTTGCATTTCATTTTAGCACATGGTTAGGAGAATTTCCACTTTATGTGTGATAGTTGTCATCACATGCCTCTTTGTGTGTGAGATCCACATTTAGTGCTCTTATCACATTATCACCCTCTCATTGTTGCACATGTTGCACATACTTTCATGTACAATGGAGGATGATCCACCTTTGGTGGACATGTGATTCCACCTAGTGTGACTGATATCTTATCATCTCCTTATCATGTAGTCTTATTGCATTGCCTATATATTTAGGCATTCCTACTTTGTATTTAATTCAATTAGCTATAATCAATTATTTGATTATTTTTCCTTATCTCTCTTGTGCTATCTCTTGAGCTTCTAAATCTTGGCTTTTATTCTTTACCTTAGGAAAATTCTTACAGTTTGATATCTATGGCATGGTAGGAATGGACTTGTCTAGATACAAGTCTAACACTTTACCAACTATATGAAGGTACATATAGATGATAAGGGACCCAAACTTGAATACCTTAGTCTTGTCATGTTTTATAGCTTTGATATTGTCTATCAACTATGCACGCAAGATCTCACACAAGTTGAACTCTCCATTTTCTTGCACGAGACAGATGGCTACCAAAATAGTGCCCACAAACACACTATTCACCTTGCTAGTGTGATGAAATTTGTAACCCAATATCATGTTGGAAATATTCAAGACTATCTAGGTTATTGAGAGGGGAGGGGTGAATCAGTAACTTCAAAACTTTTAACAGATTCAGATCTTAATAATATTAGATTGATAATCTGACTGCATGCATGAGTAACAGAAAGAATAAAACATTCATAACACTTTGAACATAGAGATTTGGTGACCCAGAAACCTTCCAAGTAGAAAGTAAAACTGGGGTGGGGATGATACCCACAAAACTTCAATACTTCAGTATAAAGTTTGCTAGTTAAAGCTTACAATGATCACTTCTAATGATCTACCCTGTTAGGAGCAATAAGGACTGCTAGGTCCACCTTGTTAGAGGATTTACAAACATACAATGAAGTACGCACTTGGTTAAGAGATTTTACAAAGACTTTTAAGTCTACCCGGTTAAAGGATTTCAAGGTGATTCACCTGTTAGGATGAAATAGTAGATCTCTTACTTACAACTGTACTTGCCGATTGAGATTCTTTGATGTACTGATCACCTTCTGTGATGGATAGATCTTTGCTACTTCTTATACTGTTGTAGCCCTTTGTAATTCACTTATCTCTGCCTTTCTCTCTTTTTCATATTTCTCTATTTCTTTTTTTGGATATGATATAAAACATTGTTTATATATCAATCTAGAACAATTACAACATAATTACAAAGTCAACTCATAAAAAAGCTAACACAAATATTACTGAGTCGGCCCAAATATAGTGACTCGGTTATTACAAACTAACTCGGTGACTTTCTGATACTTGGCATCTACTACATTACTCAACATCATCATGCACTTGGTAGAAGTGGAGGCACGGTCCATACTAATCACTCAGTTGTAGTTTCAAACATGGTATATACTGGAGACTCGGTAAATATAGTGTCACTCAGTAAACACTATCTTGCTTAGTAAGCACTATCCTACTCAGTAAGCACTATCCTACTCAGTAAGCACTATCTTCTTGGTAAGCACTATCTGCTTGGTAAACATTGTTTGCTTGGTAAACACTGACTACTTGATAAGCACTGTCTACTCGGTAAACACTATCTATTCGATAAGCACTATCTGTTTGGTAAGAAATGACTATTTGGTAAACACTGTCTATTCGGTAAGCATGCAGAGTCTAAATAAGTGTTGTCACTGATGACAATCATACTTAATGCCAACAATCTCCCCCTCTGGCATTAGTGACAAAACACTTATTGCCCAAAACTTATATACACAATCATGCTGATTATGTTTTGTATATACATTTCATGTTTCTCTTATATAGTATATATACAAATATCTTATTTTACCTCATACTCATATTTTCTATTTATATTTTCTCCCCCTTTCATATCTCATATACTTTCTCCCCCTTTTTGACAATAATGCCAAAGGTGTATACAAATATTTTACATGGAGATACCAAAATGTGAGAGAAAATCAGAATGCACCTTTCCAATTAGTGCTAGAGTTCTATCCCAATTCTCTTGTAGAATCTTGCATGTATGGAGTGTAACTTGGACTTCTGTAGAGAGTTCAATCATGTGATCTGCAATTGAAAACTGATTGTCATGGATCAATGTTTTTGAGTATGCAATATGCTTCTGCATTGTATCCATGATGGGAAGGATCATGTTCTGAATATCTATTAATGTTGATTTGATCCTTGCATCTTCTTTCAATAACTCTGACTGCTTATCAGATAGGAATCTAACTATCATCTGATGTGCAGAACTTGAACTAGGTTCAAGTTGCAACTTTTGTGCGCTAATCTTCAGATCCTCATCAATCTTATTTATTTTGTCTTTAATTTCCTTTGAGAAATCGGCAACATTATAGATTTTGACAAAAAGAGATGTTACCTTGGTATAGGAGGACTCAATGCTAGTCAAAACTAAAGATAACCCTACCTGATTGATAGCTATTTGTTGAGCAATGTGCTCAAGCACTTCATTTTCAAACTTCTTCTCAGCCTTTTCAAGCAACTTGTCTATTCTAGAGGAGTCATCATTAAACCTATTAATTGTTTCTACCAACTGCATCAAAATGTGTTGAGAGGAATCAACTTTAACACCTATAGCTTATGTCAAAATGTTCTTGGCATCCTCAATGATCTTATATTCCTTATCTCTTTCTTCTTTTAGTTTCTTCTACTTTTCTTTCTTCTGGAGGAGTTCACCAACTGTTTGCATTTGATCTGCAGTGAGGTTTGAAAAATCTAGCTGGGGAATTTGTATTTCCTCATCTAGATCTATACCTTCTACTACACTCTTACTTAGAAATTTTGTACTCGGTTGAGTCTCTATACTTATTTCCTTTGTAGTAGAAATTATTGTAGACATAGTAGGACTAGTAGTGAAAATTGATAAACTTCCGACTGATGGGATACTAACTAGAATACTTGATAAATGAAAAACTGAAGTATTTACAACTATAAAATCTGAAGTACTTACTACTAAAAAACTCAAATTTGAAGAAGGTACAGAGGACTACAACTCAATGGAAGAAAGAGGCTGAAGCTCGGTAGATGAAGTGGTAGCCACTTCTATCATTGATACATTGAGTTGTGCTAGTGATGATTCGACATTTGATGTATCTGAGGGAGTTGTTACAATCACACTTGAAGTTTTCTCTGATCTAGATGTAGCAATTTTTACTGGAGAGTGGGGAAGTGAGGCAATTACCTCTATAGCTATCCGAATTGGATCATCTTCCTCAACATTCTCCTTAGCTTCCTTAGTAGCTTCTATATGTGCTTCCTCTGACACAACATTATCAATCTGAACTATTTCTTCTTCTTCTTCTTCATCATTGTCATCGTCAATCTCTTTGATTATCATAGTTTCAGTACTTAGTTTGTGAAGATGATAGATGTTTTCCCAAGTATAATTTTCACTCTTCACAACTGACTCTATATCTTTGATCAAAACTAAACAACTATTGAATTTTAGTGTCATCTTGCACTCATTTTCTATCAATGCCTTATTTATTTCATCATCTTTCAAACTTGGCATTAACTATCTTAAGGTTTGAGCATATATGTCCTTGACAGTTTGTCTTGCATTGGACCATCTCATCTTGACTTTATCCAATAGAACACCTGGAATTTGAGAAGCCATATCATCAGGTGAGTACTTCCATTTTCCCATTTTCTCAATGACAAGATCTTCTATTTCCTGCTCCTCTGCCTTTGATTTAATTTCATATTTGAGAGATTTGAAATTTTCAATTCCAGATCCTTCTCTCAAATCCTTAATCTTTTGTTCAAATGAGGGAGGAGGTCTTTTGAATAATATATCATCATTGATTTTACCTACCTTGCCCCTTGATCTTCTCCTTGTGAATACTGCAGTGGATTGCTCAGGTTTCTTGGTGATAGTTACCTTTCCTTTCTTCTTTACAGGAACTTGTTCTTCTTTATTCTCATCCTTTTCTTCTTCTTCTACAATATCTTCTCCTAAGCCCTCAGTTAACATTAGAGGTGTGCTAGATTGCATCTTGGCTGTCCTCTTTCTGCCTTTGTTAACTGCTTGTGGAAGTTTTATGCTTAGCTCAATTCTTATCTTAGCTTCATCATATGTTCCAAAGTATGGAGCCTTTGGATCAATAGGTTGATTTACTAGGGCTTTAGTTATATCCTTTGTTTCATCAATGTTTACCTCATAAGGAAGAGGTTTCACCCATAAAATCCTAAGTCTTACTGCCTGAATGTATACTCTATCACAGTCAACCATGAAAGAAATATCATCTTTATAATCTTCCACCAATTTTAGTGGCATTTGGAATCTATTATTCATCTTCTCCTTAAAAGATTCAAAATAGTTATCCATTATTCTTGTAAAATTCTCACCCATTTCTGCAATATACTCATTTATCTGATAAAAAATAGGTACATCCTTTCTCCATTTTACTGTGCCTTTTGATGGGAAAAAGTTTTGAACATAGAAAAATAAACAAACCAACAGTGAGCCAAACTTACATGGATTGTTCTTTGAGGTTTGGATGCTCTCCATGTTCTTGTTGAACTATTTCAACAAAAGATCTGCTAGGTCAAATGACAGATTGTTCTTCACAACTTTATAGGCTAGGTCAACTACTTCACACAGAACACTATTTTGCTGACTTGAACTGTATATCTTGTGTGTTATTACATATGTGCCAAATTTTAGTTCTACATCACTAATACTATTAATTTTCATACCTCTACCATCCCATTCGCCTAGGGTTTTCTTTTCCAGTTCTACCTGACCTAGGGTTTTTGTAGATTTAGCTTGGGAAAGCATGGGAAGACCAGTGACTTGGTGAATCATCTTCTTTGTTATTTCCACTAGTTGCTCAAGCCAAATTTTACCTTCATGTACTTGGCTCAGAATATATCTTATCCATTTTATCTGAAAACCCTGAGGCAAGTGGGTGATATGTGTTAAACCCTTTTCTTCCAAATGTTTATGTCCTAGTTTGAGAACACCATCAACACATAGTTCATCATGAGCAACATCTATCTCTAGGGTTCCAAGTTCTTAAATTGTACCTTTAAAATGACTATGAATGTCATTTACAAGAAGTACCTTTGGAGGAATTTGAGACTGAGCTCCACTCAGATCTAGGGTTTTTGCAATCGCGGGCACGAGTTTGAAATTTGGTGCTTTCCATTCTCCATGAACTAACACTTCTAAAACTTTCTTTACTTTGGTGCTAGATGAAGCCATGGTAACATGGTAGAAAAATTTCTTCTGTAGAATTTTGCTTCAGATCACTGGATCGCACTAGAAATTTCTCTGCTCAAAATACTGATATTCGCAGTGAAGAATGAACTTGATTTCATGCTTTTTGTTAAAACTTTTTCATTAATGCTCCATAGGAATTAGGGTATTAAATTTGACAAACTATCATCCACTATGCATTAAATGCTCGATGAAGATTCTGCAACTCAGAGAACATACAAATTCATACTTTTTTGACCTTACTCGGTAACCAAATGAAGTTAGGTTACTCCTGACCTTGCTCGGTGGTAATTGATACCGACCTTCTTGTGATCCTATTGTATCTTGCATACTGATTTGGATCTATCTTCCTTTCAGTTCAGGAACTATTTTGGAATATGTCTATTAAGATATAGTTCTAGTGCTTTCTTGGAGACTAGTTAGAGTTCATAGAGCCACTCCCTTCATGAGTGACTTCAGGACTGGTTTTCTTGGTAGGTTTAGGAATCCACTTCTATCTCATCTGATTCCTAATGTTATTTTCCTTTGCTTTCTTGTCATCTTCAACTTTGCCTAAATTCATGCAGTTTTTAGCTATGTGACCAAGCTTAGTGTAATTATAACATCTTATGGTAGAATCCCTTTTTCTCAAGTGGTGCCTTACACAATTCATGCCAATGTGTCCATATTCTCCATAGTAATGACATCTACACCAAGTGTTGTAATCCCAACCAAACATTGCTTTAATAATTTGTTCCGCTAGATTGGGTGTTTTAGTTCTGCATTTTGATGCCTTATGACCTTGTTTGCTACATTTGTGACATTTGCCTTCAAATCTTGGTTTCTCCTTGCATTCATTTGCTTTATGACCAAGCTGATTGCAATCGTAGCATTTTCCATTGAATTTTTCTTTTCCATTGCTCCAACATTTGTTTGAAGTATGACCAATTTTTCCATAGTGATTACAAGTAGGTTTCTGATTCTTTTGAGTACCTTGTTTGGAGGATTCACCTTCCTCTTTGTATCCAAGTCCTACTTTTCCTTTTTGCCTATGAAGGTTTCATTCATACACCTGATTCATATCTTCTTGAGATTTTATCATTCTCTCAATGATTTTCCTTTTAGCATCTAGGTCACTCATCACTCTTAAATTGATTTGCTTTTTAGATCTCAAATCCTCTCTTATATTTTCATTTTCTGATCTCAGAGTCAGGATTTATTCATTTGCATTGGAGATTTGATCAATAAGGTTTTCTAGCTGAAGGGTTTTATTCTAGATTTCATTATTCTTTTCATCTATTTCATCTTTCATCTTGTTTCTTTGTTCCAAGACTTCACAAAATCTTGTTGACTGAATTTCCTGTTCTCTTTTCAATTTTCTCACTTCTTCTTGCAGAGATCCACTCTTTTCTAGAAGTTCTTTGATTGCATTGTTTGCTTTATCTGAGCTGCTTGAAGGGAAAAGTCTTGAATCTTTTCTTCAACATATTGGTGGTCATTGATCTAATTTGCAAGTTCCTTCCTTCTTTTTAGGGAAAAGGAAAGATGCTCTCTTGCTTCTTTGAGTTGAGTTATGGCCATTTCCAGATCTAGCTTTTCATTCTCAATTACTTTGTTAAGTTCGAATATCTCCATTGTCCTGAATCTTTTCTCAAGCTATCAAACTTTATTCTAAGAACCATTGAGCTCTGATACCAATTGCTAGAAATATTCAAGACTATCTAGGTTACTGAGAGGGGAGGGGTGAATCAGTAACTTCAAACATTTTAACAGATTCAGATCTTAATAATATTAGATTGATAATCTGACTGCATGCATGAGTAACAGAAAGCATAAAACATTCATAACACTTTGAACACAAAGATTTGGTGACCCAAAAACCTTCCAAGTAGAAAGTAAAACTGGGGTGGGGATGATACCCACAAAACTTCAATACTGCAGTATAAAGTTTGTTGGTTAAGGCTTACAATGATCACTTCTGATGATCTGCCCTGTTAGGAGCAATAAGGACTGCTAGGTCCACCTTGTTAGAGGATTTACAAACATACAATGAAGTATGCACTTGGTTAAGAGATTTTACAAAGACTGTTAAGTCTACTCGGTTAAAGGATTTCAAGCTGATTCACCTATTAGGCTAAAACAGTAGATCTCTTACTTGCAACTGTACTTGCTGATTGAGATTCTTTGATGTACTGATCACCTCCTATGATGGATAGATCTTTGCTACTTCTTATCCTGCTATAGCCCTTTGTAATTCGCTTATCTCTACCTTTCTCTCTTTTTAATATTTCTCTATTTCTTTTTTTGGATATGATATAAAACATTGTTTATATATCAATCTAAAACAATTACAACATAATTACAAAGTCAGCTCATAAACAAGCTAACACAAATATTACTGAGTCAGCCCAAATATAGTGACTTGGTTACTGCAAACTAACTCAGTGACTTTTTGATACTCAGCATCCACTGCATTACTCGGCATCATCATGCACTTGGTAGAAGTGGAGGCATGGTCCATACTAACCACTTGGTTGTAGTTTCAAACATGGTATATACTGGAGACTCGGTAGATATAGTGTCACTCGGTAAACACTATCTTTCTCGGTAAACACTATCCTACTCGGTAAGCATTGTCTGCTCGGTAAGCACTGTCTGCTCAGTAAACACTATCTACTCAGTAAACACTGACTACTTGGTAAGCACTATCTGCTCGGTAAACACTATTTGTTTGGTAAGCACTGTCTATTTAGTAAGCTCTGGCTATTTGGTAAACATTGTCTATTCACTAAGCATGTAGAGTCTGAATAAGTGTTGTCACTAATGACAATCATACTTAATGCCAACATATCATTGATATCAACTTGATGTTTGGTTGCTCTATAGGCTCAATGGTCATGCCATGCTTATCACTTCTTTATTTACACACTTGCTCCACCATTTTCCTGACATCCTTACCCACAAGAAGGATGGTTCCTATCTTAGAAGGACCTGTTATCTCATGAATCAAGTTTCCTATCATTCTTAGTGGTACATCTCCAATCCAAAACAAATCATCATGGATTCTGCTTAACAATATCTTTATCCATTCTTCCTCATAGAATTCATATGCCATGGCATATTCATCAATGGGGTGATCATTCCATTTTGTGTATTCATCCATGAAGTTTTTGTCTAGTTTTAACATTGTGTCCATGTGCACCCTTAACCTATCCAGTCCAACAAGTTCCTTCTTACAATAGATGTAAGCCCTTATGTCTTCTACATGCATGACGCCCATCAACATACAGGATAATGCTCCCTCTAAATCATCTAGGGTTGATTTAAATGAATGCATCTTGAAAACATACCGCTTCTTCTCAGCAACATCAAAAACAATAGGATTGGCCATGACTTACTTGATATTCACTTTCCAAAAGATCTCTAAGATGTTCTGACGGCTTCCAAATCAGCGCAACAAGCTAGGGTTTCTTACAACTCATCAAATGCAATGCAATCACTGATAACTTAATCTCCAATCTTCACAACAACTTCCAAGGCTCAATCTTCTCTCCAATCACTCTGAGTATGAATGCAATGAGTAAAAAAACATCTTTTTGTAAACAAACATCTTTTTGTGTACTTAAAGTAAGAAATTTTCCATTAATGAAACTCGCGTAAACCAGGCTGTCACTTCAAATTTTCAAACTTGAGTTCTACTAACAATCAGCATGTGTGCTCTTGCACAAAGGTTCCAATACACTCCAAAAGCTTAAGTCTAAAGGCGCATACTCTGAGGATGAGTATACCAGCCATGTAGGGGTCTAGAGCTAAATTAGCTCCCCCTATGACCCTAAGGGCCATTCATGTAGATGTAGAGGGTGCATCCACTGGGGATACATCCAATACATTACCATCAACATTTTCTTTCTTTCCATTTAACCAAATCATGCTCGCATCTTCTGATGCCTTCACAAACTTGACTTCTACTTCAGGATCTAAAATTGGTTCCTCAACCTTTTTAGGGCTTTCCTGACCTTGCATCCTTGATCTACAAAAATTTGAGATATGTCTAGCCTTGTTACATGTGTGAAAAATCTTTGGAGGTCTATTATTCCTTGGTGCATTGACATGAGTCACCATTCTACATTATTTTGTTGTATGTCTATTATAGTTACATATCTGATAGGTAACATTCTAAGAACTTCCTTCATTGGTCTGATTCTGATTTCTTTGATTATGTTGAATCCTATTCTTCTTACTAGTCTTGCAATTTATTGCTCTATGACCAAATCTATTACATGTATAACAATAACCATTAAAAGGTTTTACCTTTGTACAATTCCTTGTAATGTGTCCATGCTTGTTACATTCAAAATAGGTGTGTTCAATAGGCTTGCACTCATTTTTAGGAGGACTACCATTGTCTTTGGTTTGATCTTCACTCTTCTCAATATCAATAGATTCCTTTTGTGAATGATTTGTTGCTCACATACTGTCAATCTGATTTTGTGCTTCATTGTATCCAATGTTGCTAGTGTCTACTTTGACTCTTCTTGCATAAAACTATGATTCTACCAATTCAACACTGGTGTGTAATTTGTCAATGTGCTTCTTTGCATCTTTCAATTCAGACTCCAATCTTGCTTCACAATTCTTTAGATCCAAGATTTCTAGATTTTCTTCCCTTAACTCTTCATTGAGTTGAAGGTTCTCCTTTAATTGTTCATTGTAGACATCTTGATTGTTCATCAATTTTTCATCAAGTTCTTCAAGCTAACTCACTAAGGATGCATTTTCTTCATTCAACTTCTTGACTTTTTATTCAAGATCATTGTTAGAGCATCCCTTCAAATCCTTTCTTAGTTTCTTGATAACTAATTAAGCATCACTGACTTTTTCTTTTAGTTTTTCAATTTCTCTTTCTGAGTTGTCCAAGTCTTCAAGAGCTACTTCAAGATTCTTCTTTAAATCTTCTTTTTCCATGATCTCCTCAAGTGGCTAAGCTTCTTTGCTGAGGACCAGAGCTCTGATACCAATTGTTAGGAATGGGAACACTGAGAGGGGGGGTGAATCAGTGTTCAGTATATTTTAACTTTTCTCTTTAATCTGAATATTGAATAATAAATGCTTAAGTACTAAATTAAACATTCACATAAACATGAACCATGAAATCTACACATGACACCAATATGGTTATGGGGAAACCCAAATAGGTAAAAACCCCTGTGGGACTTGATACCCACTAATAATTTGCACTAGTGTTTTGTGATCCTTGTTAGAAGATCATTTACCCTCTTAGGAGTAGCTTTACAATGCTATTAGTATAGTAGACCTTGTTAAGGGTCTGACCCTATTAGAAGTCTTTTACAATGATCCCTATTAGGGGAGTGGACTCACTATCCTAGATCTCACTACTCAAATGATGAAGGCTACAACATTTTGAGATCAGATACACACTATATATGTTGGTGAACTGTTGTTGTGACACTACTTGTTAGATCAGTTCCTTTGGTGTGCTAATGCTTTAACCTCTAGCAAAGCTCTAATATGTCATATGCTCTCTTCACATACCTCTTCTCTACTTCACATAAATTTTATAGAACTTCCATACCAAATACAATGGGCACACCTTATATTTATGCGCTCATACCAATTATACAATTAAGTCATCCCTATAACTAATTACAAATAACACTTCCAAATGAATTGGCTTAAGCATACTTATAATTATAAATGTACATATGTTGGCAACCTAAATACAATGGGCGCATGGCCTGTACAACATTAATTTACAATCACAAACCAAAATAGTCATTGTCGGCTCTATGCTCTATTCTCTACTGGCACACACTAGCTATGAAACTTCAACTGACTTTAACTTTCACATCTTTGCAGATTTACTTATGCACACTTAGAATTAACATAATTAATGTCTAACAACCTTATCTGCTAGGGCGCATACCATAATTCATCCATACGCATGGGTGTAAGTGCTCTGAGCTTCAAGAATTTTGTATGTTGTCCAATCTTCAACACTTAACTGATTTCTGATCTTTACACTTAGTGCACTAACTCTAAACTACTATATGACTTTGTTGCCATAATGACAACACTATATCTAGTCATATACTTTAGTGTAGACAACTTTCCAACATTAAGGGACTCAATTATTGGATAGAAGGATAGGTTCGTATGACCTCACCAAGAACCCTTCGTGAGGAAGTTGAGATGTCTTTGGTTGCAAAAGAGATTCGGGGTAAGTCTAGATATGCTTGTGATAGGTTGTAGAACCATTACTCTACATCAAAATCATAGGGGCACCAAAAGATTCATTGGAAACATAATAATAGGAATTCCTCAAGGTCTTTTAATAGGAACCCATAGCAGTAGATCCAAAAAAATTAGAAACAGAAGGCGCCACAGGGACATCAGGGCTCCAAGCCCAAATAGTGGTAGGCACATGGATAGAGGAAGGATCAGTGATAGCAGTATATAGATGTACCCCTAGCATGGACTCAACAGTCCTCTCAGGGTGGTTTTAGTAGTTCTAGTAGGACCAGAGGACAACAATTCTCTAGGCCACAAGTAGTTTAGACTCACACTCGTGGTCCTTCCTATGCATGTGGTGCCATGGGGCACTTAGCCCGTGATTGTCCACAGGGTTAGATGTCAGGTAGTTAGTGTGTGGAAGCTTTAGAGCCTACCATTGGA
Organism: Chamaecyparis obtusa; assembly: GCA_027943335.1. NCBI lineage: Eukaryota > Viridiplantae > Streptophyta > Pinopsida > Cupressales > Cupressaceae > Chamaecyparis > Chamaecyparis obtusa. The sequence goes on along the minus strand of BSBK01001523.1, from coordinate 331,096 downwards.
TACTTTGGAAAGTCTCATAGAGTATTTGCAGTGGTTGATAACCACCAGGCTGAGCACCAGGCCATAGTGATAGAGGCTACATGTATGATCAGCAACATTAGTATTACCATATTGTTTGATTCTGGTGCTATTGATTCTTTTATATCTCCATTTTTTGTGGAGTGTTGCGGGATTGTGGCAGCAAGATAGGAATTTATTTGGGAAGTGGAGTTACCATCAGGGTTTAGAGTGTCAGTCAACTCTTTAGTGAAGGATAGCTAGATGCAGATTGGTGATTTCATCACTATTGTGGATCTTCATATCACACCTCTTAGTTCCTATGACATAGTACTTGGCATGGATTGGATTTATGCCCATAGAGATAAGTTATATTGTCAATAGAAGAGGATTGAATGCCTTTATGATCATGGTACACCCATTTTGATTTGCAGGATTCAGATAGGCATCTCTCTTCGTATGATCTCAGCCATGTAGCTTAAGTGGAGCATGCGAAAGGGATGTCAACTCTTTTCTATTACCATCAATGATAGAGAGGATGAGGAGGAAAGGGAACCATCTCTTGATGAATTTCCTATACTTTAGGAGTATGCATATGTGTTTCCTACTAGGCTTCCAGGCATGCCTCCTCATAGAGAAGTTGATTTCCATATAGATCTTGTTCCAGGAGCTGCTCCAGTTTCAAGGGCACCTTACAGGATGACCACTAATGAGATTAATGAGCTCAAGATTTAGTTAGAGGAACTTTTGGAGAAGGTTCACATTCATCCTAGTGTTTCACCTTGGGGCGCACCTGTTATCTTTGTTAAGAAGAAGGATGGATCCTTGCAGTTATGTATGGATTACCGATAGCTTAATAAGCTTACCATTAAGAATCGGTATCCACTCCCTAGGATTGATGATTTATTTGATTAGCTTAAGGGTGCTAAAGTGTTTTCCAAGATTTATCTTAAGTTAGGATACCACCAGTTACAGATTGTTGATAGCGATATCCCTAAGATTGCATTCCATACCAGATATGAGAATTATGAGCTCACAGTTGTACCTTTCGGACTCACCAATGCTCCAACAATTTTCATGAGCCTTATGAATGGGGTATTCCACTCTTTCCTTGATAATTTTTTAATTGTTTTCCTTGATGATATCCTCATTTATTCACTAGATGAAGAGGAGCATGAAGAACACTTGAGATAGGTATTGCAGTGTCTTAGAGACAATCAGTTAGTTCAAATGTGCTTTCTATAAGACAGAGATTCATTACCTTGGGCATGTTATTTTAGGAGATGGAATCTTAGTAGATCCATCTAAGATTAGAGCCATCATGGATTGGCCTACACCTACTTCAATGATCAAGGTTAGGAGCTTTATGGGATTGACAGGTTATTATAGGCATTTTGTAGAGGGTTTTTCTAGAGTGGCTCATCCCATCACTTCTCTTTAGCATAAGGGAAAAAAATTTGAGTGGACTGAGAAGTGTGAGACGGCCTTTCAGGAACTCAAGAAGGCACTTACCAGCACTCCTATTCTAGTAGTGCTTGACCCCTCAGTAGATTTTTTTGTTTGCACAAATGCTTCCTTAGATGGTTTGGGAGTAGTTCTTATGCAAAATGGGTGAGCCATTGCATATGAGTCAAGGAAACTTAAGACTCATGAGCTCAATTATCCCACTCATGACCTTGAGTTAGCTGCAGTGGCTCATGCTTTAGTGAGATGATAGAATTTTGTTTTGGGTCATCAATTTCAACTCCATTCAGACCATCAAAGCTTATAGTATATCTTCTCTCAGCCGAACTTGAATGCATGTCAGCGTAGGTGGATGGAATTCCTTTGTGAGTATTATTTTGATGTCCACTACATGAAGGGGAAGGAGAATGTGGTTGCTGATGCTTTGAGTAGGAGATGCCATGGGGCCTACTCTATGATAGTAGGTACTGAGTTAAAGGTTTAGATATTACATCATTTGCATGAGGATGCTTGGTATGCAAAGGTTAGTCAAATCATTCAGTCTCAGAGTACTCTTGAGGGTAAATATTCAAGATATTCCCTAGATTATGATGGGATTTTACACCATAGAGGATGCATCTATGTCTCATCCTTCAGTGACTTGTGAGTATTCATCATGATAGAGTCTCATAGGGCCCCTTATGTAGTGCATCCTAGAGTTAAGAAGATGCATGTAGATTTGAGGTAGTTATACCATTAGCCAGGGATGAGACAGAGCATAGCAGAGATAGTGGCATGATGTCTTAAGTGTTAGAGGGTTAAGATAGAGCATCATCACCCTGGTGGTTTGCTTCAGCCTCATGAGATACTAGAGTGGAAGTGGGATGTTATTTCCATGGAATTCATCATTGGCCTTCTATGTCATCTCGACTCCATGGTGCCATTATGGTTACAATTGACAAGCTGACCAAAGTAGCCCACTTCTCACCTTTTCGGACCACTTTTATAGCCCCAGCAGTAGCATAGGTTTTCTTGTAGGATATTGTCAGACTTCATGGCATACCTCATAAGATTATTTCAAATCGAGATTCTCTCTTCACATCATCTTTCTAGAGAGGATTACAGTCAACTTTGGGCACTAAGCTCAATTTTAGCACCACTTATCACCTAGAGAACAATGGTCAGACAGAAAGGGTAAATCAATTGTTGGAGGATATGCTCCACATGTATGTCATGGATCATCAGACTAGGTGGGAGGATTAGCTTCATTTGGTGGAGTTTTCCTACAATAATGGGCATCACACTTCACTAGGTATACCTCCCTATTAGGCATTATATGGTAGGCTATGCAGGACACCATTGAGTTGGGATCGTATTGAGGATAGAGTTTCTATAAGTCCTGAGTTAGTGCAAGAGTTGGAGTAGTAGGTGACATTGATTAGACAGTTTCTGAAGGAGGTACAAGATAGGAAGGATTATGTAGATGCCAAGAGAGAAGATCATAGTTATCAAGTGGGAGATAGAGTCTTTCTAAGAGTGCGACCGCATAAGAGTCCAATCCAATTTGGAAAGGGCTCTAAGCTTGCACCTATATTTTTTCCCCTTTTGAGATACTTGAGCGGATAAGTCCTATCGCCTATCATCTTGCTTTGGCACCGAGCCTGTCATGCATCCACGATGTTTTTCATGTGTCAGTGTTGAAAAAGTATATTTTTGATGAGACTCATATCATAGATTGGGATGCCTTGCAGGTGGAGTCAGACAGTCAATTGGCTTTCGAGCCCATTTACATTTTGGTACACCAGATGCTAGCACTTCGAGGCCAAGAGCTGGACCAAGTTAGGGTCTAGTGGGATTGCTATGATGAGGTTACAACATCATGGGAGGATGTAGTGTAGATGAGAGCACAGTATCCCCATATTTTTGATAAAATCTAGGAGGAAGTTCATGCCTAAGGGAGGAGGATGTGAGGCCTCACCATGAGCCTGTCATAGCCATTCAAATCTGCATTTGAGATAGACATATTTGATGATGATATTTTGATGCTCCATGGATTTACTGATACTTTATGTTATGGTTTTATCACCTTAAAGTTTAGTTGCACATTCAATTATGTTATTTTGATGAAACTGTGATATCTATTTGGAACCTTTATGTAAGATTTAGTGGATTTTACGGATGATTATGATGTTAATTGCAATTGAATTATATATGCAATGAATATGTTATAAGTTTAATTTAGTGATGAATTATGTATTTCATGATGAGATGTATGTATGTTATGGATGAATGATTATTATCATGTGAATAATGAAATGTCAGATGAATTATCTTGATTATTAATGTTATGAATTTACATGTTTTATTTCCTTAGACTACTGATGTTGGATTCTAGTGTGTAGGGAATTAGACCATGGTAAATTCGGGGAAAAAGAGCATAGACTTTTGTGTAAATCAGTTTGAGCCAAGGTTGCTTCTAGTGAGAAGCCAAAAAACCTCATTGTATTGTATTTAATTTGTAAAAGTATGGTGCATGAATGTATTTGATTTTTCTTGATTATTAATGTTATGAATTTACATATTTTATTTCCCTGGACTACCGATGTTGGATTCTAGTGTCCAGGGAATTAGACCATCATAAATTCGGGAAACCAAAGCATAGAATTTTGTGTAAATTAGTTTGAGCCAAGGTTTCTTCTAGTGAGAAGCCAAAAAAACCTCATTGTATTGTATTTAATTTGTAAAAGTATGGTGCATGAATGTGTTTGATTTATATGTTAATTGTAAATGTGATTTATGTGAGAATTCCCAAGTGGATATGCCTCATGGCTTGTGATGTGTCATTATGTTTGTGTCACTTGACACGTGTGTGTACTTGTGGCCATGAAATTTCCACTTGGGGATTGGATGCCCATCAACCTAGGATAGTAACCCTTTAGGATCCCCATGAGAATCCCTTGGTTAGGGAGCTTGGGGTGGAGTCATTTCATGAATTTCGAATTTGACCTTTACATGGGTTTTTGGGGGCCTTAAAAGGTGCCTAGGGGTATGTTTAGGCCATTTTTAGTAAGCCCACTTGATATAACTATGGGAAAGGGGAATTTTTAACCTTAGGACAACCCATAGTTGACCAAAAGACCCCTCCAAAAGTTGGATTTTCAGAATGGCCGAAAATCCACTTTTGAAGCATGGTCTTGGTTAGAATTCCATCCAATTAAGTCGATAGCCTTTGTTCCACCTTTTTGGACTACCTTTTTAGGAATCCATATTTGGAAACCATGTAATAAAATTGGGAAGAGCATCCAATTAGAATGAGATCCTATCCCTAGGAGAGTGTGTGGAGGCCTTTTTAGAGGGGACTCTTCTTTCGGAAGAGTTTGACACCCACTCTCTAGATTTGGAGACTTTGCTAGTTTAGAGAAAGAGGCTTAGAGGAGGCTCTTCATCAACTTTCTTCCTTAAGCTTGGATTCTAGGTTTGTGGCATTCATTATTTTACTTATTATGTTTCCAAGTGAATGAGCTCTCAAGATTATTTCATTTCTTGCATGGAGAAACTAGTTTTGTGATATTATGTATTTGTGTTTGAGAATCTTGTTATTGTATGTGAGTAGTTGTTTATGTGAATTCTTGAGCTTGTTGTAGTGCTTGTATTCTTTGTAATGTAAATGTGAAGCCTTGTTAATCTTGTGAATTCTTGTTGGTATTGTTTTGTTAAGGGAGTTTTCTCAAGGCCACAATCACCCTTGGGAGGGAAGAGTAGCCTTGGGGGTGAAGGGAATTTTGGGACAACCGTACGTGTAGATTCTCTCCTTGGTATGGAGAAGGAAGAAACATGGATGTATGGGCTCCATGTAGCCATTTCTTTGGAGGTCATAAAGGTTTTTATGGCTTGAATCCATGGGGGTCATAAGGAGTTTTATTGTGTGGGATTTTGTGGCATCTTGTGTGTTGAGAAAGCCAAGAGAAGGCTTGTATTTTGTTTCTATGAAATGTGCTTTCTCCCCTTGAGTTTGGTTCCACCTTCACCCCAATTCTATGAGTCATTTGGAGACTCTTGTTTTAGCCTTGGATGGGAGTTTAAATGTGAATATTTTGTTATTGTGTTTGTGTTTTGTTGGAGAGTGAAACCTTGTCTATGTGATGGTTCCCCAAGCTCGAGGGTGGCTGCATAGAAGCCTAGCTTGGGAGGTGAGCACTCCATGACCTATTTTTGTTTACTTGCAAGTTTAGAAGCCATTGAAGACTTCATGTTGAAGTTGAAATCATGAGGAGTTTGAGGATTGCACTCAAAAGTTGATTTGGATTCCATTTGTTTTATGTATATGGTGTTTGAAAGGAAATCTTAAGGATTCCTTTGAGCTCAATGTTATTTTGTAAATGAGCCAATACCCCAAAATTTGTGTTTGTATCATAGTGATGTTGCAACAAAGTTTTGAAGGATTGTATGGTTGTATTTCACCTTGAAAGATTTATGTTTTGTGTAAATACTATATGATGCACAAAGAATAGGCCAATGCATTATGTTGTAAATTTTGATAGCACTTCAAGGAGTGAAAATTGTAATGATATATTTTAGCTCTCATGAGTATCACCTTGGGATAGTTCTTGTAAAAATGATGTTGTGATTATAAATTGGATCCAATGAATAAAATAGAAAAATTGTAGCTTGAATCTAGTATTGTAAAGTTTCATGATTAGATTTCATGTTGGGAATTTAATAGGTGTTGTAAATGTCTCTTGTCATATTAAGATGCTATGAAACTTTCAAGTTCCATTTCAATAGCATGATGTTGCTGTAGAAAAAAAAAAAGTTTCCATATTATGTTGGGAGGAATATAATATGACATTTCAATAGTTTAGACAATAAATTTATGTTGAAGTTCATGTATACTAGTCTACATCAAAATAAATCTCATAGACTTTTAGAAGATATAGAGAATAAATGCAATCAAAAAGAAAAATAAACAAACAAGTGAAGAAAAACATAAAAAGTGTGAAAATGAGACCTACAGGTCTGTGGAAAATGTATGGGAGAAATCACATACATTTTCCTAAAAACCATAGTCATTATTTTATTCATTTCATTGTCTACTTGTAATTAAACCAATAAATTATTCCTTTATTCTCATCCACATGGAGATGAACAATAAATTATATATATTAAGCTAAGTCAGTCATAATCAAAACAAGTTGGGTGGGACCCACCTAGGTCGCCACCCAAGATGCTTAGAAAGAAGGGCTTTTCAAAAACTTATAAAAAGAAAAAACAAAAACTTTCCTTAGAAAAAAGAAAGATTTCACATTAAAAGTGCAATGATATAATACATCTTAAGCCCGCGTCGGTAGGCACTATAAAAAATATTAATAAATTTTTATTTTTAAAAAAATACATTCAAAAAAACTTTATTGAAAAAAAATAATATATTTTGAAATTTTTTAAGTTGGGGGGAATGTGGTCTGCATGCCCCCTGGCGCACTCCACTAAGTAGCGCGGGGGCCCTACGCTAGGCAAGGTACCCCTCTGCCTAGGCAGTGCGGTACACTACCTAGCTTTGGCTAGGTAGTGCGGGCCCACCCTACAGCAGTCCCAACAGGGACTTAAAAGATTTTGTGACATGGGGCGGGGGGGTAAAAACACCCCGTTTAATAAATTATATTTTATTTAAATTATTTTCATTTTTTTTTAATTATTTTTTTTATATTATATATATAATTTATATTATTTAATATTAATAATGCTAATTAATATAAATAACATTTACTAATTTATTTATTAATTTATATTTATTATTTAATAATTATGTTATGTAATATATAATATTAATTAATATAATTATTATTTAATAATTGGATTAGTTAGATTTGTTATTAAAAAATTATATTAATTAGATGGCATTAATTAAAATAATTGTTATTAATGTTTAACTTATTTATTTTCTGGTGTGACAATTATATTAATTAAGTATTAGTATTTAATATAATTACTATTATTTAATAATTTATTTATTTACCCTACTAATTAATAATTATATTAATTACTATTAATTGATATAATTATTATTTAAATTATGTTTTTATTTAAACTGTTAAGCGAGGATAGTAAGTTTCTATTGGATGAGTATTATGGGTTAATTTATAGAAAATTACAAGGTAAATTGTAATCTAATTTCATGATCAATGAAACTTGTTTAGCTATTATTTAGCTAAATAGATTTCTTTGATATACTATAACAATGCTCTAATAAATGAATCCTAATGACTCATTGTAGTATAGCATTGACATTAGGCTCTATTATTCAGTATTAGTATAGCTAAAATTATAAGTTCGTTAATACAATGAATGAACTTAAATGTTAGGTTAACTTTGGTTGCAACTTCGCTACTTGATATAATCCCTTGATTAAAACTAATTCAACTAGTAACCTTTGTCACCAACATTTGTAAAGAAAAATTATTTCAAACTATTTTACGAACTTTCATTTTGCAACAATCAAGTTGACCCTCAGTTTCAACCTTTCATCTTAGTCAACTGTTAACCTATTAAACCTTAGACTTATCATCCTTTCAAAAAAAAATTGGTGTGTTTTTGAGTGAAAAATTATGGGCATGACAAATCATAAGGAAGCCCTCTAAACCAGTCCCTTGCATCTTCAGTCAAAGACTGAACAAATAATTTCCTGATTACATCTTCATATTCTATTTTATAATCATCAATCATATCAATGAATTTATTTAGATTCTCTTCATAGGTAACAACAATGTTACCAGTGAATTTAGGTAACTTTTCTCTAATCTTTGCAGAAATCAAATTAGGATAACCAACAATGTTGTTAAAGAGAAGTTGTCTATACCTTTCAACATGGACTGGTCCCCTTTGTCATGACCCATTAATTTGAGAAGTAGAAGCTTTGATATTTTCTACATTAGCAACATTTGCAAAAGTCCCTGGTGTGATAATAGTAGCCTAAGTAACAGAAACTCCAATGTTAGCATTAGATGTCATCATAGGGCTAGTCATATTTGAAGGTCCAGAAGTTTGTCTAAGAAAATAAACTTTCTTTTTCATTTCTAAAGTGGTGGCCTCAATTTCTTCTTTTTCTAGTCTAAAGTGGTGGCCTCAATTTCTTCTTTTTCTAGTTCCTTGGCTATAATCTCATTTTCCCTTTTAGCTCTCTCTACATCACTATCCAATTTGGACAATTGATCTAAACAGGTTTTTTCACTGACAGGTTCATTTATTTGGACCCCTGCTAAGACCTACTTTCCTTTATCCTTAGGTCCCCTAACCTTAGTAGTGAGCTGGATAATAGGTTGTTCATCAACCTTCTTGGGGGCTCTAAAATTATTTATAGCTTCCAAGGTTAAGAGTTGCCTTCTTAGTTGATCAACCCTAATTTGAGCCTGCCTGATGTTAGTTTCTTTCTCCATTTCCCTCTCCTTTCTGATAGTAATTTGTTCTTGAATCCTTTTCTCTAAATTTTATGCCTCTTCAAAAATGTCCTCAAAATTTGGGAGAGTGGTGTTATATCCTAAATTTTCAAATCGATAACCTCATTGCTGACCTCTTGGATTTTTAGAGCTTTCAGAAGGAGAAGGCCCCCGAGTCGAGGGATCATTCCTTCCTTCTAAAACCCTACTCTTACTTCTTGACTTTCTATTTTTCCTTTGAGATTCTGTGTCTAGGAACATTTTCCTCCCATGGTGTACCTCATCATTCTCTTTAGAATGATGAGAATAAATATTCTCATAGGCTCCTAAACCTAGATCTACTGCCTCCTCATATTCAGAAGCATGTTCTTCTTGGTTATGGTTAATTAGGCCAATTTCATATTCATTTTTCTTTTGTCTCCATACCTGAGACATATCTCTATTATTTTGATCTCTTCAAGGCTGACGGGCCCTAGAAGTTCTTGGAATTTCACCTTCTAACCTATCTTCTATATGATCTTTCCTGCAAGCTCTAGTATTTGTATGACTCATGCTTGAAAGTATGCGAAGTAATCCTTATTTTTATTTTCTTTTACTCAACATTGCTACAGAGATCTTAGAGTTGCCACCAACACAAGTTGGGAATTACTTTCACAAACTTACTAAATTAGAGTATTCAATACTTGGAAAGAAAATAATGGAAGAGCTTGTAAGAAATAGATGCAAAGCCTGCTAAGATTTTCAAAATTATGCAAAAATCCAAAGCTTGCAAATATTTCTCTGTTCTTCAATGGTACTTACTGGTTCTAACAAATAAGAAGGCCAAGAGTCTAGCTCAACTTGCACTTGCATTATTTGATATCAAATTTACAACACCAGAGATCTTAAATTTAGATTTATCATAGTTATTTCATCTCTATTCCCTAGCAGAGTCACATTTTTGTTGGTTCCTAAAACTTGACTTTATGCTTTCAAAGCAACCAATACATCTATAGAATTTAAGGATGGGTTAGATCCAACTATGGGATTCTAAGATGATTGGACCAACTATAGGGACAAGACTACCCTCTGCTCTTTTAGATTTGCAAAACCAAGGAGGGTACTCCTAATCCAGTAATAAACTAGCCTTACTTCAACAATAACAGACTAGATTCAATAACAATAGATAAATGATAAGAAAATACTAAATGATGAACATTCATTTATTGATTCTCCATTATCATTAGGTGGAATACTACTCTGTAAGTCACTATTCTTAAATAATCTTGACATATTTATATCAAAATATTAGGAATACACAGAGAACCTTTTAAACACTGATTTCTATAGAGAAAGATCCACTTTTGGCCAGTGCCTTGTCCATTGGGCAACACCTTCAGTGCAAGATTTTTATACATAAACAAATATATTAAACCTTCAATAGCCCTACCCTTTGAAAATGCTATCACCTTGTGGTGCATTTTATAAAAGGAATCCTAGATTCATACTACTTACTCATATCCTTATGTAACACTTAAAGAATTTATGCCATGTTTAAAGCTAATTTAATCTGATCCTAAATCAAAGATAGAGAACACAAACATACACATAGAGAATATCTATGCAATGATTTTCAATAATTCATAACTCAAAGAGAGATACACACATGAGAGATTTGAACTTTGGATTTTATTCAAATGCTATATCAATACCATGTACACAAAATGCTTTAAAGTGCAAACTATATGGATTTAACTTGAACCAACAATATTGGTTTCTTACAAAAATATGCGTAATACATTCTAGAGTATCCAAGACTCAAAACTTGTTAGTAAGAATGCTCAAGTTTCAGTTCTTTTACAATGATCCTAGTAATCCCTTTATAGAAAATAAGGATTGCAACAAGCTTCAGATCTTTTCCAAAAAAGACAAAAGATGTGTTCATGCAAGACAAAGAAGGTAAATATAATATCCTTTTGTTACAATTTTACAAAATTGATCACTTAGATGAGGGCCCAAAATTTTAACAACTCCCAATGTCAATTCAAAACATGCCAGGTGTAGCATTCATGTTTGCTCCAACTGTTTGGTGTTTCTAGCATTATTTGTTTTTCTTTCAAGAGATTGTGGCATCGCTACTTATTGCTTCTTCTACATATGTCCCTTCTTCTTTGGTAGTCTCTGAAAGATATGATGGTTCCCAAGATGTAAAAGTATCCTCACTTGGCCAATTAAAAGCCAAAATCTCATCCCTTTTTGGTAGGATTTTGTCCCAACCAGTAACCACTTGGTGAACCTCTATCATCACTTTAGTGAAGTGTATTCTAGTATCTTGTAGCATCTCAATCACTTGTATAAAAGGAATTTGATCTTTTATAACCAAAACAATATCCATTTTAGCCATTACCCCATTATCAATTTGTTCCAACCACTGTTCCCTATCCTTTATGGTTCCATATGCTTTGAGAAGACCAAGGAATATTTGGAAATTTTTCTGAAGATATCTAACTCTTAATAGTTCTGCCTTCCTCTTCAACCCCTCCCTATTTACTTCAAAATAAAAAAGGGTTTTGACAATTTTATAAGTATTTGTCAATTGAACATTCATAATACCCTGATCTTTAATTGAATCAAATAATGATTTCAACATATTCTCCCTAGGAACCCACTTATCCAAAATTTGGCCTACAGTGGCTACCTCTTTCTTAAAAGAGGTCAAAATGTTAGATAACTTCTTAGCACTCTTATAAATTTCTTTTGGTTTTACATTATCAACAAAGTGTAAAAGAGTATCTTTTATTATTTTCTCATATCTCTACTTTTCTCTCTATTCTATTTCTTCATTGCTCATGGAAGGAGGAAAAGGGGATAAGGGATATTCAACAATTGGACTTGAAGAGGAAGGCCCATCAGGGGAAGATGAAATTTTCAACTATCCTGATGCTTGAATTGGACCTTCTTCTCCCAACCTTTTCTTCAAGTCTACAATTAATTTGTCCTTCTCAAACATTCCTTGTTTTAAATCCCCATAAGCTTTTAGCATAGTTTCAAATCTTGTTGTGAGCTATTCTTTTTTCTTAGCTTCCTTCTTTGCTACCTTTTTTGCAAGTTGGGCTATGGATACCACCATACCTGATGCTTCAATCATAGAAGTGTCAACAACCCTTTTAACTATAAGCCCACCAATGAGAGCATCCCTAGTCATCTATTTTCCTTTGTTCTTTTCATCGTTTTTTACTGACCACATGACCGAAGCTTCATGATCATTACTGAAAGAAACTCCCTTAATGGCATGTTTTGCTTCTTCCTTGGTCTTGTGCATAGGTGTGGTTTGTTTCCTAACTGCATCAAGGACTACTGCATCAACTATATCCCATTATGGGAGGATAAGTACTCCTACATTTCTCACTAGCTCTCTCCCCTATTCCAGAGTAGGTTTTTCAAAATTTTCTGTCATCTCCTTCCTCACTTCAGTTTCTATGATTTTGAGATCCTTTTCTGGATTCTCCTTATGCCTTTTTTCACAGGTTTCTTCAAATTGATTCATGTTCAACTTCCATAGAAATTTCATAAAATCTAGCCTTCACAAAGGCATCATCAGCTAAAAACTCATCACATGCTTGCTTGACTATAGGGTCTAGCTCTATTCCTGCCATCTATCCCACTGTCAAACCTAGTTTAGGCTCTTTTGGTTGCTCTGGCACTCCTTCATTAATCTCTTCATAAGTCATAAAAATTTGACCTTGAGATCCCATTTTTTGTTCTTGCTCTAAGATCTCTTGATCATCCTTGATATTCAAAGGTGATTGGGAAGGATAGTACTCTTCTTCTACATCTTGAGGCCTCTCTTCTAACTTTTGTTTCTTGGTAGGAGATGAGAAATCAAAAATGTTTTCAATTGGTTGATTTTGAGGTGTGTCTATAATCTTCACAACCTCCTTGTGTTTCTTCACCTACTATGATGTAGAAGGGATATCCACCTTTTTCTTTGTTTGTTTTCTCATGTCAGATTTTGGGATTATCACATTGTAACCAGTCTTTTTCTGCACCATATATTTTCCTGGAGGGAAAACCTTCGCAAATGTATTTTTTCTCAATATTAATTTATCTTTCTCTAGATTCTCATTCATGGTTTTCTCTTTCTTCTCATTTATGGTTTGATATATTTCCTTAAAATTTTCCATGAGAGTTCTATCTTCTTTCCCATAAGATTGATACTTTTTAGGGGATCATATCCTGGATCAAACTGTCAGAAAAAGTCCAATGTCTTTTTATATACCAACCACTTTTCTTTTCTAATTTCTTGATCTTGTAATTTTGGGACATTCTTGATAATGTCCTTAGGGAAGCTAAAAATTTGGTTTATTATTGAGCATCTGACCTTCTTTTTAAACATTTCATTGTAAAACCCCTCTAGGTTTGTTGTCCTAACAACTATAGTAGCCATATGATATGGTTCTAGGAACTTATCCATATGAATCCATCCACCCTTTGTAATTACAAACTGGTGGACAATTGTAATATTTGGGAATAGAGTTCCTCTACCTTTGCCTATGAGAGTGTTGTACCCAATATCTCCCAGTTGTCTAAAGAATTCTGCAATACCAATCTTAAGGGGAAATTGATATGGAAATATAAATGGGGCCCCTCTAAAACCATATAATCTAATAATAGTAGAATAAGGATAGAAGATGACATCCCCCCAATTATGTACTATTTTGAGGTCTTTGGAAAATTGTTTTGGCCTGATAAGTTCAGCCAAGGCATTTGGGACTCTTGGGTTCTCCTGGACAAATCGTAGCCTTAGTTTGGCTGCAAAACATTTATCAAATTTTATAAAACTACTATCTTTCATGTCCCATGTCATGCTAGGGTTACACAATTGGATTGACATGTCCTCACCATCCCTCTATTTTAACAAATCCATTTTTTCCTCAAAATAACTAGCAAGTTTAAACAAGAAGCTGTACATCATGAAGGAGTACCCGCAGAATGGCTTATCAACTTTTCTTTTTTGGATTCCTATTAATCCATTATGAATCATTTCAACAATGAAAGGGGCATAATCAAATGTAACTAACAAGTGTGGATGTAAAATTTGGACCATCATATACATCAAATGTACTAGCATTTTTTCTTCAGCATCTTCCCCAAAGATCTGACATAGTGACTAGTATGCACCTCTTGCTCTCACATCAAAATAATCTATTTTGAAAGGCTCCTATGTACTTGGCCCTATGATAATCATCTTTTCAACCTTACCACAAAACTCCTTTATAGGACCATTTCTGAGATAATTCCTCTATGCATTATGTACTTCCCTCAATTCTTCAAAATTAATTTATTCTAGGTCATTTGACAATTCAATCAGCCTAAAAACTATCTTGATTTCCTCAACAAAAATTTTTATCAATAGTTGTCCTCTAGCATCCCTAATATCCTTAGTAATAGGGTCATAATTCTTTGCAACTTGAATCATTAGGTCTACATCTAGGAAAATGTTAGGCACCATAAGCTTTCCTAGGTCAAATTGCCATATATTACTGGTAGGGAAAGGTGCATTTCTCTAGGTGAATCCTACTGTGAATAATGTTAAACCAGTGATATCAGAGACACCATTCACATTGACCATACCAATCTTAGCATCCCTAATATAATTTCCCGTATGATACAAGCCATCTTCTACCTTTACCCTAGGTTCCTTTGGCATTAATTGATTGACCTTTACTAAATCATTTGTTGAATTGGGTAATAGCTATAATAAATCTTCATGTAGACCCCTCTTACTGTAATTAGTTTCACTAGACAATTCCTTCTTAGGTGACATTTTAGGTTTTATAGATTATATACAATTGGTAGAAAAGAAACATGGAAAAATTATAATGATTTTTAATAGGAAAAGAAACTACAAATATTCACCAACCTTTCCCTCAAAATTCTCAAGAAATGATAATCAGTCTTTGCAAATCTTCTCACCCAATTCTCTACAAACTTTTATCTCCTTGTGGTTTCCAAGAAAGTGTAAATATTTGATATATTAGCAATCTACAAACAATCATTTCTTCAATTTACTCGACATGATTTCACCATTAATTCTCTGAGAAAATGAACTGTCCTCGCTCAATGGGAAAAATTGAAATTTGCACCAACTTTTCTTCAAGTTTGAATTTTGACCATTGATCTTCTTTAAAAGAAAATCTAATGGCTATCACATGATCATGAGGCTTGAAATAAATTTATGCGAACATGTGACAACCATTGGATCAATCTGTATTGATGATAATCCTTAAACACGTCATCAAGGACCCACTTGATATCTTGGATTCTTTACTACCGTTAGATGCCATGTCTAATGGTCATTCTTATTTCACCTTTAAGACACTACATAAAGTAAGTCATCGTAGCCTTGATAACCAATCGACAACTATTGCATGATCGCATGGCTTGAAAAGATTCCATGCGAACAAGTGACAACTGTTAAATCTTCCATTTGTTGCTGATACCTTAAGTAACTGGCCCCACTTTGCTTCGACCAATTAGGAATGTCCATGTTGCAATATCTAGTAGGAAGACATGTAAAATATTCTTACCAAGTGCCAATGCTACTAACATCTTCCACATTAGCAAATACCTTTGACCAATCATTAGCAGCCATGTGTGTACACCTGGCAATGGACCCACCTTGCTCTTACACATGGGAATAAAGTAAAATCAACGGTTGTCACATGATCGCAAGGGTTCAAAATATTCCATATGAACATATGACCATCATTGGATCTTCTTCTTGTTGTTGGTCTTGCAAATCCTCTTGAAGCTAGGCCCATCTTACTTAACTAGCAAGGAGCTGCCATGTTGGAATATCCGGTAAGAAGACATACAATATTTTCTCACTGAGTAGTAGTATTAATGGTGGTTCACACATTAGAAAATATTATAACCAATCAAAAAATTCCATATGTAAACACTTGGCAGCGGACCCACCTTCTGAAAGCACTTAGGAAAAAGGTAGAATTGACGGTTGTCGCATGATCACATAGCTTGAAAAGATTCTATGCAAACAAGTGACAACCGTTAGATCTAGATACTAGATTCAAAGAAGACTATAGTGCCAAAACATTTAGGAAATAAGGTAGTTAGGACTTAGGAATTTTTAGGAATATCACCGTGCTTAGACTCAGGAAAAATTAAAAGGGGTCGGGCTAGGTGATAAAAGTGTTACTAACATGATTCCGCATGGTGATATTTCTAAAACACATGCGCCTCTAAGACTTAAGTGATTTGTAAAAAGTAACTTCAAAAGAGAAGCTAAAAGATCAACCTAGGGTTTAATGAAGACAAAGGAACTTAGGGTTTTCTTAGGCCTAATTTTTAATTAGGGCCTGCTAGATTTTTTAAAGAAACCCTGGTAATTTTGCAAGATTTTTTTTGGGTTTTTTGCAGAAAAATTTTCTCAACTTTAGGATCACATATATATACTTCAATTTTGTAAGGAACTACAAGATTTTATGCTTTGAAAATTGAAGTGCCAACACCCCGTGTTTCCAGGATCACATTCAAGATTTCGCAGTTCACATCTACTTGAGTATCGCATTCATTCGAATTCAGGATCACATCTGGGATCTCCTGGATTTCCCAGATCACATCTGGGGAAGGTAATCACATTCATTTAAATCTAGGATCATATCTAGGGTTTCCCATATCGCATTTGGGGTTACAAAAAATCATTTCAATTTGGGTTTAAAATTGAACAAGCAAAATATTACACATTATGTCTATATGGTAAAAATAAACCTCAAAATCACTTTGGAATGTCTAAATAAGACAACAAATCAATCAAATCCTAATCAATTCAAGTAATTTATAAGTGGTCCTAAAACACTCAAAACACACTTCTAATGTCCTTCTTTTGCCTAAAAAGAACATCAAAATTGCAAATCTAAGGTTTTTAGGTGCATTCATGCAAACTAGGAGTCTCTTTTTGGGTCTAAAAATTGAACCATAAAACAAACACAAATCTTGAGTATCCTAAAGATTGGAAATCAAATAATTGAATTTCATTTCAAAATCTAAATGAGGATCCTACAAAATCCAATCTCAAATGCATAAAGTTAATCAAAAAATCTGCATTTTTTTATGTTTTAGTAGATTGCATTTTCAGAGGTCTTCGGAGCATTTTTAGGCTATGATTTCTTCCAAGAATGTAATACTCTTTAAATTTGCCTCTAGATAATTGGATTATCTTTCCAATGATGTAAGCAGTGCATATTTTCAAGTTGTGAGCAGAAAGTTATGCCTTTTGTAAGGGGGGAAAAATTTTCAAAATAGTTTTTTGTGCTAATCAAATTGGGCTCCAAAAAACACCAAATCTTGAGTGAAAGTCTAAAGAAACTTGCAAAAGATCTTTTCAAAGCTTTCTTATTTTAAAAATGAACAAATCAAATCCTAAACATGTCTATTTTCAAGAAATCACTTCAATCACTTAATCAATTTGGGAAAGAACCATTGTTTGTTGTGCTTTCTAAGAGTCTTCGATTCTGCAAATCCTTGTTAATCAAAGTGATGTAAAATACTTGAACTCGGACAAGTTCATTTGTTTTACTTCTAGAGAAGCATGTGCAAAGAGAAAATCATGTCCTCTTTGGAGAAGGACTTCAAAGTGGTACTTCCCCAACCGGTATAGAAATAAAGCACTAAGAAAACTCTCACTTCATCCCCTCAAGCCCGAGCGATGCATGTTGATTGTAGCCTGAGGTAGGTGAATATCCCTACTATTTCAGAATGGTCAACTAGGCTCTTAAGTGAGTCACACACATACAAACTAATTGGGAGGACACCATCGACCAAATCAGACACTTGTAAATCAAAGGATTCCCGATCTACTCCCAAAAGTATGAAAATCTTTGTGCAAGGATCGATCCAAGTGGTTTCCTAGATCACCTTAAGACACTAACCATCTATATGGATTTTTTGGGATATCAAGCTATGGGAAAAGATTTTGATACTAACCTGTCTCTTAGGTAATTCATGCTTGATGTGTTTCCAAAGTTTCAAACTCAGTGCAAAACATTTGTTGAACAAAAACAAAGCGAAGAGTTCTACAATCAAATCTGTGTTTCCATGTAGGTCAAATCCTCCAAATCTAGTAGTCATCCAAGCTTTCAGAAACCTATCATCCTAGTTTGATCTTGTCAATTATCTAAGTCTGAGTCTTAGTCTTCCATCCATCCTCATCCTTCATCTCTATCCAACTCATTCGCAAGTCAACATGTCTCAAATCTATTATGATGATTTTGGTTGTCACTTATTTTCTCCCACTCCATCCTATCCCAATGATGATAAGAATCTTGTAGATCATGATGAGTACTTTGAAAATCTTAGCAAGATTTCTCCAAACATCCCCCAACATCCAATCATTCCTCCAAATTATCCTATCATTGCTTCATGCATATTCACTAGCACTCCTTATCCTACCTTTGACAATTGAAATCCATTATCTTATTCATCCACACCTTCTTCCTATCCTAAGCCTAAATATCCTCTATATGCATCCTTCATACCTCCATCTCCTTCTATGGTCATATCCCAAGCACCATCCATTCATAGCAACACTTGAAGCTACATCCATTATCCAAATCCTTAATCCCCTTATCCTCCAAATTATTTTAAAATCCAAAATCCTAGTCTTCCAATCCATTATCCTAAGCTTCCATCCTATCTACACCTACCACCTCTTATATCCTATTCAAATCTAGCATCTTCCATTCTTCCCTACATTGCCACAAATCCCCTTTCACAAAAAGAATGCATCCCTCAATTTGCTTCATATCCTAGATCTCAACCCATCTCATCTACCTCACCAAAAAGTCAATCAAGTTCACAGGCTTCCTCTAAACCTACCTATGTAAACTATCTAGTCATGTCATCCTCCAACTCCAGATCTACACCATCATCCCCTCAAGTAGGTTCACAATCTTCAACCCCATATTCATGTGAGGACTATCCTATCTCTCCATCTCCTCCACATTCCAATCCTTCATCTCAAACTCTGTCACAAAAGTCTCCAAGGAGTTTCACAAGGAAGCCAACAAAAAATCCCACTCATAAAGTTGAAGAGTCATGCCATCTCAATCCTTCATGTGAAGCCCTCATTAATGAGGCCCATTAACCTCTCACATCTATCATCCTTCTTCCATATATAGATTATCTTCCATCTCCTAGCATTATTGAGTCTCTTCCATCTATTGACTCCATCAAATCCCCATCAACATCTCCTCCTCCTAGCATTATCCAAAGCATATCTGATGAGCCTCATGAGTTCACCCTTCTTACTTCCATCACAATTATAGTATCTCCTAGCCTTACATCCACTCCATTTGAAGAGACCATCCATAAAACCCCCATTATTCTATCTACACCAATCCAGTCCAGTCTAGATCTTAACCAAAAGCATGTTGAAATACCCATAGATGAAAATCAAGATCCAATCCCTTCACTTCCTTTATTTCATGCTCTATTGCTTCCATCACCCCTAATCCAAGATCTTACAATCCCAATTCCTCCATCTCAATATCCATCACCATCCTCCTATCCCAGTCAAAATACCATCATCCCATCCTCTCCACTTGAGGATCCTCCTATTCAAACTATCCAACTACCATCACTCTATCCTCTTGGTCCACTTACATTTGTCAGTGGTAGCCAATTTGAAGCAGAAGAAATCAATTTCATATCTTCCACCACAACACTTGATACTGGAAGTCTATCTTATTCCCCAAGTCATAAATATCCTTTCTTGGATAAAATTCTTAAGAAATGAAATTATCAAGGCAAAGGCTTAGGCACTCATGAAAAAGGAAATATAGATCCCATCCAAGACAAGAAACATCCAAAATCATGTGGAATTGGTCACACACATGAAGAAGTCACTTCCTCCAAAAATGTTGGTACAATTAAAGCTAGATTTAAGCATCCTTCCAAAACCACCATCGCATCTTTCCATCGTCCCTCCAAAGCATACAATGCTATTCCTACTCCTCCATCATTGCAACTAAGGACAACCTATCACATTCCTCCTTCATCCTCCAAATCCATTTTGGGTCCCTATGTCCCAAAGTATACAATTGCATATCCTTCACATGACAAATCCATTTTGGGCCCTTATATCCCAAAATATCATCCCCCATCTTATCCTACTCAATCCTTCATCCAAAATCCAAACATCCCTATTCAGGATCAACAAAGGCACATGCCCATATTTCCTATCTACCAATCTCCTTTAATCTCTCCATCCAAATCTTCTCCATCCTGCACATCTCCTCATATTCCTTCCAATTCTTCTTTCAATTTGGATACCATGTCAAGAATCCATAAAGGGAACTATCTGCAAAAATACAAAGATTTCCATACCCACTCTAAATGACATGATCAAGCAAAGAAAAATCCAATCAAGCAATCCATAGCATCCCAATGGCCACAAAGGCCCATCCAAGAAAAAGAAAAATCTACGAAATGGCCACAAAGGCCCACCAAAGCTAAAGCAAAAACTATGTGGATCCCAAAGAAAAAAGATGTAATGCATCTAAAAGAAGCATCCACAATGGCATCCAAAGTTGCTAATCCTCTAGCTACTCATTCCCCCTCTCCAAAATCTATTTTGGGTCCTTGTGTACCAAGATCTCCTCACACAAATCCTCCATCCTATCTGCATCTATCTTCCAAATTTCATCTACCATCTTTACAACATCTACCAATGTCGGCATTGACAACATCCCCCTATCATGATAAATTCCCATCATTCCATCCAAACACTTTCTACCACCATATCTCCCATCTCCCCAATCTCATCCATGCCTTTGCATAACCCATCCATCCTAACAAAGTTCTACAAACATCTAGACAAATCAGAAGTTAGCAACAAATCAAAAAGATCAATGAAAAAAGTTAGCAACAAATCAAAATCAGCAAAAAGTCAACCACAAATCAAAGTCAGCAGAAGATCAGTGAAAAAATTTAGTAGAAGATTAGTGCAAAAAGTCAATAGCAAATCAAAAAATCCATAAAAATTTGAAAAATCATCAAAAAATATCAAAAAAAGAAAAGAAAAGAGAAAAAAATTCATCCAATTGTGAAAACTTGGCAATTCAAGTGCCTTGGACAAGTACCATGATGAAAACCTAGCAAACAGGCATCATGTGTAGGCCCCCCCAGTTCCTCTTTGCAATTGGGGGTCATTCCCTTCAACCGTATCTTATCAAGCATTTCATCTATTCAATCTGTCTCTCACCTCCTTCATCCTCCTTTGGATCTTGATCATAAAATAGAGACCACCAGGTATACATGCTTTTTGGGCACCCTTTTGGTATCCATCACACCTTTCAGCCATTATTCCTTCATCTAAATCATAAAGAAATCCTCTATCCAATCTTCCAGCAAATCCTCCAATCCCTTAGTAGTTCCTTCATCCAAATCTCCCAGGAGTTCCTTCATCCAAATCCCCAAGCATTCCTTCATCCAAATCCTAAAGAAATCCTCTATTCAATCTTCTAGAAAATCCTCCAATCCCTCAAGAGTTCCTCCATCCAAATCTCCAAGCAATTCCTTCATACAAATCCTAAAGAAATCCTTCAAGTATTCCTCTATCTATTTAAATCCCAAGCATTTTCCTCCAGCATTCATTCCTCTGCCTTTCCCTCCAAGATTAATCCCTAAGCATTTCCTCCATCTTACCATCACTTGGTTTCTTCCTTTGTCATTGGTATCTAGCTATAGGCTACCTCCATGAAATCTGATGTCATTCATCCATCTCCAAACATTGCTAGTAATATTCCAAACATCTACCAATATTATCCACATCATCTAGCTATCCAACATCCAAGATCAAGCCAAACCATCCAATCTCATCCTTAGTCTTGTTCCTAGTCTTGTGGCAAGCCTTGATCTCAATCAAAACATCATTGTTGGGATGCATCCTTCCCAAAATCCATGTCATTTTAGGATACATCATCCATCGTCAGCCTATCTACCATCAGTCCATCTTGGCTTTCCTACCCAACTGGGGAATCATCTTGCATATCATTGGAGCTACACCTTCATCCCCAAATCTCTTGTACATCCTATCTTGAGTCTTGTACCATAGTGTTAGTCATTTTACCAATCTTGAGCTTATGTACATATCCATTATAAATCTCTCCCTATCTATTGTACATATCCTCTTCCATCCTGCAACAACATTTAATCTGATATCTTATCCCATCTAGCCTTGCACTTCAACAACATCAATTGTCAACTATCCTTGATCACATCTATTATTCTTTAACTCATCATTTTCTAGTGAATAACAACACAACATTCTCCCCACTAGCATGGGTCTGCATAGATGTATGCTTTTGTATTGTCTGGCCTAAGACTAATCACAGTTCCACATAGATGTATCCTTCCACACATTCAGACCAATCTTCCCACCATCAATCACATCAATCTCTCTCCTTGGAAAATGATGTCTTTTAGAGTTATCATTTTGGTCTTGGATTTTGTCCTTTGGATATTAGTAATATTTTACATCTTCTCATTGCTCCTCTCCTCAAAGTCCCCATGATCCTTTATATCATGGTGTACCATGAATGAAGGAAATCTAGGGCAAGGTATTTTGATCTTTTTCTTCTACCTATGATTCAGTCAGACATGACCCTTGAATGGCTCACATGTGATCTTCTAGGTTACATGGCACACTTGGGAAATTTCATTTGATTGTGGTTTCTCCTAAATCTTTTCTACCATGCTTCCTCTTCGTTTCATGTGTGTTGGAGATTTTCCAGCAAGCCAGTGCTGACTATATGTTTGTCATTGATGACAACATATGGTAAGTAGCATTCTTGGAAGATTTATGTAGTAATCTTTGAGTATATGTAACTTGGACATGTTATCATCATGATATCAATGATGCAGAGGTTAATTGTAAGTACAGCCAATTATGTAGCAGCTTGTGTCAGCAGTGTTCCAGATATAGTTACAGAAAGTGTTCTATGAGTAATTGTCTATATAGTTACCATGGAGCCTTGCACATTTGGATATGTGATGGAGACATGTTAGTGTTACTCCATTCATAGATGCAGAGTCTTATGTGAAGTAGAAGTGAAGTTACATAGTCATCATTCACCAGTTGCAATTTCCTGTGTTTATCTAGAAGAGCTGACAAAGATTATATTGGTACAAATTTTTTTCCTATCATTTCAGTATGCATGGTTGGATTAGTGATTAGAGAAGATTTAAGAATGTTTTGTTAAGAGTGGATGATGTAATTCAGCTTGAGAAGAAAGTATCAGTAAATTTGGTAGAGCCAACAGTGTGTAGCGTGTGTCTACACTTATTAATTTGGATAGGTCCCAGTTTGTGTTGCATACTTAGTAAAGACAATAGAGATGTTATTGAAGAGTGTTATTATCTCTCTAATATGATTTCAAGGTGGTTCTAATAGGTTCACTTGATTATATCATTTATAGGGAAGATACTTATAGCCAGTCATTTGCGATTGCTAAAGGTATGACATGGAGATGAAAGATTAGATCAGAGCAGAGAGTGCAAATTATTGTGTCATCAAGAAGAGGTCTATGTGACAGAGACGATAGAGTGTGCTATTCATTGGAACTGATCAAGACAACATGTCTACTTCATAGCTCACTAAGATCTAGATATAGTGTGTATCTATTATTCAGAAGGTTGTAGCCTTCACCCCTTTGAGAAGTGAGCTCTCAGATAGTGTGTCCTCACCCCTAACAAATTCAATCATAAAAGAATCCTAATAGGGTCCGACCTCTGACCAGTTCACTGTACTTAATGCATTGTAAAGATCAACTCCTAACAGGGTTGTAAGATCTTCTAACAAGGATCATTAAACACTAGTGTAGTTTATTAGTGGGTGTTAATTCTCACTGGGGTTTTTACCTATTTGGGATTCCCCATAACCAAAATATTGGTGTTGTGTTCAAGTTTTCTTTCATTTTGTTTATGCTTAAAGTTTAAGTATACTTAATTGGATAAAGAATTGAAACTTGTAGATAACTGATTCACCCCCCCTCTTAGTTATCTCTTGGGACTATACCTAACAATTGGTATCAGAGCCAAGTGCCTCAGAGGGAAATTTTAATAGCTTGAGGTTGATCATATGAAATTATTTTGAAAATATAGTCCTAAGTTTGATGGAGAGAAGTATTCTGATTGGAAGAACAAGATGGTGACACATTTGTAGTGCATTGCATTTGATGTTTTTGAAGTGGCTATCAAAGAAGTTAAGATCTCCTCTCTAGAATATCTGGCAAAGGAAGATGCTACCAGCAAGCAAAAGGATTTTTTCCATCATAATGCAATAGCCAAAGAAGCCCTTATTAACACCTTATCTGATAGTAAGTTTTTAGAGATAAATAAAGTAGACATAACCTACCAGATATGGAAGCACCTAGAAGACATGTTTGAAGGAGATACATAAGAAAAGAATGCACATAGAAAGACATGGAAGAAAAGATACAATACATTAGAGATGCTACCTGAAGAAGACATCAAAGCTTCCAACCAAAGGATCAATGAAGTAGTTGCTGGAATTAGGAACAATGGTGGAGAGATCTCAGAGGAAGACATTATGGATAAGTTGATGACTAATCTTACAAAAGAGTATGAAAACAAGATCAACATCCTTGATGAGATCATGCAGCTTACAACAAATTTCAAGAGAGAGACCTTGATCAACAAAAATTCAGCTTTTGAAATTTCAAGATTGAAGACAGAGCCTAAAAGTGAGACATCCTTCAAAGCATCAGTCCATGGTAAGAAATCCTTAAACACTTCTGGTAATTTTGATGATGAAGATGAAGATAAAGAGATAGATGATATTATTGCTATGATTTCTAAGAAAGAAAGAAAAGGAAAAGTAAAAGTATGAAGGTCAGTTACCCTTCAAATGTTTCTCATGTAATAAGATTTTTCACTTTGCATCTAAGTGTCCTACAAGAGTTAAGAAATTTAGGACTAACTACAAGCCTAAGTATACAAAATAATGTTACTATGCTAGTGATGGAGTTACTGATGATGATTCAGTTGAAGATGAAATTGGATTCATTTCTATTATGGAGAAGATGTTTGATGAGATGGATCATGAAGATGAGAAAAAGGAACAAGAGCTAGCATTGATTTAACAAGTAGATATAAGGACATATTGGATTATAGATAGCAGTTGTTCACATCACATGATAGTTGATAAAGAGATATTTTTTCATTTGGACAAATACAAAGGTGGCATGGTTATATTTGGAGATAACACTCCCAAACCTATCATTGGTAGAGGAGCTATTACATTGGATGGAAAGAACAATATTGATTATGTTCTTTATGTAGATGGTTTGCAACATAAACTTCTTAGTGTTGGACAGTTTCTTGAAAAAGGTTATAGGTTGGAGTTCAAAGACAACAAGTGCATCATTAACAACAAGGATGGTGTAATGATTGCATCAGGTTCAAAGACTAAAGGTAATGTTTTCTAGCTTAATTCAGAAGAAATTTATTTTGTTGCTAAAGTAGATGATAGTTGGCTATGGCATACAAGACTATCTCATATCAATTTTGATAACATAGTAAAGATAAGCAATGTAAAGGGAGTAAGAGATATACATAGCATAGCAAAGCTAGTTGATACTATTTGTAGAGAATGTGTGATGGGAAAGGATGTGAGGAACTCATTCAAAACCAAGCATAATTATGTAGAGAACAAATTGGATCTGATTCATATAGACCTATGTGGACCAACTCAAACAAGATCATACTATGGTGAAATGTATTTCATTTTGTTTGTTGATGATTATTCTAGAATGATGTGGGTTGCGTTCTTGAAAGATAGGTCAGAAGCATTTGAGAAGTTCAAAATATTCAAATCTAAGGTTGAGAATGAATTTGGACTAAAGATAAAGTGTCTAAGATTGGATATAGGAGGATAATTCACCTTTGATAGATTCTATGACTAGTACGAAGAACATGGCATAAAGAGAAAATTGAGTGCATCTAGAACCCCTCAGTAGAATGGGATTGTAGAGAGAAGGAATATAATCATCCTTGATACAAGGTACACCATCATGATTGAAGGAAAAGTTGCACACACCTATTTGAGAGATGCGGTCAATACATCAATCTATAACATTAATAGAATATAATTGAGGCCTAGTGTAGAGAAGGCACCTTATGAGCTATGGTTTGGTAATGGTCCCATAGTAAAATACTTCAGAATCTTTGGAAGAAAGTGCTACATAAAGAGGGATGAAGCAATAGGCAAGTTTGATGTAAGAAGTGATGAAGGTATTTTCCTTGGTTACTCTACTAAAAGCGAAGCTTATAGATGTTTTAATTTGAGATTGAAGAAGATTATTGAAAGTGCTCAAGTTAAGATTGATAAAAATTTGATTGTTCAAGAAAGATATCATGATTGTGCACCTACGATTGAAGAAGAACCTAGTCCTTCCACTAGTGAGATAGTTGTTGAAGAAATGTTTGATAGTATTGATGTATTATTCAATGACCCTGAAACAAGTGAAGAAGAAACTCAGAAGGCAGATGTGAAAGTATCACCTAAAGTTCCAAAGTTTACATCTAGATATTACTCTAAGGATGACATCATTGGATATCAGAGCGACAAAGTCACAAATAGATTAAAAGAAAAGATTTCAGCAAGCAATGAAGCCGAATGTTTACTATCTCACATTGAACCTTTAAGTGTTGAAGATCCATGTAATGATTCAGATTGGCAAGATGCTATGAAAGAAGAACTAAATAAGATTATTAAGAATGATACTTGGGAACTGGTCCCAAGACCTAGTGATAAGAATGTGATTGGAACCAAATGGATATTCAAAAACAAGATGGATGTAGATGGTACAATAGTAAGGAATAAAGAAAGGTTAGTATGCAAGGGATATGCACAAAGAGAAGAAATTTATTATTCAGACACATTGGCACCTATGAGAAGATTAGAAGCCATTAAGTTGTTTCTAGCTTATGCAACATTCAAAAACTTCAAAGTTTATCAGATGGATGTTAAGTTAGCCTTCTTGAATGGGGAGTTAAAGGAAGAAGTATACATTGAGAAGCCAGAATGATTCACCTTATTAGATAAGCCAAATATGGTATACAGATTGAAGAAATCCCTCTATGGACTTAAGCAAGCCCATAGAGTTTGGTATGAGAGAATTGATGGATATCTAATAAAAAATGGATTTAGGAAAGGAGCAGCATATTGTGATCTATTTATAAGAGAGACATCTGAAAGTTTACTACTTGTAGCTATATTTTTTTATGATATTATATTTGGGGTTAATGACAAACATAGTGCGGAATTTGCTAAAGAGATGCATAGCGAGTATGAGATGAGCATGATTGGACCTATCAAATAATTTTTGGGATTAAATGTGCAACAGATAGAGAAAGGTATTTTCATTAATTAGTCTAAGTATGTGAAAGAGATATTGAAGAAGTTCAAGATGGATGATTGCAAGTGAGTGGGTACACCTATAATAACAAGATGCAAGCTTACAAAAGAAGATGATTATCCGGTAGTAGATATAACATTGTATAAGTCTATGATTGGTAAACTCATATATCTTACTCAAACTAGACCTGATATTTCTAATGTAGTTGGCATAGTTGGAAGATTTGCAGCAGAGCCTAAACAAAAACTCATGGTAGTAAAGAGAATATTCAAATATTTGTAGGAAACTATACATTATCATCTATGGTATCCTAACTCAGAGAATGTTGAGCTTCATGTATATAAATATGTAGATTGGGTAGGATGCATGGATGATAGAAAGAGTACATTAGGAGGAGTAATATTTCTTAGTAATAGACTAGTCACTTGGACAAGCAAGAAGCAGAATTGTATTTCTCGGTCAACAACAAAAGTAGAGTATGTTGCAGTAGCTTTGAATTGTTCTACAATTGTTTAGATCAAACAAATGATAAAGGATTTTGGAATTTAGATTGATTATCCTATTGTTATTCATTGTGATAACACTAGCACTATCAACATTTCAAAGAATCTTGTGATGCATGTAAAGACAAAACACATAGAGATTAAGTATCACCTCCTAAGAGAGAAAGTGGTAGAGAAAGAAGTTAAAATAGATTATGTGACTACAAAGGATAAGCTAGTAGATATATTCACAAAGCCTTTACCAAAGGATATGTTTGAGTATCTCAGGGAGAAGCTGGGAGTAATTCCCTTCTCTGATTCTGATTAGAAAAAGTGGAGAGAGCATCAGTCCTTAGTTACTGATGAATGGTTGACTAGTCTACTTTAGGAGTAGTATCAAAGCTTGAATGTTTGGCACCCTTTTCCATTAATGTCAAAGGGGGAGTAGTATATGGTCATGAAAAATAATATTAAAGGGGGATTACATACATAATTAAGAATTAATATATAGCAGCAAGGGGGAGTAGTATTCAGTCATAGAAGTAGTTCAGTTGAGGAAATAGAGAATTTTGAAGAATATTGTAGTAGATGGAGGATTCATCCTTGGGGAAGTTTTGATGAGGAAATGAAGAATCTTATAAAAGAATTGTTCATTTGGATTGGTGGTGTTTTTCATTCCATATGTTTCCATCAATCCCAAATGGGGAGATTGTTGGAGATTTTCCAGCAAGACAATGATGACTGTATGTTTGTCATTGATGAAAACATATGGTAAGTAGCATGCATGGAAGACTTATGCAGTAATATTTGAGTATATTTAGCATGGACATGTTATCAGCATGATATCATGGATGTAGAGGTTAATTGTTAGTATAGACAGTTATGTAGCAGCTTGTGTGAGTAGTGTTTCTAATAGAGTTATAGGGAGTGTTCTATGAGTGATTGTTCATATAGTTATCATGGAGCCTTACACATTTGGATATATTATGGAGACATGTTAGTGTTTATCCATTCATAGATGTAGAGTCTTATGTGTAGTAGAAGTGAATTTATGCAGTCACCATTCACCAGTTGCAGTTTCCTATGTTTTTCCAGAAGAGCTTACAGAAATTATATTCGTACAAGAGTTGCGCTTATCATTTCAGTATGCATGTTTGGATTAGTGATTAGAGAAGAGTTAAGAATGTTTGGTTAAGAGCACATGATGTAATTCAGCTTGAGAAGAAAGTATTAGTAAATTTGATAGAGCTGATAGTGTGCAGCGTGCATCTACACTTATTGATTTGGACAGGTCCTAGTTCATGTTATGTGATTAGTAGAGCTGATAGAGATGTTATTGAAGAGTGTTATTATTTCTCTAATATGATTTCAATGTGGTTCTAATAGGTTGACTTCATTATATCATTTAGAGGGAAGATACTTATTGCCAGTCATTTGTGATTGCTAGAGGTATGACATGGAGATGAAAGATTAGAGTAGAGAAGAGAGTGTGAATCATTATGTCATCAAGAAGAGGTCTATGTGACATAGAAGATACAGTGTGCTATTCATTAGAACTGATCAAGAGAGCAGGTCTACCTTGCAGTTCACCAAGATCTAGATATAGTGTGTATCTATTATTCAGAAGGTTGTAGCCTTCACCCCTTTGAGAAGTGAGCTCTCAAATAGTGTGTCCTCACCCCTAACAGGGTCAATCATAAAAGACTCCTAACAAGGTCTGACCTCTGACCAGGTCACTATACTTAATGGATTGTAAAGATCAACTCTTAACAGGGTTGTAAGATCTTCTAACAAGGATCATTATACACTAGTGCAATTTATTAGTGGGTGTTAATTCCCACCAGGGTTTTTACCTATTTAGGTTTCCCCATAACCAAAATATTGGTGTTGTTCAAGTGTTCTTTCATTGTGTTTATGCTTAAATTTTAAGTATACTAAATTGGATAAAGAATTGAAACTTGTAGATAACTAATTCACCCCCACCTCTCAGTTATCTCTTGGGACCATTCCTAATAGTGTGATCCTGGGGAAACCTGTTAGAAAGTAAAGATCCCCAAGATAACTGAGAGGGGGGGGGGGGTGAATCAGTTATCTGATAATTTAACCATTCAATTGCTTTAAACAATATAATCAATATAGTAATTAACCATAGAAAGATAACAATACACAATTGCACAATAACACAAGATATGTTGACTAGGGAACCTCTTGAAAAGAGTAAACCCTGGTGGGAATGATGCCCACAAAATGATGCTCTAAAATGAAAGTTCCTTGTTATAGGATGGACCCTGTTAGGAGTCTTATGAAATACATTTAGTACATATAAATCCCTATTAGGATATTTGGAATCCCTGTTAAAAGATTCTAACCTGGTTAAGAGTTTATGGAAGACAGAAGGACCCACTGCCCAAACAGCTTCAAGGCAAGATCTTTGAACCCACTATCCAAAAGATCTTAGAATTATTCAATAGAATAATATGAAATATATTACCTCCTTCATACTATGCAAAAACTACACTCTCTACTACACAAGATCACAATTCCAAATCTCTGTTCTCACAAGTCTTCCTTCATCACTGAATTAGCTCTTTTCTTCACTTCATGTATATATTCGCATCTCAACTTTCACAATTCAATCCTCTCTACTCAATTCTCCTTTTTTACAATTCTCTTTTCCTCAATTCTTATTACAACAAGTAAAACATTCCTTCTTATATACCAAACTCAAATAATTACATATGAGTCGGTCCTTAATTACAAAATAATAATTTCTACACGCTACACACAAAATTCACACAAAACTGTCAGCTTCCAGATACTGTAACTTTCTCCAAACATATCCTCAAAGTTTTCACTATGAACCACATCATCATTAATGAGTCTCCAACATCCCTTTAACTACACAAAATCAAATTCCATCCCACCTAAGAGATATCCTTTGATTTCTAAAAATCGCTACACAGAAACACTGTCTAAACACTGCTTTCACCAAAATGCTCATAACTCTCATGAATGAATGAATTTATTTTTGCACTATTAACCAAGGTTAATAACACACCAAAGAACATACCATCAACTATGCAGAAGCTAATCTATAATACAACATGTGTGTAAAACAAAATTTTACCTGCTTTCCTGCTGATATCCAGAATATCACTATGTTGACATCAATGACAATCCAAGTCATGAATGCAACAACAACTGCTATAGAATGACTGCCAAAATAATTTTCATTCATTCCTAACAATCTCCTCCATTGGTATTGATGGCAACATAGATGAAAAACATCCAATGTTCCAAAAATTGAATACTTCAACATCACTATAAGATATCAAATTAAATCTTGCTTTGTTCTCCCATTCAGCTCTCTCATACAATCCACAATTTTTTTCATCTATATCTCTCCCCCATTGACATCAATGACTGAAATTCCATCACTAAGTCAACAACAACTTAATGTCAAAAGACACTATTTAGAAAAATACAATAACAAGAGTCCTCATGACTCAGCTCATAAACTCCCCCATAGAGGAAGTTCCAACATCCAATCCAAGAGAAAGATAAGGCTCATATACCACTAGATGGATGCAATCATCTGCATCAATTCTCAAAAATAGGTTGGGGCATAACCCCAAGCATACCTCTCAGATACACAAATGTATCCTTAGGTAAAGGTTTTGTAAATATATCTGCTATCTATTCCTTTGTGCTTATGTACTCCAATCTTACTTCTTTTTCTGCAACTTTCTCTCTTAAAACATGATACTTGATCTCAATATGTTTAGTCTTAGAATGTAAAATAGGATTTTTTGACATACTTACTATACTGGTGTTATCACAATGTATAACAATAGGCTCATCAAACTTTATTCCAATATCCTTCAATATCTACTTCATCCAAATAATCTGATTACAATTGTTTGCTGCTACAACATATTCTGCTTCTACTGTACTTTGTGAAATATAATTTTGCTTCTTACTTAACCAAGAGACCAATTTTCCTCCAAGAAAAAAGGCTCCACCACTGGTGCTTTTCTCGTCATCAATGCTACCTCCCCAATCTACATCAGTATAGGCACATAAAGTAAAATCATCAGAATTCTCATACCATAATCCATAATCCATTGTTCCTTTCAGATACCTCAGTATCCTCTTTACTACTGCATAATGTGATTCTCTAGGTTCTACTTGAAATCTTGCTACAATCCCAACTGAATGTGCTATAACAGGTCTTGTATGTGTCAAGTACTACAATCCTCCAATCATAGATCTGTACTTTTTCTGCTCAACTTTTGGTGTCTCATCTTTGCTAGATAACTTATGTCCAATTACCATAGGTGTTCCAAAAGGTTTAGAATCTTCCATTCCAAATATTTTCAATAAGTCATTCAAATACTTAGTCTGACTTACAAATATACCTTCCTTGCTTTGTGTTATCTATAATCCCAAAAAAATTTCATTTCTCCAATCATGCTCATTTCAAATTTAGTCTTCATTTCATTTGCAAATTTGTCACTGGCTTCATCTTCTCCTCCAAAGATAATATCATCAACAAATATAACTATAACCAAAAAAACATTCTCAATTTCTTTTGTCTATAAGTTACTATCTGTTGTTCCTGTTATAAATCCCAATTTCAATAAATACTTATCCAATCTTGCATACCAAGTTCTAGGTGCTTTTTTTAATCCATCTAAAGCTTTCTTTAACTTACATACCATATCTCCTTCTTGTGTCAAAGGAAATCCTTCAGGCTACTCAATGTAGACTTCTTCTTCCAATTACCCATTCAAAAATGCTAACTTCACATCCATCTGATACACTTTGAATTTATTGTAAGCTACATATGCTAGAAACATTCTCACTGCTTCAAATCTGGCCACAGGTGCAAAATTTTCTTCATAGTCATTTCCTTCTTGTTGTGAATATCCTTTACATACCAGTCTTTCTTTGTTTCTTATCACTTCTCCTTGTTCATTCATCTTGTTTCTAAATACCCATTTTGTTCCAATCACATTCTTGTTTGTAGGTCTAGGGACCAATTCTCATGTCTTGTTTTTTTCAATCTACTCTAGTTCTTCTTTCATAGCATTAATCTAATGTTCATCTTCACAAGCTTCATTAGTAGTCTTAGGTTCAATTTGAGAAATCAAACATAAATGTACCTTATTTTGAGTCAAAACTCCTATGTCTAAACTTCCAATAACTTGCTCAATAGGGTGATGTCTTGAAATATACCTGTTAGGTGTCATAGTTACTGATCTTGTTCCAACTGTAGATTCTTCTTTGCTTTCTTCTCTATTTTCTTCTCTATTTTCTTCTCTATTTTCTTCAGCAAATCACTGTTAGTTTCAAAAATAATTCTATATTTTCAATGTTAGGCTGAGGTTGTGCTTCTCCATCAGATTCATAATCAAGCATTCTTTCCTAAATTTTAAACTTCTCATCAACTTTGACATTTGCACTTTCAACAATAGTCTTAGTTCTTTTGTTATAACATCTATATGCTTTGCTTTTCAAAGAATATCGAAGAAATATTCCTTCATCACTTCTAGGATCAAACTTTCCTATATCATCATCTCTCTTAATATAACATTTACTTCCAAAAATTCTAAAATACTTAAATGAGGGTGCATGTCCAAACCATAATTCATAAGATGTCTTGTTTGTATCTGCTCTGATTTGTACTCTGTTCATAGTGTAGACTATTGTGTTCACTGCTTCTCTCCAAAAGGTCTTAGCCAAATCATTCTCCAACAACATAGCTCTTGTTGCTTTAGTTATTGACCTATTCCTTCTTTTTGCAATACCATTTTGTTCTAGTGTTCTAGGGGCTGAAAGTTGTCTCTTAATACCATTCATTTCACAAAAAGTATTAAACTCTCTAGATGTAAATTCACCACCTCTATCAGATCTTAGACACTTAATCTTCATTCCAGATTCATTCTCAATTTTTATTTTAATGATCTTAAATTTATCAAATGCTTCAAATTTTTCTTTCAAAAATGCAATCCACATCATTCTTGTAAAATCATCAACAAGAATCATGAAATACCTTTCTCCATAGAATCCTCTAGTCCTAGTAGGACCACTCAAGTCTATATGAACAATCTCCAGCTTCTTTGCTGATGTGAACTTCTTGCTGGGAAATGAACTCCTTTTCTGCTTTGCCATCATACATTCATTGCAAATCATGTTAGTAGGTTTCATAATTCTAGGTAAATCTCTTACCGCAAGTGTAGTACTCACTTTGACAATATTATCAAAGTTTATATGACAAAACATTTTATGCCATAACCAACTGTCATCAATCTTAGTTAACAAACATGTCATCTCAGTATGATTCAACTGAAATACATTACCTCTAGTTCTGGATCCTTTTCCAATCAGATTTCCATCTTTATCTTTTATCACACAAGTTTTCTCAGCAAACCAAACTTGATAACCCTTATCAACCAATTGTCCAATGCTTAGTAGATTATGTCTCAATCCATCAACAAAGTAAACATCATCAGTGTTAGTCTTTCCATCAAGAGTAATAGATCCTATACCCTTAATCAAACAAGGTGCATTATTACCAACTCTAACAATTCCTCCATCATAATTGTCTAACTTAACAAACTTTCTTTTATATCTAGTCATATGATGTGAACAACCACTATCTATAATCCAATCAGATTTCTTTTCAACTTGAGAAACTAATGCTTTTTCTTCCCTTTCATCAGATTTAGAACTTTCTTCTTTAATTGCTACAAATCCTATTTCCTCAAAGTTATCATTATCATTGTCACTTAAATGTATTTCAATTCCTGCTTCAAGATCTTCATCATTTGC
This sequence comes from Chamaecyparis obtusa, assembly GCA_027943335.1. Classification (NCBI taxonomy): domain Eukaryota; kingdom Viridiplantae; phylum Streptophyta; class Pinopsida; order Cupressales; family Cupressaceae; genus Chamaecyparis; species Chamaecyparis obtusa. The sequence continues at coordinate 296,470 of BSBK01001523.1, read as the reverse complement.
ATAATAACATTCTTTAGATCTCCTAGGTTTAAAGTTGCTTCTATACTTCTTAACTCTTTTAGGACATTTAGATGCAAAATGACCATATTCTTGACAAGTCCAACATTTAAAGATTTTCTTACCTTCTGGTTCTCTTTTTACAAGTAATGCAATACCTTCTTCAATCTTCTTATCTTCCTCAGATTAGATCTACTATTGCTGGCATAATCTCCATTCACACTAGTACTTCTTGATAATGTAGGTTTAATGTTAAGAGAACTAAATTTTGTCTCCATTCTAGGTAGCTCTCTTGATAATCTCAAATTCATCTCTTCTATTTCTAATCTTCCAAGAAGAGTCTCTCTTGAAAAGTTCGGTGTACAAGGTATCAATTGTTCAATCATATGTGTTGTCTGCTTGAATACTCATGTCAAAGTTCTCAGAATTTTCCATATCACTTCATTCTCTATGTTATCACCTCCATAAGACTTTATTCCTATTACAATCTCAGACATCCTACCAATATATCTTCTAATAGATTCATCTTCCATCATTCTGATATGTTCAAATGCACAAATCCAATTATGTAATCTAGCCTTCTTTGCATGTTCATCACCTTCAAAAGTAGAATGTAAAGCTTTCCAAATTGCATGAGATTTTTTCAAACATCTTATTTGACTGTATTCATTCTCTGGTAGTGCTAACAAAAGTGCTTCTCTTGCAAGTATGTTGCACATGAATAGATCTAGCTCATCTTTAGTTCCTGCCTCTCGATTGTCTTCCTCAATGATAGTCTTCTCATTCTTTGTAATTAACCAATAACTTGGTCCTAAACACAATAAATGTGTCTTCATCTTTTCTTTCCAGCTGTCAAAATTTACTCCATCAAACTTAGGGCTTTCTTTCCTGAAATTAGCCATGGATCTCCTTAAGTTGTTAAACTTTTCTTTCAATGACCTCTTGCTCTGATACCAATTGTTAGAAAGTAAAGATCCCCAAGATAACTGAGAGGGGGGGGGGTGAATTAGTTATCTGATAATTTAACCATTCAACTACTTTAAACAATATAATCAATGTAGTAATCAACCATAGAAAGATAACCATACACAATTGCACAATAACACAAGATATGTTGACTAGGGAACCTCTTGAAAAGAGTAAACCCCGGTGGGAATGATGCCCACAAAATGATGCACTAAATGAAAGTTCCTTGTTAGTGGATGGACCTTGTTAGGAGTCTTATGAAATACATTTAGTACATATAAATCCCTATTAGGAGATTTTGAATCCTTGTTAAAATATTCTAACCCGGTTAAGAGTTTATGGAAGACAGAAGGACCCACTGCCCAAACAATTTCAAGGCAAGATCTCTGAACCCACTGTCCAAAAGATCTTAGAATTATTCAATAGAATAATATGAAATATATTACCTCCTTCATACTATGCCAAAACCACACTCTCTGCTAGACAAGATCACAATTCTAGATCTCTCTACTCACAAGTCTTCCTTCATCACTAAATTAGCACTTTTCTTCACTTCATGCATATATTCGCATCTCAACTTTCACAATTCAATCCTCTCTACTCAATTCTCCTTTTTTACAATTCACTTTTTCTCAATTCTTATTAAAACAAGGAAAAAATTCTTTCTTATATACCAAACTCAAATAATTACAAATGAGTCAGTCCTCAATTATAAAATAATAATTTCTACACGCTACACACAAAATTAACATAAAACTGTCAGCTTCCAGATACTGTAACTTTCTCCAAACAACATATCCTTAAAGTTTGTGCTATGAACCATGTCATCATTAATGATTCTCCAACATCCCTTTAACTACAAAAAATTAGATTCCATCCCAACTAAGAGATATCCTTCAATTTCTGAAAATCGCTACATAGAAACACTGTCTAAACACTGCTTTCACCAAAATGCTCATAACTCTCATGAATGAATGAATTTCTTTTTGCATTGTTAACCATAGGTTAATAACACACCAAAGAACATACCATCAACTACACAAAAGACAATCTACAATACAACATGTGTGCAAAACAAAACTGTACCTTCTTTCCTGCTGATATCCAGAATATCACTGTGTTGACATCAATGACAATCCAAGTCATGAATGCAACAACAACTGCTACAGAATGATTGCTAAAATACTTTTCATTCATTCCTAACAAAACCCTTTGCATGCTTTTCTTTTTGTGTCAGTCCTATGCAATGCTGGTCACAAGGCCTTGTGTTCTTTTGTAACCTTGGTAGGTCTCTAGCATTTTTATATCAAACTAGGTTATGCTAACTAAAATATCCAACACATGGAGCTCCCTAAATCCCCCATCCTGCATCATATAGATTAATCTTGCATCCTTCATATAGCTACATCTTGTATTTTACATCATATTTCATTCATGTATCTTTTCTCTTGGAAGCTTGGTTATTTATCCTCCCTTCCTCCTTTCTTCCAATCCCCTTTTCCTCTAAATTGTAGCATGGGGCATCTTTTTTTCCTATCTTTGATGCCACACCACTTGCGACATCACATCAAAAAGGGAAAAAATGTACACCTAAAAATCCTTTAAAAAATAAAAGTATTTTTTTTCTGAAAACCCCTGATGACATCATCATTTGTTAATTAATTAATTTATTTATTTATTTTTATGCCATTAAATCCCTTTATCTTAAAAATATTTAATTAAGAAATCCCTTCCAAAAATATTTAAATCTTCTTTAAACATCATTCCCTCCAATATTTATTAATTAATTGATAAATTGACCAAAAACCCTTTAAATAAATAAAATATTTATTTAAATCGTAAAACCTTGAAAATTCTCTAGAAGTCCCTAACCTCTTCTAGAATTTCCTAATCTCACTCTAAACGTGATTAAAGGGTGATTCCTACCCTTTTTAGCCTAACCCTTCAAACTTTGACTTTGTGTAAAAATTTCTCATAAATGCTTCTTACATCCTCATTAATGACTCTTACAAGCCATTAATGAAACACATGTCTCATCTTCCACTCTTGTTCCTTTTGCACACTTCCCTAGTGTTTCTCACACATGTGTGAGAAACCTTGACCAAGGTTAAACCTTACCATACCCCAAACCTTACCTCTGACACTAACTCTCCTTCCTAACCCAAGCCCTTCCTCAAATCCTATAAATAGTCTCTCTTCCAAGAGAAAATCAATTAGCTTAGTTTTTATCTACATGCATTGTTATCATGCTAAATTCATTCTAGATCTTAGCTTTTTGATAATATTGTTAGATTTCATGCTTTTTAAACACATCCTAGAATAAGCTTAATGGATTGAAATTAGTTTTTATTCATGCTTTTATAATCATTTATGCATGATATCAAATCCTTCTTAAAATGCATTAGGGATCTTATCCATGTGATTAGAGAGAACGTCCACATCCCTCCTATTAGAGAAAATCAAACAATGCCTGACCACATTTATTTTGGCTCAATCTGAGGTGGCTTGGTTTTTAGGTTTATGCTTTGAACTGATATAAATGTTTAGATTTATCTAACATTTTCTTTTTTACGCCTTTCAAAATAAATATAGATAAACTGTAGCTTACAGGTTGATTCTTTAGGCCCGTGGTTTTCTTGGTTAGTGTCTCCTTGATTTGTTGTTCCTTGATTTTCATCATCTCCCTTATGAAGACAGTCATAAAAATTGGCATTCCTAGCTATTGGATTGACTCTTTCTTCGAATAAGTTTGGTAGACTATCCTCTTGTTCCAAAGTTTCACAAAAAGGGGTTTGAAAATGTAATCACCTGAAAATAGACAAAGACAATTAAGTAACACAATCAAAGAAAATCAAGGCAAATCAAGGGCAAGATCAAAGCAATTGAATCAAATCAAACATTCATCCAATCAAAATGAAAATCAAGCTTTAATTCAAGGTAAATCAAAATTGAGAGCATTCTAATCAAGTGAAATCAAATCAATGTGCAATTAATTCTATTAATTGTATAGTTTTGAATTAAATCAAATTTAACCCATTCAAGGGGTACATGGCTAAATAAATCAATTTAAGTCAATTAATAAATCCTAATTTCTCTCAACAACCCAAAAGGGGAGGAAATTCAATCAACCAATAGGATTTGAGGAAAGGTATTCACATGGATCAAGCTAAATTTAATCTCAATCACTCAAAGTGAAAGAGCATCTTGTCCATTCATCTTGTCTACTTGTCCCAAGCTTTGAGGAAACAAACTTTGCATTGTCTTCAAAGGGTGGAACTAAAGACTCAACCAAGGCTTAATCATGATCAATTATACTAAACCCCCTACCCTTGGATAAATCTATAAAAGGAAGACCAAAATCAATCATAATTCATAGCCACACATCTGAGAATTGCATATAACCTCTTGCATTTTATAGCTAGAAAGAAAAATTAAGGCTAATTAGTTGTATTTCTTTTGGAATTGAACAATTTAGCTTGTTTATCATATCATTTCTCATTCTAGGATTGTCATTAATAGTAGCTTGTTGAGAGCTTCACATTAACACTATTAGATAGAGAGCCATAGCATGCTTAATTGTGCTTTATTTGCTAAATAGAGTATTAATTGTGGTTTATTTAGTCTCTATTTGATTTATTTTACGATACTAATTCTATGAAGATACATTTCCTTGTATACAAATTGGCACCCACCATGGGGCTCAAATGCTTAACTTTATGAATCACTCAGAATTCTTTCATTTTTATCAAATTTTGGTATGTTTAACTCTAAGGTTTTTTAAAAACCAACACTTTTGAGAGCTCAAATGACACTTTTACATAGTTAAACGATGCTTCTGAGCACTGTACCAACACTTTTATGACAAATTTATGTGCCTTTACACCGATCAACAACACGTCTAATCCTTCTGACTTCTGTCTTAATTTCTAACAACACTTTCACTGATTCAAGCAGCACTTTTTCCCTAACTACCGAGTGCTTCTGTGCATTTAGTTAGCGCTTTTACTTCATTTTTACCACCTTTGATCAATTCTATAGTTCTTTAACTAGTTATTTGTGCTCTTTTGAGCTTACTGTCAAACTTTAAATAACACTTTTAAGCAGTAAAATAGTGCTTTTAAGCATTATGGTGGCACTTTTGCAGAAACTATGAATTTTCATTATCTAACTATAGTAAAATGATTTTTATGATTCTCGAGGATGTCTGATCATAGAAAAGCAAAAAACTAGAGAGAAAATTAAACCAAGAAGGGAAGGCTTTGACTAAGAAAATCAAGAAGGAGAACTTTACTCACATCAAATTAGTCCTTGAGGATTCACAAGAGGAAAATCAGGTTTATGAGAATTATCTTAAAGTTGTAGAAGCATATAAAACTAAGTTTATTTCACTTAATTGGATTTTCTTACCTTGATTCAAGTTTTTCTCAAAATTTGCATATAAGGCCTTAGATTCAATTCATCCTTTTCTTCTTCAATTTCATTTTTGGTTTCCTTGATTGTGGTTGTTTTTGTTGACTAACTTTGTTGGAGGAAAAGCACATGGGAAAGGAACTATAGCCAAGGTAAGCATAAAATCATGGAAACAACTCAAAAATACCCCTAACTTTTGTTAGCTACAAGGAAAGGTAAGCCTCAAAATAGTGAATGTTTCCCTCAAATTGTGGCATTGGTGCTTTTAAGAATCTAGTAATTACAAAACAACCTATATTTGTTTAGAAAGTTTAGCATTTAGGCCTATGCTCTTCACTTCTTCTAGTGAATCAAAATGCCAAAGGTGTTCAACTTTTTAATTAAGAAGAAAGGTTGAGGAAATCAAACACATAAAATCAAAGCCCCTTGTTTGTAGAGGAGAGTAGAAATACTCAATTCTCTCTAGTTAGTGGGCTATTAATTGAACCGTGTTTATTGTGTTTGGGAAATTAAGGAAAAGTTAGGGATATGATCTTCACCTTTTGGTGAATCAAATTCCCAAAAACTAGTTCTTAACTCCATTTCCTTTCATTTCATGAACATGCTAGAACATTATTGGGCTCATCTTCCAAGAATTTTCCTTAACGAGGCTAGTGAGAGGGATAGCCCAAAGTGGGATACACTTTCTTTTGCTGCGAGAATCCAACCCACTATAAAAAAAAATGCATACATCCTTAAGGGGGTGTGTGACAAAAGGATACTAAATTTTTGAACTTCCTCGAGTAGTCCTCACGGATTGCACAAAACTCTGATATACTGGTGGTGGGAAGCCTCTTAACATACTTGGAGAATGAAATTTTAGGATCTATTTTGAATGGAATCCATATTAAATCCTTGATAAATTAGCAAGCCTGCCTCATTAGAGCCTTTTTAAAAGCCAAATTTGACCTTAAGTAGATTGCTTGGAAGAATTTCTTTTGATAATTGATAAAATTATTGTTTTTTTCTTGAAGGTTTTTTATTACAAAAAGAAATCATCCATTAAGATCCAAAAATCAATTAATAATAAAAATTCAAAAGAATATTCTATTCACAAGAATTCAAGAAATGGAAAAAGAAATGGAAACATTATCCAACCAATTCTCATTAAGAACATTGTTTCTTTACCTCTACGGTGAAGAAAAACATCATGAACACCATATATTTGATAAATCAAAATTTGATCAAAAAGAATATCATGAAAACCCTATATTTGATAAAAAAAATATCCTAATGATAAACCAATATTTGATGAAGAACCAATTTCAAAATATCAAGAGAATCTCATGTTTGATCAAGGAAATGAAGAAGAATTAGTCCCATCTCAACAATATTCATCATATGACAACTCTTTTAGAAACACATATACATCCAAATATCCTTGGGATAGATCATTTACTCCTTTGGGACAATCTTATGAATTATCTTTGGAAAAACTCCTTGAAAATGATCTCATCACGTTGCCTCAAATCACTTCATGTGTTTTTATCTTTTTGAGCAACTATTGTGCATATCATAGACATAATGAACATGAAAATTCAGATTGCATGGAGTTGAAACGTAAAATCCAAAATCTTATTAATGATGACTTAATTGAAATTGAAAATCCTAATGAATCATCTAATGAAGATACTACTCTCAAGAAAGATTAAACTTATGAACACATGTCTAGTAGTGGTCCTCTTATATCTTTCACCTATTCCACCATTGTTCCATTTCATGTAGAAGCAAAGCTATCCATTATTCCTCCATCAAAAAAAGATCCAAACAATTTTCATAATCACTATGTATACCCTCAAGGGCTACCTCTAAAAGAGATCCAAGATAACCTACATCTTGCTACAAACTTCTTTCATGCTTCAAAGGATATAGACTCCAAGCCTTCATTTGATACAATGCCTATTGTACCTATTTCAAATGAACATCCATCATCCCTTCAAGAATCCCTTGTGTGGATCCAAACTCCTACATCATCCTTAGAAGTGGCTCAATGTCAAGAGACTAATCAAAATTGGAAAGAAACAAATCTTATGAAGGATCAAGATCAAGATAATATCCCTCTTTATCCTATAATTCACCAAAGTCCCATACCCCAAGAATCCCATGATAAACCCTTCATACCCTTCCATTTCTTTCAAGAAGATATATGTCCATCTCAAGCACCCCATATTCTTTCACTTCCTATATCATACCCATCTCCTAAGCAATATAAAGGTATTCCTTCCATCTCTAATGAATTTATTGAAAATCAAAAGAAAATTATTCTTTCTAGGCTATCAAAAGATCCTTGTCAAGATCAAAGTACCCCAACATCCACTTTTCATAAGCTTCCATATCTATCTCAAGATTCAACTGCTCTTATCAAAGCTACATATAAGCCTATTGGTACAAAGATAAATCCAAAAGATAAAAGCCTTGGCCATGCAGCTCAAAATAAAGATGTTGATATCCCTCCCACATCCCATTTACCTCCATTTGTACATAATCATATTCCTTATACATCCTCCAAATCCATTCTTGGTCCCTATATCCAAAACTTGAAACATTATAAATCCTCCAAATCCATATTGGGCCCTTACATTCCTCCATCAACCTTTCCTACCATCCCTATCCCACCATCCCCTTACCTTAACATATATCAAGATCAACAAAGACATACATACTTGAGAAACCAAGCACCTATCCATGTTAATTCTCCATATAATACCATCCATATGAACCAAAAATATCAACCTTATTCATCCACCAATCCCAAGTCCTTTGGAAGAAATTTGAACGTGCAACATAAAAATTAGAAAATCAAGAATCCACTTATGTATGAAGAGCACCATGTCCCATCTAATCGACATGTGAATGAAAGAAAAAAATAAATATTCAAGAGACCACAAAGGTCCATCAAGAAAAAAGAAAAATCAAAGAAAATGTGGATTCCTAAATCCCTCATTGAAGAAATGCATTCTAAAGCATCCAAAAGGAATGAAAAATCAAAGAAAGTGTGGATTCCCAAGTCACTTTTGAAGGACTTACACACAAAAGAGAAATTAAATTTGACATTCAAGCTTCCAAAGGCTTCCACTTCACATTCTCCCAAACATATTCCATCTCATCCATCCATTTTGAGTCCTTGTGTCCCAAGATCCGTATCCTCTCTTACATCAAAATCCCAAGCTATTTCACCCATTTTTCCTCCATTATTCCACTAGCCTTCAAAGTGTGTATCGATTCTAATCTGGATAATACTTCTTATCCTCCTATTCATTATCCTTCCATTCCCTTTTTCATGCCCACATATGGAAAGACTTATTATCCTATCATTCATTATCCTTCCATTTCCATTATATAAATCTTTAGCCACCCTTTACCTTATCCACCATATCACCTTTCCATCACCATATCAACATCTTTGAGCATACCTTTTAGAAGCCTTGGCTCATAATATCATACCTTTTCAAGGAGTATCCAAAGAGCATGAGGCTTGAGTCCATCCAAAAAGACACAAAAAAAAAAAGAAAAAGAAAAAAAATCCATCCTATAGTGAAAACCACTTCTTGTGGCATCTTGGACAAGTACCATGATGAAAACCTAAAAAATAGGCATCATGCATAATTCCTCTCTCTTGCACTCTACACTTGGGGGAAAGTTTCATCCATCATATCCTCCATCTTTCTACCATTGATCTCACTTGCATTTGTATTACATCTTTCACCTTTGATCTTGAGAAGGTTGAGCATATCCATGAGCATTAAATATCTTGACATGAGCTATCCTATCCCTCAGCTTATTCACTTGTTGCGTTCACACTACCTTATGATGATCTTGCTTATCCTAAAGCCACCTTCATTATTCCTAAGAAGCCTTCCCTTGATCCCAAACCATTCACTCATAGTCTTCACCACCCCTTTATCATGATTGTGTGATCCTATCCACATTGATCCCTTAATCTCAATTCAATTGAAGAATAAAATAAAAGAAATGGGAAAAAATGTTAGAAAAAGTCTCTTGATATGTCTACTCCTTTGGACCATTGTCATGACACTAGGTCATTATTCCATATGCTATCTAACACCACATCATTGGCCTATATTTAGATATTATTTTTCCCTAGCTTGGATAATCTTGAGGAGATGGTCCTATGGGTAACACACTTGCTTCATCCATCATTGTCTATTCATTGGTGAATCATCAATTTGCAAATCCATCTTTCATGTCCTATACCTTGCTAGACATTGGGGACAAATTCAATGTGATCTTGTTTGAGAACTAGTAATCTCTAAAAAAAATAAAACATAAAATTTTTTTTAAAAAAAAAGTTAAAATGTTCTTGAAATAATCCAAAAAACAAAAAACTCTAAAATTCAAAAACATAAAAAAATCTCTAAAAATCCAAAAACATCAAAAATATTTTAAAAAGCCAAAAATAATAAATCTAAAAAATCTAAAAATTGCAAATCTTAAGTAAACACTCAAAAGTTGCATTGCCCAACAAAGCATGATCATTGCTGAATCAAACCAGGGGCACCAATCCAAATTCAATAAGCTTATCAAAATAGACACAAGTTGGCTCACAATCATTGCATCAAAATTGGAAAATTTCTACACTTGAACTTATTGATCAATATTACATTTCAATATCCAAACACTTGATTTAAAAAACAACATTTAACATATTAAATCTTCAAACAACAAATCAGATCAAAATCTAAAAATATTAAACATAACTAAGGATCAAAGTGGATGAAGTCTTTGAAATATGGATCTACAAGTAAAAGAAAAAATGTTCAAAGTGTTACTTAAATTTTGAAATCATATCTTTTTAGCAAATCGATGAAGTCTTTGACTAGATGAGAAATGATGAAGACATGATATTTTATTGATTTCTACTTGAGTACTTGTTAGATTGATTCATAGCAGTATGTGAATTCATCTAAAGACATGATCATCAAAGAATCATCGAGGACATTTGTATATGAAAGGGATCAATTATTTATCTTTTTACTTGCAATTGTTAAAATTTGAGGAAAGAGGTATTCGTATCATCATGGTTGAACCAGTGAGGGTTGTACCAATTTCATGTTCCAAAAGCTCGATGATGAAAATAAGCTTCCTAATTCTGAATTGTCACAGTTAGTTACATACATCTTAGATTAAATGCATTTAAAGTATTTTCATTTCTTATCATAAAAACAAAATTGCAAGAGGAAAATAGAAAGGGGGTAGAGTTATCATCATCAAAAGACCAAATCAAGATACATAAAATGATCACAGATATCATCAATGGTACATCATCAAATGTCCATCAATGTATAATCAAAGTCATGATCAACATCATCAAATGTCCTTTAATGTATAATCAAAGAACTGATCAACATCATCAAATATCTATCGATATGATTAAAGTCCTGATCAACATCATCAATGTCTGAAGTATCTATCATCAAAAATCATGCTCAATATGATCATCAAAGGTACATCAACATCATCAACATACAAGTACATGTAAATCATGATCCATAAAATGATTCATGCTTCCTTAAGGACATCATCAATGACTGATCAGAATACTATCCTAGCAACTCAAGGATTGGACATCCTTTAATAGTGATTCATTGCTTAAAATCATCACGTATCAACTTAGAACATCATGCTAGACTTTATTAAATGTATCAATTCGGGAACATGAATTTGAGATGATGGTTGCAAAGTTTATGCTTTAGTTCTCCTTAGGAGTCATCACTACTAAAGAAAAAGCTATTGCTATAGGAGATTTATACTAGAAATTGAAACTATAGATTAACTCTTATCTTGAAGGAAAAACTTAATAGTAAATGTATAATACTTGAGAAGTAAACCTATGCTACAGGAAATAGTCAATGGTTCTGCTACCAGTGGCTGTAGGAGCAACAATGCTAACAACTTCAAAGAAACTTACCTGAATCCTACTTAAGCATGAATAGGGAATTCACCTCCCATGTGGGCCCCCATGAAAGTATGAATGAATTATAAGTCAGAGATTGAAATATGAAACTATCATATATTCATTTAACAAAACATAGATACA